>QCXZ01000053.1:10283342-10918724 GCA_025024175.1 Rhyzopertha dominica | reverse complement strand
GTGATATACTCCATCTATCTACCGGAAACATTTAATATTGTTAATGCCGAATCGCTAGGATACGCCATACGAGGCGACAAAGCACCCATTTGAACTATTTTCTGCATTTAAATTTGTTATATATATTATCAGTAGCAATACAATTACACCATGCAGTTTGGAAATACCTCATGATCAAAAGCCTAGACACTGCTAGTTGTGTGTTCTCGTCTAGACAAGCAATATATAACGTCAGCATTAGGTTTAAAAAGCTAAATTAACCATTAGGCTGATATATGCCATCTATGTGTCGGAAACATTAACACTTTGTTAATGCCGAATAGCTACCACACGCCATACAAGGCGACAAACACGCGTTTGCACCATTATCCGCATGTAAATTTGTTATACATACTTACAAGTAGGCAATGATATACTCGATGCAGTTTGGGAAATACCTCATGATCAAAAGCTTAGGACACTGCCAGCTTGTGTGTTCTCGTCTAGACAAGCAATATATAACGTCTGCGTTAGGTTTAAAAAGCTAAATTAACCATTAGGTGATTTATGCGTTCTATGTGTCGGAAACTTCTAACACTTTGTTAATGCCGAATAGCTACGATTCGCCATACAAGACGACAAAGCACGCGTTTGCACCATTATCTGCATGTAAATATGTTATACATACTTACAAGTAGCAATGATATTGCTCGATGCAGTTTGGAAATACCTCATGATCAAAAGCTTAGACACTGCCAGTTGTGTGTTCTCGTCTAGACAAGCAATATATAACGTCTGCGTTTAGAAAGCAAAATTAACCATTAAGGTGATATACTCCATCTATCTAACGTAAACATCTAACACTTTTTAATGGCCGATTCGCTACGATACGTCGTACAAGGCAACAAAACACGCGTTTGTACCATTATGTGCATTTAAATTTGTTTTATATACTTACCAGTGACAATACAATTGCTCGATGCAGTTTGGAATTACCTCATGATCAAAAGCTTAGACACTGCTAGTTGCGTGTTATCGTTTAGACAAGTAATATATAACGTCTGCGTTAGGTTTAGAAGGCTAAATTAACCATTAGGTGATATACTCCATCTATGTATCGGAAACAGCTAACACTCTGTTAATGCCGAATCGCTACGATAAGCCATACAAGGCGACAAAACAGGCGTTTGCACCATTATGTGCTTTTAAATTTGTTATATATGCTAACCAGTAGCAATACAATTGCTCGATGCAGCTTGGAAATACGTCATGATCAAAAGCTTAGACAGTGCCAGTTGTGTGTTCTCGTCTAGACAAGCAATATATCACGTCTAGGTTAGCTTTAGAAAGCTAAATTAACCATTAGGTGATATACTCCATCTATCTGTCGGAAACATTTAACACTTTGTTAACGCCGAATCGCTACGATACGCCATATAAGGCGACAAAACTCGCGTTTGTACCATTATGTGCATTTAAATTTGTTATATATACTTCCCAGTAGAAATACAATTGCTCGATGCAGCTTGGAAATGCGTCATGATCAAAAGCTTAGACACTGCCAGTTGTGTGTTCTCGTCTGGACAAGCAATATATCATGTCTGCGTTAGGTTTAGAAAGCTATACTAACCATTAGGTGATATACTCCATCTATCTGTCGGAAACGTTTAACACTTTGTTAACGCCGAATCGCTACGATACGCCATACAAGGCGACAAAACATGCGTTTGTACCAGGTAGTGGACACTCTCATATTATATAACCGTAAACGCTATTGCTGCAACCAACTATACACGATTACTGTTATGGATACAACATTCATAGATGGCACTCTGTGCTGTGTGTGTGAAGCACGGCTAACGTATGCGCGCGGGATTGCGTTTAAATCAAAGTATGTTCAAATCAAGTTGATGTCACGCTTTGATATCTAGCAAAAAATTGTCGCAAGTTCCCAACGTACATACCTACTTATACGATATTTTAATATGTTATAGATATTATTATTTTGCAACCTGTTAACCTTTTTGGTGGCATTTTTATGTTTAAAGTTACAGGTATGTAGTATATTGTGACATTGAAGTTGAATACGAAGAAGGTAAGACATTTGCTTTAATTTTACCTTGAAAAGTGTTAAAATTGTTAGTTTCGAAAATGCCGAAGGTATCACACAGAAAAACTGTGCAATAAAGAACTGTAGTAATAAATATTTAACAAACTCAAATATCACATTTCACCACTTTCCAAGAGAAGGTGCCATGTGTGAAGAACAGGTAAAACGGACAAACAATTTGGACGTGCAGTCTCGCAGCCTTACATCCATTCGAGCATCATTTGTGGTATGTGGAGAATACTTTCTAGCTAATTGCTTTTAAATGCCAGAGCAAAATAAACTAAATAGAAGAGTAGTTCCCACACTATAAATAATAAACAATGGTGCAAGATAAACATTGTTTTTGAATCTTATTTCTGGTAATTACATTTACGACAATTCAAATAATTAGCAGTTTTTTAAAACCTCACATTTCCTTTGCCACTATTTTACACGAAACGAAGAAAACAACCCTATTAGTTGTTATTTAAAGTAAACCTTTCTGACTTAACTTTTTATGAAGTACACATTTGCGTACAAAGTCAGCATAATATAAAAAAGTTAAGTTAGACGTGCTTACATAAATTAAAAAGATTGTTTTCTTAATTTCCTGTAAAATAGAGGGCAAAGTAGATACCAGGTTTTAAAATTAAGGTAAGAAATAAACGTCAAAATAAATGACATTTGTATGACTCGGAGTTTCTAATTTATCGGCTGCACCTGCTGGTCGTTTCATTAATGTAGTTCACATACAACATTCACAGATGGCGCTGTAACTCATTCCACAAAATTTATCAACACTGGCCATTCTTGTTTACTGATATTCTTTGGTTTGTACCATTATGTGCATTTAAATTTGTTATATATACTTACCAGTAGAAACACAATTGCTCGATGCAGCTTGTTAATACGTCATGATCAAAAGCTTAGACACTGCCAGTTGTGTGTTCTCGTCTGGACAATCAGTACATCATGTCTGCGTTAGGTTTAGAAAGCTACACTAACCATTAGGTGATATACTCCATCTATGTGTCAGAAACATCTAACACTATGCTAATGCCGAATCGCTACTATACGCCATACAAGGCGACAAAACAGGAGTTTGCACCATTATGTGCTTTTAAATTTGTTATATATACTTACCAGGAGCAATACAATTGCTGGATGCAGTTTAGAAATACCTCATGATCAAAAGCTTAGACACTGCCAGTTGTGTGTTCTCGTCTAGACAAGCAATATATAACGTCTGCGTTAGCTTTAGATATACTCCATCTATCTGCCGGAAACATCTAACACTTTTTTAATGCCGATTCGCTACGATACGCCATACAAGGCGACAAAACACGCGTTTGTATCATTATGTGCATTTAAATTTGTTATATATACTTACCAGTAGTAATACAATTGATCGATGCAGTTTGGAGATACCTAATGATCAAAAGCTTAGACAATGACACTTGTGTGTTCTCGTCTATACAAGCAGTATATAACGTCTGCGTTAGGTTTAGAAAGCTAAACTAACCATTAGGTGATATACCCCATCTATGTGCATTTAAATTTTTATACATACCAGTAGCAATGCAATTGCTCGATGCAATTTGGAAATACTTCATGATCAGCAGCTCAGACACTCCCATTTGTGAAGTCTCGTTTAGATAAGCAATACATCACGTCTGCATTAGGTATAGAAAGCTAAACTAACCGCTATGTGATATACTCCATCCATCTAACGGAAACAATTCTTTGTCAATGCCGAATCTCTACGATACGCCACACAAGGCGACAAAGCAGGCGTTTGCACCATTATGTGCTTTTAAATTTGTTATATATGCTAACCAGTAGCAATACAATTGCTCGATGCAGCTTGGAAATACGTCATGATCAAAAGCTTAGACACTGCCAGTTGTGTGTTCTCGTCTAGACAAGCAATATATCACGTTTGCGTTAGCTATAGAAAGCTAAATTAACCATTAGGTGATATACTCCATCTATTTGTCGGAAACATCTAACACTTTTTTAATGCCGAATCGCTACAATACGCCATACAAGGCGACCAAACCAAACACGCGTTTGTACCATTTTCTGTATTTAAATTTGTTATACATACTTACAAATAGCAATGACATTGCTCGATGCAGTTTGGAAATATCTCATGATCAAAGCTTAGATACTGCCATTTGTGTGTTCTCGTCTAAACAAGCAATATGTAACGTCGGCATTTGGTTTAGAAAGCTAAACTAACACTAGGTGAGATACCCCGTCTATCTACCGGAAACATCTAATAATTTGTTAATGCCGAATCGCTACGATTCGCCATACAAGGCGAGAAAACACGCGTTTGTACCATTATATGCATTTAAATTTGTTATACATATTTACCAGTAGCAATGCAATTGCTCGATGCAGTTTGGAACTGCCTCATGATCAATAGCTTAGACACTGCCAGTTGTGTGTTCTCGTCTGGACAAGCAATATATCTTGTCTGTGTTAGGTTTAGAAAGCTACACTAACCATTAGGTGCTATACTCCATCTATGTGTCGGAAACATCTAACACTATGCTAATGCCGAATCGCTACGATACGCCATACAAGGCGACAAATAGACGTTTGCACCATTATGTTATTTTAAATTTGTTATATATACTTACGAAGAGCAATACAATTGCTTGATGCAGTTTGGAACTGCCTCATGATCAATAGCTTAGACACTGCCAGTTGTGTGTTCTCGTCTGGTCAAGCAATATATCATGTCTGCGTTAGGTTTAGAAAGCTATACTAACCATTAGGTGATATACTTCATCTATGTGTCGGAAACATCAACACTATGCTAATGCCGAATCGCTACTATACGCCATAGAAGTGCTTTTAAATTTGTTATATATACTTACCAGTAGCAATACAATTGCTTTATGCAGTTTGGAAATGCCTCATGATCAATAGCTTAGACATGCCAGTTGTGTGTTCTCTTCTAGACAAGCAAGATAGGTTTAGAAAGCTAAACTAACCACTACACGCGTTTGTACAATTATGTGCTTTTAAATTTGTTATATATACTTACCAGGAGCAATACAATTGCTCGATGCAGTTTGGAAATACCACATGATCATAAGCTTAGACACCGCCAGTTTTGTGTTCTCGTCTAGACAGGCAATATATACCATCTGCGTGAGGTTTAGGAATCAAAATTAACCATTAGGTGATATGCTCCATCTATATGTGTCGGAAAAATCCAACACTTTGCTAATGCCGAATCAGTACGATACGCCTTACAAGGCGACAAAACACGCGTTCGCACCATGATGTGCATTTAAGTTTGTTATATATGCTAACCAGTAGCAATACAACTGCTCGATGCAGCTTGGAAATACGTCATGATCAAAAGCTTAGACACTGCCAGTTGTGTGTTCTCGTCTAGACAAGCAATATATCATGTCTGCGTTAGCTTTAGAAAGCTAAATTAACCATTAGGTGATATACTCCATCTGTATGTCGGAAACATTCAACACTTTGTTAATGCCGAATCGCTACGATACGCCATACAAGGCGACAAAGCACACGTTTGTACCATTATGTGCATTTAAATTTGTTATATATATACTTACCAGTAGAAATACAATTGCTCGATGCAGCTTGGAAATACGTCATCATCAAAAGCTTAGACACTGCCAATTGTGTATTCTCTTCTAGACAATCAAGATATCACGTCTGCATTAGTTTTAGAAGGCTAAACTAACCATTAGGTGATATACTCCATCTATCTGTCGGAAACATCTAACGCTTTGTTTATGCCGAATCGCTACGATACGCCATACAAGGCCGCAAAACACGCGTTTACACCATTATGTGCATTTAACTTTGTTTTATATACTTACCAGTAGCAATACACTTGCTCGATGCAGTTTGGAATTACCTCACGATCAAAAGCTTAGACACTGCTAGTTGCCTGTTCTCGTCTAGACAAGCAATAAATAACGTCTGCTTTAGGTTTAGAAAGCTAAATTAACCATTAGGTGATATACTCCATCTCTGTGTCGGAAACACCTAACACTTTGTTAATGCCGAATTGCTACGATAAGCCATACAATGCAACAAAACACGCATTTGCACCATTATCTGCATTTAAATTTGTTATACATACTTACCAATAGCAATGCAATTGCTCGATGCAGTTTGGAAATACCACATGATCATAAGCTTAGACACTGCCAATTGTGTATTCTCTTCTAGACAAGCAAGATATCAAGTCTGGATTAGTTTTAGAAAGCTAAACTTACCATTAGGGGATATACTCCATCTATCTGTCGGAAACATTTAACACTTTGTTAATGCCGAATCGCTACGATAGGCCATACAAGGCGACAAAACACGCGTTTGTACCATTATATGCATTCAAATTTGTTTTATATACTTACCAGTAGCAATACAATTGCTCGATGCAGTTTAGAATTACCTCATGATCAAAAGCTTAAACACTGCCAGTTATGTGTTCTCGTCTAGACAAGCAATATATAACGTCTGCGTTAGGTTTAGAAAGCAAAATTAACCATTAGGTGATATACTCCATCTATGTGTCGGAAACATCTAACACTTTGTTAATGCCGAATAGCTACGATACACCATACAAGGCGACATAACACGCGTTTGTACCATTATGTGCATTTAAATTTGTTATATATACTTACCAGTAGAAATACAATTGCTCGATGCAGCTTGGAAATACGTCATGATCAAAAGCTTAGACACTGCCAGTTGTGTGTTCCCGTCTGGACAAGCAATATATCATGTCTGCATTAGGTATAGAAAGCTAAATTAACCGCTATGTGATATACTCCATCCATCTAACGGAAACAATACTTTGTCAATGCCGAATCTCTACGATATGCCACACAAGGCGACAAAGCAGGCGTTTGCACCATTATGTGCTTTTAAATTTGTTATATATACTTACCAGTAGCAATACAATTGCTGGATGCAGTTTGGAAATACCTCATGATCAAAAGCTTGGACACTGCCAGTTGTATGTTCTCGTTTAGACAAGCAATATATAACGTCTGCTTTAGGTTTAGAAAGCAAAATTAACCATTAGGTGATATACTCCGTCTATCTGTCGGAAACATTTAACACTTTGTTAACGCCGAATCGCGTTTGTACCATTATATGCATTTAAATTTGTTATATATACTTACCAGGAGCAATACAATTGCTTGATGCAGTTTGGAAATGCCTCATGATCAATAGCTTAGACACTGCCAGTTGTGTGTTCTCGTCTGGACAAGCAATATATCATGTCTGCGTTAGGTTTAGAAAGCTAAATTAACCATTAGGTGATATACTCCATCTATCTGTCGGAAACATTTAACACTGTTAACGCCGAATCGCTACGATACGCCATATAAGGCGACAAAACAGGCGTTTGCACCATTATGTGCTTTTAAATTTGTTATATATGCTAACCAGTAGCAATACAATTGCTCGATGCAGCTTGGAAATACGTCATGATCAAAAGCTTAGACACTGCCAGTTGTGTGTTCTCGTCTAGACAAGCAATATATCACGTCTGGGTAAGCTTTAGAAAGCTAAATTAACCATTAGGTGATATACTCCATCTATCTGTCGGAAACATTTAACACTTTGTTAACGCCGAATCGCTACGATACGCCATATAAGGCGACAAAACTCGCGTTTGTACCATTATGTGCATTTAAATTTGTTATATATACTTACCAGTAGAAATACAATTGCTCGATGCAGTTTGGAAATACCTCATGATCAAAAGCTTAGACACTGCCAGTTGTGTGTTCTCGTCTAGACAAGCAATATATCACGTCTGCGTTAGCTTTAGAAAGCTAAATTAACCATTAGGTGATATACTCCATCTATCTGTCGGAAACATTTAACACTTTGTTAACGCCGAATCGCTACGATACGCCATATAAGGCGACAAAACTCGCGTTTGTACCATTATGTGCATTTAAATTTGTGATATATACTTCCCAGTAGAAATACAATTGCTCGATGCAGCTTGGAAATGCGTCATGATCAAAAGCTTAGACACTGCCAGTTGTGTGTTCTCGTCTGGACAAGCAATATATCTTGTCTGCGTTAGGTTTTGAAAGCTATACTAACCATTAGGTGATATACTCCATCTATCTGTCGGAAACGTTTAACACTTTGTTAACGCCGAATCGCTACGATACGCCATACAAGGCGACAAAACACGCGTTTGTACCATTATGTGCATTTAAATTTGTTATATATACTTACCAGTAGAAACACAATTGCTCGATGCAGCTTGTTAATACGTCATGATCAAAAGCTTAGACACTGCCAGTTGTGTTCTCGTCTGGACAATCAGTACATCATGTCTGCGTTAGGTTTAGAAAGCTACACTAACCATTAGGTGATATACCCCATCTATGTGCATTTAAATTTTTATACATACTTACCAGTAGCAATGCAATTGCTCGATGCAATTTAGAAATATTTCATGATCAGCAGCTCAGACACTCCCATTTGTGAAGTCTCGTTTAGATAAGCAATACATCTCGTCTGCGTTAGGTATAGAAAGCTAAACTAACCGCTATGTGATATACTCCATCCATCTAACGGAAACAATACTTTGTCAATGCCGAATCTCTACGATACGCCACACAAGGCGACAAAGCAGGCGTTTGCACCATTATGTGCTTTTAAATTTGTTATATATACTTACCAGTAGCAATACAATTGCTGGATGCAGTTTGGAAATACCTCATGATCTAAAGCTTGGACACTGCCAGTTGTGTGTTCTCGTTTAGACAAGCAATATATAACGTCTGCTTTAGGTTTAGAAAGCAAAATTAACCATTAGGTGATATACTCTGTCTATCTGTCGGAAACATTTAACACTTTGTTAACGCCGAATCGCTACGGTACGCCATACAAGGCGACAAAACACGCGTTTGTACCATTATGTGCATTTAAATTTGTTATATATACTTACCAGTAGAAATACAATTGCTCGATGCAGCTTGGAAATACGTCATGATCAAAAGCTTAGACACTGCCAGTTGTGTGTTCCMGTCTGGACAARCAATATATCATGTCTGCGTTAGGTTTAGAAMGCTACACAAACCACTAGGTGATATACTCCATCTATGTGTCAGAAACATCTAACACTATGCTAATGCCGAATCGCTACGATACATACGCCATACAAGGCGACAAAACAGGCGTTTGCACCATTATGTTATTTTAAATTTGTTATATATACTTACHAGGAGCAATACAATTGCTTGATGCAGTTTGGAAATGCCTCATGATCAATAGCTTAGACACTGCCAGTTGTGTGTTCTCGTCTGGACAAGCAATATATCATGTCTGCGTTAGGTTTAGAAAGCTACACTAACCATTAGGTGATATACTCCATCTATGTGTCGGAAACATCTAACACTATGCTAATGCCGAATCGCTACGATACGCCATACAAGGCGACAAAACAGGCGTTTGCACCATTATGTGCTTTTAAATTTGTTATATATGCTAACCAGTAGCAATACAATTGCTCGATGCAGCGTGGAAATACGTCATGATCAAAAGCTTAGACACTGCCAGTTGTGTGTTCTCGTCTAGACAAGCAATATATAACGTCTGCGTTAGGTTTAAAAAGCTAAATTAACCATTAGGTGATTTATGCCATCTATGTGTCGGAAACATCTAACACTTTGTTAATGCCGAATAGCTACGATTCGCCATACAAGGCGACAAAGCACGCGTTTGCACCATTATCTGCATGTAAATATGTTATACATACTTACAAGTAGCAATTATATTGCTCGATGCAGTTTGGAAATACCTCATGATCAAAAGCTTAGACACTGCCAGTTGTGTGTTCTCGTCTAGACAAGCAATATATAACGTCTGCGTTTAGAAAGCAAAATTAACCATTAAGGTGATATACTCCATCTATCTAACGTAAACATCTAACACTTTTTTAATGCCGATTCGCTACGATACGTCGTACAAGGCAACAAAACACGCGTTTGTACCATTATGTGCATTTAAATTTGTTTTATATACTTACCAGTGACAATACAATTGCTCGATGCAGTTTGGAATTACCTCATGATCAAAAGCTTAGACACTGCTAGTTGCGTGTTATCGTTTAGACAAGCAATATATAACGTCTGCGTTAGGTTTAGAAGGCTAAATTAACCATTAGGTGATATACTCCATCTATGTATCGGAAACATCTAACACTTTGTTAATGCCGAATCGCTACGATAAGCCATACAATGCGACAAAACACGCGTTTGCACCATTATCTGCATTTAATTTTGTTATACATACTTAAATAGCAATGCAAATGCTCGATGCAGTTTGGAAATACCACATGATCAAAAGCTTAGACACTGCCAGTTGTGTGTTCCATCTACCGGGAACATCTAATACTTTGTTAATGCCGCCGATTCGCTAAGATACGCCATACAAGGCGACAAAATACGCGTTTGCACTTTTATGTGCCTTTAAATTTGTTATATACAAGGTCCGCCACCTAAAACTCCCTAGGCTCGTATTTTCTTTATTATTTTACGTACAACCTTATGTTACATGTCAAATTGTATGTCTTTTTAATCTCTTTAAAAATAGCTTGGTGGGTGTCCAAAAAATTTTTTTGCAGATTATTATATTTTGTGTTTAAAGTTATTTTTTGTAAATATTTTTTAACCTTACCCCGTATAATAAATATTGCTTCACAGTTGAATGCCGACTTTTGTCTTCTTCAATTTGTGTCATTACCATGTATGCGTAATTTTTGCTCCTTAGTGAAAAACAAGAAAAACTCATTGCCCCAAAATTCTGTTAATAGGACTGTTCACAATTTTTTAATTGTTAGTTTAGTAGTTTATTATGGTACAAATTATGCCTACATACCCATCGCTGCACACAAAACCCCAAAATTTTGAGTAACTTTTAAATAAATCAAGTACAAAGTTCGTTCTAAAGAGAGAGAAACCCCATGATGAGGCTAGTAGGGGATGTAGACAACCAAACTAGCCTCATCGCAGCGTTTCGCTTTCTAGCCTCTCTCTCTTTAGAACGAACTTTGTACTTGATTTATTTAAAAGCTACTCAAAATTTTGGGGTTTTGTGTGCAGCGATGGGTATGTAGGCATAATTTGTACCATAATAAGCTACTAAACTAACACTTAAAAAATTGTGAACGGCCCTATAACAGAACATGGCAGCGACTAGTTTTTCTTGTTTCTCACTAAGAAGGAGTAAAAATTACGCATACATGGTAATGACACAAATTGAAGAAGACAAAAATTGGCATCCAACTATGAAGCAATATTTATTACATGGGGTAAGGTTAAAAAATATTTTCAAAAATTAACTTTATTTGCAAAATATCGCAATATGCAAAAAAAAATTTTCTCACTATGCTATTTTAAAGAGTTCAAAAAGACCTACAATTTGATATATAACTTAAGGTTGTACCTAAAAAAACAAAGAAAATACGAGCCTGGGGAGTTTTAGGTGGCGGATCCTGAATATATTTATAGTATATTTTTGTCTTCATTTATTTGATGTTGTGATATCTGTAATTTTCTAGGAGAGTAGGAAATTAAGTTGTTTTTTCGAAAACTGTCATCACAAGCCGACATTTTCGTAAAATTTTCAGTTGAGAAAGTGAACCTTTTTGTCACCTAGCTGCGAAATACTTTTGTGTTCTAAAACGCCAAAGTATTTGTCGGTCTAGAACATAAAACAAATGTTAAAATAATTTATCATTCTTTCGAAACTTATTTATGATTTTATTAATATTCATTTTACGTAATATAACATTTTAATAACAAAATAGTAACTATTATATAAAAACAGTAACAAGATTACAATTTATATTGCACTACATGTAAATTGAGAGTACCGATATTGCAGAGTTAAATTTCATATCGTAGCTTTTAGTTCTTTTAGTTCTTTACTGCGCACGTTATATTATTGGTAAGTTCTGTAGGCTCTGCTGAAGATGGTAACAGTTTATTTGTGACTGAAATTTCATTTTGAATACAATCGTCTATATAAGTCTCCGCTACCATACTAAAACGTGGTAATATCGGCGCCTGCGTCGGCTAACAGAGTGACGGAAGAACATTTGAAGCAGTGCCCTGTATAAGTTTCTGGATGAAGCAAATTGACATACTTTGTTATTTCTTTTGACATATTCCTCATTTTGTTGACGCCAGCCACATGGTTAACACGTTTTTCTTTGACATATTTAACAAAAAATGTTCGACTTGTAGTAACTGCCGGACGTAAAGCACAGTATTTGCGGCATATCTTCATTTGGTCTGGACTTGAAAACACAAAACATCTCGGAGTATGAGTTTTGGAATCAGGAATTCTTATAATAATAATTGAATTTTTGTCTTCTACATCATCTGTCGTTATTTTCAGTACCTCACCTCTTCTCAAAGCTCCACAAACACCTATAATTTAAATGACCTGAAAAGAATTAGATAAGGGAATAGTGAATGGATTTATATTATTTTGAATTACCTTTTCTAGCAAAAATCTACTATCAGGTGCCTCTTGTAAAAATTTCTCAATTTCCTCTTTCGTTAGAATTCTGGACTTTTTTGGACGGTATCGAACTGATTTGCTTTACAAATATAGTATTAGTTTCGAACATTTCCTGATACTTATTTACATTTTATTTAGCATTCAGTGTACATTTTAGCATTGAATGTACTGACCAGTGGCGGCTTGTCCGGGTCGGCAGGGTCGGCACTGCCGACCCAGAATTTTGATCGAATAAATTATTTTTTTTCGTATTTTTATGTATATTTGGTTTTATTATGTTCAGATGTCTAGAAATAGTTGGAGCGTATTTTTTTACATTACCAACAAATTAATAATTAGCCAAAATCACATTTTTACGGGTTATCCCAAAAAATTTACGCTACTCGGCAACCGTGGCTGGGCCGTCTATGTGTTTGTCATCCAAGCCCGTGATCCAAGCGCTGGGTCGGCAGACCGCATCGTAAAAGGAGCAATAGCATCGTTTTCCTATGAGCTGAACAAAGACGCAACCCTGCGCGCATATTGAATCCTGAGGCGAARATCGAGACTGCAATGTTTGGGTCCGACAGACAGCATAAAACGTTAAAACGGACTTCATCATTTATTTCAATTATTTCAAGTTTTTTTTTAATCAACCAATTATAGTTCTGTTTTCTACTGAGTATTACAAATTATCTGATTGACATCCTTTACATGCTTACAGTTTTTTTTTATAATCATAATTTAATTTTACGTATATATGTTTTTATTGAAGTTAATAAAGGAGGCCCGGCATTCATAATCGTCGGATTCCGAAAATTAATTTTGACATGCACATTGAACAACAATTATATATATAGTTCAATACTGAAATCACGAAAAACTACCCGAATGTTCTACGAAATTTTTCATTTTCCCAATATTATTGTAAGAGCTATCCTCTTAAATAAACAATTTTAAGCAGATACCTTCAAACATTAACCAGAATTAATTAAATACATGTTATAAATTTAGTCAATCTGAAATAATTGAAGAATTTCACACAAAAAGTCTGCCGGACTTCCGAATACATCTTCGGATTGGGCACGACATACTACGAGTATATACAAAATTATTTACTAATCTATAAATAAATAATATTGACAAACTAGAGTGGACCAAAGTTTTTATTGCAGACCCAATAGAATTTGTCACGAGCCGCCACTGATACTGACCATAATGTCGAAGGTGTAACTTTATTAATTTTATGTTCGAAATATGCCTGTAATACCGCTTCGGACACTTTTTAAATTTTCTTTGAACTGCACCACGTTTAAATTCTCGTACTGTCTCGACGATTTTTTTGGGATTAATTGTGAAACAGCACTTTGCGCCGCTTCGAATACTTCTGGTAAATGCTCCTCTTAACTTTCCGAGCTCATTTTCAATTAAACACTCTTTCACACCCTTTAGAATCTGAATAATTACAATATATTATAATTCTGAAATTACTTTTCTGACAAACAATGTTTATTGTTTATTAGGTTGCTATCGTTATGACAGGCAACGCCTTCGCACCTAAAATGTCTTGATTCAAACAGTAGTTTAAAGGATTTCAAATATAAATTAAATTGTTATACATACAATTATCTCATTATATTGCAGTTTTCGAAAAAATATTGTTTGTATCTCGAACGCAAAAGTTTCATTTCGCGTTCTAGATACAAAAATAACTATTTCAGAAAATACACACAATTTTTGTTGGTTTTCCATTGTTGTTGAATTGTATGTATATTAACAGCTTATGTAAATATGCAATAATATTCCAATAGCGTCACTGAGTAAAGGTAAAAGTCAATGCTCTAAGATATTTAATTTTGCTGTGTATGTGTGGTTGTATACCCACAAGGCGCATTCGTTGACGAAAATATGTTTTATTTGAAATAACTAATAAGACTAATTAACATTGTTAGTGTTTGCAATTGAAATATACATTACAAAAAAAACACAAAATCATTTTGGATTCAATTTACAACAAAAAAGTTCGACCGCTGCGGACAGGATTCGAACCTGTGCGGGTAGAACCCAATGGATTTCAAGTCCATCTCCTTAACCACTCGGACACCGCAGCTTGTGTATGAATTGTTTCCAACATAAGGTTTTTCAAGTAGCTAATAACAATAATATAATATTTTATTTGATTTTGTATTTAGGACACATTTGTTATCCAACAGATTACTTTATAATTCAACAAAATTATCTAGTTTAGTAATCAAAAGGATATAAACAATAAACAAGTGCTGCAGGCTCGCTTGTTTTTGTCGTATTTTTAATTGTTCACCGACAATGAATTTGGGTTAATAACGTCCAAGTAATTGTGCCTTTTCACTGGGCTAATGCGTCTCCCACAAATTAGCGGCGACTTTTTCATCGTGTGAAACTTTTGAGAGCAAAACCGATCGACACAACACTTGAAATCGTTAGTCACACTTTATGAGCATGTTACAGTAGCCAGATACAACTAAAAAGGTTCTTTAGCCGTACGAAACCGCAGTCCACTTACCAAAACATACAATTTGCTTTGACGAGGGCCAAATTCCAACACGCTTTTTTATTATTCTGGATTACACTGTAGTAAAATTCACAGAACTACCTATTAGAGTTCTTCTTGAAAATCTCTTTAGAGACCCATGAAATTTAAAATGCTATACTACCTACGTATAGGTACCTGTAATGGATTCTGGTGAAGATGAGCTCAGTGAATTTTCAAGGATGTTTAAATCGGAATTTTGAAATTTAAATTGAAATCACATAACTTGATTGTTGCGCAAAAAATAAGTAAAAGACAGATTACATATCACATTACACGTCTGATGTAGGCAAAATATAAGTGACGATGATCTTTTAATAGTTATTTATTAACTACGAGTGTGAAAGATTGCAAATGACGAGGGCGTTTACTTTTGAGTTCCCTTTGTAAGCATTCGAGTTGTTGTAACGTGTGATGTACTGCGAAACTTTATCTACCTATCTACATTTGTCTAATTAAGAAAGAAAATAGAATTCTAAATCGATAATTTCAATTCAAAATTAAAATCGATGAAATTTTCGGAATGTTATGGCAATCACTCAAATTCCTTGTAAACATTTTTTAATGTGAACAATTTTTGGTACGAATTGTGCATTAATAATGTACTGCTATAGTAACGAATGATTCAATAACGAACAATCTGCCCTTGGAAATTGAAAAAGATGTTGCAAATATTGTCTCTTCATTTTTGTCAGATACGTCGCAAGTTAATAAACGTGTAGAATTATCCAAGAAGTAGGTGTAATAGTGTAGTTCTCACCCAATCTCGAAATACGTGTCGCTTCAGTATTAACAGAAATCGGACTAACATATAAGGTTTACTATTATTTCCCTGAAAATTACATTAGTTTGGCTACAAGTGCCAGTTATTACATTAAAAAATATTTAACGTCCCGAAAATCATTTCCTCACTATGTCCCCAGCTCGAAACTAAAATACTGTTTCATGTTTAAATTAATTAAAATAATACGTTTTTATTCTGAAAATATTGTTAAATACAAAGTAACGAATAAATTTTTAAATATTTTTTGCATGCACCTGTCCAATAATAAAGAATCATTCCTTCACGCCTTACTAGCAACAGTTGTTTTATGATGATCGTACTCTTAATTATGTATCAACATTCCCATTGGTTTTGGATAGATGTCAGTACTATCACTGTCATCTTTTAAAATTGGCAAATTAACCTGATGTGTGTAGAGTTTGTTTTGCAGAAAGCTTTCCATTTCAATTGGCCCAGTTGCATTTTTTTTATTTTTTGTATAACGGACAGAAGTTGTAATGCTATTATGAAACAGATATTTAATTATTTTTCACCACAACTTTTGAAACATTTCCCACTATCATTTATCTAATTCAAACATTTTATTTCTACTTAACTACCAAGTTGAAGCAAATCATGAGAAAACCTGAGTTACAAACAACTGACTTAATCTATTTCTTCAAAGGCTACCATTGAGTAACATCACCTTTACTTTTTATGTCAGCGGTTATTCACTAAATTCTGGCAAACTTGTGGTATGAACTTATCCCATATAAATTGAAGTTTATCCCTTAATTCGGGAATCGACCTGGCAGGAGTTGCGCGCAGTTGTTTTCTCATAATGTGCCAAAGAGTTTTTATAGGAAAAAGGTCAGGACTACTACCCATTTTAAAAGTGGAATACTGTTATCGGTGAACCACTGTAAACATGACATGCAGCACCATCTTGTTGAGAAACAAAATCATTTTCTGACGTCAATGACTCGTCTCTAAAGGGTAGCAAAGATTCACTTAAGATATTAAGATATTTTTCGGTGTTCACAATGCCCTCAATGAAATGTAATTTTCCTACTCCTCTTGCAGACATTAATTCCCACACCATAATAGATGCTGGAAATTTAACTTTTCTCTTCAGACAATCTCGATGATAAATTTCATTTTTTGTCGAATAATTCTGCTGCGACTGTCGTCTACACAAACTTCAAATCTAGACTCGTCGCTCCAATGTATACTTTTCCATTGATCAGGACTCCAAGTTTTATGTTCTTTTGCCCACTTTAATCGATTTTTCTTCTGTTGGGTTGTTAACAGTGGCTTTTCCTTTGCCTAGACATTAAAAACACATTTTTGTTGAATACATTTCAAAAGTTTTTACCTTGTAAATTTCTTAACCCAATCTTTGTGCTTCCCGGTGACAGGTGGGCCTTGAAACATGCCTTGCTACAGCATCATTCTAAAGTGTGCTTAGTTTGCCCGCCTGTTGTGTTTAATTATTCGTTTCAACGCCCTCCGATCAGTATCAGTAAGTGCACTTTTTTTACATACCTACCTCTGTTTAGGCACGACATTATTGCTTGATTTGAATAACTGCACTACGTTGCGAACACTGTATCTTGGCAACTCCAATAACTGTCCAATTTCTGCATTATATGTGCCAGATTTATATAAACGAATAATAAATGAACGAATGTTCGGATCAATAACTTTTCCTCTAGTCATTTTTTAATTCTTCAATACAAAATTCGATAACTGAAGCTACCCAAAACGCTTTTGACGTCTGCTGTCAAGTAAACAATATCTCTTAGCTATGCGAAATTGCACAGCCACCTCAAATGTTACATTCACCTGTATGCAAACTTCCACAAACAAAAATATAGATAGAAACCATGGTTCGGCCTAAATAGTTTTGATTATTGAGAACAATTCAATTGTGATGCGTATAAATTAATAGACCATAATTTAGAGAACCTATTTATAATAAAAACAAACTCCAAGAAGCGATTTTGTTTAAAACTTTTAAGAAATTTTAATAATTATATTGATGGGCCAACTGAAATGGGACAGGGCTCGTAATTAATACTTTATTAGATGTTTACATTTCTCACGGTTATTACTTCATATCCTGGAAAAAGAAGAGTTACTACCTACGTTGAACCTAATATTGATCACAGAGTCAATGATTTTTTGAACAGATAAATTTACACAAAAATACAAATTCAAGGAAAGGTTCTGTTTATTTTTGTTTTATTTCGTCATTCCTTCACTCTGTTATTCCTTCACTTCGAATTTATTTTTTTCACTTTTTTTTTCGCTTATTTGTTTATACTTTAGGTTAATCCTTGCTGATTTATTGCTTTAGGGCTCAGTGTGTCCAGTACTTAGTACCAATTCTTATTTGATTATACACGGCCCAAGAAAATTAGATGCGCATTTTTCGTTGGCCATTTTGAAATGTACGAGGCATGTTTTTTAAGTAAGTACCGTTTTGGAATTAAAAAAAGACGTGCAAAGATATCGCAATAATATTATCTTACATGAAAGCTTGTACCTTAATCTACTTTTTTACATAATTTTTACATAGTTTTTTAATGCCCTCCTCATAAAATTCTGCCGCCTGACTTGTTAACCACTGTATCACAGATGTTTCGACTTCGTTATCGTCTTGAAGATGCTGACCACCCAGGTGTTTCTTCAAGTACAGGAACAAATGGTAGTCGCTGGGCGCCAGATCAGGGCTGTATGGAGGATGATCTAGAGTTTCCCATTTAAAAGATTTGATAGATCTTTGGTCCGATTAGCCACATGTGGACGGGCATTGTCTTGCAGCAAAACGACACCCTTATTCAACTTGCCACGTCTTTTGTTCTGGATTGCACGACGCAAATTGTTCAATGTCTTACAATAAGACGCTGCATTGATTGTCTCATTACGAGGCAGAAACTCCACTAGCAATACTCCTTTTCTGTCCCAAAAAACTGTGTACATGATTTTCCGGACAGAAATTGTTTGCTTGAACTTCACTTTTTTGGGTGATGATGAATGTCGCCATTCCATGGATTGTTGTTTCGATTCTGGTGTGACGTAGGCCACCCATGTTTCGTCACCAGTAACAATTTGGTCTAAAAAATCTTCACCTTCATTGTGGTACCGCTCAAGGAAAGTCAATGCACTGCCTAAACGTTGGGTTTTGTGCAAATCCGTCAACATTTTCGGAACCCAACGTGAACACAATTTCCGGTAATTCAAGTTCTCGGTAACAATGCGATACAAAACACTACGAGAATATTGAGGAAAGCAGTCGCACAATGATGAAATTGTAAAGCGTCTGTTTTCTCTCACCTATTCGTTCACTTTCTGCACCAAATCTTCATTAACGACCGAAGGACGCCTACTCCGTTCTTCATCATGCACATTTGTGCGGCCATCTTTAAATGCTCTCACCCATTTCCTTACCATTCCATCACTCATAATGTTTTGTCCGTAAACTTCACAGATCTCACGATGAATATCGATCGGTTTTACGCCTTTAGCACTAAGAAATCGTATAACAGCCCGTACTTCACAATCGGCGGGACTCACGATTGTCGGAGGCATCTTAAACACTCAGTAAACAACGTTTACAATGAAGAATTAAACTGTAATGGCGTCAGTGCGTAGACAAGAGATGTACTTAACCAGCGCGCATGCGCGGAACGCCGACCATAGCGCTGCGGCGGCGGAATCGCAAAACATGCCTCGTACTATCCGACTATTATAAAAGGATACGTCAACACATATATACACCCCGTTCAGTATAAAATCATGGGCACGTCATCATCTTAGGATTACACCAGTGTCATACAGTATTGCCAAAGGTAGAAACATCGCTAAAACAATTTTATCCAAAACATGTTTTTGATATCAGTTCCTTCAAAAAACGCACGCCTCTGTAATTAAGTGTCCATTAAAGGAATTTGCTATAAGTAATTATATCTGTAACATCTGTATCATCTCATCACCTTTGGCGTCATTCCCGTATCCTAAGTTTTTAAATACCGTCATAATTCTTTTAAAATGCATATGCATACCCATAAATGCTCCAGTCTGGGATTTCTATTCAACGCTGCGGGCTACAATATCACTGAAGCCTGTATGCGAAATGTTTCGAAATTCTTTAAAGAAGTTGGAGATAAGCTTAAGTTTTTGTTAATAGCTCGATGTAGGTGTCTACTGAAACGAAAACATTAACATTTTAGGTTGCCTTGATAATTGGACTTGGAGGTGCTTGTAGAGTATATGTACTACCTAACCTGTAATTAGAAAATGTTAAAAATTCGGAAAGCTTTTTCCATATCTTCATACCAAATACAAGGAGTATCATGAAGATTCTTTATATCTTGAGTTCGCGATGGCGTATTGCCATTATTTACTGCGGTGCAGTACAGCCAATCATTGCAACATAGTAAAATATGGCAATATTTCTGTTGGTATAAACACATTTAGTCTGAAGTTTGCCAACTTTCTTAATTTACCACAAACTCAAGAGTACACAGCACTTTGTTTTCGAAGATCGTCCACTTCACTCTTAGCAGACCTATTAACACTAATAAATCAGTATGATTAGACATTGAACAAACTCGTATTCCATATTTACCAGAAATAATAGTTATTTACGAGTATTTAAATTCAATACCTATTTTATGGATTTTTCGTTTTAATAAAATTTTAGGAATTAAAGATTGGATTTTTTAATTGCATTAGTGATGTAATGGGTTTCATTAGTCAACTCAAATGAGTTCTATAGTAATGCTCTTACAACACTGTTATAACCGCTATAACTATGACACTGAAATTAAAAAATAACATTCAAATGGCCTATGCAATAACCTCTCCAGTTTGAACGATCTTCTTATTGTCTTATTTCTTTTATACTGTTGCTTATTGAAAAAATTCTCTCTCACAGTATTTAGTACAATAACTATATAGATATTAGGTAAGATAACGTGTTCAATTGACTATAGTTACGACGAACAATTTTCAGAATGACATAATTACACTCCGTTCTTAGTTCATTTTTATTACAGCCTATTTACAAAAGATTTTGTTGTCTAATGGAACACAAACGCGTCGTTACGTTCGAGTTAAGAATTCTGAGAAGTTATTATGAATTATGAAAGCAGAAAGGTGGGTTTTATAAACCAAGCGGCAGATCCTTTGAATATACGCTGGAAGGGGCTTTTGTGCCCGAGCAATAAAATTAGATGGAAAAAAGCCCGGGGATGGTGTCTGTTAGGCTTAGTAACATCATAATGTTGCGTCTTAAAAGCATTAGGATGATGTAATGGAATTTGTATAAAGAAGTACAGGCGTGGTAATAAAAATACATTCGATATGGTTGGTACTCGAAATTAAAGATTAAATGTGATATTAAGCACGAAGTAAAAGTGACATTTTTAACAAAAGCTTGCAACCGTAGAAAGCTGCTAAAGCCGAAATATTGACATTTATAACAGTGTTAATTATATGATTCCCTTTCGCATACATTATACTTTATAATGTGTGAGAAATGAAAATATTTTCACATGGTAAAAAGAGCGACTCCTAAATTATTAAAGTTAACTTGAACGAATTTGGGAAGCCAAACAATTATCGAAAATCTTTTAATCTACTGTTAAAACGTTCCAATCGATAAAATTACTGTTGATTCACGTTAAAATCCAAGAATTGATTAATCGATTGAAAATTATGATGAGATCCACGAAAAATTATACTGAAGAGGGTAAAGATAAATTTCAAGGTACCTTTAAAATTGAATTTCTTCGTTTTTAAATGCTTTAAGTATTTTGTTTTGTTTAAAACAAGCTCCTTACCTTTCCCATACATTAACTATCTAATCTATCTAACTTTTGCAAGACTAACATGAACTTTCAACTGATAGTTTTGGTAGTGAGATGACGCCAGCCTATTATATCATCATGTTTGCAGTACTCTTGTCGCCTAAAATATTGACAACACTAATCAAAGTTTAAAATTATCATCACGAAACGAAAACATAGACTGATGTTTACTACTTAAGAAACACCTACGTACTACAGTTGATATCTACGTAATATCTGTGTTATAATACTCGCGTTCATATTTTATGTTGCAGTATTGATCATAATTCACAATTATTTATTTGTTGGTTTACTTTTGTCCAATCAGGAGATCTGATTTTTGGGATCAACTTATAAAATAGTTATAACAGTATTTTAAGTTCATATTGTAATTACTTCCGACTATACATATATTCATATTTTAGGGACATTCGCAAGCGGGATGTATTATGACACATGTAACTACTCCAACGAATTTGAGAACCATTTTAATTGGTTGAATAGCTTGCATTATAATCCTTGCACAATCTGATTAATTTCAATTACAATTATTTTTATTCTAGTATTTGGACGGGTGAAGGGTACAGCGCTAGGCTATCCTTCGCTGGCAGCTCAAGAAATGGTTTAGTTGTATATACAGATACGGTGTGCCCACCCAGCATCTCTAGCACCACCAAAGTTAAGTTAATATGTGGGTTCTCTCTTGAAACGTCAAAAGAGTATTATTATCTGCTTATAATTATATTGTAAAACCTTGCACAATTGAACCACTCAAATGTCAATACAATAAACATATACTTTAATCTTAATTCTAACAGATAAAAAAATCCACTTAGGCCCCTATCTACTCACCCACTTATAACATCGCCAAATTCTTAGCGAATCTTCTAAAGGACTACGCAGAGAATAATAATAATTAAAGTGTAAGAGAACGAGTGCGTCATGTAATTGCTTTTTAATATTAACGGTTAAAATGTCTACAAGCATACAAAAGCTTAAGGCTAGAAAATGATTTTTATATTAACTTGTTTACATGCAGCTTAAGTCGAAACTGAGTGTCCGTAATGAGACCCAAATTTCTACTATGATCAACAAAATTTAACCTTGTACCATCTATATAAACATTGAAAGATTGTTTAAGAAATATGCTACTTTTATTACCAAAGACCATCAGCTCCGACTTAGACGAATTCAATTCAAGGCCGTGTTCAGCAGAAAATTTTCTTAAGTTTTCAAGTTCTTCATTCAGAATTTTGCCAGCCCTTGCGAAATCATGCTTATCGAAACTAAAATAAAACTGTATATCGTCGGCGTAAGCTATTACTCTACAATGGGTAAGTAGACCATATTTTTTTTATTGCAGAATATGAATCTAAATAAAAAATAATAGACCCCTGTTTATTCATTTATTTTCCAAATCGCTTAGATAAACGTAAAAAATGGTAAAGTTTAAATATTTGAATGTGTGACGTAGGTTGACACTGCCGCTTGTGATTGGCAGCAGCTGTGTGTTGTTGCCAGGGCACAATAATTTTCAGCGTTCCAGGTGCCTATGCGTGTTTTTCGCTGTCAACTGCTGACGAACGGACGACGAGCGTCATTCATAACCTCTCAGTAACGCTCGTGTTTTTTGCTTTTGTTTATCGATCACGATTATATCGTTCAAAACGCGGACGAAATGGCTGCTGAAAAGAAATGTTTTTGTGCCAACATGCACAAATACTAGTATTGTTGCTCTAGAGAAGAAATTTTTAATTTTACCCGAAGAAAAATCGTGGTGTGCTGCACTAACAGCAAGTCGCTTGTGTTAAATAAAATAGAGCCAAAAATATAAATCCTCCTCGCAAAACCAAGCCAAACGCAAATGTAAACAAATAGATCATCTGTCTATCTGTACAGTGTTGCCACTGGGGCTGATAGAAATTCCGCTAGACTGGCGCATCGAATCCGCTAAAATTTTTAAGACAGGGTAATCTGTTGATATACAAGGGGATTTATTATTTATTGTACATAAATAACTAATATTTTTCTACATATTATGCTATAACGTTAAATATTTCGTTGTCGAGCTCACCGTGTTCCCTTCCAGAAATATGTTTCGTTGCTTTTTACTTGGTTTAAGATAATAATATCTGCGTCATTTGACAGTCTGAGCTGCAACGTGAAACACACAAGTACTAGTGAGACTTTGGTAAAATTTTGTGTTGGTAGGTAAAAAAAGCAGGAAATATAATATTTCCCAGGCAAGGAAAACAGTAATCATCAAGTCACCTATAGCATAAATAAATCGATTGTAGATACTTCATATCTAAGCTTCCCATATTTATACGCTAAAGTTAAACAGTTAATATTAATTAAAGACTTCCTTATTCCGTTAAAATATCCGCTAACCACTAAAACGTATATTTTTCGTTGGGCGAGAATTTTATCCGCTAAGTTGGCAACACTGAACAGATGTCTCTTCTATTAATCAAACGCGAAATCACGGTAAGTTTACAGGTTTACCACACTACCCCACTCTAGCCGGGTCAAGTGACGTTGCTAGCAATATTTGAATTTGGCGGAAAACTTTAGAGGGCGAAAATAAGACAATATAACATTAGAAATGTTTTTTGTTGCTAGTATCTCACTTCATTTGATGTGTTGCAATAACGATTTGTGATCGAGGGCTACAACCCCATTACCAACTGAGTTCACTATATCAGACGTGTATATTATGAAAAGCAGAGGTCCTAATATGGAGCCTTGCGGAACACCAGATCTAACAGTTAATTCAGAGGAGATACTATCTTTATATTTTATTACTTGAGTTCTATCGCTCAAATAAGATCTAAAAAACTGTACCGAATCCGTGCTGAATCCGTAAAACTTTAGTTTGGCGTGTAACATACCATGATTAATTGTATCGAACGCTTTTGAGAAATCGAGCAAAACCAAAGCACTTTTATCATAAGCTGAAATGAGATCATCCATGACTGCAGCTAGTGCAGTAGAAGTGCTCCGACCGCGTCTGAATCCGCAATGAGCATCGGGAATGATTTTTCTAGAAAAGACAAAGTCCAAAGTCAGATATCTGTTCGTAGACTAGAGATTCAAACAGTTTTGAGGCTGCAGGTAAGATGCTAATCAAACGTAAATAAATCTTTTATTTTACTGTATATATGGATTTGAACAGGTCTACGCACTTTATAGGTAATTTTAATAATCTATCGAAACAACTGTACGCGTTATGTCATGAATAATCTAATTTGAATTTATGTTAGGTGATAAATGAAACAAATGCTCACCAAATTTTTCAGAAAGGACTCGCGCGTATATTAAAATACTGCTCTTTGCCTATTTATACATAAAATTACCATAAAACTGCATCGGAAAATCCTATCAGCCATAATTCCCAAATTACATAAGCAATATTAGTATACTAAAATAGGAGACAATTATACGGTGTTTAATTGTTGTGCATGCATAATGTATCATCGTACGTATTCGAATACGTAACGAATATGCTATAATAGCCCAGCTTTTCCACGGCCGGAAAGTTATTGGCGTTATTATTTTAATAGCCACGATTTGCAGATGATATAAATCACGTTTTCACAAACGGGATTTGGGCATATGATGGCTTTAAAGCGCTAATATAGCCAATTTTCAAATGGAAAGTTTGGTAATGGCTCAGTTTTGCACGTACACTACCTTTATCTTTGGCAATTATCAGTTATCTACCGATGTGAAAACAAGTGAAACTGAACATGTAATTTTAGGTTTATCGGAGATAAAGCTGTGTGTTGCTAATTTTTTACTTCCTTATCTATTGCAGGCTAAAAATAAACTAGCTGCTTTATAATGCAAAAGAAAGTAGGAAATGTTTTATACCATTAGATCTGCTTATAACGCCGAAGGCAATGTTGCAATTCTATTCCAATGTCAGCTTTATAAATGCATTAGTACTGAATGAAGTAATTCGTTGCAGCTAACGTAACGAAACTTATTTAATTAAACACTTATAGACAGGTTATTGTAAAAACTGACAGATTTATTTATTGCTGGATATTTCAGACTCACGAGTTACGAAAATAGCAGTGATGAAGTTTCTGCAGACATTGTGAACGGTCACGTGGAAAGTGGACGTGTTACACGAGTTGTCAGTATATGGAATATAATGGATTTATTAACTCAGAATGTGGAAACCGTATCAGTTGCAAGTACAAAAGAKTAATAACAAAMTTTGTATGCTCTTAAAACGCTTCAATATTCTGCAAATTTAAATATTCTATAGTACATTTATGTTTTGCACAGGTTACTAAAAATGGAAACAGTCATTTCATGTAAGTAAAAACTATTTGTAGTGACTTGATCATGATTTTGGTTTGAAGGTTTCCGTGGTTGTTGTCGATGACATATTGTTTTCTAGGCTGCTTCCCACGTTGCTTATTCGACCTTGACGTTTCGACACTCATGTCGGTGTCTTCCTCAGAAGTAGCTCTGAAACTGAAGTGTACTACTGATTTCGTTTCCCTGGACAGCATACAAGTACGCCACAACTATATTGCCTACCTAAGATACACAAACCAGAGATACCACTGAGACCGATTATTCGTGCAACAGGATCTGCCACTCACCCTCTAGCTCGCTACATCGCTGGGACTCTGAAAGGACTCGTAGGGAAGACAGAACACCACGTCAGGAACGCCGGAGATCTTATTGAGGAAATGAAGAAGATCAAACTGGATCCGGAAGGCATCTTAGTAAGCTTTGATATAACCTCACTCTTCACGAAGATACTGGACGATGTTTCAAGGGAGTTGAAGAAACGTCTACAAGAAGAAGAGCTGGATGAAGAACTAATCCAACTAGCGACAGATCTGCCTGAAATTTACTTTCTTCGAGTTCCAGGAGGAATACTACGAGCAGACAGAAAATGCTCCTATGGGAGTCTCCGCTTTCTCCGCCGATAGCCAACATTTACTTGGAAGCCTTCGAGACAACTTCATTGGCATCGGCACGCCTTAAACCTAAGTGTTGGTTTAGATACGTGGATGACACTTTCACTGTCTGGTCGCATGGAGAACAGAACATAAAGAAGTTCATGGACCATCTAAACAGCATCCACAGCGGCATACAATTCACGATGGAGGTGGAGACCAATGGCTCCCTACCCTTCCTGGATGTGATGGTGACAAGGAAACAGGACGGCATGCTAGGACATCGCATCTATTGAAAGCCAACCCACACGAATCACTACCTGCTTGCAGATTCACACCATCACCCCTCTCCAAAAACAAGCAGTCATCAACACGCTGATACAACTAGCGAAGCTAATCAGCAAACCAGACCACGTAGAAGAGGAATTAGAACATCTACGCTATACAAAAGAACAGATATTCTAAGGCACAGATTGAAAAGGCTTTCAACATGCAACCACTGAGGAAGGAACCAGAAGAGCATATCGCTGCACTATACTTGCCCTACGTCAATGGATGTACAGATAAGATTGGACGGTTGCTGAGAAAACATCTGATAAACAGGAAGGTACATCAGCACGATAATCAAGGAACACATCAGGGACACCAGAGACTGGCAATGTGACAGGTCTGAATGGAGACTGATCACATAATAAAATTCGAGGAGGCACAAATGCTGTCCAGGGAAGCGAAATTCTGTACAAGGAAGCCATCGAAAACCAGAAGAATCCGCCGAGGCATCAAACAACCTAGAATCTGGAAATTGGTCATGCGTAACAACGCCCACGCATCAGTGAACCGGACGAGTATAAATACCGGAGCGGACTAGGACAGTTCAGTTTCAGAGCTACTTCTGAGAAAGACACCGACATAAGGTCAAATAAGCAACTTGGGAAGCATCCCAGAAAATATGTCATCGACTTGATCATGACTTCTTTCTTCTATTCTGTAGTTGATATTGCTTGACAGCCACTTGTTGAATAGTTTCAGAAGCTTGCTGGCATATGCACAAATCATTTTCCAGCCATCATTATGGTCTTAAGGTAGTTCTTGGTCGCCATTATCTGAAGGGTCTGACGGGTCTCACATGATACAAAGACATAGAGAAGAGAAAGCCAAAAGCAAGAACATTCATAGGAAGACTCGTACAAGAGGAAATAAATGGGAGGGATTAAAGAATAGCGGCTGTGAGAAAGATAAGGAAGCAAACTAATTGGTGACCGAATTAATAAAATATGGGGGAACAATTAGCAGCTGATTCCTACGAATTAATCCTAAGAACATGGCAACAATAAGAAATTTCAGAAAGATGGAAGCGATTTGCAGCAACTGTAGGTGAATCGCGTTACGCGTTACGGGACACCTTGTACAAAACGCCTAGTCGAAATATGCAGAAAGCGAAATAGGCGAAAGTGTGGATTTCGTAAAGACCGTTCAGTAATAGATCAAATTTTTGTGCTTAAGGAAATCCAAAGATGTTACGAATATAACATAAGGACGTTGCGTTTATTACTATTATTTAAAAAGAACTTTTTTTCTATTACGAACCAAATTGGCATGCCAAACAAATTGATAAGTCTGGTGAAGATAACGATGGATAATTCAGTTAGTAGAGTTAAAAAAACCGCTGCAAATTGAATCAATACTTCCACATCCAATTGTTAAAATGACATCTACGTTTTTATTTCTTATACTATACGATTCAGATTTTGAGCATTTTGTCTCTCTACACATTTTTTCTAAGACAAAGTCCTCGTGATATTAGCAAAAATATATAAATTTTAACTTAACAAAAAAATTGGAAGAGTGCTTTCTGATCAGAAATTTGATTTTCTATATAATACCAAAATTTAAAAAAAGATCGTACGAGCAGGGACCAAAATAGGTTTATTTGGAAATATTTCGAAAACGTCAAAATTTTGAATAACTTTTCTAAGACACTTTTTGTGTGAAATTTTATTTCCTACCTGATGGCATTTTCATTTATTGAATATATTAAGTATATTCGGAGATATTTAGGAATAACCGTTTTCTTTAAGTGAGGCTTTTTTGCTAATATCTTCTAAACAGTTTGCTGCACCGAAAATTTATAAGAGCGAATAATACTCGCAGTTATACTACTAATCACATACTAAAACGATAAAAATATAAAAAAAAATAAAATTTTGCAAAAAGGGTAATTACCCCCCAATTTTGCCCCCTTCCCGATATTGTACTTACCCCACAAACAATAGGTCGCTTTGGGTAGTTGAGATTTATACGTTTGCCAAATTTCAGGTTGATGTATTAAGTCTTTCGAAGGTTATCGTGTATACAAACAAAACCACACACACAGACAAGAAATTTTTTTTGCTCAAATTTTGCGTTTTCGGCCATTTTAAAGCGAATGAGCAAATAAAAATTTTTGAAAATTTTTTTCGCGATACAATACAATACTCTTACTATGAGCAAAAGCCTTAGACAAGGAGACTTCTTATTAACAACAGTATTTGATATAGCACTCGAGAAAAAGTTAAATAAATAGAGTAAGCCCGGTATTAAACAGGAGCCATCAGCATCTTGCATTTGCGGATGATGTAACAATCCTAGCAAGATCAAACATAAAGTTGCAAAGAATAATGGGAGAATTGGAAGCCGCGAAACAAGAACTATAGGATTAAAAATAAGTATACAAATGAGACATAGTACATGCAAATAAGCACAGGTAAATACCCGCGGTTGATAGTTTTTCTCGTTTTGAATAGTACATACATGAATGTTCTCCTTGAATTCTGAAGAAAAACTGAACAGGACGCCATACTTTTTTCACTTTGTTTTGTAGGCTATTATATTTGAGAAAAAATGAAGTAAAACCATAAAGTTTATAGCTTTTCTCGTTTTAAAGTTATTGTAAAAATGGTATAACTATACATAACCGAACCATTTATCCAATAACGCTTCAAATTAATCTGCACTACCAACGACTGATATRATTATTAATTTCCCAAATTTATTCACAAGATATTATTTATTATTCAAGGTTAAAACTGTATCTTAACTGATTAAAATTAGATATCTTATTACTGTTACGTTCACGGTTTTACCATATTAGTTTGAAATAAAGTAGACCCTGTTCTGTGACAATCAAGCCATTGTATTTTGGTAGTTGTTGATATTAAAAATTATTAATCCATTACAAAAAATTAATTAATTAGGATATGGTATTTAGAAGCTTCGATGCTATTTTGCCTTATAATGCCATTACCATGTCAACTAGAGAAGATTTTTAAAAAACCTTGAGATAATTAAACAGAAATTCTAAGAATTATATCTCCCACCTACAATTTAAGGGCAAATTTTGGATTTATTTGCTATTATTTGTAACGTGATGTCAAATACGCCCTCAGTAAAAACTTATATAGAAACTTCAAAATATTTCTAGTCAATTTCTCTGATACATTTTCTCAAAGCGATGGCATGAGTAGTTTTCAAGATGTAGCCGCTCCGTATCTTTAGTGAATCACCCTGTATACTTCGCCCATTATTATTATTTGCGCACAATGTTTGGCAACTACCCCTTTTGCCTTCTCTTACAAAATACAGCTTTTGCAAAACAGAAGTTTTACATAATATAGCGTTGACAACTATATTCCGGATATCCAGTAAACCATTTTGCATTTTACTGCTTCCTTTCCAGCTTTAGGGTGACCAGGTATACCCTCCCCCAGGGTCACATTGTCAAACATTGTGGCTGGCCTATCTGCAGAATTTAACCCAGCCATGACCAAAATTGATTGTTTTTCTCGTTTTAAAGTTATTGCAAATTAGCACACATATACATAACCAAACCATTTACCCAATAACTGTTTAAATAAATATGCACTTTCGACGACTAGTTTAATTATTAATTTCTCAAACTTATTCACAAGATATTATTTTATATTCAATGTTAAAACTATTTGTAGTGATTAATATTAGATATCTTATTATTGTTACGTTCATAATTTTACGATATTGGTTTGGAATAAAGTAGACCCTGCTCTATGACAGTCAAGCCATTGTATTTTGGTAATTGTTGATCTATTGCAAAAAATTAACAGTAGTTGTATGAGTCATTAGAAATGTAAATTATTGAACTATTGAATAGATTAGGAAATTCGTTGCTGGCTATCATGCTCTGGTTTTTACCACAGTTTTTGCTGAATGTTAATTTTTTTCCGAAAATAGAGGTGAATGCTAGTTTTAATTTTGTGTGTGCTATCAACTTCATGTTTTTACCAAATTTTTTCTTAAATAATAGCTTATAAAATAATTGAAAAAGTATGTCATCCTATTGAGTTTTTCTTCAAATATCAAGGAGAAAATTCCTTTTTTTATTCCGTGTCCTGTGTGTACTGTTTTAGCAACAACTGCAAAGCGAAAAGTAACTTTCGTCTGGGGTTTCCACCACTCTCTTCCTAACAAAATAGCCTTCAAAGCGAAGTGAAAAAAATATACCGCCCTAATTAAATTTTTAGAGAAATCGAAGAAAGTATGACAATTTTTCAAATGGCGCTCTCTATTGCTATTTAAAGTAATCGATTTTGTAACAATTTAGCATTAATATTAATTCCCTTGAAACTCCCTCTAAAATGAGTCCTAGTTCGTTAAATTAGGTTGAGAGGTTTAAGAGATATACCCATTTCGAAGTTTCTAGGCTATATTGCTTTGTAGTGCAATTACAATGGCACCTAGAGAAAAAAATGTTAAAAGACCTTTAAATAATTAAACATAGATTCTATAAATTATATTCATTTTATTAGTAAATTTTGGATTTTTTTGCGATTATTTGTAACGTGATGTCAAATACACCTCCAGCAAAAACTTATAAAGAAACTTCAAAATATACTTAGTCAGTCATTTTTCTATTACATTCACAAGATATTATTTTTTTATTCAAGGTTAAAGCTGTATTTTTAGTGATTAAAATTAGATATCTTTTTATTGTTACGTTCACGGTTTTACCATATTAGTTTGGAATAAAGTAGACCCTGCTTTGTGACAGCCAAGGCATTATATTTTGGTAGTTGTTGATATAAAAATGATTATTATTATATTCAAAACATTAACAATTGTATGTGTCATTAGAAATGCAAATTATACTGAACTGTTGAATAAATTAGGAAATTAGTTGCGAGCTATCAAGCTCTAGTTTTTTCACAGCTTTTGCTAAATGATAGCCTAAAGAACAAAGCTAAAAAATGTGTATCGTTTTCTTCGTCTTTGACAAAGATTACAGGTGTAATCGAAACGTCAGACCAATAACTTTTTGTCAGTGTTTTAAAACGACAGCTATCTTTCCGACAAAATATTATCTTATATTATGGACGCTGAAAGCATTCACCTTCGTATTATTAAAAGACCTTCAGATGATTAAACAGAGATTCTAAAAACTATATTTCCCACCAACAGTTTATCAGCAAATTTGGGATTTATTTGCGTTTATTTGTAACGTGATGTCAAATACTCCCTCTAGCGAAAACTTAGGATAAACATATTTTTAGTCAATTTCTATCATTCATTTTTTCAAAGCGATAGCATGAGTGGTTTTCAAGATGTAGCTGCTCCGTACCTTTAGTGAATTACCCTGTGTCCTAGGCCAATTATCATTTTTTGTGAACTTTGTTTGTCAACTACCTCTTTTGCGTTCTCTTACAAAATTGAGCCTTTGCAAAGCGATATCCCGCAAACCATTTTACTGCTTCCGTTTCAATTTTAAGGTGACCAGGTAAATACAATCTTCCGCACGGTCACATTGCCAAACACCCTGGCTGATCCTATCTGCAGAATCTAACCCAACAATATACCCACACATACCAAAACATCTACGTATATGAATCACCCCATTTTGAAAAGCTCCAAAGACCTCTCAATAGCCCGAGGAGGCAGCGTGGTAGGGAGTCCCGCATGGTTCACGCACCCGGCCTATCTATTCAGGCAGACCTAGTCTCGGTCGCGTGGTCTAGAGCAGTGCAGTTCTCGCACGTCAGCCGTCGAGAACGTTGTCACTGGTGACACACTAAGCGAGCGGGAAATCTACTTTTTCGTACGTGCAAGAGACTACTTGTGAATAGTGCATAAGCATGGCAGTGGGTTTGTGAACTCGTCCAGCATGCTTGTAGCAAGGCCCATAGTCGATTATGACTCCAGGACGCCAAGGATTATTTCCGAGATACGGAAACAGGAACCGATTACTCCGCTTCCCCATATAAGGGCTAGAATAAGTGGTGAGTGATGATTATGTCAAACTATTAAATTTAACTCGAGACAGGGGAAACAAAATAAATAATAAGCAGACAGTAGCAATGATGACTAACGCTCGGATTTGTTCACAATAATTTGTTTTTGCTCGTGTTTATTATTGTAGCTTTAGGCTCCTCATAATTATATTAAATTAAATAAGTTTTGTGTTTTTATAATGTGTCGGTCTTTATTAGATCTTTTTTTAAATATTGAACTTTTTCTATTATAATTATTTATATGAAGAGCATTGATATTAATTAAGTATCGCATACACTTAATGTCAATCTGTCAATTATAATATATAAGGTTTAATATTTGAAGATGATCTAAATAAAGATTGAGACGTTTCAAAAACACAAAACTTATTTAATATACTACACTGGGGAGCAAAACTATAGCTCCACCTTGAATTATCAGTTTTTCTCAGCCAAATTTTAAAGTGATTTATTAATAATTTCCATAATTTAATTTGCGTGGTGGATAACTATAGCGGCACTTATAAAAACTTTTACGTGGCTGTGATCGTGTGTGGTACCTTAATGGTATGGGCCTTTACAAAAGCAGCAGTTTTAACATTGGCTTACCCATCAACACGAATGAACAGTTGAGATTACATTCAAGTTCTTGAAAGAAATTTAATTCCTTTTTTTAAATAACAATTACGAGCGAGATTTCATTTTCCAACAAGATATTGCGAGGATTCATGTCAGTAGAGAGTCGATGGTTTGGTTTGCCAACCAAAATGTCGAATAGTCAGAGTGCCCATCTTGTTCACCTGACATGAACCCAATTGAAAACCTTTGGGGTATTTTAGTCCGGCGAGCATATGCGGATAACCGACAGTATGCTACCATAAATGAATTAAAAAATTAATTAGAAGAGGTTTGGGCTAATGTGGAACCAAGAATGTTAAATAATTTGGTTGGAAGCATGAATTCTAGAATTTTTGAGCTAACTAGGAAGAATGGAGGCCAAACCCATTATTAATTTACTTTTTAATGATTCCTAGGATTTTCGTATCTTTGCAGCAAGTATCAATAATATATGGTGCAAAACTTCATTGGCAGTCTACAATAACACCCAAATCAGTAATTATTTACATCATTTTAGTACATGGCTATGTATATTACAGTATATCGCAAATCTCCGCGAAAAAGTGATAGTTTTGCATTTCGAATTGTTAACGTTAATCATATTAGAAGAACACCAGAGTAGAAAGCTCGTACTTTAGCTCTTCATTTTGAGTTACAATATTTTTTTATTTTTGGTAATGTTTTATTCAAAATTCCATCAATTTCACACGTTATCTGGTTTAAATTTTATAAGTGTTAAATCAATGTTGTTTTAGTACTGGGTGCTGCAAAACTGAAGATTTCCTTAATTTACGACTTAGTCATAGGAAACAAAATAATTTAAAAAGTCTTACGATTCTGCTGTTAAGGTTATTAACTACTTAATAAGTTGAACATTTGCTGCAAACGGTTCAAATAAAGCAAAATATATCGGGGGTGGCCAAATTGGGGACCACAAGCTATTAGTAGTCTGCGAGATCATTTTAACCTGTCCCAGAACCTGTAAAAAGTCTGCTAGAAGATCTCAATCGTTACATAATAAAATTGTTTTTGAATAAGATAAAAATAAATACTTACAAAATGATAATAAATGTTGCAGTAAAATGTCTCAAGATAGAAGAAATTACCTTTAGATGAGCTAATCAAGGAATCCTTGTAGCATTTTTGTTATAATCTTCAATATCTGACACGAGATCTTCATCGAGATTATAATAAAATAACACAGATAATTTCATAGGACTTCTGGCCTTTTGTCAAAAAACAAATACAAAATCGTAGTCTTGCACTCCAGGCAATATATTTTTATTGATATACCATTAGACAGATATAAGTTGATTATGTCGCCTGTTACTTTTAGGCAAAACTTGTCGTTGCCCATGATAAATTCAATATTATCATTAATTCAGGTTATTCGTCAAAAGTACCAAGTGCGCTAGTTCATCTTAGTTCAAAAAGCCTTTTACCCATTCAATTTAGTTAACATAGACCAGAGAACCAAACTTTTCTCGCTGCGAAATCCTTTAGCCTCCAAGATTTGTATAAGCGCAATACTTAGCTCATCCATCGATATATAAATATATTGCAGATTGTGAGTTTTTTAAATGACGTTGGAGACTTAATTTTGKKTTACTAATATGAACCTTACAGACTCTTGACATTAAATTTTGAAATCTTTAAACATTTAATTTGCAAAAACATAAACAATAATAGACGTTTTTTCTAAGAGTCGCTATAAGTATCAAAAAATTAGGCCGACAATATTAAATTAACATTTAGTAAAATGAGTAGTCACTCTTATTTCTTTAAAATTTCAATGTTATATAATAATTCTGCATATGCCGGTTTTCAAAACATATAATTATTTGTAACAATCGGTCTAAAAAACCAACAATAACGTTACTATTCTATAACATTCCCTGCGTCTCTGATACCTGACAGTTGAGATCATCAGCTAAACTTACAAATTATAGATAGACGTAAAAAGGTTGATAATTATAAATCAACGATGCTGTATTTGAGATAAATTTTGAATTCGCAAACATTGATACAATAATATGTGTCATTAAGTGTATAGGCTGTATGGTATTTAAGAACGGATCTCAAATACTTGGTTGTTTTTTAGATTTGACCGACTTCTATTAAAGCTCATACTACAATGCTTGTCGGAAAATACTTGTGTTTTCAATTAAAATAGAAAATCTAGTAGTAGTTTCCGATAAAACATAAAGGACACTCTATATATTTTACCCTATTAAATTCATTTCGTGTTTACCTGTTCAAGAATGTAAGTATAATTAAGTATGTTAATATTTGTTTGCTTTTTATCATAAGGTTAAAATGTTAACACAGATTTTAAATACCTACATAGAATGTCATACTATATTAATACGACAAATTATTTAACATAGTTCGAAAATGCACAATATTTCCTGAAATATAATGAGAAGTTTTTTTTACATATAAACTACTAGAGACCCTCCCCGACTTCACACAAATGCTTAAAGTAACTAACGTATTTAAGTTTATAAAGATTAATACTGTATACGTAAATAGCTCTCCAATTACCGCATTGTACGTGACTATTTTTAAGAAAATAGAACGGGTATAGTAAGATGTCCTTAAAAGATAGATACATGCCATCGCGGATTTTTTTGTAGATCACTTTTAACAATTATCGTTATATTTCAACTAATTTACACAAAAGCTTGACAAATTATATACTTAAACCTTCCACATGAATCACTCTACCTGTTGGTGAAAATCGCATGAAAATGCATTCAGTAGTTTTTGCGTTTAACGCGAATAGCCAGACAGACAGACGCGGCGGTGGACTTTGTTTTATAACATGTAGTCAACTTAGGTAGATAATGGCTAAATCATGGTGATCCATTAAAACAAATAAACACGCATGTCACATCTCAACGTCAAATCGTTTTTTCTATAGCCATTGTAGTAATCCAGACATGGGCCTCAAAAGTAGATATAAATCAGTTTGGAAAACGACTTAATACTTCATAAATTGTTGCAATTAATTGTTGAAACATGAAACCAAAAAGATTGTATATAAAGTAGTTGCAAAAAATTACGTGCTCGTAAATATGCTACATGCATTTTCAACATGCTTTTAAATTTTAATGGTCGACTCGTAAATATGTAAATGTTTTATTCGGAACAGACAAAATAATCGTATTTTCTGCTTATGAGTTTAACTCAAGTTCTCAGTATTCGTATTTTATTGGAAACAGAAAAACAATATTAGGTGGTATAGTATTTAGTAACTGCAATCAGAAAAAAATAAAAGACTCCACCCTAGCTACGCCTATGCTGCTTAGACCGCCAGGTATTGGTATACTCTAATTAACAAGACAATGCATAAATAATGCAATATGTACATTATTTATTTGTATTTCTAGTTATATTATAAAAATAGAGCATTTCGACCGAGCACGCCTTACCAAATGATGATTCAAAACCTATCAAAAAACACGACATTAAACAAATTCACACAGATGATACGGCGCTATATATTAACATGGCGGCGTACGCCAACTATTATAAATCACGACCACGTGCATGTTGCAGGGACATAATATTATACAAATAATACAGGGTTTCTATAATTATTCATGCCTCCAGGGCGCTTATGGAAATTATCGACAAAATCAATTTACCGCCTCTCAAGAAAGTGACGTATACTTGTCATCTGTCAATTTCTGATATATTTGATATATTTTAATAGTAGAAAACGCCTGGGGGTGTATATTTTTAACATATTCTTTAGTGTTTTGTGGGATAATTAACTTTAAGGTTGCAGAAAGCTCACATTTCAGAGCTGTGGGGTGACATTGATCTGCAACATTTAGTATTATATATAATATTATCGCCGCTTGCTATCGCTGTGCATATTGTAGCTTGGCAGCAGTTACAAAAAAGCGGCACAAAGAATTCAGAAATCAACGCCGCCTGCGTTGCATGAATCATTTGTAGAAACCGTGTATAATTATCCCTAATACTTACTTTTGATATCTTCTAGCAAATAACTTAAGCCTTTTGTCTCCACAAACGTCTGCATTTTCTTCACACAAGAGAACAGAACGCATTAAATACAAAACACAATTAACACCAATAAAATACTTCATGTTTTATTCAATTAAATTAAACACCAAACGTACATTTCGGTCCTACACCGGTGGCACCGCTGAAGATGGTCCGTGTAGTACCGAAACGTACGTTCGGTATTTAATTTAGTTGAATAAAACGTGAAGTATTTTATTGGTGTTAATTGTGTTTTGTATTAAACGGACTTCACGAGTTGCCTTTAGAGTTCAAAAGAACGCATTAAAACTTATTCTATACTTAGGTACAAATGCATGTGTTTATTTGAACACACATTTTTTGGATGTTAAGAAATCGAAGTCAAGAAATTGATTTCGTAAATCCAAATAAACAATTTAATGTGTGTAAAGAGATTTATTTAATTACATTTACATGTACGTAGTACATTTTATCATAAATTATTTAAAATAGTATTATTTAGTACCTATACAGAAACTATCTTGGTAGACCTAGGTACCTTAAAATTATGGGAAACCGCTTTTACAAGATCAATATCCTAGAAATTCGAATTTATTATCACTTCTTTTATTTTTTGAACCTACAAATTCTTTGCTTTTTGTGCTTTCCTATCATACATTTTTAAATAAGTTGTAAATTAAATAAATTCGAGGCAATGTCAAAAATGTTTTGCTATGATTACCTCTTCTCCTGAATAGAGAGTTAGAATAATATTTGGACATTTCATTGTATGAAGAAAAGAGCAATACACAAAAAAAGAAGGCGAGATAAATGCTTTCAGCTAAGTGATATAATCTAAACATTAGGCAATGATTGACTTTCATTTAATACAAAACTTAGTAGTCCACTGACATTTTTTTGTAATACAAAAGCTTCCACTACTGTAATCTCGTCACCTTATTCTTTTCATTTTTTAATCGTACACGACTCTATTAAAAAGATGTACTTCGTAAATATCGACGCTCACGAAGCCATTTAAGAAATGAGGTAACACAATGACCGCCTCTTCTTGCGACTCACGTTTTTCCCGCGCTGCCGTCGGCCGAAGACCTAAAGAAAAAACAAAAACGAAACGCTCAGCTGATCGAGCTGAAACAGGTGGGTGTCGCATGGCGGTAAAAGCGAAAGTGCAGGCGCCTCGGGAACTAGTGTGCCGTTATTTAATTTCATAAAGTCAGGGACGGAATTGGTTAATTGAGGCTTTCACAGATCGGTTTTTAGCAACACAGGACGGAGTGGTTTTTTAGTCGATCGATTTCCTCATCGCTGCACCCATCAAGGCTGTCGGCGGTGCAGTGTGATGTATCTAGATAAAGAGATTTGATGGGGTATTAAGTGTCTCTGTGCGATAAATTGTGGAATATTCCGGACTGTATAGATATCACGTCTAATTTTAACTCTTATTCTACACTGGGGAGCATAAATATAGCCCCACCCTGAATTTTTAAGGTTTTCTTCGTCAAATTCAAACGTAAATTAATGTAATTAACAAGAGGGATAAAAGAAACGAGAATAACAAGAAGAAGACTATTCAGAATCATTTATTAACAGTTCCCGTATTTTAATAAAATGATTGAACAAATTTTAACAAAACATTCGTAAATTAATAATGGGTTTGGCCTCCATTCTTCCTAGTTAACTCAAAAATTCTAGAATTCATGCTTCCAACCAAATTATTTAATATTATTGGCTCCAAATTGGCCCAAAACTCTTCTAATAAATTTTTGAGTTCATTTATGGTGGCATACTGTCGGTTATCCGCATATGCTCGCCGAACTAAGATAGCCCAAAGGTTTTCAATTGGGTATTTGCCATGTAATTTATATTTCGTTAAATTGCATATTAATAGGTAGCAGCTAATGCACAAAACAGCTGTGACAGCTTATAAATTCGAAAAAAAGGATCGTAAGGTGTATTTTTAATATTAAAAATGTGAATATTTAAAGGGACCGCCAAAACGCGAACATATTGGCCGTGACGTCAGGTGTCTTGTAAATGGCCGCTTGTTTGCATCTGGGATCAACGCGACACGCGTCAGCCTCAGCCTGTCAATTTATCAGTTTGTTGTTTGCGTTCATTTTGTGACAAGCGAATTATAATGCGCCAAGAAAAGTGAAAAACTATGCGTTATGACTTCTGAATACATGTTCATTGTTATGGAATTTGTGTACAGCGACGAGCGGTTCAACGCGGGGGAGATGAGGAACGTAAAAGCAACAGCATAAGTGAACTTTTTATCAAATTAACGTAGCATTGATAATCTGATCACAGTGGGTTGTTGGAAACATACTATTTGTAAACATAAAAATGTAAGAATCAAAAATGTACCCTAAATTTGACATTTATTTTAAAGGTCAGAATAAATATAAATTGCTATTTATTTTCGGGGCTCTTGCGGCTCGTTTTCGGTCTGGCTAACAGTCGAATATATGGGGAATAACGTCGTTCTTTATTATAACATTTCTCTCTATCAACTTAAAACGCATATAATTTTTCATATCATCTGCAAGCTATAACAAAATGGAAACTGAATGGAAAACCACTTATAACCCCAAAAAGAATATAAAACTTACAGTAAGAATTAAGAGGATCTTCACAACAGGAAACAAACTTTGCGATTTCGGCATATCACGTCTAGGGGCCTTAAACAACATTTTCATATGTTGATTAGCTCGAGGAACGGTTACAAAAATTTTGTTAGCTGTACTAACTGAAGTACTTTTATAACCATGTACAAAACAACACTTGTTTTGTTTTCCATACATAATAGATGCTTGTAAAACTACACAAATTACTTTTTGGTTCGACCTCTTACACCGCCCTTTCAATAAACACCACACAAAAGCTTTTCCAAAACAAAAATGATACTACACCATTAAACAGCACGCTCCTAAATAATGTTTACATGACAATTGACGTCACGAGATGAATAACCTTGGATAGAAGCGTTTTGGCGGTGACTCCTAAGATTCGAATTTCAGACCTGAAATTCTCTACCTAAAAATATTTGTTTGTTTTTTTTAACATGGCGTACGATATATATGCACTTCAAGATTCATTTGACGTAATTTTCAAAAAATGTGATAATATCCAATTGGGTTCGTGTCAGGTCAACAAGAGGGCTACTTTAACAATTTGACATTTTGGTTGGCAAACCAAGCCATCAACTCTCTAGACATGAATCCTCGTATTATCTTGTTGGAAAATGAAATCTCGCTCGTAATTGTTATTTAAAAAGGGCATTAAATTTGTTTTAAGAACTTGAATGTACTCTCGACTGTTAATTCATGTTGATGGGTAACCCAATGTTAAAACGCCTGCTTTTATAATGTATATACCACCTCCAAAGTTTCGTTTTGAAAGATACTCAGGTTCTCTCCTCAAATCTCGCCAATAACAACTGAAACCCTCTCAGAAAATGTAACCTGAATTTTTTTATAAAAAAAACAGGGTTTAATTCGAAGTTAATTGTAAAATTTTACATTTTCGATTCATATTCTCACGAGCAAATTCTAAACAAGCTGCTTTATGGTGAGGAAGTAGTCTCGGACATTTTCTTAGTTTTCGGCGTACAATGTGTTCACTTTTCTTCAGAACCCTCCCTATAGTCCATTTTGAAACATCAAGCCCGCACTCTTGGGCAATTTTTTTCTTAGGGCCATCTTTTGTTGTTTGTGCCATACTGTTCAGGGTTTCGCAAATAATTGGCGACAACTTTACGAAACCCGTTAATTCTTTGAGCAATTTTTTGGCAACTAAAGCCTTCGTCCCAAAAAGCCAAGATTTTACCTTTTTCCATGTCACTAAGATACCTTCTACGAGGCATTTTTTACACAATTTGTATATGTACTAGTGCTAATTTCAGAATTTGGAATCCTTGTATTCAATATTCGAATATGGAGCAAACAAAATATATTTGTTTACGAGTATTATTTTTCGTTTATTCGTATCGAATTATCCGAGGCAATTTTGACCCGTATTCGAATAACGAGTATAATCGATACGAATATTAAAGTGTGTATTCCATTTGAAAAGGACGACTAGGCAGTGATGGGCGTTTACGCATAAATTATAACTTTCTACATTACCCGAGTAGAAAATGTAGATAAAGCGTTTTGGCGTATATTTTGAAGAGAAAATATGAGACGAGTATATTATGGCTATTGTATATTAAGTGTATTGTGCAAATTATTTTGTTCCAATTTCCCTGTTTTATGGGTCAATTCTTAAAATTTTTTAAAGCACTGCAGTTTTTTAATATTTATATTACAAATTTGCATAACTTATTTTAGTAAGTCATCAGAATACCCAAACGGTTTTCTTACTTCTTTGGGACGAAACATGGGTTTCGAAGTCTTTTCTTCTACGAGTATATTAGGTATAATAGGTAGCATATCAAACAGCCCGTCTTCTTCCGTTTATAGACAAGAAAGATAATAAAATCACAGTTTACAGTTATTTAAGAACCCATTGGCCGAAGTTATTTTAATTACAACGAAGTAGTATTTTGTTTAGTTAGGAAGCAACAAAAATAATAATATACATATATTTGAGGCATTTGGAGCTGTTAAAACTACTAAATATTACTAGTTTGCTGTTTATCTACATAATGTTATTTTCTACAGTAGACTTTTAAAGTAAAATATTACGTAGTTTACGCGTAGATAATGGCGTAATCTACATGGAGTATTCTACGCGCCCATCACTGCGACTAGGTTTAATATTCAAATTTAAAGCAAAAGATCGACGATTTGTATCGATCACTTAATGATTGTTTTGCAATGGGCATACAAACAACAATACGAGAAGACAAATTATATGATATTATAAATTCACTCACACTGCGTTTTGTTATTAATAGCAAGTTTTAAATGAACTAATTGCCTACATATAAATAAATGTAAACTATAAAACAATAAAAGTACATCGTTAAATATTAGCATTGTGCAATAAACAGAGATCCTTGTAATATTTATGAATATTGGAATTACGATATTTGGTCTTTGAATTCCGGAATTGAAATATCGGAAGAATCTACCCGAGATTCTGGAGTTTTCGTAATTTTGGAATATATGCCCTAGTATTTACCTGTTATGATATGTACCTATACCTTTTGCCTGTTCAATCCACATTTTTTTACCAGCAGGTGCATTTACAACGTGGAACTTTTACTGGTAATCCTCTCGGTATATCTATCTTCCTTCACATTCTATTTTTCTCTCACTTCAATTGTAGGTATATTTTTAACTTTCTCAATCATGATGTCAACATTTCTGATGTGGTCCCTTTCATACATCCTCAACTCTTCGTATAAATTTACTCTTTTCTGTTTTCTGTGCTCACATATCGCTCTTGTTTGTTAATAAAATAAAAACAGTTATAGTTTTATAAAATTTTAAATAACTGTGCTTCCTATCTAGTTTTGTGACTACACTCGTTTTTAACAAAAATGTTATCAAATCATCCAAAATGGACACCAGGTCATTTCAAGGGCAAAAAACAATACTAGTCTGCAAAAAATCGTCTAGTTGCTGTTTAAAAAAACAAAAAAATACGCCGCCATATGGAAATGCGTTAATATACATATATACAAAAACAAAAAGTAGATTAAGAAATGAAAAATAATGAGCAAAAAAAACTTCGATTATTATCAGTTGTTCTAAAGATCATTTTAACAAAAAAGGTTCATATTCTTTACCAACCCTGTAAATTGTAACTATTTTAATAGCAGAATATGTTATCCTTATTAGTGTTGTATTAACCATAATATCGCAACTGTCATTTTATCATTAATTTATATTCGAAGATTAATGTAAACTAATGTAACATAAATGGTTATAAGCGAGCATTTACCCTCTCGCTTATGTCCTTACGTCAAACGTGAGTAATGGGCGCCGCATGAATTTTCTTAATTCTAATTTAATATGCCGCATTGCTCTTACTATGTCTAGAAAACGTCCTTGGGCGTCAGTTACAATTTAAATTTTTCCCCGGCCGAGCAGTTAGAAAAATCGCATGCCATTCAATTCGACCAATTGAACTTCAGACATAAATCTAAATGAACTTTATCAACGTCACTTTTATCGCTGTATAAAAATGTATTCTTGCATGCCGATTGCCTGTCTCTTTGTCTGCACATTCATGCCACCAGTCAATGGAGGGTTCTTCACGCTCAATTTAAGCTAACCCATTTCTTTGTGAGCAGGCCGGTCCCTTTCCTGTTTCTCCAAGGGTGCATTGAGAAAAATGGGCACTATACCGGTTATTAAAAGTCTCTTGCACATAAAAAATTGCGTTATTAAAGTAGGTATGAGCCTGGGAATGCGTTAAGTTGATGAAGTTGGATGTCATCTTCATAGCGTTTGTATATTTTGTATATATAGAGTACAAGTGTTAGAGTGCTTGCATCCTAAACACTTTCTATGATCCCTGTTCCTTAATCTGTTTATAAAACCTCTTTTTCATAATGAATGCTAGCTAGGTTTAAAGGCTTTAAAATAATTTTTGGTAAACTGCTTTATCTACTTAATTTCGATGTGTTTTATATTTCCTTATCAGTTCTTGTATATTTCTAACAATAAATGTTGTAGATAGCTGCGTTATATATTCCTTTACCAAAAAAATTAGGACCATATTTTAAAGTTGTTCTTAACGAGAACATTTTCATCAAGCAGCAATGTTTTCTAAAGTCAACATGGCTTAACCTTGGGTAGATTAGCATCATTATGTAATATGCTTTTAAGTCTCTAAATCAAAGGGAAAAGCTTTTATATAAAGGGATGATGCTAAGACATTTGATAAAGTATATCATTAGATCTGATTGAGTAAACTGTGGTGTTTACCATCAATGAATGAATATTACCTACTAAGCAAATCTCAGGTTGAAATGGGCGCAGGCAAAACCATTCGCAAAAATGCAAAGAGGTTCGCAAATAAGTTATTTAAGGCCACAACAGTTCATGGTGTGCTACATTACTATTATTGCCATGACAATGAAGTAGTGCCGAGTATCTAGACAAATGTATACAAGAAACCACAGAACTGTGGTACTGCCTTCGAAGCATATTGGGTTATCAAACATATACGAGGAGAACATTACTAACAAGAACACAAAAACCCTGCAACAGAAATAAGAAGAAAGGCTGCAAATTACATTAGACGAAGAAACATACGCAAGTTCAGAAGACGACTGGAAGAAATTGTTCAAAAACTACGACAGAAATATAAATCAACGGAAAGATCAACAGAATACGGGCACTCCTAAACGACTTTGAACAAGAAAGCTCCAGCAAAGGAGAAGAAATCATATCGACAACATAAAGAAAGAATGAGGAACAACTCTATAATACTGTACAGAAACCAGACCAACCAACTCAGCCACAAAAGTTAGGAAGGCCAGTAGAAAGTACTAATGCACGCAGACGAGAAATTTTCCGTAGAGCAACGTAAGCTCCAGTAAACGAACGGATAAACATAAGAAATCGTATAAAGAGCAATCTAAACAAGACACAGGAACCATCTAAGGAAAGCATTCACTGGTTGAGTGCACCCTACGAATCTTTCCATTCAATTCCACAGCTTCCCGTAAATGCGTGGTAGCCCAATACCAACAAGCGTTCACCTTTCCATCCTGGCGGCTGTCGGTATATTCGGTAGCATCAGAATGTTCTGCATTTCCATTGAAAGTACACTTCTTGAATTCTACACCAACAACCAGTATCCGACTAATCCTCTTCAAGTAATAAACTTGACCCATCCAGTACTTACCTAATAATCTTCTGGTACAGTTATGAGAATGAGTGATCCGTGTTTCATTTAACTATAAATTTTAAGTAGCCACTGTAATATTGATGATATACAATAACAATTAACAATTACTTCCACATCCAACGGATGGGAAAAATTTTTTCAAAATTTTATATTTGCTCATTCGCAAACGCAAAAAAACTAAATTTGAGCAAAAACAAATTTTTTTGTCTGTGTGTCTGTGTACACAAGACGACCTATTGTTTGTGTGGTGAGTAGGGTATCGGGAAGGGGGCGAAATTTTTTTTAGTATGTGATTAGTAGTATAACTGCGAGTATTATTCGTTTTTATAAATTTTCGGTGCAGCAAACTGTTTAGAAGATATTTGCAAAAAAGGGTTACTTAAAGAAAACGGTTTTTCCTAAATATCTCCGAATATATTTAATATATTCAAAAAATGAAAATACCGTCAGATAGGAAATCTTACAAAAAGTGTCTTAGAAAATTTATTCAAAATTTTGACATTTTCGAAATATATCCAAAAAAACTATTTTGAACCTTGCTCGTACGGTACGTACGGTTGCTCTTGTGATTTTTTGTTAAGTTAATAATTTTCGAGTTATTTGGAAAAAACCGATTTTAAAATTTATATATTTTTGCTGATATCACGAGGACTGTTTGTCTTAGAAAAAATGCTCAAAATCTGATTACTAATCGTTAGTATAAGAAATAAAAACGTAAATGTAATTTTGACAATTGGATTCAATTTGCAGCGGTTTTTTTCTAGATAAGAATGTATTGCAAAACTGAAGAGTAAACCTTAGCCTGTAGGTATAGGTATCAGCATCTGGTGATGATTTAAAATTCTAAAAGATGTTACAAGTTTAATCTATTTCAGATAGCAAATGAATTATTAATTAATTATGAATTAATTAAATATTTTATAATTTAAGTTTGTTTAATTTTTAGGTATAAATCTTAACAGTTGGTACCTTTAAAATAACTACATTAAAGTGCATTCATTATATACAGCAGGAACAAAATTAAACAGACAGTAGTTATAACAATATTTTCAACTTTTAAGAGGAAATCTAAAGAACTTTGATTATCTTAAAATATATAGTGAACGGCTATTATTCAACACTTTTCGCTAAATTTCCAACTGTGTCACTTGTAATGGCATCTTCGTCTTGGGAGATCAAAATTTACCAAAAGTAAAATAAGAATTTTAGATAGTAACCAGTTTTTCTAGTGTAATGCATTTCCTGACGTTTGAAATCCCGGATAAGCTATTAATCACCTAAGTTTGATCATTTCACTTTCTAACCGCGCATTCAGACATACCGCAGCGACATTTTCCATAATAAAGCACATCCCATCTACTATATTTAAACACGTCTATTGCATTTACAATGAATGGCCAGCATAAATAATTCATGTGCCGCAAGTATTGCGCGCTGGGTGTAGCAACCCACAGAAAGACGGGCAATTAAACAATTTTATTGTGTTGTAAACGCGTATGCCCATAACGTTCCGTAATTGTGCAGAAAATGCCGATTTTTGATGTGTGGTTCGTTGCGAAACCGCGCTGGCCCACCCGTGCAATGTCACACTCGAAAGGCACGTCAGATGCCAATTGGTCGTGACAGACACAAACGTCCGTGACTTTCTTTTAATTTGCCGGTTTAATTTTCTTGTTTAGGTAAACACAATTATGTAAGTGTGAACGCATAACTGTGCGAAAGTGAAATGGAGCGACCAAGTAACTTCGATGGGAAGTGAATGCGTCACTGATCTTGCGTGGATTATTTTTTATTTAGTTTTTTTTACTGAAGACTTACCTACAACGATGAAAATTCATTGAGGTATATTCTGCTACTGTATGCGGGTACAAGTTTTTAAATGGCAGAAGCCATTTTCTTTCTTCGCGATCATAAAATAGAAATCGAGCAGTCCATGAGGATTTCGTTTGAAAATGCTTCATTTGCAGCAAATGAAGCCAGTTACCATATGACCTTGAAGGCAGCGTGCCGCAACTCACATCAGTACAGTGACGCATGCGCTAATGTGTCCAGACGGCCATATCAGTTGTCCGTGTCAATTATTTTGACTGTTGTGTTGTGCTTTACTTTACTTTACTTTAAGTTAGAGTTATAACTAATACCATATGTTAAGTAGTAGGTAAAGGGGATATATATATATATATAAAGGGTGTAGTGAAAATGGGGCGGTACAAGAACACCAAACCACCTCCTCGAGGTTAGGGACGGTAACGAAGCCTAGGTCCCGTCCTCGGGGCGAAATAAAAACCCTAGGCACGGCTAAGAGCGCGTACCGCCCTGTACAATGTAATAGTTTAGGGGAAGAGTTGTTTTAAAATGTTTAGGCAACAACCACAAATAGGAGTGGTAATAAATGAAAAAAAAATGTGTTGTGCTTTGATGTTATTTTCTTGTTACTTATGTCGTTGCTTCATTGCTGTTTCCGTTTCCCTTGCATTGACGTTCAAAATGGTTCGTGCGCTACGTAAGACAATCGATGTATTCGATAGGTATCTTCTTTAATGACGTCACGAAGCGGAACCAGCCTTCAGTGACAGAGACAGAGACTAGTATTAGGATGTCTGTAGAAAACCCGCTTGCTATATAAAATTTTCGATTTGGTAGCGATTGTAGCGCTGTCTTGAATTTTGGGAGAAACATTATTATATTTACAAGGTGTATCTATTTTTCAGTGATCTTGTCTGCAAATCTAATAACTCAACACATTTAAAGTTGAAATATGGGGACGGAGATTTAATCAGGTTGAAATTTCATAATCGACGTTGATATGGTTTTAGCTTTTCTGTTTTAAATTTATAATTAATAAAATGGAATACTTTTGTTATAAATTTAGTCTACACTATAGTCTCTTCCAAGCAATGTTGGTTTTTGAATGTGTATGTCCATTCTGTTACAAGATAAAATTTCTATAAACTTTTGTAACATCATTTTAAGTGGGTTGTAAAAATTTATCAGACTGATATTTTTTACTAATTTTCTTAAAGTGTATCTGTATACAGTGCTCATCGTTTGTAGCGCAGAAGAAAGAAATAATTCATGCAACACGGGCGGCGTTGATTTCTGAATTCCTTGTGCCGCCTTTTGTAACTGCTACCAAGCTACAATATGCACGGCGATAGTAGTTGAAGGTTGAAAATCAATGTCACACCACCACAGCTTTGAAATGTGAGCTTTCTCCATCCTTAAGTTAATTATCCCACAAAACACTACAGAATATGTTAAAAATACACACTCCCAGGCGTTTTCTCATTTTAAAATATATCAAATAATTCAAAATTCGACAGATGACAGATACACGTCACTTTTCTGAGACGGAAAATTCATTTAATCGATAATTTCCATAAGCGCCCGGGATGCATGAATTATTTATAGAAACCGTGTACATTTCCAAAAGGTTTGCCAATTAATTAATAATTATTGTTTTCCGCATTTCACTATATTCATTATAGGTTTAATTAGTATCTCTAGAGGTCCGGAAATGTTTTTTATAGGAAAACTAGTTCAGAGGGTTCATGGCACGGCACGGATAGCGTTCTCGCCTACTATTCCGAAGGTCCCGGGTTCAATTCCCGGTGTCGATAAACAACGAAAAATCTGACCGTTGCCTCGTGGAAGGCAATGAGAAACCACCACGATCATTTGTGAGACATTTTCATGTACGAAAAGTTCAGTTACTTTATATTATTATTAAAAAAAATAAACACGTATGTACATATGTTAATGTCACATACATGCAATGGCTGGGCTAATTTCAAACATTTTTGGAAGATCTATACTTTTTTTTATTGGCAAAAAGCATACTGTAGATTATAAGCAAAATTGTTATTTTCATGTGTATTTACATGTTGTCAAAAAGACTTTTCTTGCATCTGTCTGTTTGTGTACTTCAACAATGGTTTATAAATTACACCAAGCTCTTGACGTTAGAACATTTACGCTAACAAAAAAAACTATGATTACTCATCATAAAACGTACTTTGATAAGCCAGCTGTAGTGTTGTTTTAAATAAACATTTTATTAGGTTAAAATTTATTCTGGTATCTTTTGGAATCTTCTTGAAATATTGTTTTTATTACGGACGAAACGATAAAACACTGTCTACGGTAGAAAAAGTAATATTTAATACAGGAGAAAAAATAATTTAGATAGACTAGGTGAAATTTAGGCAACCAAACTCAAGAGGATACCAAATATTAACTTTTCTATTAAAATTAATGGTAAAAAATGTACAGACAATATTACTTCTTATTCTTCTTTACACCCTTATATTCACATAAAATGGCTGATTTTCATTAACTTTTTAACCGACTTCTTAAAAGCTAATTCTCCAAATAACTTTTAATTAATAATTTAGTACAAAACTTTACTTATTTTAAATATTTGTCATTTATATTTATATAAGTCCCACAAATTTTGCTAAGAAAGTTAAAATTAAGTCTTAATCTACCTAAATTATTTTCTTCGCACTGATTTAATATCGCTTTCTCTACGATAGGCACCCTGTTTTCCCGTTTCATTCGTAACAAAAACAGAATTTCTGTTTTGAATTATTGACGTATTTATAATATTTCATGCAGTTATAGCAACTCGGTTTATATTAGACAATCGAGAAGATCTTTTCTAATCGGACGTAAATAACGTTGAAAAGTATAGATTTTATTAAAATAAATTATTCGTTAGCTAACCATTTATTACTATGCTAGACAATTTATATTCATTATATTCTTACAATAAATCATCAAAACTTAGAAACTCGTAAAATTTTTGTAATTTTAATTGTTCATTACTAATTCTAATTACTGATTCTTCATAATGTGTTGATGCCATTTAAATTGCTTTTTGGTTCTAACTCAAGTTTGCTTGTTTCTATCCATTTGACAAAGTCAAAACTTTTTATTATTTTTGGAACAGACAATGTCTTATAGGTAGCAGAAAGCATCATATTTGAAATAAAGTGGGTAAAGCTATTAAATTTAAAAAAGTAATACTATTAACTAAAATAAGTCCTCTTTTCAAATGTACTTTATACAGTTCTGCCATAAAACATATACTAGCGCTAAGTGTTTCTTTCAACTAAAAAATTAGGTACCTACTGCGTTGAAAATTCCTTCTTACCTTTTTTTTCGATATCTAGTAGATCTTTCAGGCTTTACATTTTCATTAATGAAGACAATTTTAACAGGTAAGGGCATTAGAATTCACGTTATTACTTTCATCAAATTTATTTGGTCTGTACTTTAGTATCAATATTTCATCAGTCCAAAAGTTCAACAACAAATTGTAATTATTGTTATCCATTGATAAGTACGATAACATAAAGGAGCATCCGAGCAATTATATGTCAGTTAATAAATAACGATATCTTATCTTATCGATAAGGAGGATAAAACACATTAATACTGAATAACATTAACATTTTAGTTATGTAATTAAATGTGCATTATTTGTACTAAATGTACGTGCAAGTATCGAGTTACTTAGTATCCATTTCGACCCAAAATCGCGACTATGGCAACGAATCTCGAAAACAGCTTATGGATTCCCAATGTTGCCGATAAAATTATGCAATCAATAAACTATCGACCGTTGACCATATCAACAACGTTAAAAATGTTAGGGCTATATTCGATAAAAAAGGATTTATTCCAAAGGATTATATTGTAAATGTAATTTTAAGTGAAAAATTGTTAAGGGTTATTTAAATGTTAAATGTTAATATATCATAATATGACGATTTGATATGTTCGTAAATATCTTATGATTATTACATGAAGTACAAGATAAAAAGTTCGATGACGTCATGTGAATATAAAAAGTTCAAAATGGAATGTAAAATAATTCATCACCCTTATAAGCGTCCATAAAATTACGGAAGTACAAAACGTTGCTTGTTAAGACAATGAAGATAGATTGTCACCACATGAAACACACTAGTCACACAACCAAGTTAAAAATTTTAACCCGCTCATAATGTGTACAGCAACGACATATCACTGCCATATACAACGGTGAAAACATATCATAACGCCTCTAAAGAGGAGTTTAATTGCTGGAAATATGACACGGGAGCAGTTATTATGCCTAATTTAACTCACGTCACGTAGCGGAAAGTGTCGCGTACATCAAACGATGTACAACTACAATTGTAATTCGAGCAGTTCGGCTTACGGTTGCACGTTTTCTAGTATCAGTGCGTCGAGTTTCATAACAAACACTATGCGAACTGCCGTATTCTAGAAGTCAACGTTTCTTGCTGCCGGTTTTTGCCCAGCTGTTACAGAAAACAAACTCAACGCGAGACAAAATTGTGATTTGACACGTTGTTTTGTTTGCCTTTTTAGTTTTAGAGAAATTTTTGTATGACAGCATTCAATAAACAAGTTGATATTTTCAATTATGAAGCTTTTCTTATTTAGTTTATTGGTGTTTACCTGATTTAGTGTATTTGGTCTAATAACAGATTTACTTGTTCGTAGCATCAAAAGTTCAAAGTTTATCAGATTCAAGAAGGTTTACGGAGTACCGGCAATATCTAAAGTCTAGCAGTATATGAAATTTTGACAGAGAAAATAAAAGAGATAGTACTATGCACTATCGCATCAAAATAAACTTATTAAATTTGGTTCCTGTAAGTGCAAGACGTCATGAACTTCAAAATAGTATTTCAATCTAAAGAGATCAAAGCTTTTGTCGAACGTGTATGTAAAATGGAATTTAAAAATACCACATAACGTTTTTACGCAAAGCATAGTTTAAAAAAGCGCTTGAGCAATAATTGTTAGCTCCCTTACAGCTTTCTTACTATTTTTATACAAATTAATGAGATTTTTTTAAAAACGATAATTTGGGTTTTGTGTTGGCAACGATTTTATTTTTTCAATTTACTGGAAGCCGGGAGTATACAATTCAGTTTTCGGGTTTGCAAGCCTCTCCATTTCGAAAATAAAGGGGGATAGTTTTTTTTATTTTCACATTAATCGTTAGCAATACAGAAAAATTTGTACCCAGATATCTTGCAAAGAATCAATCACTTGATGAAGCTTTACTGTAAAATAAATAACGAAACATCTTTAAAGTACTATAGTTTGCTTACAGTTATGATGTTGTAGAGTTATCTTTAGTATTTTGATTTGGTTCATAAAAAAGCCTCGTTGACACATAAATAGTTTATATTCTTCTAACTAAAACCCACGAACATAATTACTTTATTTTCAATTATACAAAAAATGGCATTACAGGCATTTATAGCAAATAATTCACGTGTCTTTTCAATTAAGTGTCATTTGTTTTAAGGATTTTACAATCACGTCGAATTTTTCACTTTTATATTATGTAAGTATATGTGTACTAGCATAGTGTAAATAAGACGATTGGGCACAATGCACCTTAACCTAATGTTAGTCCTTTTCCATTTGTAAAGGGACAAGGTTTTATATGATGTACTATACTAGGCTGTAAATTAATGGTTTAAAAAACGGTTTTTAAAAGAATTTTATTTTTATGATTATAGAATTTATTACCCCATCTATTCTAGAGTTGTCTGAATAGTTTCCTTATTGCAAGTCAAAATCATCATCGTTGGACATTTGGTCACGGCATTATGATATACAAATTAGCTACCGAAATTTCGTTCTGTTATTAAACTTTTTTCGGCAATTTTTATTTATTTTTTTTTCTATTTTTACTCAACACTGCCATTTACTGAGTGTTTTTTTGCTAAAATGGAGTTCTGGACGTCGTACCAAATATCTAGTCACACCCAAGCGGAAGCCCTATAATACTGCTGGTACTTAATAGAAGACGGTCAGTACCAGCTTTGTGTTAGTTACCACTAAACAATGCTTAATGCTGCGTGTCGTGAACAATAATTAACCGAATTAAAGTGATTCATTCAACTGTCATGTAATCGCTGCTCTGTTCAAGTTCACAAAGACGTAATGGCGTGAATAATTTTGATTCACTCGTAGCAGCACGTGTTTTCAGTAGCAGACTTCGTTTCTACTGTCATCAGGCAATGGTCAAGCGCGCTATTGACTTTCACCAGTACAAATAAAAAGCGGTTTCTGTCACTTGGCTTCCGTATACGACTTAAATATGGAATAGTCTCTACTTTTTCCAAACGATTTTCCTACCGTAATAGGTGCGGTTTGAGAAGACTGGCTTTAAAAACAAAGTGTTCTTGAATAAGTTGTTCAAGCTTAGACATTTAATGTGCAGGTGGTCCCGCTCGTAATATTTGCATATTTTATTATAAATTTTTATTTAGCAGTAAAAAAGGCCTCATTATTTATTATTAATTAGTATTTTAGATGGCATAAATCGGCTTTCAAATATCTTTCCTTTAGTGTTAACTGAATACCATATTTCAAGGGATGATAAATAATAATCATAAACAAAACAAACTATTGGGTGTATTGCAGTGACGGTATAACGGCAAATTGCAGAATCCACCAGGATACCCTGGTAGGTTACTGTTCCTCCACTTATCCGCAAGTTAAATATATTTAATAACTGTATAATGCAAAATTTAGCAAGCTAAATACAAAATGCATAGATCTATGGTATGCTGAAGTAGCGCTTTACGGAGAGTCAATCTAAAGCTACGGAAAGGTAATTTTTTATGTAGCAAGTTATAGAATTATATATTTACTAATATTGTACGGGTATACTCTTTTGAACAATGTAGAATTATGACGAGGTATTGTTAATTCATCTTTTTTTCCGTACCTTAAAATTATGAACTTCTGTTTTATACCTTATCGTGCTATAAAGATATAGAGGCGATTTGCATACTAAAATTTTATGATAGTGACAACCTGCTTGAAGGTGTCTTCTTCCTTTTCATATTTAACCAATGAATAGAATTATGATATATGTATGATATATGAGCATTTTTCATAAGACCAAAAATGAGTCTCAAACAGGAATTTTATACTACTTGAATTCTATTAGTTGTGTTAAATTTAAATAAGGTCCATATAGTACCGCGGCAAAGTTGAAGTTTGAGAGAACTAATGCTTCATTGAGAATTATCTTAGTTTCATATTTATAAATTTTCTTATACTGAATATTTTCTTGAGATTGGCGTACACACAAACCTTAATTTGAGATCCATAATTAAAGCCAAATTTCTAACAGATTCGACAAAGCCAATACGCTGGTCATTAATGGTTAATGCAGTTTTATTACATATTTACTGTCTAACAGACATATCACATGTCTTTCCAAACAACATAGCTTTAGTTATCGTTCACCTATGACGTAAAGAAACAACTGTTATTAAGTGCGACGTATTAAGCAACCAAAAATAATTTAAAACTACATATTCTCTTTTCTGCGAATACTATTATGAATCACAAAAATAATAATAAATACGTCCTTTTCAAATCCTAATTTGTTTTTTCATATAGTCATGAAAAGTAAAAAACGAAAATTATTAGTTATATGCCATTACTGATACGGCAGCTATTAAGGTGCTTGTTTTCTATTTCTTTATTAAAAATCTTCACGTACCAAACATAAAAGCGTCCCTTATCCATTGGATACTGTAGTATCTTAAAATCAATTAGAAAATAAAATAATAATTTGTCAGTATTAAATTCAGTTTTAACAAGCATTACATAATGTACCTACATATGTAGTACGGAGCGATGGTCAGATATGACAAGGGGTGTAATGGTCGCATTGATAGCCCTAAAGTTCTTTCTTTTAATATGACAACATTTAAAAAACGCTTTTGTATCGGTGCCGACCGTCGTAGTGAACGCACGCAACCAAACTCTGCTCTTAAGGGGGGAATTCGCGTCCTGATTTGTAGAGGTTTGCGCAAATACATCTCACGGACCCAATTTTGCTCATACTTCAATGAGGTAAGTTTTGTTATGTAGATAAAAGGTTGCTCCAGCGGGGTACGTAGCCGTTTTTTTGAAAAATATGTTTAATTATTTTGTTATAATTGGCCAAATATAGTCCAATTTCGACAGCTGCGTTCTAGTAAACGAAAAGCTAAAGGTTAAATACGGCCACATACCTCCTTAGGCAGAACCTTTTAGATTACAGGGTTGCTTCGAAATATGAATTACGACGAATAGTAAAAAAATTACGTGTCATAAAACAAACGCATGTTTTGGCGGAATTTAACATACAATTGCCTATATTGCAGGCGTTCGTTTTAAATTACTTTAGACCGTCACAGGTCTCAAGCGCTGACTCAAGATACACTGTAAAAACTTTAATCACTGGCTTTTATTTATTTATTTTAACTTCTGTTAGCGTTAGCGCAATTTTTACTGTACACTAGATAACACAACAGAGAATTTAAATAATCACATATTACACGTTTAGATGTTAACAATGGTTGGAGGAAATAAAAATAAATTCATATTAACAGGCTTTTTAGTCACATTAATGGTATTGTAACAAAACGGATACTAATAACACTCGCTACACAACACAGTATAAAATGGAAAACTTTATAAACGCATGCTTATTTAACACTAATAATTCTGATCTATGATTTTCCAGCACGCAAATATTTTATTTTGCGATTATGAAGATGTTGCGGGTTAATTATTTCTGGTAACAAACAGTTAAAATAGAAATCCTCTAGTTTAGTATCAGTTTTTTCCTTCCAGAAATCATCGTCTCGTTATATCTTATATATACACCTAAACGGCGTTCAGTAAGTCCTTTTGTCCTTTCTTACGCGGATACTTCGGCATGTTTACACTTAGTTAAAATAAAAACAATTTGACACCCTATAGTCATTTGTTTTTGAGATATCTCAGGTAATATGTGTGTTCACGAAACAGTCTACAATAGCCAACTTTTCTATTTGAAATCGTAGAATGATGTTCAATTGTTTTTTTTGTAAACACCATCAAATTCTTCACAAAAAATCCAGAAACTCCCATTCAGACCACTAAGCTACGATTTCAAATAAAAATGTTGGCTATTGTAGATTGTTTCGTGAACACTAATCATATTACCTGAGATATCTTAAAAACAAATGACTGTAGGGCAGTGGTGGTACCTTAATAATTGTTTGTTTAATCCGACGCCCTTAAACGAATGTGCTATAAAAAGTGGGGTTATTCTATTTAAAATAACAAACTTGTAGTCAATATCTTTGACAGATGGTGTTCAATTGTTTTTTTTTGTAAACACCATCAAATTCTTCTAGAAAAATCAAGAAACTTTCCCATTTAAACCACTATGCTACGACTGCAAATAAAAAAGTTAGCTATTGTAAACTGTTAGCGTGAACACCCTGTATACAAGAATGATGGACAATTTTAAGAGGAGTTCTACCATAATAAATTAATAGTTGTGTTTTTTAACAAATTACTAATTTACTTATATTGTAATATTTTTATTTTATTTACGTGCTTGTAATTTACAACATCAAAAATGTCTACATTTTATTCCATTATTCATATTACTATGCAGAGTTTACCAATATGTATCGTATTAACTATCAGTATTCAAAATGTTTGTTCACAGGTTATATGTGACATCTAAAATCTGAAATAAAATTATAACATAATGAGGGCAGGTGCGCAAGACGCGCGTCATTTTAAATTATTTATCTTATTTTAATAAAAAATGCTAACGATTTCGGCTTTATTTTGTCATTTTCAGCGCCATACGATACTGTTTCATTTAAAGAATTTTAACTTCAATGTACGTAATAAATCTATTACAGTGATGATTATCGAGAACGTAAAAGCACGGGCGTTATTTCTTGTTTGCACTAATTTTTTAGTTGTTTTTTATATATTACTTTTAAGCTACGTTTTTTCCCAGATATAACTACATAGTGTAAATCTTAGGAATCATTTGAAGTCTAAGAAACGAATACGGAAATTGTTGGATCAGTTTTTAAGACATAATAGTATTATACGGTGCGGTATAAATATAAATAAATTGCAATGTTTGTGACCGCTACTTTTAGCCCCGCAATTTTGATTTGTTTTTTGGGGATTACCAGAACACATTAAGTTCCAATTGTTTGTAAATACCTATGTATCGTCAATATGAGAACGTTTTCCAAAACCAAGCTCCACCGTGGGTTTAGTAGTGCCTGTCTAAATAAATTTCATCAGAGTGAATTTGAGCATAATGTTCCTTTCTTGAGCAGGTGTGTAATCATATCGTGATACCCTTTTTCTGGCGTTCCGCATAACAGTGTAAAAGCAATAAATCGCTCCTCGTTCGCTATCCCAATGACAGTTATAGTGCAGTTTTATTATAGACACGTCAGCATATTTGGGTTCACGTCCTCTTAAAGAATCGCATTTGGCATCCTATTCAGAACTTTGCGGGTTTCACCAACAATAATTTTTAAGTTTGCGAGACCCCCGCCTTAAATTCTACACATCTATTTTTACCAAAAACAAACGATCCCAGAAAAAAAATAATAATGTAGCCCAGCTAAGACAACATCAAATAGGGAAATGTTTAATAAACGTATTCACTGGTTGTGTGTACCCTGCAAACCATCCCATTCAAATTCTTACGTTATCGTAATATGCTCTACATGGAAGGCCACTACCAACAAGCACGTCATCTCTCCAACCTAGCGAGGGCGGCCGGCCCGACGGTGTATCCAGGGATAGCAGAAATGCCTACCGTTCGCTGGTCCAATCAATCAATCGACAATATTAGGAAAATGCTTTTTACAAAAATTGTCTGATTTATAATGTAAACATTTGAAAACTTAAATTCAAGTTTTTAACGCCTGAACTTTCTAAACCGGGTGTCTAAAGTACATAGGGGAGAAATTAGATGAAGAGCCACTCTCTTTTTGTTTTCAATTGGTAGTTACCTTTTCTAATCGGGAAGTTTTTAACACTAATAAGACAGTTCTTTGTTCTCCAATGCGTTGTATCACAAAAACAATGAAAACAATATTTACTTGAAAAAGATTAAAACACAGGTGAAACCTCACTAGAATATTTGTGACTTAATATTGGAACCAAAACCCACAAAATACAACCAAAACCACTAAAAGATAAAACAGTAAAATTTTATGTCTTACTAATATGAATACAAGGTAGGATACTTGATGCTGGATTAAAGCATATCTACCAAGTATGGGGTCGTCCCACAATTTTTTTTACATTTAGAATGTACATAAAAATTGAAGCACAAAGACATTTTTTTGCGATTTTTTCCGGTTCTTCTTTGCCGAGAAAAAATGTGAAAGTATGGATTTTTCAATATTTGTTTCAAATGCCTCGATATTCCGCCACGGAGATGACGTAAAAGCTTCGCATGCTGACGAAACCGAGAAACATCAATAATAGCCAGTGCTCTAGCGGCATTGCAAGTAATATTTGTTTACATTTTTTTTGAGCTGCGTCGCGTTGCCAATGTGGGCAAATGTTCGTGATACCGTGAGGAATGTACTCGTAAACTGGCATTGTGACATTGATAACTAGGTCAACTTAAGGCGTATTTGTGAAAATAACTTAAATCATCCTTCAGTCAGTTTATTCTATAATGAACAGTTCAATATAATAAACGCATTCACTGGCCTTTTGCTGAAATACGAAAGCACTTTAACCATCGAACCTGCTTGAGAACTAATGTTTTTATTATGAGGAATTAAACAACGTTTAAAGCTTTATAATGTTTAGTTTGTATACTTTCGTATGATAACGATATGATAAATTTTGAAACTGTCAGGACGATCTCTGGCCGTCTTTAGGAAGAAAACGGTAAAGTACCGCTGACAACATCGCACGTTCTCACGTGCTGCATGTGTCACATGTGTAACGAATAACCCTAACAACTCTAGCTATGCGTTTTTGTTTACATAGTTCGGTCAAACTTTCGAGTTTCGTATTTGTCAGATTAAGTGGTGGAGCAAGATGTTGTCGAAGTATTTGGGTAATCTGTTGGTTTTTTAATGTCAGAATGGCTTACGTTAAGAAGTGTTTCGTTCCGTGTTGTAAGAATACCACTGCTGATGAACAGTTACAGGTTATTCCTATGTTTACATTATAATATTGACGTTGACGGTTGTTATACTTATACCATCGCCCCTCTCTCTCACTCCCATTGCATTGCACCTAGTAACCTAGGAAGCTGTAACAGTGCGCATGGCGGAAATTAGGAACCTTTTGCGTAGTTGTTGGCGGATTAAGAAAATGTTTGAAACCGGGTAATTTTTCTACCGCCGTTTGTTACGAGTTAAATTAATCTAAAAGCAAAATAGATGCGTAGTACTAGTATTCATGATGTAAGCAATAAAAGGCATAGATTAAAACTATCAAATTTTAATGTGCGGGACGACCCCATAGCATTTTTCTAAGTTTCACCATATGACTTATAGAAAGCCCATACATACCTTAATACCTACTTATACTTATAATACCATATTCTGATTGACATTATACACTTTATCGCATGACACGAATAAAGTACTCTCCTTATGCTTTGAGTAATTTGACCTCTGTTCTACTTCTCACATGTCCCTTGTCTATCTCTACGACACATTGTGATAAACCGCTGCTTTCCATATGAATTAGTTAGTTCGATTCGATGTTTGTTCTACTCCATTGTGAGGGCACCTTCCGGTTAATCGAACAGCAAACAATCTCCGATCATAATTATCACATGCTCCCGAGCCTAATGACTCAAATTCGATAACAATGCACTAGAACCGTTATGGTGAAAGAGATTGTTATCTCACACGACGTTTCACCACATGGGCGCAAAACAAAGATGTACCACTCCCTTGTCAACCGGTCCTCCGACAAGAATATATCGGCTGCGAAAGATTCCCATATTATAATAAATCCGGTTGGGTTCCCCTCTTGGATTAAATAACACCATTAGGTGCATTTATGTCGCTGGAATAGATGTCGTCCTGGTCAATGGAGAGTGATTTTTTTTGTTAGCACATAAGGTTAGGTCTAACCCAATAGAGGGGTTCTTGGTGTGATATCTGAAGCATCTAAGCTCAAGGGAGAAGCCTTTGTGACGGTTGAGTGAAGCATTCGTGCATTACAATTTCAAAAAAATTTTGCATAACTGTAAGAAATATATTTATTCAGCCGTTAATTTGCCTGGGAATGCTTCCTTTGGCAATACTATTTATATGGAACACATTAAAAATTATGATGGCTAGCTTCCTTACTTAGTTTACTATACTCATTTTGTATACATGCCTTAACGATGGTGCATAACTATCACCTTGACACCCGCTATGACAGCAACGCAGCTCCTCACAATATAGTAACATAGTATTTCGAAAAATAAGTCTTCAATGCAATATTGATCAATGTTGATGTTTTTAATTTTTTCTGTATAAAGATGTTGAACATCCTTTTAAGTGGAAGCGTAATAACTATTAATTTTTAAGAAATGGTCACGTTTGATCATCAAAAATGTCAAAACATCAACTGGTATAGATGTTTTTGCCAGTATAACAATTAACAAATTAATGTTTTTCGTGGCTACAACTGACAAATTTTAGATGGCATAATACACAGCTTCGTATTTGTCTTCATTGATCACCGGGATGCCTACCATGGTCTCATATGGTTGCAGCTGTAGGGTGTCTGGGCGTAAACTAGGAAAATTGGGTTCAAATCCCAGTGAAAGCAAATATATTTTTCATCAAAAATTTGTCAGCTGTAGCCACGGAAAACATATAAGCAGTTGGCCATTAACGTTCTACAAACGTGCGCAGTTTATGAGGCCAGTGTGGCTAATAAAAATTAACAGACATTTGAATATATTAAAATGATAAGAACTATTAATAGTTAAAATGCATGTCTATCCTGTGCTGTCTACACCTCAACCAACTGCAGATAGATCTATTTCGCTGTCATTACAGCTCATGAGTACAGTTTAGGTCTAGTGTAGACAGCACGGCATAGAACTGGTTTTGCTTATATACCAAAGCAATGTTATGGTGTAAGTAAGAATTTAGGATGACAATGCCATCTATCAGCATTACTCTGACACGATGACAAAGCCACCTAGCTACCCTAACGGGTACTACCTAGGCCGTTCATAAGTACAGGCCGGCTGGCGGTGAATGTGACGTCACAAGACCGGACCCATTTTCTGCAGTGGCTGCGTGCAGCACTTTACTTCGCTCTGCCTAAAATACAATTAGCGAATAATTCAAGCTTATCTTCACTAAGCGAGGCAATTCCTTACATAGTATGTCTAGCATTGCCTTAAGAAGAAGCATCTGGACGATTGTTTAAGCAGCGATTTAATATATAGATGTAACATTGCTTAACGTTTCAAGAAAAACATGACCTGATTTGTCTCTTTTCGTACGGAGAAAAACGGACGGGATATCAATTTGCATTCGATTTATTGTAGAATACAAAACTATCAACATTAGTTATCAGTAAATAAGGCCTAAGCTTGAATCTATTTATGACGTTAAACGTTTAAACGGTCTAGCGATCGCACAAAATCCTTGATAATAATAATTGTGCAGATGCAAAGTTGTAAATAATTTGTAGTTACCTATGTCATAACAAATCAGACTATTATAAAGAACGTGTAATTCATGAATTTACCCATCCAAAATTAAAATCCGGTGTGTGTACCTCACATGTAAAGAAAATTAAGCAACTAGCATCATAGAGATTGCTTCAAATTAACCGTGTTTTATTCGGACAGATGTTTAAATGAATAAATACAATAGATAGGTACAATCCAAGATCTCGAGCTAAAATGCTCAAGTACAAAAACTATTATAACCATCATACGAATTTCCGACCTTAGTTGATAGTACCACTCTTGATTTACTGGTTAAAGAGCTCGTACCGAAATAGTGACATAGTGACATAAATCGTATGTCAAAGTGAATCCAACCCATCAGTTGTACAGGTACATATAAATAGACTTGACATAGCCCATACATTTAAGAAAACGAAAATAAAATGCAAAGCACAAAAATGTAACTAGTAATATTAAAAAAGATTAAAAACGCCATTTTCGACGAAAATCTAGCACATTTGACTTGTATCGTCCAGATGTATTTTATTTATTTCTTATGTTTAGAAAGCAAAAGAATAAATACATGTTAATCATCGATAGGCTAAGACATTCGACGATCCTGATCCGTTAAGTTATGAGGCAGACATCCAGACGGACAAAGTGCAGACAGTAGCGTCTTTGAAATATGGGCTAAAATGAAACACAAATGCATAAATGTTGATATTTTGGAAAAGATAGTTATTTAGAAAGGAAGTGGATATTTATAAAAGTTTCTTAACATTTTCACTTTGTACTCTATGTATATGGGTACCCCAATGCTTTTTACACCTAAGAATTTGTTTTTATTTCTTCAGTAGAGTCACTGAAATAAAATTTGGTATCGAGATTCGAGGCAACATAAAGACCAAAGCTAAATACGGGCTACTTATTTTAAATTATATTGATGTTACTAAGGAAATGATAAATTTAAGAAAGAACATTCTACAAGCGAGGCATTTTGGCATGTATATTTTAATTATTCATTATTCACATGACTTATATTGACTTGTAAAGCTAGCAGTTGCTCAATGTTCCACACTTTATAAAAAATATAAGAAAGCTTTAAACACTTGATAGATTAGCTATACTTTTTTATCTTTTGATGCCTACGAACGTGTCCTAAATTCGTCATTTTTAATAATAAGCCAGGGAAACACCAAAAGTTTTTATTGTGATACAGAGTATAAAGCAATTAAGTGTAGAACAGTGCTCAATGAGCGGTATCAGCAGTTTCCTACTATTCTCTCGTAATAAGTGCACATGGCTACTAAAAGAGTGTATGGGAGTTCTGTGCGAAGTGGACCGATTTTGTGACGTAGGCGTCGAGAGAGATAGCGCTACATGCCGGCCTCTTGTAATGAACGGCCTAGGTACTACTTCCTAAAGGAAGTGACCTGTAGCCTGACAAGTTGGCATGCAAATGCATACTTCAATTTGACTGCAGGCCCCCACGGCACTTTTTGCTATTAACGCACGTTTAAAATCTATTTAGAATATTCGGAATGACCTTTCACAACAATGATGGCTGTGTTTACTATATTGTGACGTGCTTGGCTCTTTAAACCAATACAGGGCGTTTATTATTACTTTCGAAAGCGTCCAGCAAATTAGGCTTCTGAAATTTTTCAGATGCTATCTTGTAGGCAGTACCCCACGTATTTGGGATAAGGTCAGAAGTTACAAATCTTTGCCATAAAGATTTCCTTACACTTGGTCTTGGCTTCCTGTAGGTTGTTATAGAGGGCTTGTTTCAGATCAGGGTCTTTATTTTTTCAAAAGCTGTATTTATTCTTTAAATATTGTTTTCTGTATTTTTCAGTTTTTTCGTTCCACCAGTTAGATCGATGTTTATATTGTTTTTTTGTTCGGCCGTACTTTTTAATTATTTCATTTAACCTGCTATAGAACTTTTCTAGTGCAAAATCTATTTTGCACAGAAAATTCCTGCACTAGTTCCTATGTCAAGTTATCTATGTAGGGAACTGCAGCTTCTGTCTTGAAGTGTACCTGTATATAGATATCTTTCTTTGAGATGGTTGTTGTTTTGAAATTAGTTGGTTGCATTAAAAATAATAGCTCTGTGAATAGAAGTGGGAATATATGTTACTTTCCAAAATTAAATTTTTGTCGCCATGTCTTTGTTGTCTATAGTGAGATTCACATTACTAGATCCGTTTGTAGTTTTCAAATGTTGGGAGGTTATGCTCTTCGTTAAAGAGTATTAAATTATTTATGAGATTGAAATTTTCAAACTTAGAGGCATTTCTATCTGACAGTCGATCAAACTTGCAGTTAGTCTCCAGATAGAGTCTTTAAAAAAGTAGTTGCTTGGTCAAGGGAGCTCAGGAAAGTAGCAGGAAATCAGAATCATACAGATTTTTAGGATATAGTTCTATAGAGCAAGCAGCTATGTACTACAGTGGTAAACTGCGGGACGATTACGGCATTCAGAGAATTATCATTTAGGACAATGCAAGTCAAAAATTTGTCACTTTTTGGAAGAAGGAAACCGGTCTATTATTGTCAATTCAGAATGCTACGTAGCAATGATTCAAAAATTTTTCGGCTCATCTCTTGCAGAACGTAATGTGCAGAATGCCTGGTTTTAACAGGATGGGGCGACAGCCAATCCATCTCGAGCATCATTGCAACATTTGAGAGAAATGTTTCCCGGACGCTTGATTTCCTTGTGAGGCGACATTCTATGCCCTCCGCGCTCGCCGGACTCGACGCCCTGCGACTTCTTTTTGTGTGGATATCTCGAAGCTCAGTCTTCAAACATCGCCCAAGGACCACAATGCAATTGAAGGAGGTAATCCGCCTGGAAATTCGTCAAATACGCAAGAAATGTTAGTAAGAGCTTTGTGAAAATCGCTTGCAACAATGCCGCAATAATGGTCAACACGTCGACAGTATTTATCAGATATTTTGTTCAAAAACAATTAAAATGAAACTGTTTTTGTCGCACGGCAGTTTTGCTGCGCCCTGTATAATATAGTTTCATAGTAGAGTTTTAGCTGTTCAGTTCTTAGTTCTGTACTATAAACTTTTTAATAAATAACCTGTTTTTGTCTTTAACTGCAGATAACATTTCATATACATCCATACCACACGAAACTTATTTAAAATTTGAGTGTTAACAATTGTGAACTTTAAAAGCAATATAAAATTTTATTTTTTATTTTAATTTTTAAATTAAGTATTTAACCATTTTTTCCACACGTGGAGAAAATCGAAGATTGTCATCATTGTAAATTTTTTTGGAGTTTTTTGGAGAATCTAAGATTTTTCATGCAAATTTTAGACGCGTCTGCAGGAGGAACAGTTGCAAATGGGTAAATGGTGCCACTGACTTTTATAGAGAATTTGCAAAAAAGACTCTTAGGAGGTACCATTTTTTTACTTTTTCTCTTGTACCTCACCTATTCCACTAATGTTTTTCCTTACACTTGTTATAGGAATTAGGATTCCTATTTGCCCGGGCTAAAAGTGTTTTACACATGTCCTCCCACAAAATTGATCCGTTTTTCTCTTAGATAATAATGTTTTCCTTCTGGCTAATACATACAAGATAATGCTACTATATTCCTGTTTTGAAACAGTAAACAAGTCTAATAGAGATAATTATGGCGCGTACACTGTATCTTATGGTATCTAAATACAGTAGATTTACTGGCATTTTGTGTATAACTGTAAATCATACCGATTTTTGTTCATAAAGATACGCTCTGTTAAGCATACATCCGATTCAGTACGCAAAAAAGTAAAACGCGTGCGGGGTCACGGCATAAATTATGATTGTCGAAGTAGCAACTGTTGTAAAGATTGATCACGAATTAAGGAAAGCCAAATTAATGACTTTTCCCTTTTTTTAAAATAAACGAAAGTTTAAGATCATCAATAGCAGTAAACAAGCTGGCGCCCAGTGACCACAAAATCAACAACTGCAGCAAAGGTCAATTATTACAAACAATCGATTGTTAACGCGTTCATTGGATGCAGATAAACAAAAGCCAGTCGTGCCACTATCGTTTTGTAAACCCAACATAATATGAGACACGACGATAGATATTTGACGCAATCACGTCTGAAGATTTTTCCAAGAATGTGAAAGTCATTTGAACTAGGTAATAAATACTGAAACGTCTGAAATAAATCTAGGAAGAAGCATCTAGGTAGGTGATCACTCAGACATGATGGTCGAAAAGGAATTATGGTGCAATAAAAATTAATGCTTTGAAGCTCACCTGAAGGGGTCCGAAGGAGAAAGTATGTGCCATTGTGCGTCGATGTTTTGTTAAACTGAAAAATCAGTTAGAAGGACATCCGTCATTGCGCGTCTTAAGAGGTTCGGGTCGGAAAATTACTTCCTTTTATAATAGATTATACGTTTCCTTAGTTTGGATGCCACAATAGAATCGCTACCGATTCAAATATATTCAAAAATTTTAAATAGCACTGAGTCATGTGACATATTTGGAGTTAGAAAACTCGGTCAACGATTACAACTAACGAGGGGGAGGTGAAGCGATGTATCGTAAAAGAGTTTGTAACCGCAAAAGGAGGAAAAAAGGAATATAGTTAACCGACTAAATAAGGGTGGGCCAGCCAGACCAGTAGAGCTATGAGAGGTCACAGAAAAGTTATTAAAATAATCTAGGGGCGCCAGGTAATTGTAACGCCACCCTTATAACGCTAAAATGGCTTTTAATTACCAAAAAAGACAGTAAGCGGTAGTCGGAAAATTTCTAGGAGGGATAATTAAATATTTTTATTAACAAAATAAAGTGCCAAAAAGCAAGAACAAAAGATACAAATCGTGAAACAGGAAATAATTTTAGCAAATACCTCAATCAGTAATAACAAAGAAAGGCTTTCATGTATGCGCATACACTTACAATTGTTACAATAATGGTTATATTGTTAGCACTATTAATATTAAAGTCAATTTGCGGTTTGAATTTCCAAAAAAAAAAGATTTAACTCTACTCTTATCTGTCTCTCCTCGGTCGGTGGTGAGGGTGGCTGTTCGTGCTCCTAACGGGAAAGCAAATACGTTCGGCCTCAAGGCTGGGTAGATGGTCTCCCTTTGCCACCACAGGATGGGAAGGAGGCAGAAACACAAAGAAGAAGAGGGATGTAAGGAAACAAAAAGAGGCCAAAGATGTTGTGTGGCCTCTTGCTTGAAACTTGGTAGTTCTACTGACTAATCCACAAAATATGGAACTTCTGACACGAAGCACCCAGAAGATCCCTATCAATATTTTTAGGGCTTGAATATATTCAAGTTACCTAGGCGTTCCTTAGTGGCAAACGGCAACACCTCAGAAGTTTTGTAGTGAAACTCCAAAGTTAAAAAATTAAGAAACTTCTTTTTTGACAACTTTTTTTAAATTTTCACAAATGACATTACTCCACGACTTGATTTTTTTACAAAACATGCAGAGGTAGCTAAGATTAAGTTTGGATGAAATGTAATGCCAAAATAAGACCGTTACAAGTTGCTGCAGCAAGAATTTTGATGATGGTAGTCGTACAGATTTAAAAAGTATGTCTGAATATATATGTCTTGCGCTTTTAGTTTCAATCACCTATAGCGCGCATGTACTAGTCCATTTTTACACCTCGCAAAAAATATTGCTCTGTTTATTAATTATCTCTTAATAACTTATAACCACTTTTGCTACTGAGTGCAAAAACATTTTAACAAAGGCACTCTAAACGACTAACTGCGAACCCGAATTTGGAAATAAAACGATTTAGAACGATAATAACGACTAATTATTAAACAAGATTAGGTTTGACAGATTATGACAAATTTTGACAAATATAGGCGAAAGATAAATTTGGAGCCCCGCAGTAGTACTACTACGTTTACAAGTATTATTATTATTTGTGAGTTAAGGAAGTCTACACACTTTTTGAATTTAATATAAATTAGACAAATTGAAAATCTGGCCTTGTCTTAGGCAATCCTTCAGCAGCGTAGGTGCTTCTTTCTGATTCAAGACCTTTGTATTCTTTTGGCCTTTGCGAAAGGTACGGTTCTAGTAATGGTCCGTGGGTCTCAGGATAGGTAGCGGTAGGTAGGTAGCGGTACAATTAACAAGATAGAAAGAACCAGTGTCGAAAGAACCAGAGTGTAATAAAGMACCCTCTGTTAGAGGGTTCTGTTATTGACTAATAGTTAATTTATAATTTTCCGGGACTTTAGAGATTTAAGGTAAGGTAGGTTTTAAGATAACACTGGCTGTTTTTTTTTGTTATTCGTTTCTAAGTTTTTTATGTATCTTTTTTTCAGTTTGACAACTGTCAGGCAATGTGATTGTTATAATCTAAGATTTTGATCAGCCAAAGCTACCTGATTGCTACAAACTGCTAGGAACATCAGGGAACTATTGAATTATTTTAGGCTAGAAAACTGAAAAGGTCGCACATGATATTTTCTTGTGATTTTAACAAAAACCACTCCTAAAATTCGGTTCCTTTTTCCAAGTATCTCAAGTGTTGAACCGGTTGTAGCTGGTAATCGAGCCATTTGTTTTTCTGTAGACTTCTGTGAATGCCTGTTTTAGATACGCCTAAATCTCTTTCTGCGTCTTGCAAGGAGTAAGATGGATGTCCATTGAAGTATGCTATAACTGTTATTTCTGGATCTACATCGCCTGTCACGGGTGTAGTTCTTGTTATTTTGAGTGAAACGATCCAAAATTAATGAAATTCTTCAACTCTATACTACCGTTTTGTTGTTTTCAGTACTTTTTCGTTTGCCTATAATATATAAATTCTTATGTGCAACAAATGTATCCAATATCTCAGTGTTGAAAAACATGTATCTTTTACGAGAAGTGACATTTGTATTTTAGATATTTGTTCGTGCATGTTCATTTATAACTTTCCTCATAGACTTTGCCTGTGTGTAGTATTAAAATGTATTGTTATTATTAGGTTATAGTATTGTGATGGTCAGAAGCACATTCACGCCGTAGAAAATCTGTCTTGTCTTTGAAACACCTCTTCAWACTTTTTGAATTCTGCTCGTTTCTAAGAAAGAAAAGGTTTGCTCAAAACTGCACTGCTAGGTATTGTCGACATTGAATAGGTATTAAATAGGATGACCAGCTGTACTACTTATTCTCTAGTTTTAATACCAGCAGAATATTTATTCGTTTCCGAATCTCAAAACAGAATTTTCGAGTTGAACTTGTATAATAGATAAGGATTTCCTTCAAGTTCTCTGAATTACATGTGAACATTCTGACGATTACGTCAAACAAGGCGAGCTTTATTTATGTGCTCCTTCATGCATTTACTCGATTTCAGATTGTATATCCCTTCAGGTTCAAATAACTCTCTCTAAGTATTCTGCCAAGGCTGATTTATTCGTTATGTCCATTCATTTAAATCACTCGAACGCATAATGTTAAACATGATACAATAAAAATTAATACATTCAAACTATGAACAGAAGGGGTCTTCTAGAGAAAGTACAAGGCATATCATTGTGTATATCTGCAGCGTTTCAATACCGTTCTGTTTGTTTCTTCTTACTGCGTACATGAGCGGTTTCAGATGCACTGCGACTGCATCAAGACGGATTATCGTCAACGAGAAAAATGCTTTGAATTCTTGAGTATCAACAGACATACCAGTAGCTCGTGTAAGAGATAAAAGACGTAAATGCTTTATTATCTTGACAAACGTCAAACATTACAACGGATATCGGGGAAGGCGACTCTATTTTAAGTACGGGAAGGCAGTAGTTAATAAGACTACCTGGGGGAGCAGTTACCGGAGCTAACCTTCAGGTCAACTTGCATTTTTCTTGTTTAATTGCCGGACACCTTTACTGAAGGACGTATTTTTATGTGGGAAAAATTATATTATGGCTTTGTTCCTGATTATCTGGCGTTCATTATTTCAATAGATTATTCAAGAGCTGCAGTGCTTAAATAAATTTTTGCCTGAATAAGATTAGTCGTAAGGCAATTTTTAGTGTATTGCGAATATCCGTTTCATAATTGTTTCTTTGTTTTGTGAATAAGCAAATCGCGGGTAATTTAAGACATGATTATTTTTTAGTTCCGGGTTGCTTACAATGCTGAATTTCTTAACAACGTACACTAGGTAGAAAATGACTGCGTCTACGGCAGAAACAATCCCTTTGTTCAGTAATATATCCCTCTATGATTTCCACTTGTTCTTCTATTGGCCTTCTTCAGAAAATATACGTGTTTAAAAAAGCAGTGCCTTTATATCAGCAACAATATCGTCTATACTATAATACACACCATGTTTAAAAGATTTAAAATCAACACAATCGGACTTTCATTGGCAACGCATTAAAAAGTTTACAACCATTATAAAACATAGATTTTCTAATTTAACTCATTTATAAATTCATACAGTGCAGTGTCAATACTCTTTTTCTTTAAAAATCCATGTTGGTTACTAGATAACAGCTTATTCTTGGCTAGTTATGTAAAAAGCTGATCGTTCACGAAAACTATCAAAAACCTCAGATAAACCAGTGCTTTAAGAAATACATCTATAATTAACGAGACAAGTGGTATCATCTTTTTTATGCAATGGTATAACTTTTGTGAATTTTAAAGTTTTTGGATAATATACACCCTGCTATAAAAACATATTAATTACAAAGGTAAGCGATCGAATAATTGTAGGATATATATTTTTAAGTAAGCTATTTGATATATTGTCGACCATACAAGACTTTGAGTTTTTTTCAAACCTGGTATAACCTGTGTAACATCAGATTCCTTTGGATTACTATACACTGTACTTCTTATTTTTAAGCTTTACATTATTGCTCACATTTTCGCCTACAGAAATATTTTTTTAAAGTTATTTACTATTTCATGTTGTGTTAGTGCTTTCCCATTGTTTTCTAAGTGTATGTCGGTGTTATAATTTTTCTTTGAAATATTATCCTTACTGTTTGAGATACATTGTCCAAAGAGCCTTACTTTTTTTTACTACTATGCTTAAATAATAAAGTTTTAATTATATACTAAACATGCTTATCGTGCAAGCACTGTATAAAACATTACTGGAGGGATTTGCGAATTTCTCACTGGTATTTACGTTCAAGGTACTTAGCGTTATTACCTTTTCTACCTCAAAACATTTTAACTGGGGTCTCTAATGTTATTATGTTATGTTGTACCTACATTTATTAAAACGCGATTTTTTAAGATATTTTGCAATATGAAGATATGCGTTTTATCAATGACTGGAATCCTAAAAACAAGTGATACCGATTTCTTTCTGTTGTTTCAGGTGAGTAACACGCGCAATTGTACAATACCTGAAGGTCACGGGTAAGTAGTTTTTACTGCACTTGTGTTTTACGTTTTGAGTAAGTAATTTCTTACTTATGCTTTAAGTAAAGCTCATTGTTTATTGTCAGCAAGTACTTCACTTTATTTTTAAGCCACATATTAGAGATGTGATTGTTCGGCCGACACGAAATGAAAAACACGTAGCTGACAGACATTTTCGTGCTAAGAATTTGCTATGGTTCATCGGTGTTATTGCTGGTGCTCACAATACGAATAGATAACCATCAATTTCATGCTTAAATCGGAAGCATTAATTTGAAATTATAATAGGTTTGCAATAGACTAGTATATACCTAACCACATTTTGTAAATATTATACAATTTATTAATTTCATAGCATAAATTTCAGCTTTTTATTTATCAGTATTTTTTTTCGGATGAATAGAGTTTGCATGGAATGCTGCTCTGCCGCCCTTGTATATATGTACCAAAGTTTAATTGAATTTTTAAAAACATTGAGTCTTAACGCAGGTTAGGATATTGTGTTAGAATAGTGATTTTCAAGTTCATCTAAAAATCCTGGCAAACAAAAATATTTATTTGCGTTCGAGATTATCAGAGTAGAAGAATTTAATTTTTAACTGGTGCTTAAAATATATCAAGTTAAATTGACTATTGTCAAAGTAACATTTTCCGAAGTTAGACTGAGTTCTTAAATTTATAATCTTGGTACGAATCGCTTGCGTCATCATGTTAAAAGAAACATAAAAATTGTTTTCAGGGATGTATCTCTTATGATGGGAATTATCGATAAGTTTCGGCATTAAATTGTCTGCGTCCTTTACCTACGACTTTTGTCTCTTATGGTCGATTAATGCAAGGTGTAAAAATCAACGTACCTACATTTCTGGAGTTTACAGATACTGGACCTTTTGTTCTAATGTTATTTAACATGTATGTCAAATATAAAAAAAAACCGAAAACTCGGCAAGTAATTTCGCAGTTAAAAGTTTTTATCAAACAAAGCTAGCAAACTTCTTTCAGAAGCTTAAAAAATGTTTTTAATTGGACACGTTACTAACAATATTCAACCAACTATAAATGCTTCCAACGACTATAATAATAAATATAAAAAAATATGATGTTTTCAGAAACCATAATTTTATAAATAATCATAGTCATATAGGCATGGATTTTTTTTCTGTGGTAATGCACATTCAATTTTTAATGAAAGAAAAATTAACTTTTTGAAAGTGAAAACGCAAATATAGTTAGTTATCTTCCTACTGAGGAAAAAAATTAGCTAGCTTTCTTACCCTAACAAGTCACCTTATACTAACCATTCGCTATTCAGTCGCAGCATCGGCAGTGGAAAAATGATAATGGATAGAGATGGGAAAAGAGGTTAATTTGTCTTACTCCAATAAGGACCGTAACTTGTAAATTTGTGGAAACAATAGTCATTCCCAAAATTTAGCACCATATAAATGATACACAGATCAAAATTTTCAGTAAAATTTTAATCGTAATAATCTGCTTTACCTAGACCTAGATGATAAAGTAAATTGAAATATTACACTTCTTCGAGACAATACATTTCGAATTAGATGTATACAGGAAAGCAGTATATATTGATTATAAGTAGGTATACATACTATTACTCGATCCTAGTGTTCACACAAATATGTGGCATTTTTACTTTTCCAATATAGTGGCACGAACAGCAATATAAGACATTCCTTCACATTTTGCAAAGTCTCGTAAAAACTCGTTTAGATACAATTGCCTAAATCACTAAATCACTAAGGAATATTAATATTATAAAATAATATCACATTTTATTTTGAGCTCGTGACGTATTTGTGAATTCCGCATTAAGTGCCTCATTAGCGTTAAGACGTTATTATGACCACCAAATATTTGTCCGAGTTAAAAGCATCAATCCACATTAACGCCATCCTAAACAATTTTTTTGTAACTGCGCAGTAAACGAATTACTTAACGTCAAAAGCAAATCTTCGCAACAAATCATCCGTACAAACTGCAACCCCTTGGAAAACATGCTTGCCTGCACTTAGCACTTGGCGTTATCTGCTAGGCCACGTCATAAAGTTGTACTGCAACCATAAAACCTTGGTTTGACATTTTGCCTAAAATAACAATTGCGTGTCGCGACGTCTTGGCGTCGCCAAAACCCCGGTCATTTTTTATGTATCTGTCATTGTTTCGAAGAATTAGATTTTCCCTACAGTTGCAATGTTTTGAGAAGTCAGATAAGACAAATGGACTATCTTGCATGATTAATTCAAACGATAATGGCTGCGTTGTTACTAGCCTCCGTGATACACATTTTTTTGTACTTTTTACAGAATTTAATGTGTAATAAATGTATCTTGTATTGGCAACATGTTACTTGCGCAGTACAATAAGTAAAACACAAGCCACAAGGTCTGCAAAGAAATAGATGAAACAACGTATTGTATTGAGGGACATCCAATCACATCCTCACTAATTAATCTTATCTTTAAGTGCAATACAGTAGTGCATCATAGTACGTTTGTTAGGGTATTGGGATTTTTTTATCTTTAGGCCACGAAGTGTTTTAACCATTTGTACTTGACATTATCAACAATTTACTTCGAAATTTGTAGAGTTCCCGGATTAGATTAGGTCTCAAGATTTGATTAAATATTTTTATATAATATGGCTTGGTTTGGTCTTATTCAATAATTGTAATTGATTCAAAGTTACAGTGCGCATTTGCGTAATAATCATCTAATAAACTTGTTTTTACGTACAGTGGAACGTTTAGTATACTATTACAATATTATGATGATCTTAACGCAATAAACTATGACATTTAAGGTTACTACCCTATTTAATTAAAGCGGCACGCCCACAGATTTGCAGGTTTAAATTGCCTAAGTCACACTTAGACTAGGCAAGTAAATTTACAACATCGTCATTATTAAAGAAAGTCTTTTTAGATATTTTTAACTATGTAAATTTCATTAGCGCCTTTAATATTTTTCGTGCACCAAAAATTTGGTGAAAAAATATCATCTGGTAAAATTGCATGTCTGTGCTATGCTGTCTACACCGCAACCGACTACAGTCAACCCTTTTTCGCTGTTGTTACAGCTCGTCAGTCTCTTTCTGCTGAGCCTAGTATAAAAGACWCATTTTAATAAAACCAATATACTTTTTTTCAAAATACTCTTCTCTACAATATGTACATTTCTGCATGCGTTTGACCCAATTATCAAAACATTTTTTCGGTCTTCTGGAGTTAGGTTATTTACCTCAGTTTTAAACGCATCGACAGCTTCTGCTATTGTAAAAACGGAAACTACGCAATTTATCCTTCGCCTTAGGGAACAGAAAAAAATCATTAGGTGCCAGATCAGGATTATATGGCGAGTGGCCCAATAATTCAATACTTTAAATATTCGTTTGTTCTAGTCGCTGTGTGAGCTCGACAATTGTCATGATGAAGGATGATTCTTGCTTGTGGCAAGCAAACTGTAGTACTCGTATACCATTCGACATTAACCGTACTACGATCCTCTAAAGCTACAGTTGACACATGCCTGGTAATTCCAAAAAATGTAGCAACCATCTGCTTGTTTCGACTTTTTTCACGAACCACTTTTGTGGGAGCCTTCTCATTCTCGAACGCCCAAACTGCCGATTGTTGTTTCTTTTCGGGATCATAGCAGTAGATCGTCACCTGTAATGATGTTGTACACTAAATGGCATGCACCATTGTTGAAGTGATCTAGGGTAAACTGCACCAATTTACACGGGCCTCTTTTTGAGTTTCAGTCAATTTGCGTGGTATCCAACACAAAGTTTCTTTACTTTTAAATGTTCGTGCAGAATTRGGTATTATCACTTTTTTTGAAAATTATGTAAAATGAATTTTGAAGTGCATATATATCGTACGCCATGTTCAAAAAAAAACCAAAAAACAATATTTGTAGGTAGAGAATTTCAGCTCTGAAATTCGAATCTTAGGAGTCACCGCCAAAACGCTTCTAACCAACGTTATTCAATTCGTGACGTCAAGTGTCATGTAAACATTACCGAGGAGCGTGCTGTTTAATGGTGTAGTATCAGTCTTGTATTGGAAAAGCTTTTGTGTGGTGTTTATTGAAAGGACGGTGTAAGAGGTCGCACCAAAAAGTGATTTGTGTAGTTTTGCAAGCATCTATTTTGTATTGAAAACAAAACAAGTGTTGTTTTGTACATGGTTATAAAAGTACTTCAGTCAGTACAGCTAACAAAATTTTTGTAACCGTTCCTAGAGATTATCAACATATGAAAAAGTTGTTTAAGGCCCCTAGACGTGATATGCCAAAATCGCAAAGTTTGTTTTTCTGTTGTGAAGATCATCTTAATTCTTACTGTAAGTTTTATTATTCTTTTTGGGGTTATAAGTGTTTACCATTCAGTTTAAATTTTGTTATAGCTTGAAGGGGATATGAAAAATTATATGCGTTTTAAGTTGATAGAGGAAAATGTTATAATAAAGAACGACGTTGTTCCCGATATATTCGACTGAAAACGAGCCTCCAGAGCCCAGAAAATAAATGGCAATTTATATTTATTCTAACCTATAAAATAAATGTCAAGTTTAGGGTACATTTTCGATTCTTACATTTTTATGTTTACAAATAGTATGTTTCCAACAACCCACTGTGATCAAATTATCAATGCTACGTTAATTTGATAAAAAATTCACTTATGCTGTTGCTTTTGTGTTCCTCATCTCCGCCGCGTTGAACCGCTCGTCGCAGTACACACATTCCATAACAATGAACATGCCTTCAGAAGTCATAACACATAAGTACTTCACTTTTTCTTGGCGTATTTTAATTCGTTGTCACAAAATGAACGCAAACAACAAACTGATAAATTGACGAGCTGAAGCTGACGCGTGACGCGCTGACGCCAGATGTAAACAAGCGGCCATTTACAAGACACCTGACGTCACGGCCAATATGTTCGCGTTTTGGCGATCCCTTCAAATATTCACATTTTTAATATTAAAAATACATCTTGCGATGCATTTTTTCGAATTTATAAGCTGTCACAGCAGTTTTGTGGATTAGATGGTACCTATTAATATGCAATTTAATAAAATATAAATTCATGGCAAATGCCCAATTGTGTTGTTTCAGGTGATTGCTTTCACACCAATCCCAAGTTCTGCCTAAATTGTTCGCACTGTAACATGCCAATCGTCTTTAACCATGTGCCGAACCAGAGCGACGTTTTCTTCAGTTACAGCAGTTTTTGGCTTAGGGGTTAGAAATATGTCTTTTAGATGATGTACCAACGTTTTATTGTAACTGACGAACACGACTTTATGCCTAGCAAGTGCTTCATTTCGTTAAAACATTCTTGGCGGCTTAATCCACGTTTGAATTGTAAAAAAAATATTGCACGATAGTGCTCTTTATTGAATGACATAATTTTTGCTGCAGTCGATTGATTAAACTTCGGTATTATTAAAACGATCTAAGATATTTTTGAATTCGTACTGGCACCGAGCTTATGAAATACAAGGTTAAAATGTCACTTAAAATATATGTCCAAATATCACAGCCTGCTAGTGAGGCTCAACAGAAAGAGATCAGCCCTCGTATACAAAAGGCTTGATATGATGTTAGTAGAAAATTGGTTGGCAACGCCATCTGCCAGCACTACACTGACATGATGACATAAAGGAAGTGACCTGTATTCTGTTAACTTGACAGCAGACCCCCACGGCACTTTTTGCAAGCGGTCAAGAACCAATACATTAAAATGTATGTCTGTGTTGTGCTGTCTGCCCTGCAACTAACTACAAACAGCTTTGTTTCGCTGTGGTTTCAGCTCGTCAGTGTACATAATTAATTCATATTTTTATTTGCAATTTCATCAAATGTAGTCAATCGATTTGTAAAAGCATGTTCGATTAGGTCTTGAACGTATACTAGCGGTCAGATAAGTAATTAACCGATTTTTCGCGTTTCATGTTCATGTTCCTTGAAATTACTGAAAATACCAGGACGGTTTGAACAACGCGTAAACCTATAGGTCTTCACACCTGGCAAGTGATGCGGATATTTCCACATTTTCAGACACTTTTAATGTATTAATAACATATAGAAATTCATACCGGAATTTGGTTTCCCGACTCAGGGTCTTGCTTCACCGCTGTGACCGATAAAACCTCGAAATTGTCAATAGCGCGGACTTTCTAAAAGGGACGTTGCAAAATACACGAAATGTCCATTGTTATTTCCGTTTGTTTGCTTGCCGTATCTTGTTGATAATTGAAAGCAGGAGACGGTTTGTTTGGACTGTGATAAGGCGTAATGGGAAATTAAATCCTTTGGGGCACGGTAAAATAAACCGTGCAGTCTGAATTACACGCCACTAAACCATAAACAGTTTTCAGTAATTAAAAGTATCAAGTTCAAGATCAGATAACATATTAAGAAACGTTTATTTACTGAAGGATTAATTCTTAATGGAAACTCTTTGTGTCGTGTAAATTATTTTAGTGTTGAAGGTGCTCGTATTAACTCTAAGCCTGATAAGTGTATCTTTTGCGTTATAGTGGCCAAATAATGAGAAAGCATTGCAACTAAGTTGGTTGTATCTACAAAATGACGCTCAGAGCTAAACTGAAACATGCAGGATGTTCCTTTTCAAATAACAAAGGGGGCATGGTTGTTAACCATCCTAAAAAAATAAAAGATGTAGAGTCTTTATTCAATTATTTACATTTGTTTTTCGAAGGTGAAGGAAGGGGAGTTTCCAAAGGCATAACTTGGGTTTGTTTTTGTTTCAAGCACAAAGGACGATGGCTTTTTCAACGTAGCTTTTAGTGTTTTCCAGTTCATACATGTAAAAAACTAAATTTATATCAAATGTAATTCCTGTATTTGTTCAGTTTTCTTAATAAATGCAACCCCATGTGTTTTTGCAGCTTCTTAATTAAGCGTAATATGGAAGTCGATATCCTTTTTCGTTTTATAGCTAATATAATGAAATTAACTTGTCGGGGCAAAATATTTAACTGCAAAAATATTTCTACTAGTTCTTTTCACAGCTTATGGAGTTTATTCTGCAGTTCTAATTTAATCCTAGGTATTCTCTTGAATAGATACTAATATTTTTTTATTCTCAGTTCCAAAATTACCAACTTTGATTATATCGAAAACTAGTTCTCGCCATAACAATCAAAGTACTTTTCTACAAAACTTTTGTTGTTTTCAACACAAATATAGGTATTAAAACATACATTTTAAAACATAAAAATGCAAGTCTTCACTGTAATGAAAACAGCACCTAGACAATTTTTTGTACTATAGTTTGGATGATTTATTGTATGTCCGCTTCATATGTTCTTTAAGGCCATTTGCACTGTTGTGCCGTCTTCCTTTACATTATCAGTAGTAATCATTATGTATTTATTATCAAAGATTGTCCAGGAAAATAGTTGTCTTCATATTGACAAGTACATAAATAGATATCTTTCTATATTAGTGCCTTCTCCTTACCAGTGGTCGTCTTTTATGTATATATAGTTTTAATTAGCTGAATCTCCGCTTTTGGCTTTAGCTTACTTTGCTCGCTTTTTGCTGATTTATTTTAGTTTTGTTTCAACTCTTTTTCTCTTCTGTTCTTCCGCCTACCCTTTTTCGTTTGCATCAGCCAATCGTAACCAATGACGTCATGGTAGGAGTCCTTTTTTGTGCTTTGCTTTCTATTTAAAGATTATGGATACTTAAATATATTTGACAATAATACATTAATTGTACCTCTTTTATCAGTCTCAGTTTTTAATAGCATTATCCTCCATTTCCTTACAAGATCCTCTTTTATCGAGATGTTCCTCACACAACTATTTTCCTGTTAATGTTCTTCTGCATTTTGCTTTAAGCTTGTTTTCTCACAACAATTACATTCATTCGAACCTGTGGAGTGTATTTTATTTACCAGTAGTTTACAGTTAACTTCACTAAAAACGAGTGGTGCTCATCTCTTCAAAATTGTAGTCCGGAAAGAAGAAAAGTATATTCATTCAAAGAACAACAATAAAAGATACGTGAAAAGTCATCACAAAGGGTAGAAACAATGGACAAATGGAAGAGCAGGAGGAATAAATAGAATACATGGCAAGGAAGAAAGATTGCAACAAGCAATTTACAATAATTGAATTTTATTAATGGTTATAAATTTTATCAATAAATTAATAGTAGCTGGATTGAGGGCATGAAGAACACTCTTAATGTTGAGTAGTAAAAAATACCCTAGTAAAGAAAACTCTTTATATAGATCTAGATTAGGTATTCTGCKAATGTAGTCCACAATCACATAGTGGTGAATCTCTTACTTTAATCTTGAACCGGTGAGCTCTACTAAGACAGTGATTAGTTCTTATTTGTTTGATGGTAGTAATGTGTCTGCGATTGTATATGGGAGCAACTTAAACCATGGTACTTTTGGAAAGGATTGTTGTATTTCCCTGTACCATCTACCAACATTTTCTAGTGACGATTTCCACTTCAAATTACGATCATGGAATACTTGAGTCTTGAGTCTAGGTAAAATATCGTATTTATAGATGAAATATGTTGCGGACGTGGCGTTTATCCGCTAGATCATTCCCAAGTATGTGGTATATCCGGGAATCCACGCGAACTTAAACTGGTATCCATTGTCACTATGTTGATACACCAAATGTCGAACAGCCAAAGAAATTTGATCGCTTTTGGTGTTAATTGTAGTTTGTAGGAGCTTTTGCAGCGCATATAAAAAATTAGGTTATGTCATCAAGGGCGTAACTTTAGTACCACGATAACTACTCGCCAGCTCAACTTAAAAAGCCCGCTAGAACCGATTTAGGCTGGCAACAGTAGGCGCACCTGCGAATTTGTTTTGTTGGCAGTTGATGTTTGACAACTAATGATAGATATTTCGCTTTCTTTTGCTGTCGGCACGTGCATTCGAAAAACATTTTGCCTTTTTTTTAAATTAAACCTTTAACGTTTGTTGGAACACAACACAATCAAGTTTCCTGTAGACAAATCGTCTCAAACAGAATAGAAATATTTTTCAGCACCTAATGCGGTAAAATTTTTGTTGAATTTTTACCGCCGTTAATTGTTTGTTGCGTTTGTTTTCGAGACATTTCGAATGTACTGCACCGTTATATTTTTTCCTTAAATGTTGATTTTCTTGGAAATGCTTTACTTAAAGTATATCATAAATGGTGCATTAAGTGTAAAGGGTGTTCCACTTAAATGGCGTTAGTGTTAGGTATAACCACGATATTTTTAGAATGTTCACACAAAAAATCTAAACAAGTTTTGTGAAGAAAGTATCTTATATTCCTAATGGTTATTATGCTATGGAAGAAATACTGATGGAACACCCGGTATGCTAAAAGAGGATTATTTGAATCAAATACTATTAAAAAGGCATTGCTCCTTCTTTTTCCTCTGCCTTTAAATAAAACTTAATCTGAAATACGATAAGACCGAAATGAAATCTAAACACCTCCGTGTAACAGGATTTAACACATTTCTCAAAAGCGTCACTCGGCCCACGTTCACTCTCTCACGTAGCTTCTTTCCAGTTTCGGCAGAGAATCGCCGTAGATCAAAGCCGGCATTAGAATTCTTCCCACTCGTCTCCGAAGTCTAATCGAAGAAATGGGAATCGCCTCCGTCCGAAAATGAACATTGCCTTCAATCAAACGGACGTCTCGACTGTCTCGATACCCAAAAACGTTCCAAACGGTATCCGCGCGGGAACCTGTTTTTAATGGAGAAATCTGTAATGTTTTGAGTATTATCGCGTCGGCTAGTGAAAGAAAGAAAAACGATTTGACGGCGTTGCTAAAATAGAAAATGTATGCCGCTGTTTTGTGAGATAATTGGACGAAAACCGGTTGGATAAGATTTTGGGAGCTATTTATATTTTTATGTCAGCATTTCATTTAAGCGTGCCTCCTAGCAACTTTATCGATTTGCCTTCGATTGAACATGGAAATGGCCCTTTATTTGCATGTTTATTACATTAAGGACAAAACGTTCTTTTAAATGCTGGTTTTATTTTCAGGAAGATATTAACGTAATATGGGTACCATTGCGCTTTGAAGTAAAAACGCCCTGAAAAGCTGCTGACTATGACTAATGGTTTAAATATTTCGTCGATTACAATAAATTTAACTCTTGCATGGCTAGAGCTTCAATAACCCAACTCAAAACTGATTGCCAAAACATGCATAATTGGGTATTTACCATGTATTTATATTTTATCAAATTACATATTACTAGGTAGCGTCTAATCCACAAAACAGCTGTGACAGCTTATAAAATCGAAAAAATGGATCGCAAGGTGTATTTTTTAATGTTAAAAATGTGCGAACATATTGGCCGTGACGTCAGGTGTCGTAAATGTGACGTTATCACCAATATACGTTTAAAGACCGTTGTTAGTAATTTTTATTTGGCCAAGAAGTGATTTTAAAGTGTCTTTGTACTGCAGCCGTTTCTGAGCTGTTATATACAGGGTCGCTACAAAGTATGGAATCAGCAGGATATTTCAGGTTCTGTTCGAACGATTTTTCTGAAATTATGCGTGGACGTATGGGTAACTAAAATGCAGTTTCTGGATTTTTTTCAATTCCGTGGCAGCACTCATTTCCGAGATATTGGCGCAAGTTTTATTTTTTTAATGGGAAGGGGGGTCAAAAGGCACATCATTGAAAGAGATATTTTTTCTGATCCATTGCTTCTGAGTTGAGAAAAGTGTGATAACAAACTTGCAAAAAAAAATTCATCCATGCAAAATTCACTTATTACAAAAGCTGAGCGAAGATGAACATGATAGATGAAGATAGAAACATTTTAAATTGGATTATGTTTCCTGATGAAGCGATTTTTTGCCGCAATGGTAATGTGAATAGACATAATTGCAGATATTAGTGGAACACAAATCCACATTCCCCTGATTTGTCGCCGCTTGATTTTTTCGTGCGGGGGATTTGAAAAATCGTATTTATGCTAATCGGCCACATAATGCAGAAGATTTAAAGGGACGAATCGGGGCAGAAATTCAGAACTTACCTCTAAATATGCTACAAAGAACATTAGAAAACTTTTACTCGAGGCTGTATTACTGCCAGGAAGTAAATGGGGAACATTTTGAGCATCTTCTGTAATGTAAATTTGAATAAATACTGTATTTTTGTGGGTACCAGGTTCGGAAATTGGTCAAACTAGACGAAAATTATCACCAGTCAAGGAAAAATGGTAATACCTGGCTTTTTTGTCCATTTTAGCGATAAAAAGTTGTTTTCATTCTTTTCATTTTGTCAGGGTCAATTATTGTATTTACACTTTTATCAACTCAAAAGCAATAAACTGTACAACTGTGATACATTTTTGAAATCAGGCAAAATATCCTTTTCAATGATGTGCCTTTTGACCCACCTTCCCGTTAAAAAAATGCAACTTGCGCCCATTTTAATTAAAAAATTAATTAAAATAAGCAAAGAGATTAACAGTAAATGCAGTTTCGTTACAAAGTTGTCACCACTATATTTTATATCACTAGTAAACCATACATATACCTAAATGGGACTTGAACGTTGTTGTGATTAAATCAAGTAGTACATGGATAAAAAACTAGCTTAAGGAGTATTATAGTAACTATTAGTCAAAAGTAATTTATTATTCATCACATTAGCCCAACAAAAACAATAAAATTACAACAGTAATACAACAGTAAACAATAAAAGTAAATAAACAAGAAAAAAAAGAACATGAAAAGAAAATTTAACAATAGGTACAAAAACATTAAACCCGTAAATATTCAAAATGCCTTCCGTCATTTACAACTCAGTTCTTGAACCTTCTGCGATTGCTCAACATAGCAGATTTAATTTTCGACACAGAAATATTAATTACTGGGTAATACGTTCAATCATATTTTCACTACCAATTAGAACTGTTATTTTATACACAATGTCTATGTAGGAGTCTAACACTTTTACTTCCACAAAAGGTGTGCAGGGCCTGAAACTACATTCATTTAGTTTCCAGAGAAAACTTTCCAGCAACAAATTTAGGTCTTTGCCTAGAATAGCTACAGTCTTTAAGAGTAAATAGTCTAATTAGTCGATCGTTTACAATACCACAGCAGACATTTATTTTCCACTTATATTGGTGGTTAACCAGTGAGGACTATCCACACTCCATTAATGCGAATAGTGCAAGTTTACTTCACCAGCTTTACTGAATGTAGCGTCATAATAATTAATATTAAACTATTTTCGATTTAACAATGTATCAATTAGTAATGCAAAGTAGATAATAATAATAATAATAATAATAATAATATTCTTTCTTTGGACATTATTAATATTGTACTAGTGGTTAAATAGAGACAGAGTTCAAATGATTAAAGTATTACACCTACATTGAAATATTGTAGGCTATGTCAAATACATGTAAACTACCACAGTTTTCTCCATCCTTCGGATACTATAGACAGAGCTGTAAACTTTATTCTTAAGTGAGCAATGTGACCAATAAACTAACGCTAATGATTATGGCATGTATAAGCCTGCCTTATCGGCGCTGAAAAAATATAGTTACTGTAACAAAATAGCTTGATTTAGTTGAGGTATGATAGCTTGAATGTTGGTATCGTTCCTTAACTGTTTTTCATATTTTTTAATCATTTTTGCAGTAGTTGCAAAATTAATTGTTCTTATTGGTTTTTACTAAGACTTCCTATTTTTGAGATATTTATTTTATAGTCTATGGTAGATTTTGACGAATGGCACAGTTTTATACACGATTGCATATTGTCGTCAAATTATCGTGCACTAATTATTTAGTTTTCTACTTGCAAATCTTCAAGAGCTAAAAAAGTCTTGATTAAAAGACCATAAATCGTTAATTGGCTTTAATAATCTCAATGCTAGCACGTCTGTAATGAGCTCATGAGTTAACCGTACCGGAAATATGTATATAAATGTTGATTTATTCATCGATCATTATTATAAACTTTCATGGCCTACTGGGTTATCTCAATTCCATTTGTTTCAGAGTTTTTTCTTTTGTCTGTAACACAAGCATGCGAATTAATCTCATGTTATTTCCCATTCAGTTATTCAGGTGTGTCGAAAATAACAAATTGGGTGCTATCAAAATTTATTAATAATCGTCATTAACAAGTTACATGCCAGCATGAATTCGTTGCATAAGGGGTCATTAGACATGTATACAATTCTATTCAATGCTAAATAGTGAACAAAACAATTTCCTTGTTTGTTGATGACACTAATAATTTACAAGAATTGGAAAGCGCATCGCTGTGAGAATATTTCAATTAAGTTTTATATCTTTTGTATTTTGGCATGTCAGAAACAAATGGATACACTATTTTCTTAACGCTTTGTTATTATACATGAAGCTAATTCTGAATTGAAACAAAAACGATTTTTTTGCCAAAATCTATAAAACCTGTTAATATTACAGTATAGAAACGGCTTACATAGCCCTTKTAACAACAACAGGTGTTATTCCTTATTCTAGCTGATTTWCATATAACTGCATCTGTTTGAATACAATGCAGTTGTTTTGTTCAAATTATCTAAAAAAATCGCGTATTAATTAATTAATTAGTTAAAGACATCATATACAAGCTATGATAAACGGTCTGAATCACCTTTGCCTACCGTCCCAAATCATTTCATGAACATAACTTGTTCGTCTTAGTCACTACAGGAATTGGTTTAACTTTAAAAACATCAAACTTATAATCAGAGCAACCACATTCAATTTTATCTATTAGAAATTCCCCAAGTTAACAAGATATCAAGACCCTCTCGCACCGTTGTTTAGAAGGCTTGTTAAATTAAATACGTTAACCAATAACATACGATAATTTAAATGGAAATAAATGAGCTATAAATCAAGCTTCATAAAATTCACATAAACATATTATACAAGCTCGTATAATTTGTTGCGTTTCAATAACTGAAGAATAAAGATCTGAAGAAATCCAAAGTTAGGCAGAATACGCACTAATATTCGCAATGGAGATGACGAAAAATGTATTTTAATGAATAGCGATTCTTAGCCAGCTATTAACGTTTCTATTTAAATTAGTCGACATAATGTGAGAAATATTATTGCATATTATAGCCTAAAACTAAAAATAGTATCAAATAACGCTAATTGGTAAACCATCATTGCAATTATTGTGTACTCACAAGAATAACATTTTGTTTCACCGTTTACTTTTTAGGTCGTGTCTGTTTCATTTTGGACATCGCTGGTCTCGTTGACAATTCAGATTTGATAAATTAAAAGCTCCCCCATACTACCTGCTCGCATGCCATAATTTGTGACATATAACCTTGTGAGTAAATGCATCGGTCCAGGATCGCAACTAATTTAGAGCGATCAGAGATAAGTCTTTCATTCAGCTATTCTATTGGTTGATTACAGCCACCTGTAAATAAGCTTATTTCATACCTATGTGGAGCTCTATACTATTTCTGCCGTTAAGCGGCGTTGCCTTAATAGCACCGATGATATTGTCAACAACAACTGTTTTCGGATTTTCTGGCATTTTTTGTCAGTTTGAGATTAAATGAAAAGAATAGTACAATTATCGCATCTTCTAATTTCAAAACCTTACATGTTGTATATTATAAATATTATTTTAGGTTTACGATTGTGGTAATTTTTTTAAGAACTTGCCATTTAGTTAGCTTTGAGTTTCATTGTTATTTATTATGTATTATTTATTACTTAGAAAGAATAAGCTTCAAAGTTAACTATTGTTATTGTTAACAATCATTTTTTATTATTTTTTAGATCAGCTAAAATAATATATATATTCGGATCCCTTCTACCATTCTGGTGTAGGGTTTTCTTCTGTATCTTCTTCTATTCTTCCACAATTTTTTTCCATTTCTTCTTATCTACACATAACTTTTGCGCTTCGTGCCATATTGTATTTTTGTTCTGCAATGTTTTTACGATTACGTTGTTCCAGGTCTCTTTCGGTCTTCCTCTGCTTCTTCTCTGTATGTCCCTTGCTTCCCACACACTTTTAACTTGTCTATCACTATCCATTCTATTCAAGTGTCCCCACCATCCAAGCTGCTTCTTTTCTATTTCATCCGTTAGAGGTTGCAATTTCAATTCCTTCCGTACATCTTCATTGCGGACTCTGTCCCTTCTTGTTATTCCTTTTATTTTTCTGAGAAATTTCATTTCCATTGCTTGGATTCGGCTACGTATTTTGTTGTTTAGGATCCAAGTTTCACATCCGAATGTAAGCACCGGTATATACATTGACTTGTAAACTGTGATTTTTGTTTTCCTTGATACTTCTTTTTTACCAAGAAGTTTTTTGTAAATAAATTAATAATAAATAAAATAATTAGTAGCTTTAATTTCCTTTATAGTGCAAATGTAATATAATTACATCTGCAGTTATTTTGTATAAGGTCGATCCAATAAAACAATAATGGTTAAGAAAAATATATTTTTTATTTTTACATTTGTGACAAAACCTAACATAAAAAATGTACCTAATTCGACATACTACTGTGTACCATATACTTATACTCTGTAACATTTAAGAGTTTGTCATTGCAACATTTTTATTTATTGAAATTTCCTTGATAGCACCATTTTTTTAACTGAAAGATAAATCTGCATTTTACATAAAGTTCTAACACTTTTTTATATAGTGTCACGATGATTTCACTTTAGGATATTCGTGTTCTATAATATTTTCTATTATCTTGTTTTTATTCTCGTAAGGACTTTCGTAAATTGTCAGCTGCTGTGCTTGATAGCTATTAGTGGAATTTCAAAATTCGGTTGAAATGGCTCGGTATTTAAATCCTTATCATTTCTGCGTGATTCTTATCAGGTACGCTTGCAGAAGTCGTAAATTGTGAATCCACTTTCGTATCGTATTCGTATTTTGACAACTTCTTACTAACACCTTTATTTCTCCCAAACTAATTTGTAGAAAAAATTAGTCTAAAATTTCTTACACTCTGTACAATATAGTATAACTCATATATTTGTGAAAATAGTTTACTTTTACAAGTAGGCACGCAACAAGAAGGCATTCTACGTTGTTTTCACGAAATGGTATCTTATTATCATCATCTCATTACTGTTAAATCCATGGATCGATGGTTAAATCGCACTCTTTCACACAAAAAAATATCGGGTCCGCTGTCACCTTGTTGAGATATGACATATGATATATCCGCCAGATTGGGTTCCAGAAAGGTATTTCTCTCTCTAACTCATTATGAATTGGGATACTTTATCCATCCAAGCACTTATACAGGCGTAGGGTATATAATAAGTGAAATATGAATAGAAATTTAAAGGAGAATTCAAAAAGGCATGCATGAAAATTAGTTTGAAAAATGCACAACCAAATATAAAAATTAATGGGAGTTTTTCAATTTTTTGAGCTCACTGTTTTAAAAAAAGCGCACTGTCAAAACTACTTCACAAGTCATCATGTAATGTCCAAGCTAAACAATCGAAGCTTTTCGCCTGATGAACATTCATAATTCTTCAGTCTTTGACAGAAATTCTGGTCCTCGAATAGTATACATACCGATTAGATTTGAGCCAAAAATATTAATATATAAGTATAAAACCAATCATTTTATGATTGTTTCACCTGTTGCTTCATTCTAATTTAACTAATTACACCGACAAATCGACATACGCTTACATTGTTGAAAAACCAACCAGTCGTAAAACATGTACGACTAGAAAGTGCACTTCGTTCAGATTTTTTAAACTCAACTCTGTGACAAACTATACAGCAACATCAACGCTAATTAAGAATTTCACGCTCTGCTTTACTTCGTATCCCACGGCTAACTAATCAATACGATCAGGTACCATCGAGGCACACTCGTACATGTAAATTACCGCAATTAATCCTCCTGATGAATTGCACCAAGGCAGCAATTAACACCTAGCCCGCCGCGATACGGATCATGCACGGAACCGTCCATATTTCCATCATCGCTGTGCAGTTTCCCTACGGCTTTTGTGATTATAGAGATATTGCGAGATTATACCTATCATGCGCGGCTCTTGACAGCATCAAACGCAATTATAACAGGGTTACGTCACTGAAAATGAGTCCGTTTTCACCTTATTAATTGTGTACTTTGCGCAAACATAACGAAATCCAATTTCAATTTCACAGGTGAAATTAACACCTTATCTGACACGGATTTCCCATTGTTGGAGTTGCACACATGTGTAGGGAGTGGCTTTATCTATTTTTGTCAATCGGGTTACCATAACATGACTTGTAAAGTCCCTTGAATACCAGTATGAAATCAATGTTCAAGTCGAAAAGCGGTACAGAAAATACAAGGTTGATTTAATCGTGGTATCTAAAGATCAGTCGGATAAAATCAGGGTTAACTTATTTAGAAATTGACATATCTCATTCGAAACATCTGGTTAGTCAGATCCTTAATGAGTACTATGTCACTTATTAGTGCTGCCGACCTACACAAAAGTATATAGGTTGAAACATGATTCACAGTAACTGAAATTTTAGTACCTAATTGTAGCAGCAAAGTAGGCATAGTAGACTAGAGTTATTTAATAAGACATATGGCCTCATTTGTATTGGGAAATATAAACACAAAATATAATTTAATAATTGATATTTTTTTAATTAAAAACAGTAGAGTTTTGCTTAGTCCAGCCTCTGCTAACTGGCTTATTTTATTCTGCTTTCTGTATAGACATCTTTGTACATTTTGAGATTTATTTCATTCAGCGTAAGAAACAGGCGGTTTGTCTTCATACTTGCTCTTCGTGACTAAAATTTTGTTAATAACCTAAAATGTTTGGGAAAAAAGTATCTCTTCGCAGCTATTCCATCGTGAAACTTTTGTTCTGTAATACGGCAAACAATCCGCAACTGCCTTACCTCTTCGAAATACAAAATACGGAAGAATTCTTTTTTAAGAGACAGTCCAAGACACTTTCATCATGAAAAATTTCTTCATAGGAAAAACTTTGGAAAAGCGTCTATGGCATCCGTAGTAGATTCAAATCGTACACATTAATTACATCTACTGTTTCAATGGAAACGAACATCCTCAATAATTCCTACTGAGTAACATTCTAAACTAGGTAGATTTTATTTCGGAGGGCACATATTGTGCTGTATACCTAACATTCGAAGTTATTAGAACCGCCCTTCACCCCTGTCAGCTTACGTCCACAATGTTTAATGTGAAAAAGAGGTCGAGTAACAACTCATCTTGAAAGCCTTTCAAAGCCCTTTTTGAAGGAAAAATCAATATCAAAAAGCTAATTCTGAAATTTCAGCAAGATTGATAAAAACACTGCTGTCTTCAGCCGACGTTTCGCCCACGCTCGTCCCAAACATCTTCAGGGCTATGTATTCGTGCAGGTGATGCTCAACTGAAGATGTTCCGGACGAGCATGGACGTAACGTCGGCAGAAGACATCAGCAGCGAGACATGGACCCGGAAGCCAAGAAGACGTTGATTCCAGATTCAAATGCTTCTCTGACATTTTTAAAAATCTCTGGGATCAACTGCAGCCACTAAAACACAATTCTTTAACATAATTTCTCCAAGGACCGCGATTGCCTTTCTAAAACCTTCAAATTCAAGTGTCCCCAAAGAAAAAGTCTAGGGGTGTAAGATCTGGAGACCTTACTGGGCATTCATTGGTCCTGTTCGTTCAATTCAATGTGCCCCTAGAAAATGAGGAGTTACCCCATCCTTCATAATTCTCATTCAATGCCTCATATTGTTTCATGTGATATGGGGAGAGATCAGGAGTCTAGTATATCGAAATAAAGCTCTTCTTTGAGTTCTTCCTTAAGGAAGAAAAGACCCACGATATAATCACCTAATATTCCAGCCCTGTAATTAAGCCTTTTTGGTGTACTGCCCGAATCAATTGGGGATTAACATTGCTCCAGTATCTGCAGTTATGCTGATGAATAAGGCCATTTAAGGACAATTTGGACAGTCTACATTCAATTTATGTGTCAAGTAAATTTTGAAAGCAAGAAACGTAGTTTGTGTAGAATCATGAAGACTGATGACCTGCGAACATTTTTCATGAGAGCTCCATGACTCAAAACATCCTCAATAACTTCTTCAGCAATAACTCGGGTGGTTTTATTTATTATTTTATATCAATTTTTATATTTTTATATTCAAAGTTAGGCAGTATGTAAACAGTTACAAAATTCAAGAAGATAATCTGGGGGTGCCCCCGCCAAGTTGAACAAGCGCGCAACCGTACCATACTTTTCTCTAAGCCAATCAAAGCACTTTCGCCCTCTTCTCCCCTATAACTTCGTTGTGGATAAATCTAGAAGTCTGAATTTATAGTGACCAAGAGGACATACCGTAACTAGCTAAATTCTTAATCTATATACTATTTGTACATATAGTCTACGAATTATTTACTAGTTATCTAACTTTGTCTATGACATACTCACCGAAGGTACTTGTAGCAGACACACATACTTCAAATTTTGAATTCAGTTGGTGTTTAGCTTATAAAGGAAGGAAAAAGTCAAACATCCCTAAATTTGAGTTCCGTTTTCTAAATTTCAGTCATGCTTTCTGATCGCTGAATATAATCGACTTAGAAGCAMTTACTGTCCATAYCTACTTGTAAAAAATTGTTACCTCAAAATCTATGAGAMAGGGAGTGGGCTTTTAAGAAAATACTCAACTGAYGTAMAAGAAATATTACCGAAAAAAAGGACTACCTACAAAGAAAAGTGACCTCCTATTAAAAACATAAAATCTACAAAAAAGAACAAMGTYCCGAAGCATAGTCCTAGCATAAAAAGTTCTGAGATCTCATGTAAAATCAAGTTATTTATTTTAGTTAGTATCTATAAAAGCAGTTCTTCAACAACTTTGTCATACCTAAATTGTTTCCTAATGAGTTACTTACCAATATTTATAATGACCATATCAATATTATATAGGGTTTCTATAAATGATACGTGTATCCAGGGCGCTTATGGAAATTATCGATTAAATCAATTTGCCGCCTCAGGAAGGTGACGTATATTTGTCATCTGTCGATGTTTGAATTATTTGAGTGTGTATTTTCAAAATATTCTGTAGTGTTATGGGGAATAATTAACTTTAAGGTTGCAGAAAGCTCACATTTCGGAACTGTGGTGTGACATTGATCTGCAACCTTCAACTGCTATCGCCGTGCATATTGTAGCTTGGCAGCAATTACACAAAGGCGGCACAAAGAATTCAGAAATCAACGCCGTCCGCGTTGAATGAATCATTTATAGAAACCCTGTACATTAAAGATGGTTGTTTTAACCACTTCGAATGTTACATCACAGAATGTATCATCCTATATAAAGTCGAACGGAGTCAAGCTTTTACTCAAATATGTCTCGCGTGTAAATTACTAAGGATGACTTGTTTTCAATTTTCGCATATTGCCTGCCCAATGCTTTAAAATTAAGGTAACTTCTTTCACCGAAATGGTGAATTTCTTGAAATTGCTTTTAAATCAGTTTTATTTTTTATATGAATAGGAGTGTTCGTTAATAGTTTCGTTGATTAAATTGTTGATTTACTGCAGTAACGCAGAAAGATTTGTTAGTAATACATTTTTCATTGTTAGAAGCTTAGACAGCAAGAACTGCCTAATTTATTTAAAAAACCCTTAAATATAGCTAACTCCTGCCATGTTAATTATTAATAATTTTTGACAAATCTGCACTCCATGCAACTGCTCAAATTTCAATGCACTTGTTAGGTTAGTATTACATTTGAATATAAAACTAAATATTCAAGGGTCTACTGTGATTTCGGCTCGCTACCTCAAAGAAATTATGTTGATGATAGCATATATTGTAAAGTGCTATCTCATTATTACTCGTATTTAAAAGTTTACCTATATGGTATATGTTACTGCAAACAGAACATTTTAATTTATTGGCATTTTTTTCGGACCTTTTCACATTTCAAGAAAATTTGTTAGTTAACGATTACAGTCTAGCCTTGATTTAATTTTATTAAAATATAAAGGGCATCTATCTTAATTTCTAATTCAAATACGGTTGCGAGGGTAGGTATGCCAAAAATTTTCACGGTCCCTTCCTCACAGTAGGTCCTTGTCGTTCATAAATTTCAACGGTCCAGGGTCGTGCGACCGGCAACTGACCGTAAAGTAATCTCTACTGACAAATTAACAACTTAACAGAGCGTGAACTGGTCCGGGTTAGCCACTTGCAAAACACATGTCCTCCTCCCCCAGATGTGTCAACCTAAAAAAGGCGAAGCAAGAATGCCAAACTACAGACCGAGATCCTTGTTCGCTCGGCAGAGGCGTAACACTGGGGAGGGCGGGGTAAAGCACATAAATTACCATGCAAAAAGTTATGTATTGAATTATTGACACAAATACCAGGGAACAGAGGAGATCAGTCAATATTTCTTGTAAGCGATATCGACCGCTCAGCTATCTACCATTTGTGTACTAATGTTGGTTGAGAGATGTAAAATAAACACAATATAAAGTAAATTTGTGTAGAACACGATGTTGACCCAAATTCAAATTTTGCTATACAAATAAAAGGTGTTCTATTTAAAGGCAAACGCGATTTGTATGATGCAAGTCCACTTCTTCTGTTTGACCTTTTAGTGATTTCCTAACTGTTAACAAAACACAACAAGTGAACTATATTGTCTGCTTCTTGAATTCATTATGGTAATCTAAGAGATATGATTAACAAATACGATCAAGTTTTCCATTTGCGAAACAATTCAAATTATTCCAATATACATATGTAGGGAGTAGTCGTGATATTCCCACAATGATTACCATGTTTGTTAATATTTTCCTGAAAAGTGGTTCAATCAAGCTTTACTTAAATAAAATTGTGGCAAATAATCAAGAATTTGGAAATGTTAACAAACCAGTAAAAAAAAGAAGTTTTGATTTGAATCCGTGTTTAAGGTCTATAACCTGAACTACAACATTTAAAACATTGCATCCGAGACTTTCACAAGCGCTGTTTTTCGAATCGTCATAATTTACAACTTTACCGCATTTCCCTACCTCAAAAACTTCGTCGAGAGGGTTTCCAGAATCAACCTCTTCTTCATAACTGGCTTTCAGTTTTCACAATTCCTTGTACAGTTCTTCTGTTGTTTTCTTCAGGGTCGCTGCACGTCGCTGGCAGCATCTCCAATGTTGACTTGATCGTAACATTGTAAAGTTATATATATAACTGCCTTAACATCCATTGCTAGTACCTCGATAATAATCCAAGATATAAGTAAATATAAGGTGTGTGTCATATGAACCATTTTATGAGATCTTGAATCGAGAATAGTATCAGACATTTTTAGCCCTTACTGCGCATTTAGTGCGATGGTTGTTCTTATTTTTCGAGAAATACTCTTCAAACTTTGGACCATGATAATCCATAACACTAAATTGGACGCTTTGGAACCGTCAGTTGTCCGGCGAGATCGCCTTTAAGTTATACGTATTTTAACTTACATTTTTAGGAAAATAGTTTGTCAACAACAGTAGAAAACATAAACCAACGAATTTGGCGAATTCAAATATGTAATGAGATTAATGGAAGACAAGAAGAAAGAAATTTGTTTCTAAAAATACGTCACAACCAAAACATGTTAATAGAAATGTATTTTAATTTTTTGCAGTGCTGAATCGATTATTGTCGGTACATCACAAGCAAATTATACAAGAAAAAAAGCTGATGGATACAAAACATTAAAAATACCATCTGGTTAGTTTGGTACAAAAATTGACAAGTCCATTTGATTTTTGTTGAAGTTTTCATTTAATTTCTTGCACATTCAATTACTTTGGAAATATCACGTCATAAATCACCGATATTTTTTATAGTAACCTCCATTTTTTTCAGCACAATCGATTGAACTCGTTTTTCTGAGTACGACAATATTGCCAAGAATTGTTCAAAAGTTATGATAGAAAATACACCAGCTAATAACGTTAAAATAAAGATATTTTGACTCAGTTCAACAAAAATGAAGGCGTTATGATTTAAATTCGTTTCTTACAACTTTTAATTGAAGCATTTTTTTATTTTTTGTACCAGTAGAACTAGAGAGCATTACACTTTAATGATTTTTTTTGTTCTTAGACGATACTGCAAACAGAAGTGGAAGGAAATCAGCTTTAGTGCAATCTGAAATGAATTTAAATTACTGCAGAAGACTTCCTTTTTTTTCTTGAATTAAGACAAAGAATATTTTAACTCTTGAATGATAGACCCCTTCGTCATATTACGAAAAAAACCTCTATCTATGAATCTCGACTTTTAGTATTTTTTAGGTATTGAATTATTTCCATGCTTTTGATACACCCTTTATGAACGCCGCCACTGCATTTTCAACCGTGAGCTACCAAGAAACGCCTTGCATACCCGAATATGGTTGCATAGGAGTTGATAGCTGGACCATTAAGCTTGTTTCTATGCCAGAAACAATAATATTAGATAGAGATCTCCATTCATTTTTTCATCGCAGCGAATTCGAAACACCTACTAATTTTTTGTGGTGGCGCTTCAGAAACAGAAATTATGCAGCAGCGTTGCCAAACGTATAATTTTAATAACAAATGAAATGATGCCGTATACTTTTTCATATATTGCGTAAACAAGCACTTTTTAGGGAATAATTCATTAAATAATATCTTTTAGTCGCCAGCGTGACAAAGTTGGCTGTTGCCCACATGACTTTGAACTAAAAGAGTACTTCTGAATATTTATGAACTAATAAAGTCGTTAAAAAGTAAAGCAAAATAACTATAACGATGTATCTTTTCGTGAATAGACATGCGAATTATGAAGTGCGGCCGGATGAACGATATATGTAAAGCTAGTTCGCAATGTACAATGTACTTGGTGTCGCAGTTCCTGTTTGGCTATCTTTTTGGAACAAAACAGAAATATACAAAATATGTAATTATTATACAAATACTTAAATATTGCTGTTACTTTTGGAATGATCTAATACCACGGTATGTTTAAAATCGGGACAAGTTAAAGTAAGTAGTACAATTATATAATATGCAAACAATATTTGCAACAAAAATTATAAAGAAATAATAAGTTGTACCTTACAAACATTTATGTTATCTTATAAAATAGGGAATTATCATTGCTATTTACAAGTTAACATTTACAAACGCATAATTGGTGTGCGGTTTCTTTTATTTCTATTATGCTGCAAATCCTGGTTATTATTGTAATGATTGATGAACGTCAAACCCCGCCCGCTTGCACAGCGGTTATATCTTTGTCTTTTAGTTACCTACATTAATTCGAATTTACGAATCAAATCAAATCAATAATTTCACATTGTTATTTTACATAAGTATGTAAAGTTTGAGATTATCAACATATTGTATATATAAATGACATTTTATCACGTTTTAATTGTCGTGTTTTTGCGTATGCAGACGATCTCAAAATTGTAAAAACTATTTCGTGCAGATCAGATTGTAATTTATTGCAAGATGATCTGGATAAATTTACTGCAATGTGCGCAGAAGTTAAGCTAAGTATAAATGAAACAAAATGTAAGCTGTTAAGATTTTCTAGAATACCGAATGTTTTGTTTAATGACTATGAATTAAACGGCACGAAAATTGAGTGTGCTGCACAATTTAGAGATATGGGTGTAGTAATGGATTCGCGTCTTTCTTTTGTGCCTCATATCGATTATATTCGTAGCCACGAGGCCAAGATGTTGAGTTTTATCATTAGAAACACTCGTGGATTTAAAAATATGGAATCTTTAAAAATATTGTACTATGCATACGTTCGTTCCAAGCTTAAGTATTGCTCAGTTGTTTGGAACCCTCATTACAATATCCATATTATGTGTCTGGAACGTTTTCAGCGTAGATTTTGCAATTTTTTTTATATGGTTAGGCATGGGGCCTACCCAGTGAGGCATTATAGTAACGCCGATTTGTTGTGCGAGATGAATTTAAATTCGCTGAAAGTTAGAAGAATTTTAGCATGTAACGTTTTCCTTTATAAAGTACTGCATGGGTCTGTAGACTCCAGTGATTTGCTAAGTAGAATAGACTTCCGTGTACCTCGTCAGAACAGTCGATGTGCTATTACATTTAATATTAGAGTTTGCCGTACGAATCAACACTATTTCTCACCACTCAATAATATGTGCCGTAATTACAATACCTTAACCTTATTTATAATTATGTAGTACAATTCACAATGTATTCTTTTTAGGCCTTTGGTCTGTTGGGTAATAAAGGTATTAAAAATAAGAGGGATGTTTTTCTACAACTTCTCTGACATGTATTACACTAGCTATACGTCGTAGGCTTGCATATAAGAATACCTGCAATTATTTTGATTATTGGTGTATTATTATGTATTAGCGAAGTTGTTAATTATTACTTTCGCTATATTGTATTTCAAAAACCATTAAGCTAATTACAAATTTTAATATATTGCATAATATTTCATATTTCATCACCAATTAAAATACCTACTAGATTTCATATCTCAAATACACACAACGACATGCCTAGCTATCATAGAGCTAAACGCCAATCAATTGTTTTATGTTGTATGTACGGATAACTTCACTTAAAACGATTACGATCTTTGCTGTATGTCATGCTACGAAAATGGCCCTCTTTGATGACAGAAGTTTCTAATTTCACCGGTAGAGGCGGCAACCTACAACTGTAAGATTTTTATTACTCTTTTTTGCCATCTTATTCAGAGTGAAAGATATAATAATGATCGTGCAATAAGAGGACGTGACATAGAAATATCTAATATAAATTTTCAATAAACAGTTACAACGCGGATAAGGTTAGGTGCCCAATTTTTTAAATTAAGAGTACTGTTTCATAATATTCATTTTCCTTTTTTTGAGCTTATCATAGTTCGTTGTTTATCATTCGATTTGGCAAAATTTAAAGTCGTTTACAGCAGACAAACAAATAAGTGTACGGTAGTACGTAGCTTCTTAATTGAATATTACGATAAACGTTGTTATTATACKGTAATTTTATACTTATTGTGATAAACTGAATGGTTGGTATTTGTAATTTTATAACTTGAAATGAAAATAAAACCTCAGATTGAACCAKTAAAAAGGAAATTGTGTCACATTGTGCTTAACTTATTGAAAAATTATACACTTAACTTGGGGAGTCGTCATCTATAGACAATCCGTTAAAACTTTAATTTTCCGTCAAAAGCAGGGACGCTTCCGGATCGTTTGTTCAGCATTTTTTATGCTAGGCCGTTCAGTTGTAATGAACGGCCTAGTTTTATGGCACTCGTAAGTATACCAACTGCAGGACTACGAAATGGGAAGCGTCCAGTTCATTTTGAACCATAAAATTGAACGGTTCATTTAATAGACTAACTCAGTACGAACTATTCACCAAAAACACAACAAAGCACAATCACTTGCGTGCCTTCGCAGGCAATCAATAGATGGCGCTGTATGTAATGTAACCCTGCAACATTTAAGTATACACAAATGGCCATTAGTTTACAAATATTATGCTTCGTAATTGTCTGTCACACAAAAGGAGAACAACAAGAAGATATCAACAATCACTAGTTGAGAATCAGCTCTTAGGCTTGCAGAAAGCTTGGAAGGAAGTTCAATCAATTTAGAAGTCCAATATACTTTAAATGTGATTATATTTTAAAAAATATTTCTAACATACATCTGAAATCTAATCTTCTTCATCGAAAATAGGTACTTTACCGCATTCCACTTTGTAACACATAAGTAACTTATCATTTTTCATTCTCTGCTTTGGTATCGCAGCCTTTCACGCAATATTCCTATACACTTAAATCAGTTAACCAAAACGAATTATACATTCAGTGGTGAGAGAGTCGTAAGCGGTTATTCTCATGCAGTAACGTTAAACTGCATTATTTTTTGAAACGTGAAACTTCAAGAACGTTGCAGCCACACCACCACAACTATTCGGTTTGTATTGACCCTTTGCACCCATATATTATGTTATCTATTCCTTCTCACGTTACAATAGTTGATTGGTTAACACTTGCGCTTGCTGCAGAACTAAACTTTAAAAATCGTTCTCTAATGATGTCCGTTTTATTTCGCGCACAAAATTAGCTTCATTCTCCTAATCATATGTAAGCCACTGAATTGTTTGGATATATTTTTTATAATAAGAAAATCTTTGGAAAACGTACATAGCCGATGCTCCTAAAAAATATCCATTCAGCATATTTTTAATTTATGTCAAGCTGCAATCTCTAATAGTTGTTTGTCATTTGGTCAACAGGTAACACTTGCATGCATTTACTTTTGTAGCTGTGATTTTCTAACGTCAATTCTCCTTCCTCTTCTTACTTTTACCCAGTTCGTTCAAAGGTGCTTCATTCACTATTTTTCTGCCACTGGTGTGTGCTTCAAATTTCGCGCTATTAACACCATGTCTAAAGCAAAAGTCCGTGCTACATACCTAGGAGATTTGAAGGCTATCGATGGTTGTAACTTCGACTTACGAAACAAAAATAGCCTGAAATTGCAGAATTTCAAAAAATTTCCTACTGCTTAACAACGTAACGGAGTTCTAGATGGCAAAGATCGTTAACTATATATCGTTCTTTTTTTGTAATTTCAATTGCTCTAAACCTTACACTTCATTTTCTTCTCAAAAAAAACTGTCGTATGACTTATTGGTACAATTCTTACAATTAAAAACAAACAATGCATTTACTGTATGAAATCATTTTACATGCTGACTGGTTATTCATTGCAAATGTAAAAAATGTTCAAAATGCGTATGTTCACTTTTTTGAAAAATTATACCTATTATTGTTACTTCTACAAGAATAGTATTTACGAAGTCTATTAAATCCACTATATTTAAAGCATTGCTACATATATCCACTTAGTGAAAATGGAACAGTTTACATTGTTTATACCTATTATTCTATAGCGCCATTTAAAGCCTACTTTTTTATATACAGTACGTCGATATCGTTACCTACCCAGCCTGACCTACAGGTGAATTTGTTAGGAATATTTAAAATTCATATTAAAGACTTTGCATATAACAGATATAAAAACAGAACAGCCTTTGATGATCTTTGCAAACAATCCCAAAAATTTTAATTATATTTAGAAGAGAGTGTACCTTGCATATACTTTCGGTTGTGTATAACGAATAAGTTATATCTGAATCAACTGACATTAGTAACGCCTTTGGTGGTGATGACAAGTTTCTAGTCAACACTCTCGATAATTAGGCTTTCGTCGTTCGTTCGTTCTTATCATGACATCAAATACGAGAATGAACTTCAGAATCTTAAAAAATATATACTTTGTATACTATATGAGCGTCTATGAAATTGTTAGTTCCTATACATCAAGCATAACAATATAGTAAGGACAAATGTAACAAGCAAACAGCAATCAGAATAATTGACATGGACAACTGACGTCACTCATACATACTTGTTTCTTTTGCTTCAAATGTGAGGCTGAAACGTTTTTGGATTGAAACCGTCATTATATTAGAATGGGTTGTCTGATTTCAATTTTCTAAAAGCGACAATGGAGTGATGTTAAAATACGGGGGTGAATGCTTTCAGCGTCCATAATATAATAAGATAATATTTTGTCGGATAGATCGCTGTCTCTTGAAAAACACTGACAAAAAATTAATAGTCTGACGTCAGACTATTAATTTTTTGTCAGTGTTTTTCAAGAGACAGCGATCTATCCGACAAAATATTATCTTATGATGTTAAAATAAATATAAAATGCACCTCTTTGCCAACTTAAGGTTTTTGGGTTTAGTAGCGGCCGTGGCACCATATTTAATAACCAACTTTAGAGGAATGTAATTTTTTTACGATCTTACCAGCATTTATATAAACGTTCAACCTTGACGTGTTCAAAGTTAACATAGGGGTGCTGAATTTAAATTTTAAAAAAGGTAACTATCGAAGATGTTGCTTTATAATAAGATTTCGCTAATAATTCTTTACCATAATTCAATGAAACCTCCTTTTCCGCTTGAAGCACTATTACTTTTAAAGTTTTAAATAACCTAATTGGGTATTATCACTTTTTTTGAAAATTGCGTAAAATGAATCTTGAAGTGCATATACATCGTACGCCATGTTAGAAATACAAAAAAAAATATTTGTAGGTAGAGAATTTCAGGTCTGAAATTCGAATCTTAGGAGCTACCGCCAAAACGCTTCTATTAAGGTTATTCAACTCGACGTCAAGTGTCATGTAAACATTACTGAGGAGCGTGCTGTTTAATGGTGTGGTATCATTCTTGTATTGGAAAAGCTTTTGTGTGGTGTTTATTGAAAGGGCGGTGTAAGAGGTCGCACCAAAAAGTGATTTGTGTAGTTTTACAAGCATTTATTATGCATGAAAACAAAACAAGTGTTGTTTTGCACATGGTTATAAAAGTACTTCAGTCTATACAGCTAACAAAATTTTTGTAACCGTTCCTCGAGATTATCAACGTATGAAACAGTTGTTTAAGGCCCCTAGACGTGATATGCCGAAATCGCAAAGTTTGTTTTTCTGTTGTGAGGATCATCTTAATTCTTACTGTAAGTTTTATTACTGTTTTTGGAGTTATAAGTGTTTACTACTCAGTTTCCATTTTGTTATAGCTGGAAGAGGATATGAAAAATCATATTCGTTTTAAGTTGATAGAGGTAATTGTTATAATAAAGAACGACGTTGCTCCCCATATATTCGACTGTTAGCCAGACCGGAAACGACCCGCAAGAGCATTTTTGATTCTTACATTTTTATCTTTACCAATAGTATGTTTCCAACAACCCACTGGCACTGTGATCAAGTTATCAATGCAACGTTAATTTAATAAAAAGTTCACTTATGCTGTTGCTTTGCTTTTACGTTCCTCATCTCCGCCGTCTTGAACCTCTCGTCTATACACAAATACCATAACAATGAACGTGCTTTCAGAAGTCATAACTCATGAGTATTTGACTTTTTCTTGGCGTATTTTAATTCGCTTGTCACAAAATGAACGCAAACAACAAAGTGATAAATTGACAGGCTGAGGCTGACGGGTAACGCGCTGACCCCAGATGTAAACAAGCGGCCATTTAGAAGACACCTGACGTCACGGCCAGTATGTTCGCGTTTTGGCGGTTGCTTTAAATATTCACATTTTTTATATTAAAAATACACTTACGATCCATTTTTTCGAATTTATAAGGTGTCAGAGCTGTTTTGTGGATTAGATGCTACCTATTAATATGCGATTTAATAAAATATAAATACATGGCAAATACCCAATTCAAGTTGACATGCGGATATCTTACACACCTTCTACCACATTATTTATAACCCCTGACGCGTCAGTTACAGGYATTTTATGATCCCAYAGCAAAATATTATCTCCAGACTATTTTTCGTTCTTTATCCAGAGTTATAATAAAACAATAGGCTGTAAACAAATATGAACTTGAGCGAATGTATGTAAATATTATCCATTCACCTGTTGGTTTTCGTCATTGAGCGCCAATTAAGCCTAAACGCAACTGGAAAGTTCAAACACGATTTGTGTCGTGTTAATATGTGGAAAATAATGCACGACCGACCTTGATCAGTCACATAATCGAACCCTTCGAACACAAAAGATAGTTTTTTCACTTCCTTATTAATATCATTCCAACCGACATTCATAATTACTGTGTATATATGCACACGTAAAATTCAAGTGTGCGAAACAAAACAGCCATTTTCACGACCAATTCGACCTTTGGTTTTAAAGTGATGTCGTGTTGTGGTGCTAACGAAAAACGAGGCCAGTTTGATCATTACGCTGGCTGGCATTTTATGGATTGCGTATGTCAGTGGTGATGATACAAAGGGTGAAAGACAATCTGCGCTGGGTGCAATACAGAAAGAGGTAATGTCAACTGCTGCGCTGGTTGAGTAATTTCACTCAAGGCTGATTGTAAGTTTAACAACTTGGAAAACAAAGCATGAGCCTAGTTTTATGTTATTACACTAGCTGAGAAAAAACTTTCTTGATGTACCATACACATTTTGTGGTAGAATGATTCTATCTACATTTGAATATAGCCAAAAAAAAGTTGTGACACGTAAGGTTTTCTTGTTACATTAGACACACTACGTATAGAACGTAACATTTTAAAATTGTCCCTGTATATCGACTATACATATATTACATTATATATATTTGACAAAAAGGTAAACATGAAAAATATTTATTTGAAATACACTAATTCTATTTTAAGCGCATTTTCCACTTCATTTATATTTCCACACTTTAGTCATATTCGTAGATCGAGAACGGCCCAAAGAATCGGGCTTGTTGGACAAGTTTTGGCCTAAAAATGCGATAAAGCTTCTTTCGCTGAAAGGGCGCCATCAAGGCGGTACCCTATCGTCCTTCGTAATGTATTTTCATTGTGCATGCTTATATCTTGATGGAATTGTTCACCCTGCTTGTCGGTGATTGTAATAAGCAACCTAAAGAGCTCTCAAAAACATTGTAGATTTTTACCAAAATTTGTCCGCCGTATTGGATCTGCCATTTTGAAAATTTTGAACATCTAATGTCAGTTTGTTATTCAGAAACGCTAAAATATATAAAATATACAAAAAATTCCAATAACACCTTTATATTTTGGCCAGTTTTTCTGATTTTCTGACTATTGTTCCTGACATAATGATGACAGACAGGTGCGGATGGCTTAATAATCCGAAACTATACTCAGCTGAATTTTTCACAAATTTGTAGATGTATGTTTTATGATTAACTTCTGCTATATGTTAAACTCAATGGGTAAAGTTTTGTTTCCATAGTTTTCCATAAAGTTATTGTATATTAATGGAAATATGTCAACGAAATAATATATTCAGAGTTTTAAAATTTAATTATACATACATCCACTGATAGACTCCATTTTGTTGCTTTGTAAATCGACCAATCAAGGTTGTTTTGTTTCACTTTTTAAGTCTGGTCGACCACTATGTGTGGTATGCCGCCGCTAATTGCTGTAGTTTCCTGTACTAAATAATTTGACTAAAAAAGGGCTTAATATGAGAATAAGTTTAATGATATAATATAATAGCCCCCGTTAGGATGAAAAGTAGAGGTATTAGAGCTTTATAAATAATTTTTCCATCATTAGAAAGATATTAACATTGCAAAAACAATGGGCTGAACTATCTTACAAAAATTCTATCGGCCAGTGTTATTTTTGAGCTTTCTCTCTAATAAGCAAATATTTCTTCTCAAGTTTGTCTATAAATTACTGGATTATCTCAATTATTATTATATAAATAAGGTCTAAAAAGGACGTAAATAGTGAATGCACTAAAAGGTTTTGTTGTATATGCATATTTATACCACCATTTTATAATTACATAATATGTACCATCGAATGCTAAATATGTAGAGAATCTATTGTAAGAGATATACACTTAATGACTCCAGTGATAAAGTATGTCGATCCAAAACTTCATATGAGTAAAGCTACGAAAAACTGATACAGTGGCAGTCATTAATTCATCCAATAAGAACTGCTTGCAGAAGAAGCGAAACCTGTTTGTCGATTTCATCAATTGAGCGGTTTTCAAAAAGGTTGCATGTTTTGGTAGAACATAGGTGGCATTCACTTTAACGTAAATAGCCCGAAGACTTGAAATCATACCGTCAAAGGTAATATTAGTATAGAGAAGACGCTCTGTGTACATACTTTCTTTTCTCTCATATATCCGAGTATTATGCATGATTTTTATAAATTAGGTACTTGTGAATAGAAATATACCGTAAAAATTATGTATCACGTATACCTTTTATGTAATAGCTTTTTAATTAAAACGCGTTTATCTTTAAATTCAAACCATAAATTGAATAACTGCGACAATAGTAGCAATAATTCGTTTCGCAACACTAAAAATCATTAAAACAATCTAATAACGATCTAATAAGAAATCATGAAAACGATCTAATAACCTGTTGCATTCTACTTTGTAGTTTTATTCATTTTCCTTTTATTGGCGTTTTGAGACAAATCGACCAACAAAAATCTGCATGTACTGCCTTTGATCATTTCAATTTCTATGTGTAATATGTCTTGATGAAATCTAAGTGAGATAAGAACAAATGAATTTTAAGGGACATGTTGCACTTTAGAGAGCTGTACAAGAAGAAATAATTTCTAGGACAATTTCCTAGTAGTTTTTACTTTTAAAACTATAACCTACTTGCTCAATTGCATTTTTTACTCCTGGGTCAAACTTGTTCCTTGTGGCTAGTTTTTTTAATATGTAGTGTTTACTTCTTGGACGACGCATAAAAAACAACAGAATTTTTTTGTAGAACTCGTTCAGGATTATTACAAATCATCAATTCGCCGTCTTTTGTGGAATAACTCACAAAACCTTGTKTTTTTTATCTTATAAAACCCATTGTTTATAAATTTAGATTATATATCTCAGCCTTCGACTTTGAGATTCCTTCACCTGATGAGCTTGTTGTACGTAAAGCTGAAGTGTTGAAAATGGATAAACCTCTTAAAGTTCTTCAGTAATTTTTTGGTCTTTCGTGCATAGGAAACGCTGTTAACCAAAGAGGTCATTGCATTCCGTTGAGTTTTTGTGATAAATTCAGCGCAAATGTAGCAATACAGAGGAAACATGGTATTTTGTAACTGCAATAAAATTAAAGTTGCTATAAAATCATAGAAATATTCCAATCGCGTGATTTTATTTCGCACTATAGTTGACACCACTGGAGTTTGTTTATGAGTTACCGAAATAAAGAATGCTGTAGTAACAGCAATGGAGCAACATAATTATATTCAAATCGTCGGCTACATATTATGAAATTAAAATTAAATTATTCCTTTGTAAACAATATCAATACGCTTCAAGCGTTCAAAAAACGCAAATAAAACAGCGGAAGTTTTTTTATATATGTTCATTATAAAACAACAACTACTTTCTCCTCGTACATATATTAAATTAGTGTCATTGTAAAAATGATTCTTTACCATACGAAATGTCCAAAGCCTTTGAATAATTTTTCTATCGTTGATCGTAAAAGTTTTACGAGTTAAAATCATAAATATATGGAACATAATGTGACCCATATTTGAAAATCATGTTCCAGATGGGAGTTAAAAGTCGTTATAAGTTTTATCACCTCGACCATGAACTGTGGTCGCGTAAACTTGTAGGGTCATTGTATGCTTTAGTATTCAGTTCAGAAGGTATCGGAAATTACATTATTTATGTTTGCATTCACTTTAAAAAGATCTATAATCAGAAAGATATTGCAGGTTTCTTTTATAACCATAACTACATCTGAAAGCACTCGAAGCTGCCTTTATTTGCACTTTAATTGACTTGAATTTTGATATCGTTACATTTATTAATTGTTCTTTTTACTTTGTTTCAGGTAAGTGGCTTTTTGATAGTACCCCCTACCCACACAGAAGACATAAAATAATGTAAGTTCAAGCTTGAGCATTTGAATACCTACTTTCAAATGTATTAGTAAGACCCTTCTATAATAAAATTTTTGGTCAAACAAAGTCTGTTTTTCAAGCGAGGGAATATTTAACACACATAACACACGATTTTGGTTTGATGAGAACAGACAAGTTACCATTAGCCTACACACACACACAGGAAAGGTTTGGTATTAACTTCTTGTATTTTCTAAAAAACAATAGCTTGCATTACGTACTATTCCGAGAAAATTTTACCTCAAACCTGTATTGTTTCAACAAGATAGAGCTCTTGCTGATATCTCACTGAAAATGCATGTTACACTCCATCTGAATAGAAAAGAATACAGGAGCGTCATCATTTGCATGCGCGATTTGCACGTCATAACCAGTGCCGCCGTTGCGGTGTTAATAGGGGTCAGTTAATAGGTTACAGTACAATACGCAGCACACAGCAAAATAGAAGGATATATTATGCAGACAAACCACTAATAATAAAAAAACCGTACTGTATAAACAGTAAATGCGACACGCAATAATAAAAACACACACTCTGACTCTGACACTGATCTCTAAATAACTTTAGCGCCTAGCCCCTGGTCCTTGTACTAAAATTTTGACAAAGGTTCGCTTCTGCGGTAAATATAACGTTAATGATTGACGGTTAAAATCGTGAACTCATCATCTGTCTGCAGATTTCCAAAAGATGATCGTTGTAGTGTTTGAGTAAGAAACATGTACCGTACAAACTGGATGTTACTTTTACTCATAACCATATTATATAGTTAAGGATCTAACTTAAAATTTGAACGCGCCGTTAAATGGATAGTATAAGTACCAGCGGCATGGTGGCTACTTATCACAGTTTTGAATGACTTATGCGACATCCAGTTATTTAGAGATCAGTGGACTCTGACCGTCTACTCGAAACGAAACTCGAACGTTGAATTAGACGAATGCGAGCACGCCACTGAATGGTATCGTTACCTAGCAACGGTTGGTGTCGCGTGCTAAAAATGGTTTGTGCGCATGACGTCATTGATGATGCCCTGTGTTCTTCTCTATTCAGATAAGTGTATCTATGTTTTAAAGCAGTTTTTCTGGAATAATTTCCAAGTCTAAGGCACTCTGATGTATATATCTGGCCTACCGTATAAATAATAATAATAATAACAATAATAATAATAATAATAATAATAATAATAATAATAATAATGTTTATTCATCTATGAGGCCATAAATATCAATATATCAGGTGTATTAGACTAGTCTGAGAACATATCAACATATCACAATATTACATACAACATATTAAGTTGATAGTACAGTACATACAGTCATCTTTCTAATACATATATATGATACATTTTTCATAAATAATTATAACGAATCTTCTAGAAAGTCCTTTACGCTATAGTATACTTTATCAAGGAGTATAGTACGTAACCGTCTCTTGACTATATTAATACTTTCAAAAGGTGATATTAAGTTATAAACTTTATTATAGCATTTTATACTTTGGTAATTAAAAGCCTGGGAGACACTAAGCCGCGAATACGGAAGATGCAAATTCTGATTATTTCGAGTTCCATAACTATGCACTTCCTTCACAGAAGTAAAGTCTTGTTTATTTTCTAATACATAGAGAATCAGGTAATAAATATATAAACACGGCAGAGTATAACATAATGCCAACAAAATTCAATTTATTCAACATAATCTCCTTTAAGACATGCATTTGTATATTGATTGTAAACCCTTGGAAAAGGATGACCGAATTTTCAAAATTTAATCCGGGAACGAAGGATAAAGGTGTTATTGAGGCGTACCCAAAATAGAAAAAATTGTTTGCCTTGTCAGCACCTTCAACATTTCAACATAATCGTATTCTTAATACTAACCATACTATAGATAATTGTGTTTTCGTACGTTTCGTTTTGATGTTTAGATTACACCTGTAATCGTTGTCAAAGAAGAGAACTTCCAAAAATTGTCCGACACAAGTTGAGACCGTTTTAAAAAATAAATAAACATATTACCAAAGAAGGAAACGTCATAAAAACAACGTACTAATGCCAACCTGATAAAGTCTAAACCGATAGAGTAAAAACGAAATATACACGAACTATTTGACAAAAGAAAGCCAAATATCAATTAACTCATAGTTTCCACTATCCCTATTAAAGTTATCAGTATTTCAAGAGATTTCTATAACTTCTTTTATTAGACATTGGTAATATTTTTCTCTGTGTAAAATTTTTGTTTTCTTAAAAAAATAATTTTTATTGCTTGTTTTTATGTCTGCAAATCAAAAGAGCACTACTGCTTTTTGCATTTTATTGAATAAACAATGCAATCAAGACATGAAAGAACAAAATAGTTTTAGGTATAAATTATATGCCTACAGTTTCCATGCCAAAAAAGAACAGAACACAAAAAAAATCCAAATAAACTGTGCTTAGCAATTGAATCTTATCGAATAAAAGATCATCCATTTACATTTAAATGTATTATAGTGAGTAATATTTGCAACACAACATACAAAATTGAACTAGAACCTTTTACCGTATTTTTCACAAGAATATATTTTTAAAGAAATACGTGTTTTCTGGAAAGTGTCCAGGCCAACTAAATATGTGCTTGTATATTTTCGGAGTCGGGGAAAAGTATTTACCGATTCTACCCAGAAAAGTTGGTGTCATAACTCAAAAAAATTATTAAAAATTGCAGTTGTACTGCTTGAATTGCACATTACCAATCTGTCTCAAAAAATTGATTAACGACTGCGAAAATCGTTTATACAAGAAACCTACAAATCCTATCGAAATCGGACCACCCTGTACATACAGTGTGTCCCATTCTCGTTTTCATTTTTAAACTATCTTAGTAACTATCAATGTTAGTCGATTGCGGTTTCAACATTAATTTTTTGTTGTGAGTTGAGCTGCAGCATCGCCATTTTTATATGTAATGTAAATACAAAAAATCTGCAGGCATTTTCACAAAAAAAAAACTTAAAACCTCATTAAATTACTTAAAATATTGAAATAATACATCAAAGCTAACTATAGTTTTAAAAAATATAAGTAATTTTGCGTGCGCGATGTAGAAAACGAAACTAGCCTCATCGCAGGGTTTCGTTTCCTAGCCTCTCTCTCTTTAGAACGAACTTTGTACTTTATTTATTAAAAAGTTACTCCAAATTTTGGGATTTTGTGTGCAGCGATGGGTATGTAGGCATAATTTGTACCGTAATAATCTACTAAAATAACACTTTAAAAAATCTGAACAACCCTATTAACAAAAATGGTGGGGACTAGTTTTTCTTGTTTTTTCACTAAGAAGGAATAAAAATTAAGCATACATGGTAAAGACACAAATTGAAGAAAATAAAAGGCGGCATCCAAGTATAAAGCAATATTTATTATACGGGGTAAGGTTAAAAATATTTACAATAATTAACTTTATTTGCAAAATATGATAATTAACAAAAACTATGCTATTTTTAAAGAGTTTAAAAAGACCTACAATTTCATATATAACTTAAGGTTGTACCTAAAAAATTAGCGAAAATACGAGCCTGGGGAGTTTTAGGTGCCGGACCCTGTATGTACAGGGTGGCCGCGATGTAATGGGCCAAAATTCATGACTAGATTCCTGACGTGAAAATAATACGATTTAGACAAACTTACTTTATTCCAAAAGTTGATACATACAGAGATACAGGTTATTAAATGCAAAATATTTTTTTGGTTTTTTCTTATTTATTTCATAATAAATGCTCATATCGATTTTCTGGGGCGAGAGATTGAAATCTATCCATGGTTTGCTGATAACTCATAGAGGACGCCACCTGCGCTAGGTCGAATGCGTTGAAAACGACAGAACTTTTTTTACAACTTCTTTTACACAAAAAAAACTATACTTTTTGATAGTCGCTATCTTGCACCTTTCTCGTAAAATTTGGCAGTGAAAATTTCATTGTATTTGCATTTAATTATAAATCGGTAAAAATTTTCAAGTAGGCTCATGTTAAAATACAATTTTAACATCTTCCACTTATCTTAGTGCTGTCAGTAATATTACAGTATTATTCGTGTATTATTAAAAGCATTCTTTTATAGAGAACTATAAACACCCGCAAAGAGCTGTAGCAGAAAATTGTAAATGTTGCCAAATCGTTTCCTAACAAGAATCACTAATACTCGATATTAATTGTTCATCGTAATTTGAAATAAACTCGTGTTTTTTTTTTGACATTCGTACCTTATTTTGATTACTCGAATTACTAAAGCTAAATATCTTGAGAACGGTGCAAGATAGCGACTATAATAAAATATAGCTTTTTTGTGTAAAAAAATAATTTGATAACCGAGAATAGATTTGTTGAAATATAAAAAAGTTTTGTCGTTTTCAACGCATTCGACCAATCATAAGGTGGGGCCCTCTATGAGCTACAAGCAAACCATGGATAGATTTCAATCTCTCGACTCAGAAAACCCGTAACACTAAAATTTTATCTCGACATGAGTATTTATTATGATATAAATAAGAAAAAACTGACATAATATTTTGCATTCAACGCCCTGTATCTTCGTAAGTATCAACTTTTGGACTAAGATGAGTTTGTCTAAATCGCAATATTTTTACCTTAGGAATCTAGTCATGAATTTTGGCCCATTACATCGTGACCACCTTGTATAGATGTTTGTTTTCACAGTTCACAAGCAAGGTATTGAAAACTGAAGAAATGTTATACTAGTTGGCTATAGCTTCAAAATAATAGGCGTTATAAAAGTGGTGATGGTACACTTCAACTTGCAACAAAAAAGTAAGACAGTAACCTGCAAATTGCAACTCTCTAGTATTAATAGTTACCGAGACACCAAATAATTACATCGAAAATGAGACATCCTGTACAGGGTGAGCAAATAAGAGAGGTGACCGGTCATATCTCATAAACTAGTAGCCCTAGATCTTTGAGGTAAAAAATTTCTTACGTAAAGTGGCCAAGAGAAATTGCTGGAAAATATTTTCGAGTTTGTAAAGTGACCGCTAGTGGGCGCTGTGATACCTCCAAATTACAAAATTAATGTTTGTATCATTTTTAGCCTAATAAATGTCTGCGGTATTAATCATTTTAGGATTGTTTGGACTAAAATCTACCATTTTTGTTTTGAAAATTTTTTTGTTAAATACCAAATAAAGGAGTGGGGGCGGGTGAATATTAATATAGAAAATCGCTAATATTTTAGGTTTGGCTTGACCGATTTCAACCAACGAGGTGTCATTTTCAAGAGCTTATGTGCCTTTATAAAAAGCWATTTTAAGTGTCAGATCATTGTTTGTTTGTTGACCGCAAGAGGGCGTTTTCTGAAGTTACTACYTAAATATCAATTTTTCTMGAAATTTTTAAATGCAAAGGTATAAGGTTATTTACTTCAATAAAAGAACAACTGAATATATATTAAAATAGTGAAACCGCACAATTTAAAAATTTCGAGAAAAATMGATTTTAGGTAGTAATTTCAGAAAACGCCCTCTTGCGGTCAACACACAAACTATGTTCTGACACTTAAAATTGCTTTTTATAAAGGCACATAAGCTCTTGAAAATGACACCTCGTTGGTTGAAATCGGTCAAGCCAAACCCAAAATATTGGCGGTTTCTATATTAATATTCACCGGTCCCCATTCGTTCATTTGACATTTAAGAATAAAATGTTCTAAACAAAAATGATAGATTTTAGTCCAAGCAATTTTAATTGCTGAAAAATATTTTCGAGTTGTTAAAGTGACCACTAGGAGGCGCTGTGGCACCTCCAAATTACAAAGTTAATGTTTATATCATTTTTAACCTAATAAATGTCTGTGTTAAACATTTTAAGATTGTTTGGACTGAAATCTACCATTTTTGTTTAGAACATTTTTGGTTAAATGCCAAATAAAGGAGTGGGGGGCGGGTGAATATTAATATAGAAAATCGCTAATATTTTAGGTTTGGCTTGACCGATTTCAACCAACGAGGAGTCATTTTCAAGAGCTTATATGCAGTTATAAAAAGCAATTTTAAGTGTCAGAACATAGTTTGTGTGTTGACGGCAGGAGGGCGTTTTCGGAAATTACTACCTAAAATCGATTTTTTTCGAAATTTTTAAATTGTGCGGTTTTCACTATTTTAATCTATATTCAATTGTTCTTTTATTGAAGTAATAGCCTTATACCTTTGCATTTAAAAATTTCGAGAAAAATTGATATTTAGGTAGTAACTTCAGAAAATGCCCTCTTGCGGTCAACACACAAACAATGTTCTGACAGTTAAAATTGCATTTTATAAGGGAACATAAGCTCTTGAAAACGACACCTCATTGGTTGAAATCGGTCAAGCCAAACCTGAAATATTAGCGATATTCTATACTAATATTTACCCGCCACTCCTTTATTTGACATTTAACAAAAAAAATGTTCTAAACAAAAATGGTAGATTTTAGTCCAAACAATCTTAAAATGTTTAATACTGCAGACATTTATTAGGCAAAAAATGACACAAACATTAATTTTGTAATTTGAAGGTACCAAAGCGCCCTCTAGCAGTCACTTTACAAACTCGAAAATATTTTCCAGCAATTCCTCTTGACCACTTTACTTAAGAAATTTTTTACCTCAAAGCTCTAGGGCTACTGGATTATGAGATATGACTGGCAACCTCTCTTATTTGCTCACCCTGTACATGCACTACCAGTATTTTAAACATTCCTTTAACTGAATGTTGAAACTTACAGGAGCGTGTTTGTTCTCAAGACGGATACCATACCTGCAGTAACCGATAATTAATCTTCCATGTACACTTAATTAGAAGAACATATGTTTTGCGCAACGGCTCAATGTAAACACGGATCGAAGCATGTTTGACTGGCCAATAAAATTTTMATCATCGACATCTCGTTCCGAATTGGTTGCTCAACTAACCTGACCACCCTGTCTAAAGCCTCCCACCGGATCTTCCCTTTGATGATTTCCACCCACCTACCACCAACTTTCCACGTAATATCACGTTGTAAATACGAATTAGTGTCGCATTCGAAAGGTCAACGTCTCCGTTTTCCGATTTCGGCAATAGCGCTATTTTAAATCCTGCTTTCGTTTATTCAAATTTTATGTAATGTAATATGACGGAATCGAGAGGTGTAATGTAATTTATTCAAGGTCGCCTTGAAGATGCCGTTCCGTGGAATTCAAAATCCGGATAGCTAGGAAGTGAGAGGCACTCGGCGCTGTCGCAGTATATCTTTGTTTCTGTATATTTAATTCGACCATCAGAATGCAGATTTACCGCAGACAACGGCGAGATTTAGATGTCCCGTCGTGGACTAATGAATACCACACCTGCTTATCAGAATCTGTCGAGTAAATATTAAATAGTTAATCACTCCCCAAAGCGTTTGGAAGTGTCTACTTTCACTTTCTTTGAAATGTACATATACAGGATGATCCATTAAGTCTTACAAATGGTGTGCTTTCATGCAATAGCTAACCAGTGTAGCACTGTTTTGAACGTTATACCTTACCACTTTAATTTAGACTAACTAAATATCTAAGTCGGTGAGACCTATTGTTTTAGGTATTAACTCACCTACTCATCTGCTTTCCAAATGGTTAACCAACGAATTTAATAACTTACCTACACGCCCAGTAGATATTTGGGTTAAAAGATCCGTACAATTCATGTACAAAATTAAGAACATTTGAGGAGGATAAAGTACGAGTTTCATTTGATCTAACATCATTATTTCCTATAGACCTATAGACATAACGTTAAAATATCTTGAGGAACTACTCTGGCTATTAACCACATTGAGAGTTGACCTCTTTAAGCATGTCACAAAAATGTTTCCAGTTTAACAATGAGTTTTTTTGATAACACGAAGGGGTGGTCCGATTCGGGCGGTCCCATTTCGAGGCGTTATACATTTGAGATTAATAAACCTCAGGTAGATACTTTAATAAGTGTAAATGCCAATTTCTCAGAAATGCGTTGTAGGTTTATGTATAGAGTACAATTCGCATGCTATTGTACAAAATGGCTATTTCTAAACACAAAATTGAGGTATATTTTTCTGTCATAGCTCTTTATAACCTTCATCATAATGCAATGCAATCTGTCTTTTTTACCTTTATAGATTTTGTTAATTCTCGCTAGCACAGCAGTTTTTTCCACGATATGTCAAATAACACCAAAATGGCTGCACTTAGGCCTCAGGTATCGTTTATGAAGTTATGGAAAATCGTTACTTTAGAATTCACGTAGAAATGCAATAATTGCATATTTCATAAAAAGTAAAACAGGAAACAGACTAACTTAAGAATTGATAGACATTAATGGCATGTATAAAAAAGCACATATAATAAATTCATATATTTACTACAAACGCTCACAAACAACAAAATAGAAATAACCCATCAGAGCATTTTAGTTGAAAATTTTGAATGTGCTGCTATATAAATGCAAAAGAGGCTTTGTACCCGAAAAAAATTTCGAATTTTTTTTATTTGCTCAATCGCTTTAAAATGGTCAAAAACTTAAAAAAACAACATTTGAGCAAAAAATTTCTTGTCTGTGTGTGTCTGTGTTCCTAAATATTTCCGAATATATTATATTCAAAAAATGAAAATACCATCAGATAGGATATAAATTTTCTCACAAAAAGTGTCTGAGAAAATTTAGCCAAAATTTTGATAATTTCGAAATATTACTGAAAATATATTTTAGACCATGCCCATACATTTTTTTTAAATTTTAGTATTATATAGAAAATCAAATTTCTGATCTAAAAGCACTCTTACAATTTTTTTGTTAAGTTAATAATTTTCGAGTTATTTGGAAAAAAACCTATATTAAAAATTTATGAATTTTTGCTAATATCACAAGAACCGTTTGTCTTAGAAAAACATTTGTGGAGAGAAAAATGCTCAAAACCTGATTACTGATCGTATAGTATAAGAAATAAAAGCGTAAATATCATTTTGATAATTGGATGTGGAAGTAGTGATTCAATTTGCAGCGGTTTTTTATCACATATTTATTATTATGATCGTTTTTAAAAATACCAGACTATCTATATATATTCAGCTTACATGTTATCTTTTGCATTTTAACAACATAATGCTAAATTGTTTGAGCACTGGCCTATGCTTTTTCGAATTTCAACGAAATCTTCTGCAATTAATTAAGTCTGTTCATCTAAAAATACATACGTATTTTGCATGTTACACTAAAGATTTAAACTTTAAACATTATTAATTTTTTAGCAGTAACTAAACGCTTTGCGAAAAATAAAAAAAATACGGGTCTAAGATAATATTTTCTCAGAAAGATCAGTGTCGCTTTAAAAGACTGACAAAAAATTATTAGTCTGTGCAAATATGAACCTAACAACGAAAAAGGATCTACCTACCTACTAAATATACACGAACTACCTTATAGAAGATAACTACAAAATAGCCTTCTAAATGTCATCTAACTCATAATTTCCACAATCCCTGTTATTTTTTCATGCAGATTCATATTCTGCAATAAAGAAGGGGCTATAGGCCCCTATAGGCTATAGTAAGAATTTGCGCAGTGCAATTTGAACAGCTCAAGCTATTTTGTAATAAAAACAAATTATAATATGCTGCTGGTAAAATGGAAATAAAATAGTAACAAATATTTGTTATCATTATTTAATGAAATGATAATTTCAAAAACGCATTAGCCCAATTGAAACAATGAATCACTCTTAGATAAGGCMGTGAAAATAATAAAACATAGCATTCCACTCAACTATGAATACTGAGTTTTTTACAATTTAAAAAAATCTACGCACACAGTGTTATTTACAAACAAATGTATATTGCTTTTGCCTGTTAAGAATGTTGTAATTATAAAAAGAGCACCATATGTTCTTGCAGTTTTTATTATCATTTATTCTTCGCTAATGTATTACAAACGGAATACTTAAGTAAACACACAAGAACACAGCGGATTTTCAATATTGTCTTCTGAATTARTACTATTTAATGTTTCATGTCAATCAAGATTTTTCAGTGCTTATACTACTCGCCTATATTATTTGCTGTATTTAGTTTCAGGAGAAAACTGCTTCTTTGACAAGCATGTTGAGTTCAAGATAATATTTTGTCGGATAGATCGCTGTCTCTTGAAAACACTGACAAAAAGTTAATAGTCTGACGTTTCGATTACACCTGTAATCTTTGTCAAAGACGAAGAACCTCAAAATTTGTCAGCAAAGATTACAGGTGTAATCGAAACGTCAGACTATTAACTTTTTGTCAGTGTTTTCAAGAGACAGCGATCTATCCGACAAAATATTATCTTATATTATGGACGCAGAAAGCATTCACCCTCGCATATTGAGTTCAGTTAAGACATATCCGAATTTAAACGTTAGACGTTGAACGTTAAAGTTCACGGCGTAGTAAATGCACCCCTAACGACTAAATTACGTAATTTCAAATGGTTCAAATGCACGAACAATCAAATATTAACTACACTTTTCATATAACGCAACATATAATTACACTAACATGTGCATATTATACTATTGTTGACTATCAAAAGCATTCGTAATCCCAGTACGTGTGGGCCAGTACATAATTTAGGAATTACAGCCTTATTTAAATAATGAATATCTCATTAATTCGTTAAGTATAAGGTGTCAATTATGTATAAACCAAGGCGATAATCACTCCAACACGTGTTACTACATATGTAAAAACACTCATTGGATTGTTGTTTCTTTGTTATTAGATAAACAAGACATATTAGTATGACATCCATTTGCAGCTTATGGCTCATGCGTTTTTCAGTGTTGATTAAAAACAGATATTTTATTATGAGTCATATAAAACAAATTTTTCTGAAACGTAACATATTGCCAAATAATAGCATAACAGGCGTAGATATATGTATATAATATTAATATTTTGGTTTAAATTTGTATCAATATCTCTAATAGYAATACGGATCGTTTAGATACTGCACTACTTACTACTTTAGAAGGTAGTTCTTGAACCTTTTTTCTGACCAAAATTATTGGCCGTACTATGACTTGGTCTACGCGTTACTGCAAAGCTCGAAAAGTGGTCAATAACATCCAACATGTTTATTGTATGCTTGCAAATGCTTGCTTGTAATGACTTGATAAAATTCTATAAGAGTTGGCATATTGAATTGCACAGCTTGCTTTCTGATAAAATTACATCGTTGGGCCATCGGACAAAAAGATTTTTGGAACTGCGCCTTTTTTGTAAATAGCAATATCAAGGGAAATATTAATATTTTTCTTGTAAGTGATGGATAAATAAATATTCAAGAATTCTTGCATTACTTCAAACTTTTATCGACAAACCAGAAAAATTGTGATGATGACCATTACCACCTGGTAGAATTTCGACTTTAGATGAATGAAAAATTTTATGCAATTTCATTTTTAACAAAAATTCTGATTAATATGAGCATTTTGGCTTAAAACTGCCACTTTTGCTCTCCGTTTTTTATGAGTATTTTATACAATAGAGTAAAATTTTCCAAAAGCTATATTTGCAAGCCCGACTTCATTGACTTCTAATTCCACTCTCTGTCATTACATGTGTATAACAAGCTTAAAAAAAACGATGTCAGGTAACTAGTCTAACGTTAGCATCAATGATTTGATAAGAGACGAAGACGTACCTAACTTATAAAAATTTTCTTGAACATTGTGAAGCAAATAAGAAATTAGGATGGCAATGCCATCTGTCAGCATTGCACTGACATGATGACAAAGCCACCTAGCTGCCTTAACGGGAACTACTTCCTAAAGAAAGTGACCTGTAGCCTGACAAATTGGCATGCAACTGCATACTTCAATTTGACAGCAGGCCCCCACGGCACTTTTTGCTGACGGGCAAGAACCAACATACATTAAAATGCATGTCTATGCTGTGCTGTCTACACCTCAACCAACTGCAGATAGTACTATTTCGCTGTCATTACAGCTCATCAGTGCAGTTTAGGTCTAGTGTAGACAACACGGCATAGAACTGGTTTTGCTTATATACCAAAGCAATGGTATGATGAAAGTAAGAAATTAGGATGGCAATGCCATCTGTCAGCATTGCACTGACATGATGACAAAGCCACCTAGCTGCCTTAACGGGAACTACTTCCTAAAGGAAGTGATCTGTAGCCTGACAAATTGGCATGCAACTGCATACTTCAATTTGACAGCAGGCCCCCAAGGCACTTTTTGCTAGAGGGCAAGAACCAACATACATTAAAATGCATGTCTATGTTGTGCTGTCTACACCTCAACCAACTGCAGATAGCTGGCCTAATTTGATGGCATTCGTCTATGATACGTTGCCTTAAATATTGTAAAAAAAACTGGGTCTGGTTTAGTGATGCCCACGAGACGAAACGAAACGAGATTTTGAAGTCTAGTCTTGTCTCGCAATGGAATTAAAAAGTCTCGTCTCGTGTCATGTCTCGTTTTTTCTCAAAATTTTAATGATGTACGCGAAATGCATTTAACATCAATTCCAGCTTTTATTGCTAGAAACAAAAACAATTCATTATTATTTAGATGCCAAGAAAAAATAATATAATATCTAACATTTATCGTACAACTTCCCAATAGCAACAGCAAACTTATACTGAAATCCATTTAAAGCCATCTACGTATATGTAAGCCGATGTATACCAAATTTATACCAGCGTCCAGAAGGTCATACATTAGAAAATGATTCGTGCATCCAGGCACTAATGGAAATTACCGATTAAATCAATTTGCCGCCTCTCAGCAAAGTGAACAGCTATTGTTTTGACATATACCTGTCATCTGTAGATTATTGGATTATTTGATTTAGTTTAATATGAGAAAACGCGTGGGAGTGTGCATTAAGCCTGTTAAATTGTACTGTGATGAACTAAAAAATGTTTTTAGCCCGACGCAATGGTATAATTTAGTAGTAGTAAATAAAGTAACAGTGACGTTACCTACTTTACCGGGACGTTTTTCAGCCCAGAAATTGTAAGAGCCAAATTGTGATAGTGCAATGTTAGTTGCAAAAGAAGTGCAAACATTAAAATAGGGAAGAAAACTGAGAATGATCGCGTAGGCTTTCAAATTGTTGATGACCGCACCAAAATGGGTTAATGAGGGACGTAAGTTGTGTATATTAAAATACTGTGTATCTTTGTACAGGCAAATTATTGTTGTTACTTAGCTTTGAAAGGAACCTTCAGTACAGTATATGACATTATATTGTGGTTGTAGTAGCCTGGCAGTAGTTACAAAAAGGCGGCACAAAAATCATCAGAAATTAACGCCGCCCTTGTTACATGGATCATTTATAGAAACCCTGTAGAAAGTGCCAATACCGATTGCAGCTGCCGAATAGTTTTTTTTTGCTGTAATTTATCGGCTTGCTTTTCAGAGATAGATAGCGACCAGGGCTTTGTTGTTCCGCTTGAGAATTTAAAAATATTTGCTTTATATTTCGCGATTCTGCGAGACTCTCGTGCGAGATTCGAGAAGAGACCTTTTAAAAGTCTCGTCTCGTTTTTCAAGGGAAGTATCGTCTCGAGTCTCGTCTCGAAAATGAGACGAGACGAAACTCTCGCAGACGAGAATATCGTGAGCATCACTAGTCTGGTTGCGTACACTATATCTTTAAACCACCCCCGAAGAAGTAAACTAAAATAGAGTGAAGGTGATCTCGTACAGCATTCGATGGACCCTCTACTTCCAATCTATGACTGAAGGTCATTCATTGCGCCCACGGGTAACGCACAATTTGGAGGAGTTCTAACTTATCAGTTCATAATATAATCTATATTTTCTGCCAATATAGGATTAACATCATTTTGTAATAACTCCACGTGCATCTCTCCCTTAGATTACTATGTAAGAAAAAGGACCTACAATACATCTCCAAAAATACCTGCCGCTCAAACATTATTTTTTTCAGGATTTTGAATTTATGCTTCATAGAACAGGCCCCAATTTTTAATCAGACGAATATAGGCAATTATAACGATTAAAGGTACCAAGAATAAACATGCGTCAGAAAAGAATGAGTTTTATAGTCTAAGAATCCTTTGGACAGTACGAGTAGTTCGTAAAACTTCCACCACTGCAAATAATTCATGTTAATTACATGAACCAAAAGTCAAACTTTTATCTCCCCAGTTATTATACCACGGTTTAAGAAAAGAGAGGTAGTCCGGCATTACGTTAGGGAGTAAGGCAAAACTCGTAACTGTAACATTTGGTTTAAATTAACTTTAAGATTTATATAAAACCGACATAATTAGATGTAATAATCACGGCATGCTTAAATCAAGCGTTACCAATTATTAGAAATTCTACATTCTATGGTTTTGTAAACAAATATAAATATACCACTTAAAAAGGAAAAGCTTATAAAAGAATTGATAACTATTAAACAGTCAGCCTTTTACAATGGAAACTGTACAAAAATTGTGGATCGAATACTTAAAAAAAAGAACAGTACAGAGTTCAGATATAAATGAAAGAGAATTATGTAAAAAGTGATAGGGTTTGCGTTAAACGCTTAATAGATTTTGAATTAAAGCGGTAGAGGTAAGTAAGTGAACTTAGAGGGCTCTTCTAGTTAACAATAAGCCAGAGACCAATACGTTGAACACGAGATATATTTACGAAGCGTGCAGCGTAATATTATATACATTTGACAATCCGGTAGAGCCATTAAAATAAAATTAAAGAACAAGGATATAAACTCAAACACGACGCTTGGATATTACCAAAATTATAAAGTCGGTCTCCATTCATACCCAGGCCAGAGATTTTTACAACCAAATTTTTCATCCCGTGTGCAAATAAACGACATTAACATATTTATTTATTTATTTATTACATTGGCTTTCCAACAGATTCAGAGAATCCAAAAACAGGAAAGCACTAGGTAGCGTATTTAAATGAAGTAATTAGTGGTGAGAGGAGATGTGATTGAATAAGTTACATCTGTAATGTTATTTTTAACAGTTTAGCAGTTATAGTTATGGTTCTTTTAAGATCTTTTTAGGAGATGTTAATGATAGTGAAAAAATATCGAGTATAAGCCGAGTTATAAGTGTAAATTACATGATATAACGATGAATTTTGGCAGTGACTTGTGTTGCAAGTGTAAACATGAAATGTACTCTTAGTCCTAAGAGGGTATAGAGGAGTATTAATATTTACGTGACTAATTAAAGATATTGACAATACCGAGTTGACTACCTTGTACAGAAAGATAATATCAAAATTCTCGGGTCGCTTGCTTAAGCTTGTCATATTGTACTTTTTTAAGTTATATTCGTAAGTCTCTGTTAAACTTATAATTAAGCTTACCAATGATTTTTTTTGTACGCATTTAATTCGGTTAATGTATTTGTAATACATCGGATTCCAGACGATACTGACTTACTCTAGATGGCTGCGCACCAAGGTATCATAGAAAATTTTCAATGATTTTATATTGGTAAATTTAGTTGTGGTTCTAAAAATAAAACCTAAGTTTCTGAGCGAGCGGTGTATTATTTCTTCAACGTGCAATTCAGACCTTAGTTTGCTGTCCACAATGACGCCCAGGTACTTTGTTTTATTAATAGAGTTAAGGATGTGGTTGTTTTTACATATTTAGTGGGGACCTACAGCCTATTTCTCATGAAAGTGATGTGATAACACTTGTCTAGGTTTAGATATAAATAATTTCTGATACAGTATAAGTATAAGTTATTTAAATCAATTTGCAAAAGCAGTGCATCATGTAAGTTAGCTATTTCTCTATAAATTTTCATATCGTCTGCGTACAGTAGATAATTTGAGTGTTGAATAAAATTACCAATATCATTAATAAAAAATAAGAAATAGCAGAGGACCTAGATGAGAGCCCTGCGGTTACCGGATGTTATAGGTACTGAAGATAATACTGAGTTTTTTATTGTTACAACTTGGATCCTATTAGATAAGTACGATTTTAGCCACCTTAGCAGATTACCATGCACACCGAAATTCTCCAATTTAATAAGAAGGGAGGCATGGTGAACTTTATCGAACGCTTTGGAAAAGTCGGTATACACGGCATCCACTTGAGCTCTTTTATCCATGTTTTCTGACAGATGTTGAACAAAAGTAACGAGATTAGTTACTGTCGACCTTCCACGGAAAAAACCATGCTGACGTTCATCTATGTGTTGTTTAATATTGAAAAATAATTCATCAGTAACACAGCTTTCAAAAATTTTACCAAAAATTGACAAGAGCGATATGGGACGCTATTTGGATACTTTAGTCTGATCTCCTGATTTATAAATGGGGACACATCCGACGCATTTTGAAAATGCCCGTTTTGTGGTCGAAACAAAACACATTCAAACAATCAGCTCATTTCCAAACTACCTAACTAAACAATTATGTTAAATGTTTTGCTAGTATTTTGCCAAAATAAATCATCTATTGCTCTCTGCTTCTCGAATTGTTGTTGGTTTAACGCATTTATTTAATCAATTAAAATCAAGCTTTCCAAGTTGCTGCTCATAAACTAATTAACTACACTTTAAGCTTTTATAAAAGTTGAATTCGATTCTTTCGCTATATTCATTGTTTTTGAGGCATCCACTTGAGCAAATACTTGAAGTCGAACCCACTTGAGTTATTATAATGGTCGAGGAGTCTCTAAGTACTGCCTCCATGTAATTGCTCAATTGAGCAGATTGCCCCATCCTCGCAGACGTTTCCGGCTATGGCAACCCAAATGTTAGTGTAATGTTTGGACACTTAACACAATCTGTGTCACTCGAACAGATTTCTGCGGTCCGACGATTAAAAGTGCACCGAACAGTTCCAAAAAAACATCTGAGATAAATCTTATTTGTACAACATATGTTCATTACGCAACAATTTGGATACTGTTGAACTGCGGCAGAGCGTTGAACGCCCCGATTCTGCAGATGTTGATATGTCGGGCGGGTCGTAAATATAATTTTTCTGAAATTGAGGTTGATGCGAGACCAGACGAGATTAATTTAAAAGGCGTTTTGGGTAATCAAGACGGCTCGTGGCATTTTTTATTGCACCATATATTAGCGCATTAATTCAAGCTTTTTATGTGTCTTGCACTTTAGGGTGGATATATATGCTTCAATGATTTAGTTTTTAGTTAATAATGTATTTTATAACACCCAAGAGCCGAAGGCAATTAGGGACATGAGGAAAAAAATAAATAAATTACAATACATTGGCTTCTCCAAGTTGCTGGTTGTCATAACCTATATATGGAAAAGGAACTGTAATAAAATTACCGGTCACTTCCTTTAGAAACTAGTTTCCATTATGGCAGCTAGGTGGCTTTGCCATCTTGTCAGTTTATTGCAAACAGATGACACTGCCATCTAATATTCTACTTACATCGTTCCAAGCCTTTAGTATATAGTAAAAACCACTTCTATGCCATGCTGTCTGCATTAGACCTAAACAAATACCTAACCAGAATACGTATTTGCTGTCAACACCCTAGTCTTTTATACGATTGTAATAAGGATTGCTTTACAAACAGAAGTTTCTTTTGCGCATCTGTTGTTGTGTTATCCATGTGCACTGTTAAAATATCAACATTTGCTGTTCGTATGACTACAGTAAATTATGTAATTACATACCAGCAAACACTTTCAATTTTTGATCATCTACTAAACTTGTTAATAATGTCGAGGAAAGTAGAAGAGGTATAAATTTAAATTCAAATTTATTATAAACTATCACCATTTCTGACAACCATGTTTCAGTTTTAAATCGACAGTACAGTGCCGGACACGTAATTTGCACAAAATATCAATAAAATCGCTAATCTGACAATACAAACATACTTTAAGCTACCTTTACATTCTTAACCCTAATTTGCAATTAGGCATTCCAACGAACTGTCAAAATGTCTTTTAAAAATGGCGTCTGTAGGCTGTAGGGTAAACAAAGACTTGATATAGTATGTTTACAGGTATTTTGTAGTTATCGTTTAAAAGATTTTAGGTGTGTAACTGAGTTTTGTGTATACGTTATCTGCGTAGGTGATTTGGCCATTATTTATATTCCAATTTTTGCTAAACAGAGATGTCCAGTGTTTGTTTACCCTACAGACGCCATTTTTAAAGACACTTTTAACTTGACAGTTTGTTGGAATGCCTAATATTCTTTTTCAATTTTTGATATTTTGTCACTGTCGCAGTTTACAGTGACAGTAAGTTGCGTTTTACACAAGATTTCATTTTCTTATTCTCATAACCTTAGCACACTATTTTTAAACATATAAGAAACTGCGAAAATTACACGTAGAGGCAGCGCAAAGAGACAGCTGCCGCCTAGCGGCAACCGGCAGGCGCTTTTTGGACAAGGAGACGCCTGAAGCCAATCAAGTACTTGCTTTTCGAGTCTGCGTACTTTTAGTCGTAGGCTTATAAGAATGGGACATATACCTATTATTTTCTACATATTTACTTCAAGGGATATATATGCCTTGTTCCCCGTATATGTTTTATTATAAGGTATTTGGTTGAAACTTGTCAGTCAGTGTCAGTATTTACTAAACCTGGCGGATTGAAACTTCGCGGACCCTTCCCAGAGTGTTTATTCTGGTTAATTTTACTCTGTGCCTGAACTACACTTACGAACTATAGTAACAGCGAAATAGATCTGTTGTGCAGGAATGTATGTCACTTGCGTACCTGACACTTGCGTAAGGGCGAAAATCTGTGACATATGCGTACAGACCCAAGGGTTGTCTTAAACCCGCAGTGTATGTCACACTTGTGTCCAACTACCGGAAGGCCTAAGAGAAGAAATTAAAGCATATTTTGAAATGAAACCTTAATAATAGATTTTACCTCACTACATGTTACCTGCAAGGAAGTGCAACTGCATGTAGATAATTACAGATTAATTTTAATATTGGATTCGCGAAATACAATATCTAAATTTAAAATGCACGACTATGTTTTTCCAGAGTAGGGTATAGTTTTTACTTAATGTGTTTTCTTGTTCCATTTCAAATTCCTCCAAAGATTTAAAAATAAGAAACTAATTTTAGAGAAGGACTGCGACTCCTTGTAACCGGAGATTCGTATCTCTCGTGGACGTATTTGTTAGAATTTTGGTGTCATCGATTTGTAAAATAATACCAGAAGTTTGTAGAAGTTATGAATTTTTTTCAGGACAAAGTTCAAGCATGCACTTCCACAATTTCGGAACGAATGTAAATTATTTAAACTCTAATACAAATGTCCTCGGAAATGGTGCAACTCAAAAAACTTTGAGTGGGGACAATATAAAATATTAAACATTCATATGTAAATATGACGTCAATTTGGCAACTTTGATTTACTTAAAAAGTTTTCAAATTCTTGACTAGAAAATTGGGTGTATTATCAGAAACTGAAAATTTAGGTATTCCAAAATCTATTAGACTGTACGTATTAACTACATATGCGATGGCACAATCACAATTTATTGATAGTATACGAAATTTTATATTATACGTACCTTTGGCAAATGTATCTCTAAGAGCAGGGATTGTATATATAAAGGAGCATTAAAAACTATTGATAAACTATTTTGACACGAAGATATTGTATAAAAGTTACACACTAATTATTGTAATAAAAGCCGACATTTGGCATTTCAAAAAACTTTTTTTAATATGCCAGAGGTACTTGTTTTTACCAAAAACTTATTCACTCAACTATAACTGTACATACGCAGTGGCGTAGCCAGAAATTTAACTTGAAGGGGGGGCAAAGCTTCAAACACAAAAAAAATGTTAAGTACAAATAAGAAAAAACCAGAAGAGGTGTGACTTAAATTCTAATGTTTAATTTGCTAAAATGTTTATTATATATACAACAAACCAATAGTTTGCAACAAATTTGCACTGTTAAATGTAAAAAGACTGCTATTTCATTATCAAAATAATTTAGTTCTTGGGGGGGAGGCAATTGCCCCTCTGCCCCTCCCCCCTTAACTACGCCACTGTACATACGAAAATCAACAGAAAGTCTACTTGTTTCCAAGCCATTTGAAACTAGTATTTTAAAGTGAAAAAAATGCATAAGCTGAAGACTAATATAAAAAAAATATTGAGCCGTACTTTAATCGAAACATTCCACATTTTTTTTTGTCAAATACAAAAACCGTATGCTTAATTTGAAGTTAAGTAGCAAATATTATCTGATTGTTGTAAATTGTTAAATTAAAGAAATTAGAAGACTTGATTAGCGAATAAATAGTTATTAAGACGTAGGTACTTATATTTATCGATGTTCCAGTTGTATAAATATTAAACTGTTAAGTTATATGCCTGTGAATGTGTCTCTGGTTCTCGAGTTACTTACAAGTTAAGTGATTTATTTCAGAAAACAGATGTTTAATCTTGTTGGTCACTGGCTGACCATCCCGATGTTATTTTTTCTTGAAAAAAAAACAAAGGTACACACCCCAGAAGCAATAAAGGCGCAAAAGTATCAGTTTTCAATGTGAACACAGCATAGTATGATCTTTTTACCAGAATTTATGGTAGCGGAAGTTTAGATAAGTTGTTCGTTACGATTGTGACTTGATTAAGAAGTATCATGTTTCTACGCCATAAAATGTGAAATACAGGCAAAGAAATGTGTATCGTAAGGTCATTATTGTTTTATCTTACACAGGTTATCTCCATTTAAACAGTAGGTACCACCAGTCAAAAATATGCCAAAACTAAAAAAGTGCAACAGCATATCAACCAAGTCGGTATAATGAATAAAGTATTAAGCTAGGTACTCTTTTTATGCAATAAAACGCATAATGATTTAGTAAAAAGTATTGAATAAACAGTTTATTTCTGAAAATGTCTTTGATAAAAAAATTCTTGAAGGCTAGGCCCAAAAGTATATTTCATTTACTACCGGTTTCGGGGCTTCAATTAATGCCCCTTCTTCAGACAATTGGGTATTATCACTTTTTTTGAAAATTACGTAAAATGAATCTTGAAGTGCATATATAACATACGCCATGTTAAAAAAGACAAAAAATTATTTGTAGGTAGAGAATTTCAGGTCAGGTCAGGTCGAAAGGATTTATTGAAAGGATGGTGTAAGAGGTCGCACCAAAAAATGATTTGTGTAGTTTTACAGGCATCTATTAAGTATGAAAAACCAAACAAGAGTTGTTTTGTCATGGTTATAAAAGTACTTCAGTCAGTACAGCTAAGAAAATTTTTGTAACCGTTTATTGAGATTATCAACGTATGAAACAGTTGTTTAAGGCCCCTAGACGTGATATGCCGAAATCGCAAAGTTTGTTTTTTTTTGTTATGAATACCATCTTAATTCTTACTGTAAGTTTTATTATTCTTTTTGGGGTTATAAGTGTTTACCATTCAATTTCCATTTTGTTATAGCTTGAAGAGGATATGAAAAATTATATGCGTTTTAAATTGATAGAGGGAAATGTTATAATAAAGAACGACGTTGTTCCTCATATAGTCGACTGTTAGCCAGACCGGAAACTAGCCGCAAGAGCCCCGAAAATAAATGGCAATATTTATTTATTCTGACCTCTAAAATAAATGTCAAGTTTAGGGTACATTTTTGATTCTTACATTTTTAAGTTTACAAATAGTATGTTTCCAACAACTCACTTTTGATCAAATTATCAATGCTACGTTAATTTCACTTATGCTGTTGCTTTGTTGCTTTTACGTTTCTTATCTCCGCCGCGTTGAACCGCTCGTCGCTGTACACAATTCCATAACAATGAACATGCCTTCAGAAGTCATAACTCATATGTATTTCACTTTTTCTTGGCGTATTTTAATTCGCTTGTCACAAAATGAACGCAAACAACAAACTGATAAATTGACGGCCTGAGGCTGACACGTGACGCGCGGACCCCAGATGTAAACAAGCGGCCATTTACAAGACACCTGACGTCACGGCCAATATGTTCACGTTTTGGCGGTTCCTTTAAATACTCACATTTTTAATATTAAAAATACACCTTACGACTGATTTTTGAAATTTATAAGCCGTCACAGTTGTTTTGTGGATTAGATGCTACCTATTAATATGCAATTTAATAAAATATAAATACATGGCAAATACCCAATTGCTATAAAACAACAAACAATCGCATAACAGGACTACTTTAATAATTCTACTTACAAGTCATAGTAATGAAACAATATGTGCATGGCGGACATAAAATTGTGCAAAACCATCCAACAGATTAAAATACAACAAAACATTGAACTTAACAATAAAGGGAAAAAAGTTGCGAGTAAACAGAAACCGGTATTTTTTAAAGAAAACTGCAATGTATGTTTTAAAATAGTATAAGTATTACATATAGATGGGGTACAAGGTTGCATAGATAAGTCAACGAAAAAGGCAATAATTCATGTTGTTCTCCCCTGTTGGTTTTTTTTGCCAGGGACGTATGTTTTATTACTATGACTTGTAAGTTGAGATTAGTTTTGTGCATTAACCATGTTGTGAGACTGTTGTTTTATAGTATTTGAGGCGTATTTACAAACACAACGAATGTCCAATATACAAAATTTTCAGCAAACAGAAAAAAACCGTTTGTTTAAAAACTAGTAATTTTCTTCTATTTTTTGGTAGTTATGTTTAATATTACCTTAACAAATCTCTTCTTCTTAAAAAAAAGATTTTTGTATAATTATTAAAAAAATTACTGTTGGACACAAATTATTTTTGCAAGAAAAAACAAGTTGAAGCAAAAATTATTTTTATTTCACAAACGATCAAACTAATCATATAAAGAGGATTAGCAATGATGAAAAAACTAATTTAAGCTTAACATCCATTGCTATTGTCTTGTTTTTCAGTGTCCATGCTATCGGACTTAGATATATTGTCAATAAGAATGTATTCAATAGCACTCTCTGTTGCTCACGGAACGTATAACGGTCTTAATGACTAAATTTTCTGCTTTATTTGAAGCAACTGCTAGGAGTTGATCATAGCGTCTTTGAAGCTGGATAGTGCATGGTAAATTCGCTTTAGCAACGATACTGGTTCAGTCTGGCATTTAAAATGATTTTATCCCAATCCTCTAGTCTCTCAGCTTCCTCTAGGCATCTCTTCTTTTTTCTATTAGAGCAAAATCTGGACCATTCGGTAAAAATGTTTGGCTTCTCATTGGAAATATATATTCTACCGATTTTGCCCTGGACAACCGTCACTAGAAATAACTAAATTATTTTTAAGGAAATGCAACAACATCGAAGTGACCTCATTGGCAGCCTTTTCGGTTTCATTTTCGAGATAAGTATACATCGAAACAACATCAGTTCCTAGGTCAGGAATACTAAAAACATTATACCACAGTCGACGGCTATCAAATACAGGGTTACATTGTATATGTGGAAGGGGCAGATTTTGCATAAAATTAAAACTAATGTACATCACTTCGCCAGCTTTTGCTTTAATTTTAAATTTCCCATTAAGTTAAAACAAATGATTCCACCTTACGAAAATGCATGTCTATGCTGGGCTGTCTACACCTCAACCAACTGCAGATAGATCTATTTCGCTGTCATTACAGCTCATCAGTGCAGTTTAGGTCTAGTGTAGACAACACGGCATAGAACTGGTTTTGCTTATATACCAAAGCAATGGTATGATGAAAGTAAGAATTTAGGATGGCAATGCCATCTGTCAGCATTAATAAATTCTTACTTCCACCTTACGAAGCTGCACCTTTTTTATATTTCTAGTTGTTTTCGTCCTTCTGCATTGAGGTCTACATGGTTTAGTTGCTGACTAAGTTGTCACACTCTGAAGAAGTATTAGATCTCGGAAGTCCAAATATAATATTAAAATGAGTTCTAAATACTTTCTAGTAGGTTTTGTATGATACATTTGTTTTATAACTTTCCAGAAACATACTAGCATATCCTTCAACGTAAGAGATTCTGATAAATAAAAAAGTTTGGATTTTTACGACGTGAATGATGCGACTGTCTAGCAGAAAGTGATTTTATGTGGATTTTAATAAGTTTAGTAATACATTCCGAACTTTTTTGAAGTCTCTTCTGATGTTTTTGTCTCTGGAAGAAGCTCCAGTAATCATGAAGGAATCTCGTATTCGCCGTAGATGAGCGTCTTTTATGCTATATAGGCAAAAAGCTTTCTTGCAAACCTTGATATGTGATTCCACAGCCTTATAACTTTGTATGCACAGCTAGCACGGTAAATTTGTTATTTACTTCCTTTCGTGGACGTCTTTGAAATGAAGCCAATTAAATGAGAAACTACCATTTTTATCATTCCCATCATGAAAATGCGTTAGAATGAAGTCCTTTTTCTTTGGAAACTTTCGAGAAACATGATATTTTGCAACTTTATCTAGTTACCCTATATTTAAAAGTAAATCTCAAATATACCTGCAAGGTTCATCAGTTCTATGGCCTGCAACAGGATTGACTTTGTTATTTATTTGTTCTTCACCACGAATTTATTCTATCGCTGTTTCACGCTTTATTTTCTGTGCCTTTATCGTGGACTAATCCGTATACACTTCTTCACTATTTTCCACATTTTAAGTTACAGTTTTAAACATAAGGTAAATCGCTGTATGCTGTAACTGCCTCTTCGTTTTGAGCCGTGGCTTTTCTTCTTTTTGGATCCTTTTAATATACTTATGGATGTACAATTTAAACGAGTGTTTGTGTATCCGAAAATCAGAAGTTGGTTTTTCATAACAAGGGAGCCTGCCATACTTTGTTTGAGGAAAAAAACAGCCTACTATTCTATTCTTTATTCTAGTCTCTCTAATGAAGGTTATCGATCCCATCCTGCTGTTCCCAACCAAAAACGGATGTTTTCCTACTTCTGCAATAATACCTAAAGCTGACCACCCAGAAGTCAATCAAGCGGATCCTTCCACCCAAATTTATCACCACCAAAACAAAACTGTATGCCCGCCCGTAATAAATACTCGAAAACTATCAGTTTTCTGTCCGAAAATTCCTCAACGTTGACGCATGTGACGTCAACCGAGGGTGGACTCCCATATTGCCGAAGGGCGGCTGTGACATGTGTTACGAGCATTTGTCACGCCTCGCCAGGAATGTCTTTGATCTTGGATTCCGACCTGATTTGAAAGGAGACATGTGTTTGCGTCTTGGATTTTTTTTTTACTGTACGAGACAACCTTGTGTAGGTTACACGAGAATGACTCATTCTTTTGAAGAACTATTATTTAAATGATATTATTCCGTTTTAACTGCGCAATAGTACCTGCGTGCGACTAGACTTCGCCATAAACATTTCCATGGCAGAAGCGTGTTTGAGCAAAAGTTTATGGTCTTATCAAATTTAGAGTTCATCAGGTCATCAACAAATTTTACATAAAATATTACTCATTTATGGTTAAGCCGGACGTCGTTTCGTTTTTAAAAGGAATTTAAATCGGTCCAGGGAAACTGGCTTAGGATGGCGTATTTTTTCTTTGGGATAAGTTTTGATAATAGCCTAACCTGTTTAATTAATCATCGTACATTTGTAAAAGAAAATATATCAAGTTTAATATTTTTTATGGGAAAACAGTCGATGCACAAGTGCAAATTAGACAATGAATCGTTTTTCGCAAATCCATCGCTAGATGACTTGCTGCCTTGCTGGGGATTTTAAAAATGTACTCCCAAAGTGCGACGAGAGACGTCGTTTACTGGAAAAACATATTTCATAGTGTTTATTCAGTAACTAAATACTCAACAGTTGGAAAGTATTGTGTTTTTCGTAGAATGATCAATCTTTAGTATACAGGGTGTCCCGCATTTTGTGGGCAACCTCTCGAAATCTGAAAATTGGTGCAAAAATAGCACTATTTTACAGCATAACTTTTTTTGAAATAACGCTCGCCTACTGAGATATTGACTCTTAAACATATTGGAAGAGAAACAGCTTTCAAAAATATCTCTTACACCGGTTGCTATAATCTCGTCAAATTTTGGCTATTATTATTTGAAGTGGAAGCCGTTAAATGATGCGCACATTTTTTAAATAAATATTTTGTAGGAGCCGGGAGGGGACCAACCCCTCACATTTTATCCCTTAACTTTAAAACGGTTAAGTATTTCTTTAAAATATATGTTTTGTAATCTTTGGGTCTTGTAAACAAAAAAGGTACTCTTTGTTCATGCAGCTAAAAGTGACCTTTACCGAGAAAATTACACTTGATCGTTACGATTCACATTTTCACTGCTTAAGAGGGGCGTTTACCTAGAGCGAATCGGGTCATTTTAAGCACCTACCGTTTTACATTTTACCGAGTTATTCGAAACTTTTTCGAAGTGAAATTTCGACACGGCAATGACAAAAGATGTAGCTACAACGTAGAGTTCGAGTTTTTTCTAAATTTGGTACGGTAATGTAAATATTTGTTGTTATATTTTGCTTAAAAATGCGTATTTTTGGCGAGTTATATCTCGAAAACTAAGGCACATAAACGAAAAATTCGAACTCCACGTTGTAGCTACATATTTCTTTGTACACTACCAAAAACATGAGCACGATAAATAAGTAAAAACATTCAAAAAATCTAAAACCGCAAACCCTTTCGCACGAGCCCGTCAAGAGAGCGGAATGCAAATGCCCATCCCCACCAGATCCGTCGCATGGTATCCAGAGAACAGTGAGGCTAAGATGCAAACCTGTCGGGAATGATCGTGCGGTATACGATTTATTCCGATATGACCGGATTTCTAAGCTTTTATGTCTAAATACACGTGACAAGTTTAATGTTAAAAGCTCTTTCACATTAATTTACTGTCTGCCGAAGTAATGGGGAGGCGGAATGAAAATTATTATAAAAGTTCCTCCAAAAATCATAGTCGACATGCAGTTAGAATGAAATGTTATATAGTTCATATTTACAGAAATAAATGGGTTATTCCATATTTTGAATAACCTGGTATAATATCATAGTAAGTTACTAATATCATGCTTACTTTTTTATGCACACGCTACAGTCAGCAATTTTCCGAATATTAGTTTAGCCCGTCTGATCTTTGCGTAATTTCAACCTATCGGCTACCCTCTTACGTCCCATATCCCGCTGGTAACATGGGTTGCATAGTTTACATTTTGCCCGATCACTCCAAGTAAATGCCCCTCTTAACTAAACCATCTTTTTAATCAAATTAGCCGTGATAAATAATAAAACTGTGTTTGATGTCACTGTTAGATTGATATTTTGACATTACTTTACCTTATTTGTTGCAAAAATCCTAAAATAATAATAACTGAATATTCATTCCTATTATTTCAGAATTTTTACAAATTTTTGTAAAAATATCAATGTTACTGACATCTAACACAGTTTTATGATTTACCACGGTCAATTTGATAAAAAAAATTGATTGAATTAAGCAGTAAGATAAAATGTGAGGTTTGCCCCCACCCCTATTGAAAAACATTTATGAAAAAATGAGCGCATCATTTTAACGGCTTCCACTTCAAATAATAATAGCCAAAATTTAATGAAATCATATCAATCGGTCTAAGAGATATTTTTTACAAAGTGTTTAAGAGTCAATAGCTGAATAGGCGGGTGTTATTTCAAATACTGTCAAATAGTATTATTTTTACACCAGTTTTCAGATTCTGAGAGGTTGCCCACATAATGCGGGACACCCTTTATATACTAACGATGGAAACGTAGATTTTTTAAATTCACCTTGAAATAAGAAAGGATCAAACAAAATATTATCGAAACTCACCAAGACAAAGGATGTCTCCAATCAGTTAGCTAAGGTATTTTGTTACAGTCTAGAAGATTTTTTTAAATTTTGGAAATGAGTGGACTTGCAAGTCAGAAGTCATTAAATACCATCCTTAAATATGTTGGATTGCATTTTCATCAGAAAGTTGTTTGAATGTCAGATTTTTTGTGCTCGTTGAACAAATATATGTCTTCTTAGTACAAAAACAGATGGCAACGCCATCTGTCAGCAATGAACTGACACGATGACAAAGCCACCTAGCTGTTTAACGGGTACTACTTCCTAAAGAAAGTGACCTGTAATCTGACAAGTTGATAGATGACATTGCTTTCTATTTTTTTACTAATATCATACCAAGCCGTCGGTATATAGGCAGAACCAGTTCTATGTCATGCTGTCTGCATTAGACCTAAACTACATTGATGATCGGTAATGACAGCGAAATAGCAAACTGTACTTGGTTGCGGTGAAGACAGCATAGAATAGACATGCATTTTAATGTCTTTTTGTCAGATTCGGCTCACAGGCAGCTGTGCTTACAGATTTTGTATATTATAGCTGAGGTCTGATATTTGGACAAGATTTGATGAAAGCCATAGTTGTGTAGCATTATACCTTAATTGGTTATTATGGTGCGTTCAAGAAATTACGGTTTTTTTTGGACATTGAAACATAACGTAAGTAGATCACACCTAACGATACCTGCAAAGATATATGACAGATAAACGTAAACGACCATTTGGAGTATAAGAAGTTAATGTACTTGTCAACGCCAGTTAATATTTTCTAATCAATACTCTTTTGGTCATAATAAATATCATGCAATGTTTTTGGCAATTACCAGTAAGTAATTCAAATTACTCTAAAATGAACTGTGTTAATGATGATAAAGCCAAACTATCTTGTTATGGTTGTTATTTGATCTTGACGATTAACTTAAGCAAATACGAATAACTTAGCTAGGACCCATGCCTAAGTTGTGTATTATAGCTTATAGTTTACTTAGTATTACGTTCTATACACTCTCTCCATCGTTTTGCAGAACCATTATTCATGCACAGAATGGATCACGGGATCATTACTTTTACAAAAAATTCCACCTAATGCATCCTTATGTTGACCAAAGAGATAAGCTTGGGACGAGATCAAGGGAATAAGAAGGTTGTTGTAAACACTCAAACTTCCAATCTTGGATTTATTTATTTAATCGCGTCCAAGCCATAGCATAAAAATTTTGTACATATCCAAAAGGAACAAATACAGTGAGTGTCATGWATAAATATATAAAACAMTAAKAATCCTACGTTAAGAGCCACATTAATATCAAAACATAGTCAACATCACACCACGACTTTCCAAAATTCTGCACATCTGWTCGCCGCTACCGTAGCCTTTGCCAGWTCTTCTTTATCGCAGGCTGCCCCATGTTAGTACATTCAAGCAAGTGATCGTGTGTTTGGACTTGTCCGCAAAGGCACGTGTCTGGTCCGTCACGATATCCCCATTTGCACATATTTACGTTGCATCTACTCACCCCAGTTCGTAGGCGATTGAGCGTTCTCCATAGTGACCACTTCAATTCATTCCCAGGGGCTAGTTTTTAGTGGAGGATCTTCCACAGATAGCAGTGCTTGCCATTTTAATAGTCTGGTCCGCGGTTGCGAGGATTCAAGCGGTTTTACTGTAGTGAGGAAACTCCGTCTTGATTTTAAGCGTGAATGTGCAGGACTTTGTCCAAAGAGGGAACGACGCTGATCACGCGATTGCTTGAGGCGTTCCGCCTCGCTTGCTGTAGCTCGTCTGATATATGGTGGAGCTATGCCGCTGAGTAAATAAAGGTGGTTTACTCGGGTGGGTTTTAGGCATCCTGTGATCATACGGCAGGTATCATTCAACAGAGGATCAACTCGTTTGGCATCTGCTGATCTTTCTCGTACTGGAGCAGCGTATTCGGCAGCAGAGGCAGAGTAACAAAGTGCAAAATGTGGGTGGGCACCCCATTTTTTTGGAGATAAGCTTACTCAGGAGATTATTTCTGGTGGACAGTTTGCCCCTAACCTTGTCAACATGATGTCTAAAAGTAAGTGTGCGATCAAGTGTGACTCCCAGATTTGGGCGCAAGCTATTTGCCTGGTAATATTTTGTTAAACCATTGAGGGCGTTAGTAAGGCTAACCTCTATATCGTGAAAATTCCTGCTTTGCGTTGCTATTGCATCATCCGCGTAAGCAAAGCTTCTGGTCCCTTAAGTGATAGGCTGATCATTAATATATATGTCAAAAAGAATAGGTGCGAGGACACTGCCCTGGGGTAATCCATTTTTCTGATTTCGCGATCGACTTTTTTTCTCTCCTAAATGTACAATGAACCGTCTGTTGCTGAGAAGAATTGATATAATTTGTATTCATTTGAAATCCTTCGTCATAGCATACAATTTGGAGAGCAGCAACTTATGGTTCACAGTGTCGATTGCAGAAGAGAGGTCAACAAGCACAGCTCCGGTAATTAGGCGGTTCTCGTAACCATCCTCTATGAACTGTGTGAGGTTTAAAATCTGCTCGGTACAAGTTTTCCCTGGGCGAAAGCCACCCTGTTCTGGAATGATCCGATTATCAATGTCAGGTACAAGTCGGTTCAATAGCATGCGCTCAAACAATTTGTACAAACAACAAAGTAATGTTACCGGTCTGAAGTTTTTGGGTCGTCTAGTGGTTTACCGGGTTTTGGAATGGCTATAACTTTACCCTTTGTCCAGATTTTTGGGATGTTGTTGATCCGTATACAATTATAGAAAAGTAGGAGCAGCCAGTTATACGAATAGGGTCCGAATGATCTGCTGATTTCTTAGGTCGTCTAGACCTGCTGCTTTAGCGGGCTTCAAAGATTTAAGTGATAGCCGCCGTTGTCGTTTTGAACATCAACACTCCAACTTATAGATCCTCACCTTTGGTTCTAAGTTCTAAGGGCTGGCTTCAGACGGTTCTTCGGGAGTTCTGAGTGTGTGGCACTCAGGAGATATGTAGTCCTTCAAAATTAACTCATATGTGTCTCAAAAAGAGTCAGCATAACCTGTCTTGCCGACAGATGTATACGAAATAGTTTGAGTTTCTGCGACGAAGGGTGGTGCCGTTCTGTACTTGTTCTGTTATTCCAGCTTGATGGTCTTGTTGACATTTTATGGAAATTAGGGATATCGCGCACAATGTGGTGCAAACAACCACCACCCATTTTCAAAGTTCACCCAAGATAAAACGAATATCTTCTTCCACTAAGGCTGCAACTGCTGAAATAAACTCAACAGAATTTAAGTAAGAATTTAGATGGCAATGCCATCTGCCAGCACTACACTGACATGATGGCAGCTAGGTGGCTTTGTCATCATGTCACTGTAATGCTCACAGACGGCATTGCCATCTAAATTCTTACTTACATCATACCAAGCCTTTGGTATATAGGCAAAACCAGCTCTATGCCGTGCTGTCTGCACTAGACCTAAACTGCACTGGTGAGCTATAATGATAGCGAAATAGATCTATCTGCAGTTGCGGTGCAGACAGCACAGCATAGACATGCATCTCAACAGAATTTGTTGCTCCATCCATAAATTTGTTGGAATGGCAAACATGAATTTCCCCATTGTAGCTTCAGTGGCTTTTACGCATTCACTGTGCAAGAAACGAATAATAGAACGTTTTTCCTCCCTAGTGCAGTGCTCCAATCCTCAGTGGGGTTGTATGACAACACCTTTATATGGTGTCATTAACATTCATGCATTATCTAAAGCATTTTTAAGGTTTTTATTTGGCTCTGCGGTGTATTTAAACTTGATTGTTGCAGAGGCTGTACTAACAGGTACGCACCAAAAAATCAGAACGTTAATGATATGCAAATAGCGTAATTCAAGCAGCAAGTAAACGCTTTTAAGCATTTAAAACGAACAAACGGCTATTTAACCTCATCAAAATTCCCCATTCGTCATTGCATAATCCTCACTCGGTATTGGCAAAGAGCAGAGGAACAGATCAGTAGAACACCACTATCCCACAGACCAGCGAATTAATTCCCCATCTATTTAATTCGCGTTCTGCATTTCAGTCAGGTGTACCGCACTCGCCGTGCATGTGTTATTTAATTCTTTCGCCCCGGCACTCCCATGTTCGAAGCCGACCTTATCTTAATAGTGTTTACATTATTATCTGCTATCCGAGACGCATTTCTCGCTAACTAAAGCGGTGTCATCTTCCGAGCAGATTTGATTTAATTTGTGCTCAGGTAGCTCGGCCTTCAATGAACAAGGAATGTTAATTGAAAAAAACGCAAATATTGACCAGCGAGAACTAGCATGGCCTACGGCGATTTCGCTTTTCTGAATTGGACACGGCAGTTTTCTACACAGGTGTCTGGAAAGTGTAACGATGGTTAAGTTTTTTTTCTGTTGCACGTACCGCACATGGCTTCATGATACTGTGGAAAAATCTGCGTTTCGTAGAATTCGTTTCTCCGGTGATTACCGGGTTTAACAATTACAGTCCTCGAGCTGTAATAGTTTACAGATTGCTGTTGTTGTTACAATTAGTATCGCTGTTTTACTCGGTGTAATTTTTCTGCATTTTCTGATTAAAGGTACGGTTGGCATTTCTACCGCTCTCGCATATGTCCCCAGGTCGGCTATGTCTTATCGGGGTTGGAGGGGTGACGTACGTACTACATAGTACTAGTGGACCCTTTCCTTAGACTTAGATATTTGTGTGCTTAACGGTGGGTTAGTTCCTTTGAAAAGCTGCAGCCTGCAATTGTTTACAGGTTTAGGACCTTCTTATTTAKTGTTTTCCACGTACAGCACGTCCTACTTTGAACTGGTTGCCGTTCATTTTCCAAGCTTTTGATAATATATAGTTTTACCACTCTCCTTTGAATGTGTCTTCAGTATTTAATTACAGTATTTCTATTGCAGAACATCATAATCCAGTTTCAGTTTCAGTAGTATTTTGTAAATCGTGTCCGTTCTTTTATATAGTGTCCTGAAGATGTTCTGCAATATACGAACAAAACAGGCTGACTAAAACAGTTTTTTCTCCTGTCCCCGTAACTGGATTATGAACTTCTACATCAGTAATACCTCAAGGGAGTAACTGCTATTTGAATAGTTTCTATTCTTTTTCTTATGGTCTTTCGTTCCAGAAGATCTGTTGTACGCCATATCTAAGTTTATCTAACAGACTGCCAACATTTGTACTATATTTTGATTCCTATATTTTGCTTGATGGTATCGGTGCTTTTGGTTTGGCTGTTTGAGCTGTAGGTAGTGTCGGAGCTCAACAGGATATTCCTGGTTTGCGTACGTTATTTTTTTGCATTAGAGATTCTTTATGGCTGTACCGATTTTCTGTGGCTAGGTTTGTCTCTATGTCTTCCTGGTTTCCGTATAGCACTATTGCACTGTCAGTGTGATTTCTCATTAAAATCTATAGACAATCTTTGTTTGTTCGTCGCTTCCCCATCCCTTCAGTGTTTTTGTCTAGTTGGAGCATTATTATACCCCCCATCTCCTATGCGTGTAACATTGCGGCTGTTGCCGCTATGATCTTTGTCTTCCTTGGAAACCACTTAGTTTAAAGTCCAGTGAATTGGATGTTGGTCGTAGTTCTCGCACAGTTTATTTCACGCTACTTATGCACAATCATCTGATTTGTCTAATGTTATTTACAACTTCTTTTTATTTATGTTGTAAGCTTTTTCCGCCTCCTGGTATTTTCTGTACCACAATTCGGTGTTTTCCACTAATCGCAGTACTCCGCATAATCATTACTGTTAGCCTAATTCTCATGAACTACGCAAACAACGTGTCGTTAACATAAAAACTTGTTACTTCACCCTAAGAAATGATTAACAAAGGTTTAAAAATTTAAACTATTTTGGCGAATGGCAATGCTTTTGCTAAATGGTCAAAGTTATTGACGTCACCGTTCGTATCACGTGACTAGACGGGCACTCATAACAGTAAAATAACGCGTTGATTGTTGATTTGACATGGGTAGTTACTTGATAACTCTTGTTCTGGTATTTAATTCGTATTAGGTGTGTTATCGGGTATGAATACGACACGAATTTCAAAAGCCACGTCGTACAATTTACATCGTATTGAAGCTTTATTAAATAGTGGCGGAATTTTTGTGTAGAATGATCGTGACTTGCAGCATTAAACAACTTTAGTCTCGTTTCTTTTTTCTCTATTACGGTAACAAACTTGTTGCTAGTTTTTAGACGTGTTTTTACAATCAGGAACAAAATTCCACTTCTTTTCAAGTTTCTCTGTCATTATGTTAAGCACAACGCGATATTGTTAAATATCACTCCTATCTAACACTCAGCATTTACTCCTGCACACAAAAACAGAGCTCGTAAATGAAACATATATTTAAAAAAGTTGCAATAGAGTCTAATATAATATAATCGCCTTGTATATCCAAAACACATTGCCATCGCTTCGGCGGTAATGTAATGTCGTTAAATACGTGTTGTCGATAGCAGCATGGGGTCTCCAACTTGTATGGTCATCTTTAACACTAGCCCAACGCTCTGGAACGCTTAGTCCGTCAAGTTATTGTTGAAATAGCCACACACGACTCCTGTTAAGCTTCTTGTAACGCACCGTGAAATTCGGCAACCGTTTTTGCGCGCAGTTTTTTAATTTGGATATACGCACATTAATCCGCTACAGTAACGCGTTCCATTGCATCGAACTACCCCGATTTGAGAAGCTTTTACACATAAATTAAGTGAACTACCCGCACTCTACCTATATATAGCTAAGTGATGTCCCAATGATAAACTTCTATAATTTGACAGCACTTGTTTTTTCACCATCGCCAGTTCAGCGCCAGCTTGATATATGCATGACGTTCGTAGATACTTTTCTACTAAATTTCGTTACACATTGTACTATATGAGTATACACGTGCTCAAAATAAATGCGCCGCACACGAAAAGAAATTCATAATGCCCATTAAGCTAAATTATCAGGTTAGATGGGCTATTGCGATAGGTGAACTCGTTGGTGCGTCGAAGAAGCTGATTAAGGAAATTCTGCATTAGTTTTATGTCGCCACGGTAATTTTTATGGTCACTTGTAGCGGTATTTTTATGGGTCCATCCATCGTCGCACCATATACGTACATCGTGCAGATAAAAGCCCATCCCAACGGTTTCGTTAAACTCGAGCATTTAGTCAAGTTCACGTAGAGGTATGTAAACATAACTTAAGCCAGATTGGAAGCCAATTTTATTTTGGATTCAAAGTTATTTCAGCGTTCCTCTAGCACGAGGGAGCATCCCTCTAAAAACTCAAATATCAAGGGGTCCAGTGACGCATCATATTGAAACTGTTTTCATTGTATAAGCAACCATTTTTTTCTTAATCCTTTACTCTTTCTTTTACATTTGACAATCCGGAATACTCTGGTTCAAATTATAAAAAAAAATTTAGGGTATAGATGCGGACTAAGAATTATTATCTTATCTGCATTTCGGCTGAAGGTGCTAAAATCATTTGTACACAGTTACTGCGAGAAATTTGAGCAATGACCCATGTTCATTTTACAACATTTGTTTCTCTGATGAAAAGGCTTTTAGGTTGAACGGTGAAGTGATCATTCGTAATTGTCGTCGTTGAAGTACTATCAACCCACACACAGAGATTTTCACTTAAAATAACACCCAAAGGCCTCAAAAATTGAACATTTGTGCTGGCATTCTAAGCAACTACATTATATGACGTCTCTCCTGCCTTTTGGGCTGCATTCTGTGCCATAAGGTAAAGGGGCACGTCATTTTCTTCCTGCGCTTTGTACAAGATCGTTATGTCTTGGGTAACGTATTCTGGAGGAGGTGTTTATGTCTAAACACTTTTGGCGGAGTTTGTACAAATGATGAACTGTGGGGTTAGAAGTCTGCTGCCGTTTATGTCGTTTGTGTTTGTGTCCAATAAAAAAGAATCATTCCACATTCCACCAGACCTTCACTAACAGATAATTTATGAACGTACTGTTTATAATGCATCAAAGCTTCTACTGGTTATGGATAGACAGCAGTACTGTCAATTTTTAAAAATGGCAAATTCACCTCATACGCATAGATTTTCTTTTGCGGAGAATTTTAATTAATATTTTATTAGGTGTTTACATTTCTTACCGTTATTACCTCAGATCCTACGTTAAACCTAATATTACTTAGTCCCACAGTCAATGAGTTCTTTTGGTCAGCTAGACTTACACAAAAATACAAATTCAAGGAACGGTTTTATTGCGAGTTGTTTTGTTTTTTGACAAAGTCGGCTTGGGTTATTTGTTTCTTTTACTACAGATAATCCATGCTGATTTATTGTTTTAGGACTGAGTGTGTCCTGATATTTTGGGTACCTAGTCACCAAAAGATGTCGCTGAAGGCGCCAAAAAGCGCCAAAACTCATTTAAATATGCACGTATTTTTCTTTGGGTATTTTTTAATTTACCAAACAGAACCGTGGGTTCTTTTTTACCGAACGACTATTATAACGTTAACACATAATATACACCACGTTCAGTATTAAACCGTGAACCGTGGGCACATCATCACCCTCAAATAACGTCAATGCCGTAAACTATTCCCAAACTTCTTTCTGACTCAGAATCAAGTATTTTGTAGTTTAATGGCAAAAACATTGTCAAAATAATGTTTTTTTCCAAAAATCACACCAGTGTGATTGAGTACCAATTTAGCCCTGTTTGCTATAAGAAATTACATCTGCTTTGCGTTTCACAATATAACAGTTAATAATCTAAAAGAAAATATACTGAAAGTCAAAATAACAAGATTTTTTATAAAAATAAACATGGTTTTATTGTCGGAGGTTCAAAACTGCTTATAAAAATCATTCCCTCACCTAAGCCGTCATTCCTTCACGCCTAAATTTTTAAATAAATACATAATTCTCTTAAAAACATTTATTTTTGGGACTACTACATCATTGAAGTTTAGTAACATAAGTACTATKAAATTCACAATAAAAGTGATTACTAATTTACGAGGGTRAATGCTTTCAGCGTCCATAATATGAGATAATATTTTGTCGGATAGATCGCTGTCTCTTGAAAACACTGACAAAAAGTTAATAGTCTGACGTTTCGATTACACCTGTAATCTTTGTCAAAGACGAAGAACCTCAAAATTTGCCTGACACAAGTTCAAACAAAATTTTGAAATTACATAAACAATCACCAAGGATGCGAGACGTCATAGAAACAACGTGCCAACCTGATAAAAAGGAACCTAACGATGAAAAAGGAACTACCTACCTACTAGATGTACACGAACTACTTGATAAAAGATAACTACAAAATAGCCTTCCAAATGTCACTTAACTCATAATTTCCACAATCCCTATTAAAATTATTAGTATTCCTACAAATTTCTATAGCTTCTTTTATTAGACGTTTGTGATAATATTTTTCTCTATGTAAAATTTTTGTTTTATCAAAATCAATCATGTGTTTAGTCAAATATGAGTGTTCAGCTACGAAAGATTTATCTATCTCTTGCAACCTAGTAGCACGTATGTGTTCTTTCAAACGCGTACCTACTTTTCTTATAGTTTGACCTATGTAACACTTTCCGCAAGAACAAGTAATTTTGTAAACACCTTCACTCTCTAAATGTACTTTATCTTTAGTAGAACTTGAATCTAAATTATTATATGTACTATCAACAACTAAAATATCGTGTTTTCTAAGCATCCTTTTTAATTTTTCCGAAAGGCCTTGTACATAAGGCAAACTCAACTTCAATTTACTTTGTCGTGGCTGAGAATTTACTTGATTTGTATGAGCACTTTTATTAAAAACTGACCAAATATTCTTACTACTATAACCATTTCTCACTAGCGCTGATTTAAGATGATATATTTCTTTTTGTACAAAACTTTCATCTGATATCCTTTGTGCTCTAACAAATAACGTCCTAATAAGACTATTCTTTTGAGAAGGAGGGTGGTGAGATGTGGCATGTAAATATCTGTCTGTGTGTGTTGGTTTTCTGTAAACCTTGTGTCCTAACTGTCCAGTGTTTGTTCTGTAAATTTGGACATCCAAGAAAGGTAAACTACCATTGCTTTATAATTCCATAGTAAATTTTATGTCGGGATTTTAACTGTTCAAATGATTTAGAAACCTACCCAGCTCTTCTATACCGTGGGGCCAAATAACAAAAGTGTCATCTACGTACCTATACCAACATTTTGGTTTAAGCTGAAAACTGTTTATCGCTACATGTTCAAAATTTTCCATAAACAAATTGGCTACTACAGGACGTAGAGGTGAAACCATTACACAACCTGATTTTTGTTCATAAAAATTATCGTTCCATAAGAAATAAGTAGATTTTAAACAATGTTCGTATAATCTGGCTATCGTGTCACCTAAGGGATCGCTATTAAGCTTGGATTTGATGATATCTATCGTTTCAGGAATGGGTACTTTCGTAAATAAAGAAACCACGTCAAAACTAACCAAAATATCACCTTCTGAAATACTTAAACCTTTTATAATATCAATAAAGTCTGAAGAATTTTTGATGAAACTACTCGTATTTCCTACGTAAGGTTTTAAATAGTTGGCACGTTCTTTCTATGACGTCTCGCATCCTTGGTGATTGTTTATTTACTTTCAAAATTTTGTTCGAACTTGTGTCAGGCAAATTTTGAGGTTCTTCGTCTTTGACAAAGATTACAGGTGTAATCGAAACGTCAGACTATTAACTTTTTGTCAGTGTTTTCAAGAGACAGCGATCTATCCGACAAAATATTATCTTATGATTACTAATTTGTTTCAATATTTTCTTTAATTTATCAAGACCAAATTTCGGGATTTCCTGAGAATTCTTCCACTATTTTTCGTCAAATTTTGACTGCACTATTTGCAGTAATGTGCGAGTTACAATCACAATAGGTTATAAATGAGAGGGAAATCTGTGCTGCGGAATGCCGTCATTATGTTTTGCAGATATGCTCCCCAAATGAGCTAGATAACAAGACATTTTCTAACCAGTAGTTAAATAGTTCAAAGAAATGGAAAGGGTGATTCAACCCGCCTACCAAAATTACCGCTTTGTTTCCTAGGCCTCGTTAAAAGCGCATTAAAGCAGATGCTGCTACTGAACAACACGGATCGGTGAAATTCCAACAGAACAATTCAATTAATGGCAACAATGTGCCTTATTAGAACGCGATTGCGCCACAATTCCAGACACATGACGGAATCTGCGAAGCAAAACATGCTTTCTTGCCTAGAAAGTGCGATTTATCGTAAAATTAATTAGTGCCTTAACAATGCGCAAATGCAGTTTTCAGGGCATGATGGCTGACGTCATCCTCGCGAGACTTCCTCAAAGGAGCTATCATCTTTTTTCAGGTGGCATTGAATTTGCGTGCTCGCTGTACAGGTGCCATAACGATATCTCTTTGTTTTCCGGAGGAGAAACACACGAAAACAAATGCTGTCGTGATAATATTCGCGAGGCAATTTACGGCTATTAAAAGGATGTTTTTGTTTTGGCGGGGCTCTACTCCTAATTCAACAGGATGTGGTCTGATAATTTAAACGAATACTAAGAAATTGCTGTTTAAAATTTACTTCTGAACCAACCAAAAATTGAAATTTTATTTATTGTGCACAATAAAGTTTGAAAAAGTGAATTAATTTCACTGCTTATGGACGTACCCATTTTAGCCGAAAATATATTACGTGCCCCACTACCAGGTACTTCTTTTTTTCTAGCAATAGAAAAGCATGAGACATAATCAAATTTTTACATAGTTCCCTTTGATTAACTCAAAATTATTTGTAAAATTGACCGTCGTTTGGTTATAACCGATCTGTACTCGTAATTTCCCTATTTTAAGTGTAACATCTCAGTTTTTGTTCTATTTCTTAATAACCAATCCATACATTTTTTCCACAGTGTACGAATTTATATTGTTGCAACGAAAATATCCCATGTCAAAATCGTCTAGGTCTGTTTTGGTTGCAGTTTATCTTCGTTTTTTGTCTGGCGTCAAAAATCTTCCTTAATCACCATCTTCGACGAATGGAGGTATACGAGGTAGCAATATTTGTTCAGCTGATAATGTTATAGTAAAAAAATAAATACTTCCACATACAGAACCCTCCTAGGACATTTCATTTTCAAAGTCCACAACTATACGCAACAGCAATATGAGGCTGCTAATTTGCGTTTTTTTCAATCGCTGTTAACTTTATTTTTCCAAAGGCAACGGTATTGATTTGGTCAGATGTATGTCTCTATGTCTACTAGTATAAGCTTTGGAGTTGTATTATTCGATTTTATTTAATTTGTACCTGAGACGGTTAGTTTATTTCTAGAAATCTTAAAGCCTGAGATTAGAGACATAACTGAAGGTCAGAATTCCCTGTCACCAAATAATGAATACGAATCCGAATGAGTTAAAAGGCATATGAATGAGATGTTTCTGTGAGTTTATACGAGTAGTAGAAAGATTAAACAAGAAAATGCTAAAGATCAAGACATCAGTCAGCAAAATAGTTGCTCCACTAAAGGTACGAACCAGTTGTATACTGAAAACCCTTGACACTATCGCTTTGAGAAATGTTTTTAGATTAAAATGTATCATTCATAAGGGGGCAGGGCGCATTTGACACCAGGTTACCACAGTGGCTTTACAATAAGACAGTGTGACCCTACAGCACAAGGACACCATGTTTTAACTAAAATGTGTGAAAGGTGTTGTGGAGTTACGGAAAGAAATATAATATTAGCCATTTTCTGTTGCATTAAGTATTTGTGAGCTGTAGATTGTAATCGTATGTTAAGTTATTAACCCAATATATTTATTTCATATTGAAAAGCATGCCAACAACCTTATATGTATTTCCAAAATTTGGTTAATCGGATTTGGTACTTGACTAATATAAACGTGGACCACTCTATGTACTCAGTGTTACAAATAAACTTTAATAACTTCAAAATTCGCCGACAAAATGTAAGGGGAAATCTTTATTTAATTCCCTAAAAATTTCGTTTCAATAATATGTTCTCTAGTTGCCATAGCACAGACGCTATATCTTTTAGACGCCTCAATTAAATTTAGCGAATTAGAACTCAATTTAAAGGGATTATCAAAAGATTAAGGGTTATCCTAAACTGCAGTAAAGGATGCAATTAAAAAAAAATTTTCCCGACTTCTCGAAAAAATTAAACAGCACGGTAAAAATTTGTTCACTTTGTTTTGTAGTCTTACTCCAAAACAGCATAAACAACACATAAAATAAAGAAAGTGATTTCCTCCTAGATTTCAGGAAACAAAATATATCAACATACATATTTTTACTTTTTTCCTTTGCTGTAATACCAGAAGTTGATAGCTTTCTCTTTTTTAAGTTATTGCCAAAATCGAATGCATACCACACGTAACCGAGCAGCAAAATAATAGTTAATTTTAAGTTTCCCATCTAATAAATAAATACATTTATATACTTTTTAAATTTATCCACAAAAGTTATTTGGGCTGTACTAAAAGACCTACCTAAATCTCTGCAAACGTCTCTTATACTAATATGCGGTTCATCATATACGTAAGCATTTGGATCCTCGCAGAAACGATTAGTTTAATTTGATATCGAATAAAATATACCCTCAAAGCTATAACAGCATTTACAAAACTTTGAAAATAAACTGCAAATAATAATAATAAGCTTCTCTACTTGTAAGCATTTCCTTTAATAGTTTAACAATAATTATTATTCTCAAAAGCAACCAATAACTGTCCGATTACCATGAATACCGTTCACGCATTTACTTTTGTCTCATTGTCACAGAGTATGACCTACCTTATTTTAACACTAACATGGTAAAACTAAACATAACAGAAATGAAATATTTGATTTTAACCATTAAAAACACATTTTTAACTAAAAGTTTAAAGAACTTATTTATTAAATAAATAATTAAACTCGTCCATTATTGAAAAAATTAGGAAATTTGTTGTTCGGTAATGTGGTGTATGTACTATAACTATAACTTATAAAATAATAATCTCTTTGCTTACAAAATAATGTCAAGAAATATATGTCGGCCTATTTAACTTTTTCCTAAAAATTTTTTGTGTTATGTACTCGTATGTTGTGTGTTAAATTTCTCAGTAGTTTTCGAGATAGGCACACTTTATAAATCACCCTGTATAGCAACAGCCATATTACGATAAGCATCGAGGTGTCTGGAGTCGGTTGTTTACATTTTTAAGTGAAGCCAACATAATAGTGACATTCTAAGGTGGAATTGGAGGAAAACAGAAACGTACAGTTGACCAGAGCAATACTCAATGCATCGTGCGATTGCCCGTCTTCACGCGCATTAAATGGTCCACTGTACTATTGGTCTTTAGATGTTATGTATGTGTTGAGTAGTGTGGTGTAAATTTTTGGTTAAAAAGAGCTTATTGCGAGCTGTTTAAGGACAAGTCGTATAAAAAATTAATCCAGGCAATGGTGCGGATGTGTCAAGTATGCAAAAAGGTGGGCTCTAAGGAGAAAACCGTATCATTTCACCGTTAAGCATTGTTTAGGTTATGTTTATATTTGATGTCATAGGCGTCGTTTGATAAATTTAGCGAAATTAGTTACTTTATCGAGGAATATTTTTATAAAATGTACTGAAGGTGATAGTGAAGGATTAATACATATGGAAAATGGATTACTGTTAGTGGTAGACGTTTTAAAAATAAATATTTGTAGGTAGAAGAAGAGAGCCGATGTGTTCGGAATAAGTACTTCAGTGATGCCTGATGCGGATTTTGATTTTATGTATTTCTTTCTATTTGACAATAAATTTCATTTTCGCAGTTTCTGATTTTTCCTTATATTTCTATGTGAAGAATGTCGAGTGTTTTCTCGTTAAGTGTTGATTAATGAATACTAATGCTAGAACTGTGTTGATGCTTTCATTCGGCCAAAACTTTTTTTCCTTCTTGTAACGAAATTAAATTAGTGTTTGTTGTACAAAAAGATGTTTCTTTGCTTTAACTGAAAGATTGTTCAAAATATTATTGATGTACGCTCCGCTTTTGTTTTTAGTTGGAAGTTAAATTATCTCACTGTCGACCCTTTTATAACAGTACGGCAATGTACTTGGAGGAAAACTGTATCTCCCCCTCGTACCCGCGCTCCCCTCACCATTATTGGTCACGGCGTCAGTTCCAACCGTATTTATGAATGAGATGTGTCCATTTAATAATATGTCAATGACGATAAATAAATTATGATACTACAAATTCTGTGTAATGATCGGTTTGGCAAAGTAGCTGTTATAAGTCAGTATCTAACGACACAAAGATACATTCATGGAATTATAAGTGTTTATTAATTCTGTTAAACATTTGCATTTCCGTATAACAACGTATACAAACAGCTATTACAAATGTTAATGCAAAATTCTCTCATCAATTTCATATCAATAACTAATTACACTGTTATACAATTATAACTTAATTAAGTTGCATAATCGATGTCTAATTAATGCAGTCACAGATTAAGCATTAAATCAAACATGCGTTGAGCAAGCCGGAAGCACCTATCCCAAAAGGCCTTCGACTTCGAAATTTTTGGTTGTGTCCGCAACTATGGCGTAAGAAGGTCACGGCATAATAATGCCTAAAAGCCTTAATCCAGTTTGGCCAAACTTGCGTTACACAAAACATGTTTACACCAAGTTGTCGTTTTCGCAGTAAAGCGAAATCGACGACGTCACACAATGGCCACGAACGTTATTGCCCTTGAAGTAACCGGCAAAAAAGTTAGGGAGGAACTGATGCTGTAATCTTCGGGTTATTCAAAATCGGGCCGACCTTAAAACGCGTTTTTGCTGTTTTCGAATTATAATCAGCTCAATGCTCGCCTCGAACGACCTTCGGGTTTCACAAAGGACATTCTTCATCTACGACCGGTTGGGACACGCGACCAAAAAGTAAAAGCGAGACGCACTAGTTGTAGGGCAATTAAAAAATTCGCGAGCGATGACTGATCGGAATAGTAATGCGAGTTGGGCGTCAATCAGTCTACTCCTCTAGTATACGGTCGTGAATGGTTACTTAACTCCTACTTACTGCAATAATTGCTTATCAGTTTTGCATTAAGCTCTACTACCTTTTATTTGTTTGATTCTCACTGTTCGTTGATGACCGCGTTATTAAGATGAAGTGCATAAATTTCTTTACAAGTTGTTGACAAAAGAACTTAAACATTTAGCATAAAATTTAAAATTTTGCATAAAGGGAATTTAATCAACTTAATAATAAGAAATGAAAAAGTTTTTGAATGAGATTAGAAGATTGCTTCACAATCTATGCGGAGCTCCTTCTGCGGGGGCAGGCACATTTAAAACGAGATACGCAAAGACGTGGAAAAATCCATGGTGGCTGTATACCAGGTGATTTTTTGAAAACTTCACACCTTAAATAACTTTAAATATAGCTTGCTTATTAAATTGAATATTTTGGACTCTTTTCAACAAAATGTATTTTATTTTAGAGCGGAAATAAAATTTGTCCTTACGAGAACCCAAAATTTAAACAAACAACTTGTAAAAAATATGACACTTAAAAAAACTCCCAGAATACTGAAAATTTTCTTTTTTTTATCATGTAATTTATTAGAAAGTCCATGTCCACGGAAAAGAAAAATTATTTATTTGTAACTCCAAAAACAGTGTGAACAAAACCATAGAAATTCAAACCTTACAATAGATTCTCAAAATGTGCACCACCTCTTTCCATACAATAATACAGACGGTTCTCGAACTCCTGCTGCACTTTTCGGAAAGTTTCAGGTGGAATCCTCCTGCACTCGTTAATAATTCTTTCTCGCAGATCGTCCAGGCTAGTAGGTTGTTATTTGTAAACCACAGATTTTAAATGACCCCATAGAAAGAAATCTGAAGCAGTCAAATCGGGTGATCGTGTCGTCCAATCAATTGTTCCACGCCTACCAATCCAGTGAAGAGGAAATCTATGATTTAACCAATTTCGCACATTAATGGCGTAATGCGGTGGGGCTCCATCATGTTGGTAAAACAATTCGTATTCATTCAACATTGGATTTCCTTCAGGGTCACGTTGGTTTTCTAATTGCTCTGTGATTAAAGGATCAAAAACGTTATCAAGTAATTCTAAATACATTCCCCCATTTAGCGTCCCATCAATGAAAATTGGACCTACAATTGCGTTGCCAAGTATTCCAGCCCAGACGTTCAGCTTCTGAGGAACTTGTGTATGACCTTCTCGAAAAATATAAGGATTTTCGTCACTCCAGTATCTGACGTTATGTTTATTTACAGAGCCGTTCAAAAAAAATTGCATTCATCACTGAAGCAGACATTTTTTATTAGATTTGGATTTACTATAATCTTTTCTGTCATAATTTCGCAAAATTGCAGTCTTCTATCGAAGTCATCTTCGCCGAGTTCCTGGAGAGTTTTCATCTTATAGGGATGGAATTTGTGCAGTTTTGTAACTTTCCTTACAGATGAATAAGAAAGTCCAGTGGCTGTAGAAATGTTACGCAAAGAGCTAGTTGGATCCATTGCAAAATGACCAAGTACTTCAAGTTGGGCCATTTCATCAACGACTCTATTCCTTGCCCTTTTTTTGTTTACTACAGATCCAGTGTCTTGAAATTTCTGCACGAGATCGAGAATGTACCTAGCGTCAACATTTTTATCGGGGTGCCGTTCGTTAAACACCCTTGCTGACGCACGAGCACAGCTATGCTCAGCACCGTAAATAAAAATTATTTCTACCCTTTCGGCAGTTGAATAAACCATTGTCACTTGGACTCTCACTTTAAAATTTCACGCGATTTATAAAAAGGAATGTGAACAAAAAGATGGTCGTGCCAAAGAAGTAGCCAAAAAGTTGAAACAAAAAATTGGAAACACAAAGTAGATAATTATTTAGCCAATTCAGTATAAACTGTCAAGTTGCAATATCAAGTAATGTCGAAAGAGAATTTTAAGTATTTTTGGCATTTTGCTTAGGTGTAACAATTGTTTTTTAACAAGTTTTTTAGGCTTAAATAAGGACAATTTTTATTGTAACTGCAAGACAATAAATTTTGTTAAAAAAAGTCCAAAATATTCCATTTTATAAGCCACTTGCTACAATGCACTTTTTGGCCCACTACCCCGTCAATGGGTAAAAAATAGTAAAACTAATTACATGGCAAGACTCCTTGTGTAATAAGCTTTTAAATGATGTATCGTAAGATGGGTAGTTTCATTTAAAATTTTTGAAGGGCTATCTACCCCGCTAAGAGGGTAAGCGCTATCCATTAAAAACTTATCTCAAAAGTTTACCTGTTTTTGCAATATTTCAAATTTTTCCTCTATTTAAAGTTATTTAAGGTGTGAAGTTTTCAAAAAATCACCTGGTATGTACACACCTGTAAGTTTGGAGTGAATTCATCTATTTTAAATACGTTGTATATTGAGTGGTTATCTTTAAGGCTGTTTATACGTACTACTCTACATGGTTTATGCAGGATAAAATCCGTATTTTTCATCATATCGATTTGAGATTTTTTATCTGAGCGCTTAAATTATTTCTCTCGGGAGTTGTCATCGTACTTTTTCGAAATTCATACTGACTTTTGCCGCAAAAATAAAAAATACAAGAAAAAAATTAAGATTAAAACAAACAAAAAAATAAGACGAGAGCACCAGAGAAAATTTAATTTTGATACGCAAAACATTTGTTCTTTTCTTTATCGCAGCAAAAATAATGAATCTTTGTTGCATCATATTTGAACAATTTTAGCACCGAGGGAGTTAACCTTTAATACTTTGCGGGGCGGAGCTTCGCGCTCGTAAACTATGCAGATGTACCCCTTGTTGCAATCCTTTTATAATTTGCAGATGGATCATTGTGGTCGTAAATTATCTGTATTTATTGTCTGTTTTTAAAACTGTCACCACTTTTGTTTTTCTCACGGAAAGAGTACTTTTGCGGGTTAAAACAGGAAAATTGCTATAAATATTAGGTGTGTGAAATACACTTTGCATCAATTGTGCAAAGGCAGAGAACAATCCCAGTGCAGAGCACAGATGCACAAAAAATTGGGAAGGAATATCTACTTGAATGGAATCCGATATAATTGCTGAAAGTTTCAAAGTATGCACGGACTGAAGTATGTAAAACTGGTAGGTGACAGCGGCAGACTTCTGACCGCAAAAACTTACGGACCACAACTAATTCACCAAATGCACAAACCATCTGCTGAGAAACTATCTCAGAATTGCATCAAATGGCAAAAAGTCGTTTAAGTTCGACAAAAAATAAGGTTTGCCTGTGAAGCTGCGGAAAAGTTTGAAATCTAACATAGAGCGAATGAGAAGAGGAATAAAGAAAGCCCTAAATTTCAGGAAAACATAGGATGTTTCGTTTGATGAACAATTGGCAGTATTATCTAGAGACACTGAAAATTGCCCAAGGCATGTATTTGGTGATCATAAAAATTGTGAAAATTACTTTTGCACAGAACCAAAACCAAACGAAGAGAACTTCATTTCTGAGATGGACGAATGTGGTTTGCTTGGCTATTAACTGACATGCTCTAAAAGATTAGTGCAAAATGTTCATACTCTTTTATTAAACATGACTAGCAACGCAACAGGGACAAATAATTCATCGAAGAATTGCCAAACGCACACCCGGAAAATTTACAAAAAAGATATGAGCCGTATTCCTAAGCGGAAACGAGATAAAGCTTGTAGAAGACTTTTCGCAGATGATCAACCACAAAAAAAGAAAAACAAGTCTGTTGGTCCCGATTCAAATCATGGCCAAGTCAACAGTGAATCTGATGAAGAAAATGTCATCGATGATGACTATAAAGAGCAGCAAATGGAAGAACTGCTTCCAAAAACTTCAGCTGGACTTTATGAAATAGAAAAAGATAGCATATGTCAATCTGCTAATCCGAGGTGGTTCCAAGAACGATCATATAGATTAACTGCTTCCAATGTTGGTCGTGTTGTATTTCGCCGGAATCCCAATACCTATGACATGCGTTGGGGCAGTGATAATGAAGACTTTAACTGGATTTAAAATTAAAACCTCTGGTTTATTTGTTCATTGCAATCACCAATTTCTTGCTGCCAGTCCAATCAATGACACTGTCATTATAGAAGTTAAATATCCTAGCTCCATAATAGTTATCAAACATTACTATATAAATAATATATTAACGGTAATTGTCATTTTTATACATTATTTACAGAAACAAAAACAATTTTTTTATGATTTTGAGTTTACATTTTAACCGGCTTCTCTCTTTATATACATAAAAATCGGCGATTAGTATTATTAATAGTAAAAATTTTCGTTTCTGAGTTTTTCAAATATATTCACAAACAAAATCTATCTTGATTGTATTTTATAATAAAACATACCATTACTTACTTTACTTTTATAAATTTTGATAAAAGTATTTATTCGTCAAAAAAGTTTGGGGATAAAGGGTACAAGTCAGAGTTGTAAGAATGTAATAAATTTACTTGGTGTAAAATTAACACGTAATTCAATTGAATTTAAAAAAAGAGTTTCGCCAGAAAAAGTAACTTTTGCCCAAATGACAAATTACCGTGCTCATAAACGGTTGGTCTGTGTGCAATATGCTGTCAATACTAGAGTGACAGGTTAGGGGTCATAACTTATCTTGCACACCAATAGTGCCGCTGCAATATAGTGACAGGCTTTGTCACGTCCACGTGGACTAATTATGTTACCGCCTTAAAAAATTTACTTGGCCCAAAACGTATGAACAGCCTTAAGATGCATAAATTTCTTTACAAGCTGACATGTTGTTTTCCAGGTTTGTTTCACACGTTGGTTATTTGACCTTGACGTTTCGACACTCATGTCGGTGTCTTCCTCAGAAGTAGCTCTAAAACTTTTAAATTAAACTTTATAAGCTGTTGACGAAAGAACGTAAACATTTAGCATAAAGAGATTTATTAACTTAATAATAAGAAATGAAAAAGTTTTTGAATAATCTATGCGGAGCCCCTTCTGCAGTGGCAGGTACATTTAAAACAAGATACGCAAAGACATGGAAAAATTCATGATGGTGGCTGTACACACCTGTAAGTTTGGCGTAAATTTGTCTATTTTAAATACCTTGTATTTTTTGTAACTGCTTATCTTTGAGACAAAGAATATACAGGGTTACTACAAAGTATGGAACTGGCAGGATATTTCATGTTCTGTTCAACCGATTTTTCTGAAATTGTGCTTGGGCCTATGGATAACTAAAATGCATTTTCTCGATTTTTTCAGCTCCGTGTCAGCTCTCGTTTCCGAGCTGCACATCCATGAAAAGGATATTCTTTCCTGCTTTCAAAAACGTATCACACTTGTACAATTTATTGGTTGAAACAATTTTCTTTATCGCTAAAATTAATATACCATTTTTCCTTGGCTGGTGATAATTTTCGTCTAGATAAATTTATTTCGAATCAGGTACCCAAAAAGTAAAAAAGAAAAACATGATTTTACGATCACCCTATTTGGCCGCTTTGGTACTCTTTCTATCGAGTCATCTAAAATCCGTGGTTTACAGAACACAACCTACAAATCTAGATTCATAATTTTACCTCCCTGAGAATAAGTGTGAAATAATAAAACTAATTTTACATGACGAGACTTTTTGTGAAACAAACTTTCATATGAATTATTGTCGTATGGGTGCTTCTGTTTAAAACTTGTAAATTAACAATCTTAAAAATTATCCCTCTGCAAACAAGTTTGCTTGTTTTTCTTATCATCAAGAAATTCTTCTTAAAAAATTAAGAAAATTCCCAAKTAAAACAGTATTTTATGTCTTCAAATAAAAGAGTTAGCKATCATAGACTGTGTAGTAAACGGTCATTATTCAACGTGAAATATCTCAAAAACAAATAAACAAACACAAAATAGAGTCGTTCTATTTAAAATGAAAAAGTTGTACTCTCTCAATCAGTTGGCATTCGATTGTTTTTTCTCATGGCCACGAGATTATTCTCCAAAAATTAAAAATTAAATTAAGATATCGCAGACTGTTCACGGGAAGACCCCCTATAGCGACTGCTGCAGAATGAGAACGAATCTATCTCTTATGCATCTTTGTGGGGGGCTAATGAACCGTTTTCATTAATAGAACAAACTTTAAAAAATAGGTATTTGCTTTTCATGCTGTTCTAGTTTAGCTCCAAGTCCAAAATACCGCCTAAGTTTGTTCGGCTTCATGCATAGATATGATGGTGCGAGCCCGAGTTCATAATAGTTCGGACAGTAGACAACAAGAGCGTATTTGAGCAAGGAATGCTTAAATCATAATTACAACTTTAATTCTTGAGGAGATACACTTTATTTATGTAGTGATGTGTCTTTTTAACATAACTAACTTAATCGCATACAAATCAACTTATATACATAAATTTACGACCATTATAACAACAGCATAATATAAGTAGCTTTTTTTAAATAACTGAATTAATACTGAGTAATCCCTCCCTTGTTGCTAATAACTGCTTGTTTGCGTTTTTTCATTGTGCCTGCCAGTTCTGAACTGGTTTCTTGAGTTATTCCCTCCTATACCTCCTACAATTTACTTTTCAAATCTTGAACTGTACGAGGAGGATTCTTGCGTAACTCCTTTCTCATTACGTTCCACACAATCTCTAKTGGGGAAAGATCAGGACTGCTTGATGGGCATGGAAGTGTCGATATTTGGTGATCGTCAAACCAAGATTTTATTACTTTGGCTGTATGAACCGCAGCACCACCTTGTTGGAAAATATCAGTCATTATGGTAAGTTTCTGCGGAGGTACTTAGTACATCGAATTTATATTCGTCGCTCCAAATTACTTGCATCCACTGTTCATCTGGCCAAGTTTTATACGCTTTAGCCCATTTCAGACGATTTTGTTGCTGTGATCACGAGAAGAGGTTTTTCTTCGGCCTGTTTCAAAAGTAACATGCTAATAACTTCTTACCTTGTAAAATTTGTAACCAATTTTTTAATCTCTCTCTGTGATATTGCAATTTACCTCACAGAAGCACCTTTGTTGTAAGCATTAATAATTGATCAGCGCAAACCTTCACTCAACCATTTATCATTCGCCATGATTTTTAGTACCACTAATGATTGTGGCATACATGTGTCAATTCTGTTCATTTTTGATTGCCTTTTGTTGCTATCAGTGCGTGTCCGCAAATCAATGCAACTTGATCATTTTATTTCCCCTCGTCCGAACTATTAGGACTCATTTTTGACATGTCCCAACTATTATGGACCAGGACTAGAGACTAGTGTGAGGTGTTTCATGGTTGTTGTTATGAATACGTAAAAATTATCTGCCAAAGCTGAGCGTATCAATCGATAATGCAACATTTATGATGCGCGATGTAAATTAAGAAAGTCTCAAATTTTTTTGTGGTTGTAATTTTATTGTCTGTCCTGTCCGAACTTGGGCTCGTAGGTATGCTTTACAGCCCGTAGCAAGAAGGTGCCCATTTTGGGTGCTACCACTGACTCCGCTGCAAAGAGCTTTTTGCTAGGGAAAGTGTTAGATTCAACTGAGACGTAGAGCGGAATTTAATTTGCTTCACTGATGACTCCAGACTCTAATTGAGGTATCGTAATGGGTGTGGACGTTCTTCGAACGCCACACAATATTTTTAGATCAGAGGGCACTATATGTTTTGAAAAAAAGTTTGACCTGGTGTTTATTAGAGAGATGACAGATTTTGCAATATTTTGCTATGTATGTCAGACAGCATGCAGCCCATCAGAGAATGTATTTTTTATAAGATTTGTTCCCTTCACTTATCGCCAATAGAACATACAGGGTGATTTTTTTAAAATTTCACACCTTAAATAACTTTAAATATAGCAAAAATTTAAAAATTTGCAAAAACAGGTAAACTTTTGTTTGCAGGGGGACAACTTTTGAGATAAGTTTTTTAATGGATAGCGCTTACTCTCTGAGCAGGGTAGACACCCCTTTAAAAATTTTAAATGGAACTATCCATCTGGTGATACATCATTTGAAAGCTTATTTCACAAAGAGTCTGGCCATGTAATTAGTTTTACCACGTTTAACTTATTGACGGGGTAATAGATTAATAGTGCCTACGAAACAGGTTGCTTATTAAATTGAATATTTTGGACTCTTTTCAACAAAATGTATTTTATTTTAGAGCGGAAATAGAATTTGTCCTTACGAGAACCCAAAATTTAAACAAACAACTTGTAAAAAATATGACACTTAAAAAAACTCCCAGAATACTGAAAATTTTCTTTTAACATTATTATTAACATTAAAGTATTTATCATGTAATTTTTTAGAAAGTCCATGTCCACGAAAAAGAAAAATTATTTATTTGTAACTCCAAAAACAGTGTGAACAAAACCATAGAAATTCAAACCTTACAATAGATTCTCAAAATGTGCACCACCTCTTTCCATACAATAATACAGACGGTTCTCGAACTCCTGCTGCACTTTTCGGAAAGTTTCAGGTGGAATCCTCCTGCACTCGTTAATAATTCTTTCTCGCAGATCGTCCAGGCTAGTAGGTTATGTTTTGTAAACCACAGATTTTAAATGACCCCATAGAAAGAAATCTAAAGCAGTCAAATCGGGTGATCGTGGCGGCCATTCAATTGTTCCACGCCTACCAATCCAGTGAAGAGGAATCTATGATTTAACCAATTTCGCACATTAATGGCGTAATGCGGTGGGGCTCCATCATGTTGGTAAAACAATTCGTATTCATCCAACATTGGATTTCCTTCAGGGTCACGTTGGTTTTCTAATTGCTCTGTGATTAAAGGATCAATAACGTCGTCAAGTAATTCTAAATACATTCCCCCATTTAGCGTCCCATCAATGAAAATTGGACCTACAATTGCGTTGCCAAGTATTCCAGCCCAGACGTTCAGCTTCTGAGGAACTTGTGTATGACCTTCTCGAAAAATATAAGGATTTTCGTCACTCCAGTACCTGACGTTATGTTTATTTACAGAGCCGTTCAAAAAAAAATGTGCATTCATCACTGAATCAGATATTTTTTATTAGATTTGGATTTACTATAATCTTTTCTGTCATAATTTCGCAAAATTGCAGTCTTCTATCGAAGTCATCTTCGCCGAGTTCCTGGAGAGTTTTCATCTTATAGGGATGGAATTTGTGCAGTTTTGTAACTTTCCTTACAGATGAATAAGAAAGTCCAGTGGCTGTAGAAATGTTACGCAAAGAGCTAGTTGGATCCATTGCAAAATGACCAAGTACTTCAAGTTGGTTCAACGACTCTATTCCCTGCCCTTGTTTTGTTTACTACAGATCCAGTGTCTTGAAATTTCTGCACGAGATCGAGAATGTACCTAGCGTCAACATTTTTATCGGGGTGCCGTTCGTTAAACACCCTTGCTGACGCACGAGCACAGCTATGCTCAACACCGTAAATAAAAATTATTTCTACCCTTTCGGCAGTTGAATAAACTATTATCACTTGGACTCTCACTTTAAAATTTCACGCAATTTATAAAAAGGAATGTGAACGAAAAGATGGTCGTGCCAAAGAAGTAGCCAAAAAGTTGAAACAAAAAATTGGAAAAACAAAGTACATAATTATTTAGCCAATTCAGTATAAACTGTCGAGTTGCAATATCAAGTAATGTCGAAAGAAAATTTTAAGTATTTTTGGCATTTTGCTTAGGTGTAACAATTATTTTTTAACAAGTTTTTTAGGCTTAAGTAAGGACAATTTTTATTGTAACTGCAAGACAATAAATTTTGTTAAAAAAAGTCCAAAATATTCCATTTTATATGCCACTTGCTAMAATGCACTTTTTGACCCACTACCCCGTCAATGGGTAAAAAATAGTAAAACTAATTACATGGCAAGACTCCTTGTGCAATAAGCTTTTAAATGATGTATCGTAAGATGGGTAGTTTCATTTAAAATTTTTGAAGGGGTATCTACCCCGCTAAGAGGGTAAGCGCTATCCATTAAAAACTTATCTCAAAAGTTGTCCCCCTGCAAACAAAAGTTTACCTGTTTTTGCAAAATTTAAATTTTTCCTCTATTTAAAGTTATTTAAGGTGTGAAGTTTTCAAAAAATCACCCTGTATATGGAATGGCATTAACAGAGCACTTCAACTGTTACCATAGTCTCCATAGGACTTTGGATCAATTGCGAATATGTGTTCATCGAAGCCTGGACCCCTTACCGCAAGAAGACATCGACGATTTGATTAAGAAATTGCCTCAACAACAGCGGCGGAGCAACACGTTATTAAATTTTTGTTACCTTTTCGTGTTCAATTTGAACTTAATTTTAATCGCTTCTTGTGACAAAAACATAAAATACAACAACATTCAAAACGTTTTCTCATAGGTTTTGCATATGTTTTGAGCTCCGTATTTCAATAACGATCACAAAAAACAGTGGCAGTTTTATCCTTTTATCAAACAGATACCAGCAGTATTTTTCCAAAACTTATCTAAATACGCTGTCTGTATCGTGACTGGGAGCTAATACTCCAGATTACAATCCGATATGCCGGTTAAGTACACCTGTTGAACCCTGACGTTTCTATCATTTATTCAGATAGGTATCAGGCCCAGTAGCACTCACGCACGGAGTTATCTCTCATTCTAGTTCAGAGATCACTGTGGCATTTTGTTCCAGTGACTGAGATCTAGGAAACGTTTAATGTCTTCAGAGTAAGTGGAATTGGTGGCAGTTAAACTGTTTGCTTCTGTTTTATTATCGTTTATAAATAAAATAGAACAACTGGACGAGGAGGGATTTAGAGCACTTAAGCGCGGAAGCATCAGCAAATTGATTGTATTCTTAGAACGATGCGCGCTTCAATCGTGTGTGGTGTTCCGAGATTGAAAGAAATGTGGTAACTAGATTCAAAGAAACGGCTTGCTCGCCTTTAGATTGTCGTTTACTTAAGTAAACAAAGAATACCTACCTTCTTAGCTTTTAATTATTGAAATGTCTATCTTTAGAAATGAAACAAAATACTCATTTACAGAAGTATGATTCAATGTATCAAAGTGGAATATGTTGATATCAAGTAACAGAAACAACATGGTTTATTTTACACTTTCTAATGTTTCGATCACCTAGTGACCATCATCAGTGGCAATCAAACTGTATTAAAACAAAAAGTTTAATGTATACCGAAAAAATACACTTATCAACATAAACTTTTTGCTTTGAACTTCCTATTAATAGATTAGTTAATTTATTGAGAAATTATTAAGAAATGAAATGAACTCAAATATATCAAGAATGTTGCAGTTCATAATGGGTACTCTAGTATAATACTCTCCCAGTGGCAAACTGAGTTGTACCCTCGGAGATGTACATGTACATTGTGCCTGAGTCCTTGTGCTACAAGCATGGAACTAAGATACTTTAATGAATTGAGATTTACTATCCGATTCCAAGATCCGCATTGTTTGAACTTGGATATGGGATTCACTCAAGTGTGAAATTCAAATAGTATAAATAATGATGTTTTGTTGACCTGACTCCACTTCCGCTGAAGAGCTGTAGAGGAAAATATCCTCCAGTTAATGAGCTTAGATATTCAAGAAGTTTTTCACTGTACTGAAGATAAATACGTATTTAGGCTTTCTAAATCATTGTGGTTGGTTTTGTCTTTATAGTTTGATTATAATATAAAACCACACTCAGATCTTTATTTATTTATCATCAGTGGCGTTGATGTTGGCAAAACCTCAAAATAACGTAGATATTTTATAAATAACGGTGTTAAAATATTAAAACTTAAATTTTGTAGAACATGAATTAAATTCACGGAGGTGGACATGTGACACTCTATTAGATTACAACAGAGTTGACTATCCATCGGCTCAAAGTGTTAATATATTAGTATCAAAGAAAAACGTCTAATTTCACTGGGGCGGTTTCTGTTCTCTTTATTAAAGTTGATATTTCCTAAAATCAACCCGGTAACCATGACAACTCCTTTAAGAAACGTATGTGATTGGCTTAGATTTTAATTACAGGGCTGATTTTAGCATAAAATGGAGGCGAGAAACACACTGTTTTTAATGTAATAAAATCACTCGGTGACCTGATGGAGCTGTTATATGAATTCTTTGCTATAACCTGAGGTGGGTGTCACGGTACTCACTTCTGTCAATTTTTAGTTCATATATTACACGATGTAAAACTTCAACTTTTAACATCCTCATCTTTAGATATCTTTAAATAATTTTTGACGCTCTCCTTCTATTACATTAACAACGGTGAAATTATATGTCGAATATTTCTTTTGTCAATACATTAATAGCTATTTGGTCTAATTGTAACCACAGGGAAACTGACCTATCCAATATAAAGTGTTTAAAGTGATGTAGTGTTTTGTTTTTAATTTCGCGATAGATGGCGTGACAGTACTTTAAATTGCTTAAAACTTCAACTTTGGCCGCGCAGTCTATAGCACACCAAGGGCTAAACCAAGAGGACCGAGTTCGATTCCCGGTGGAAGCAAAGTATATTATCTCAAAAGCGCATTGATTATTCCCGGAAATATTTTGAGTCCATTCCAATGGGGTTGTCTTCATTTGCTCAAGCGGGAGAAGGTGATAACATTATAGTTAAGAAGCAATTTTTCTGGTCGTCGTTTGACGACTCGAAAATAAACGCACTGTTCTTGTGAGTTATCACCTATTGACAAAAATTGATGACGTGAACATCCTGGTTATTTGAATGGAATAAGTATTATAGAGAACGAAACGAGTAGCACTAGTATAATAAAGGCAACTAGATAAAATGATGAAAGTTATCCTTATTCGTACACAGATCATTTAATAACATTTGAAAATCGTATCAAAATATTTAACAATAACATTTGCATCAAACGCCACAAAAACAACTTAGGAATGCATGTACCACTCTCAWCAGCAAGTTCTTTCGCAGAGGTTTTTGACGTCATCAAACTGTTAGTWAAGTGATTACCCAGATAACATCATGTCGCTTTATTTTCAACCCTTAGCCATATATTTAATAATGAAAGCATTTTTATATTATAAAACAAAGAAGATAAACAAATAATTTAMAATAAAATACATACTAKACAATGGAATTTCCAGAAACTCCTGCAAATGAATGGATTCAATCGATCGGCATGTAGATTAAATCCGCTTTGAATAGGAGTAATTAGGCACCTACATACTATTCACTGAACAAACACAGTTTTAATACCATGTTATACATGTGACCTAATTACTGTTTATACATAACTTTTACATCAAACGGTAACAATTATGAAACTAAAACCATTGAAGGAATTAACCCAAATATTGGAAAAATAAAAAGAGCTATCCAAGATAAGCAAATTTTTTTAAACATGAGAACATAATATTCAAGTTATTAATTTATTATTACCAGTTTACCATATTGAAATAGTCATCAGAACAAAAGCTAGAAAGATATGGAAGATTCAAACCAATTTCCTACTACATACAAACGTTTTTTCCCAATCGAATTTCACGATACCAACAGCAACATGCATCTGAAAAACAATCTATTTCGTTCCAAAGCCTGACTTTGACACTCTTTTCAGGCGACTTACTCGTGATATGCGCCAACGAGACAAGATGGTGGCCCAGGAGAGTTACAGTTCGTGGAGGACAACTCCATGTATCCAGTGCCCCAGGGGAAGGTTCACCAGYAAGTWYTAGGATACCTCTCAGGCAGCTAAGTCTAAGGGCCGGCCGCCTACCCAATAGCCTCTCGTTATGCAAAGGGCAGAACGTCATACTCACCTTACAGGKAATATTAAAAAATTTCTCTTTAGATGAATATAATAAAATTTAATAAAGACATTTGGGTGGAATCGACTTATCTCTTGCTCTTCCAAAATATACTCATTTGTGTAATACTTAACTGAGTTATTACTGAATCAAGTTAATAGTTCAACTTGCAGCATCTTGTAGAAAAAGTTGATATCATACTCGTTCTTATATTAACTGTAACTTTAGTTAGGAAAAATTCTGTTATACATAAACATCGTTTTTGTGACAACAATGACGAAGATATAATTTGTGCACTTCAAAAATTAAAATGCTACAACACCGCAAAAATGTAAGTGGATTTTTTACACTTGAGTAATCGACATCATTTTTAATTTAAAACAATATTCAAATTTTTATAATTCTTCGAAAATATTTGCTTAGACAATATCTAATATGCGATGAAACTATTGCAAACCTTTTAGGCTATACCAATCCGTCAAATTCCACTATATGACTGAAAAAGTTGGTAAAGATAAAGAATTGTGGACATTTTATTGATTAATTATAACTAATAATTCCAAATAGTTGTTTTTTCAACAATTGCGGGAAGCAACCCTTTTCCACAGTAGATAATATATTCACCTAAACTACATAAATTTTATTTAACATACATAATATCTATTATAAATATTTTATTCTATTAAAAATTTTTAGGGTACCTACTATAAATTATCGCAGATTTGCATCGCAGGATATGCAGTTTTAGAATAGAAATGTTCATAAGCATAAAAAGATTGATAATAATAAATTGTACTATCATAAATGAAGAATGTGCTGCTCTTATAGCAAACTTCACAACTGTGTGACAAAGATAAATTTTCTTGCTGGGTAAAGCAACTGTTGAACCAGTAGAACAATATTCTCAAGACTCGATTACAATCGATTCCGAATCGATTATAACTACGGATAACTCCACTTAAAAGGATAACGATCTTTGCCATTTTTGTCCTGCTACAAAAATTGCCGTCTTTAAAAAGAGGACGATAGAGGTTTGAAATGACACCGGTAGATGGCAGCAACTTACAAGTGTAAGATTTTAGCGTAGCATTAGCATAGTTTAAGTTTTGCTAAATTCGTTGTTTAGCATTCGATTTGGCAAAATTTAAGGTCGCTTAGAGCAGACAAACAAATAAATTTGTGGCGGTACATAGCTTCTTAATTGTTATATTACGGTAAGCATTGATATTGTACGAAAATTTTATACTCATGGCGATAAACTGAATGGTTGGTATTTGTAGTTTTATAACTTGAAATGAAACGTTTAACCAGTAAAAAGAAAATTGTGTGACATTGTGCTTAACTTATTCAGAAATTGAACCCTTTACATGGGGCGCGACCTATCGGCAATATGTTAAAGCTAGAATTCGCCTGCAAAAAAACAGGGACGCTTCCGAATGGTTTGATCGACATCCTCAGTGGAGGTATTCCTGATTACAACCAAACCAATCACACAATCGCCACTCCCAAAATTTCTCAAAACTTTATTTCTGTCAATGCACTGCATAGTATATAATGCTTAAATTTAATTGTGTGATCAAAAAATTATAAATTAAATTAATTAATAAAATATACTGAATTATATATTACGAATTGTTCTCCGGCCTGGTTGCCATGTTATAGTTCGCTCTTTACGTATATTGATGTCTTCCTCAGAAGTCCTAACAGTTTGAACCCCGGCAACCGGTCTAGAGAACGACAAGTCATCAACAACCACATAACCGTACAAACCAAAATTGATAATATCATAATATAGCATGTTTCACGAATTATAATATAATGACCCTGACGAAATTAAAAATGCAACCCAAAATACATTTGCAGAGGTAGGTAACATTGATAATTGTTCATGGTCTTAAAAAATATAAAACGTAGAGGGCTGTATAAGTTCGTAAATTTTGACATAAACTTCAATCATTTGCTTTAAGTTAATTCGGTACTGTAAAACAAATTTTATTTCTGAAAAATGTTTGTTTAATAACATTAATGTAATAAATGCTCAAAATGTCGTCCTCCGCTGTTTTCACAAGCTTGAATTCGTGCCCAAAACGATCTTTTAACATGCATTAACATTTCTGGAGTGATGGATCTACATCTTTTACCATTCCCCACAGAAAAAATCCAAAGGAGTAAGGTCCGGGCTTCTCGGTGGGCAAGGATTAATTGAACCTCTTCCTATCCATCGGTTAGGCAAAACCAAATCAAGACTATTTCACTCTATTGCATGATAATGCGCAGGTGCCCCTTCTTGTTGGAACCATAGATCTTGTCTTACTTGTAAATTTACTTTTTGGAGAAGTACCGGTAAAATGTTTCTTAAAAAATTCAGATAAGTATTGCCGTTTAAACTATCGCGAAAAAAATAAGGTCGAACAATTTGATTCCCCAATATTCCGCACAAGACATTCATCGAGTAGCTAGTTTGAAAATGTCCTTCTCGAATCCAATGTGGATTTTCTTGTGCATAATAATGCATGTTATGTTTGTTAATTCCACCATTATTAGAAAATCTTGCTTCATCTGAGAAACAAATGTCATAAAACCTCACATTCAAATTTTGGTGTTCCTGAAAAAAGTTACAAAAAGCCAGTCTTTTAGGATAATCTGTTTCCTTTAAGGCCTGAACCAATTGCAAGTGATACGGATGAAATTGATCGCCTTTAATTATTCGGTATACTGAAGACAGACTAATACCGGTTGCTCTTGAGACTACCCTTTGACTAATATGAGGATTTTCGTCAATCATTTACAACACTCTAATTTCGTTGTCAGGGCCTGTTGCTGTTCTTTCTCTTGACTTTTTCAGTGGTGGCCAGTTTGTCCTCAAAGTTAATCCAAGTCTCTTGAAAATTGTATCGGCAGGAGCTCTTCTATGTGGAAAACGTCTGTATAAAGGGACAGCAGCGGAAGCATTTTTCTTGCATTCACTATAAATCAATATCTGWTTTTTCATTTGAATACATTTTGACTTTTAATAAATACAGTGGCAGGAACCATAGCGCATAGCTGTCATGGATTCCCAATTTATTTTTAAAATAATACCATTATCTAAAATAACCACATTGGCTATGAGAATGTATTTTGGGTTGCATTTTTAATTTCGTCAGGGTCATTATCACTCGTGAACCATCCTGTATATCTTTAATATCGCAGAATTTGTTTCCTATGTCACAAAAACCTTTTTATTAGTAATTTAAATGACCTTAGCTCCAAGCACTGTAGGCCTGACATTAATTCATTATACGGGGTGAGTTAATTTCTATGTGCGATGACTTGTACTGCGTAAGCCTATTAATAGAGAACCTGTAATATGTCACCATCATCCTACAGGACTGTCGTGATGATATACTGATAAAATTTTAAACAAAGTTATTAAAGATAATTTCAAACTAAATTCAGAAAAAATATGTATAACTCTTCCATAAATTTCAAACTAACACACTGGGTTTTATTAAAATCATATTCCGCAAGCTAAACGAATTCCATTACGCAAATAAAAATTTTCATACTCACCGCTCGTTTAAATGCATAAAGTTGGTTTCCCTAGTGAGCCTTTAACCTCGATCTGTTAGCAAAGAAATCTACCTCATCGGAATGAAATTTATTTATTCCAAGTCGGCTTACGACAACAACCAATAACCCTAAAGGAATAAAACCTGCTGGTCTTCCAAGATTTACAATGAAGTCCTAATTGCACATTACCATAACGCGAATGAGCCTTGCATGGACGTTTTCCATTAATGGTGTATTTGTTTGAAAGCACCAAGCATAAATTACATGCAGAAACAATTGACGTGCGACCTCGATTGATTGCCTTAAGGGTGTTTTGAAGAAGAACAATAATCGAATAGATGTGACTACGAGTGTCCTTGCTGATGCAATGGCAGAGGCAATAACGTAGAAAGGACAGTGTTACATTAATGATTCTAACAATAAGAGTGATTTCGGCAACGTTTCTTAATAGCTCAATGGAACTTAGCATTAAAATGTTCGAATTTTCTTCGTTCTGCACAATATTTGTTCCCAGCGAGCAAAAAAAAAGCTTTTCAAACTTGATATGATTTTTTATTTAAAGCGCTTTGTACGTTCTTCAATGGAGCTTCAAAGCTGCTTATTATTTATTGAGGGGTAGTAGAAATAACAGTTTATAGGGCACCCTAAAATTAATCTGTTTAAAACTGTTGTACAGGTAGGATCAATAAAAATGATGGACCTTTGCTGCTAAACCGTCAACCGTTTCCTAAATATTGATAAAGTGCACTTTTTTATTTGCATCTTTGCCTATAATAACGCAAATGCTTTCAAATTCTATTTAGTAAAAGCGTACAATTCGCTGTTTTTCGGTTTTCCAAAAGTAATATATACATTATATTGGTAATTGGCAACATAGTTTAATTAAAGATGACATCCACACAAATCTGAGTGTTGAGTGTTAAATAGTAAGTAATATTCAATAATACCGCGTTGTGCTCAACATAATGACATAGAACTTAGAAAACACAAGAGTTATTATCAACTGCCGGTGTCAAGCACAAGCAAGCAGAAATTGAAGAAAAACCCAAAAATCAACGTGTTACCTCTGGCATTGTTAATTATGTTTATGCTTTTTGCAGTTGCGCATGCAGAGCGGATTACGTGATACGAGCTGTGACGTCAATAAGAGCCATCCACCAAACCGTTTGAATTTTTAGACTATTGGCAATTTTTTAGGGTAAAACAATAAGTTTTTATGTTAAGGACACGTTATTTGAGTAGTTCATGAGAATATTAAGCTAATAGTTGTGTTACTTTTGTATTTTATAAAAATACGCGTTATCAAAGCAGAAAAAGGTAAACCGACCTCCGGTCTTCTTTTATTCACGCCTATTTGAAGTTCCTTTCAGTAAGTTAAAAGATTAATTTAAAACAGTAGTTTAATTTTAATTTACAAACACACTGACTAAGTTAGTTAAAAAAATTAAAAACATGCATTAGTTAGTGTTATGGATAACTCATCTACGTTAGCCATGCAACTTGTTTTGAACCATAATATCAGTCAATCATACAAACGCTACAAAGTACACCTATCTATGTACTAAATAATGATGATCCTAGTGGAATAATGCAGTTAAGTACAATGCCAAGAAATGACCAATGATAATACAAATTTTGCAAACATCTTATTTTGACTGTTTACCTAAATAAATTAATAAAATGATAGAAATGCGTTACTGGTCTAGTTAAAACTCTCACGGGGTGAGCATACGCAGTATATTCAGAAACTGAATGTGTACTGGGCTGGTACTTATGAGGTAATAGATCATAAATGAAAATGTAACAGCGGATAAGTACCTTAACCTACTGCGTGATTATATTGCATGTTTATTTTCCGATTAAAATAGAAGAGAAATACCAAACCAAACTCTACATTTTGGAATTAATCTTCGTCTGTATCTTGATAACATCTTCCCAGGTCGGTCGATAACACCTCGGGGAAATATTACATCTCTGCTAGGTCGTCTGATGTAAGTCCATTGAATTTTTTCGTATGGAGTCATTTATAAAATCTGATGTACAAAGATAAACTAAGAAATATGGAAGAGATAGAAGCCAGAGTCATACACAAAATTCAAAAAATGCCGTCTATTCTCTGACAATCTCGAAAAGCCGGATATTTCACTTCACCTGATAAATTTTCCAGAATGTCCTTTCTTTTCTATTAAATATTCTAGAATGTTCTATGACCTCTGGAAACGTCAATATACGCCAGCTCCACCTCGAGACGGTTATGGCAACGTGCCACACTTAAGGGTCCTTTTCTCGAAACGTCAATTTTCGATGTGCCGCGTTTGTGGGTCCTCTATCCTTCATCATAGTTTATGGAATGTTCCGTGATTCTCGAAGCATCGATTTTTGAGTTCACCACCGCGAGACGGTTTCTGAAAACTGCCACAATTGGGGATTCCTTCGTCTTATGTTGAATTTCCAGAATATTCCATGCCATTCTCGAAAAGTCAGACATTCCACTTACCCTCCAGAATGTACTTGAAAGCAAAAGAAGCAATTGGCAACAGCAAATTAAGGAGACTTAACGAAAAAAGATAAAGGACACATGGGTCTTCAAGGCCTGTAGAGTAAAATACACATCATGAAGGCAATGGAAAAAGGTCACTTTATTTCTGGCTCTCCAGTAAATGGGATTCTAATCCTACTGAAAGGGAGTCCACGTTAAATTTGCTCCCTTTCCAAAAAAAAGCAAGCTATTGTCTCTCGTAGAGATCACGTTGCGTAATGACAAGGAGAAAACCCGGTGTAAACATTTACCAGGTGTGCAAAACAATCAGCGATCTACAAAGGCCGTCAAGTAGGCGGCAAAAAGCACGTGCGGTACTCCGTATGGTACACACCGGCAATTAATATTCTTTTAAACGTATTATCCGCGGCATTATGCTACTACGTGGCATTCCGATGAATTGTGAAGATTAAGCGTATAATCCAGTGACGTGTAGGCACGCAAGTGCGTTTTTTCTCTTAGATGTAGGCGGTATACGCGTGTAGTAAACAAGCGACTTTGCCTCAAAACATTTGTGACAGATACCGTATTTGGAATGGAAAAGCATTGAATGAATACATTACATCACTATGCAGTCTTTCGAAATTATGTGTGGCTTTCAGAACTGTTTTAGAGAAATTTGAATCATCAAGCTGCGTAATTTTATACATTCATAACATCTGATCTTATTTGGCTTGATAAATTTTCTATTTGAAAATTACAATTTACAATTACATTTAAACAAGTAAAAAGATAAATAGATCCCGACTACTTATATCTAAAATTATCTAAGACATATTCACCTCATAGAGTGAATTTCAAATGTAGGCTCCAGCATTTTAACATTTAATTTAAATGTTTAAATTTAAAATAACTACTTGCACCTTTGAATACAAATAAGAGTGTCAAATTAAGAAAAAATGCCTAAACAGGTAACGAGATTTAAAAAGACTTATTTTGAGGTGAATGCAACGAAACAATCAAAATGGGCACAATTGGAAAATGGTTATTCAACATGTGACTTTGGTCACCACACACCACATTATTAAACATTATCAAAATGGGAGATCAGTTTTAATGTTCCATGTTAAACAATTGACCAATTCGCCAAAATCTACCATCATTAAAATTTTGATTCATCCAGCTTCCGTTAGAAGCACTATTTTAATTCACTCTAAATCTTAAGTTTACAAATTATTTTTATACTTTAAGTCAGCTTTTTTACTGCACTAAGCACTTGTTAAACATCAGTAATTCCAAAAAATAGCAAAAACACGATTGGTATCAATAGACGGAAAGTTATCATCTGTAAACTCTGAATTCTTTCAGTTAAATTCTTTTCAATCTATAGAAGTTAACTTTTTGTCTGTTGATACTAGTAAACGTTTTTATTACTGTCTTCTTTAATTCAAAACATGCAACAAATGTTTACCGCAGTCAGAATAAACAATTTTTTGAGGTGTTATATGGATCGATTAGTGTGTCAAACTGTAAATTGATGATTACTAAGATACATATTTGATCACCTTTGCTTGCCTACTTCTCCATGTAATTGTTAACGTCATTTTATGCCCGTGTTTAAAAGCCATTTTTCAGTTGTGTCCATTTTGATTGTTTTTATGCCAAATGACAATGATTTTCCTTTGATAATAAAGGCTCGAATGACAAAATTAAAAAAGCCTTTTCGGTGAAAGAGACGAGATATATTAAATTTCGTTTCTTACATAAAGCAAAAAAAATACACATTGGTCATCGTTAGGTCAAGATCTATCCAACGAGTCATCAACAAACCCGATCCGTTGAGCCGTATGGCAGACATGAGACAGTCATCAGACGGACAAAATGCGGACAATAGCACTTTTGGAAAATGCACTAAAATACACAAGTACTATATTAATACAAAATGCTACGAGTATAGTTTTTGTTTGCAGTTGATTTTACTTAAAACTAACCTAAATTGAAATGGGAAACTGATCATTTTTGTTGTTATAGTTTATTTTACTTTTTTGTATCACTAAATAATACGAATTTCAAATAATAATTCATTTATAGTAACGCGTAGTAATGTAGATCCGATCTACACTGAAGCACTGATTAAGAAGTATTTCTAATAGCCACAAAGTCAGCTTATCATAACTAACCGGATATATTAAAAAGCATTAAAAGTAATATATGCAGCTAATGTCAAGTTTTAATTGTCACTTTTTCTTTAGACGAAGCTTATGTGTCCGTGATGTATCTTATGGGACCTTATTTTCTCCGCTATACCTACATTTCAGTAGTTTATTCTACGAGGCATGTTTTTTAAGTAAGTACCGTTTTGGAATTAAAAAAAAAAGACGTGCAAAGATATCGCAATAATTTTATCTTACATGAAAGCCTGTACCTTAATAAATAAGACGCTGCATTGATTGTCTCATTACGAGGCAGAAACTCCACTAGCAATACTCCTTTTCTGTCCCAAAAAACTGTGCACATGATTTTCCGGGCAGAAATTGTTTGCTTAAACTTCACTTTTTTGGGTGATGATGAATGTCGCCATTCCATGGATTGTTGTTTCGATTCTGGTGTGACGTAGGCCACCTGTAACAATTTGGTCAAAAAAATCTTCACCTTCATTGTGGTACCGCTCACTGCCTAAACGTTGGGTTTTGTGCAAATCCGTCAACATTTTCGGAACCCAACGTGAACACAATTTCCAGTAATTCAAGTTCTCGGTCACAATGCGATACAAAACACTACGAGAATATTGAGGAAAGCAGTCGCACAATGATGAAATTGTAAAGCGTCTGTTTTCTCTCACCTTTTCGTTCACTTTCTGCACCAAATCTTCATTAACGACCGAAGGACGCCCACTCCGTTCTTCATCATGCACATTTGTGCGGCCATCTTTAAATGCTCTCACCCATTTCCTTACCATTCCATCACTCATAATGTTTTGTCCGTAAACTTCACAAATCTCACGATGAATATCGATCGGTTTTACGCCTTTAGCACTAAGAAATCGTATAACAGCCCGTACTTCACAATCGGCGGGACTCACGATTGTCGGAGGCATCTTAAACACTCAGTAAACAACGTATACAATGAAGAATCAAACTGTAATGGCGTCAGTGCGTAGACAAGAGATATAGGTAAACAGCGCGCATGCGTGGAACGCCGACCGTAGCGCTGCGGTGGCGGAATCGCAAAACGGTACTTACTTAAAAAACATGCCTCGTAGTAAAACTGAAAATAAACGGTCGGTTTTGAGCAAATTATTAAGAGAGGAAATTATGTGCATTCAATTGAGCTTGAGCATCTCGTGATTCCACTCTACTATTAGTAACACTATTTATATCGCTTTAAATACTTGTTTACTGTTAAGAAATACAGTTAAAACCTGCTCTGCGTAAATATCTGCTTCGAAATGACCATACGGATAAGTTTTCATAAATTTTGTGTTCTAGTACATATATTCTAGAATGATTAAACCACTGACTTCGAGTGCTATTGTCGGTACTGCAAAGTTTTCTTCATTTCACGATCTCAGCTTCTCAATTTCTGACACATAAGGAACGTAATTATGTTTTAAACTATTAGGTTAAGATCTTTATACCTTTATACACAAACATTCACAAAGGTCGCTGTCTTGCTAATACGAAGCTTAATTATCCAGACTTGCCTTGGGTTCACTAGTCCTCTTTCCATATCAGAATTAAAATAAACCTTTCGCGAATTTTCTTTAGAAAAACTACTAAGTACGAATACCAAGTTCGCTTTCGGGTCATTTTTCGACCAAGAATGAACCTTAGGAACAAAGCAGCAAAAGTTGGAAGGTGCCATGTTAGCTTTCAAAAAGTAGATAGTCCATTATTATAGCCAATAGATAAGCTGAATGTTGTTGAATTGAACAAGAAATAATAGCAGTAGAAGCAAAGAATCAAGAACCACAACAAAAACAAGAAAAAATAACAGCAACAGTAAAAATAGCGCTCAAAGTCGGCAAATCGCAAACCTAAACAAACACAATGATGGCAACCAATGTAAAAGGTACAGCGTTCCGGTTGACATCGTAAGGCGGCATAGCGCTTCTCATGGAATGCTAGTATTCTATTATATTCTATCTTTTACATGTGACCCCGCAAATGGGCGAGGTGCTGGACTTAGAGCTTTTGATTCATTTTGCCCGCACCGTAGCTTAGAAGAATCCTACCTTCTCAAMGAAGTACAGTATCTCTTTCCAAGGTAACCTATAGAGATCTTCAGTCCCAATAAATTGAAACCCAAATTCTCCAAACCTTTTGCCTTCCAGCGATCCGTAGTTGGTAAGGAGGTGAATTGGAGTTTCATCATCTTTTGAACGGACCCTACAGTGATGAAGGCGCTAGATTGCCTCAGTTCCGACGCAAAACTGACGAACAAGCCACTTTGTGATCTCAGCCCTCAGTCTGCTTTCTGCGATAGCAATGGAAGTTTGCGGTCCGATATAACGAGCTGACGCCGCCCTTTTCGCTAATCTATCGGCTCTTGCATTCAAAATAACCCAATTATGTTGGGTCAACCTTATTAAATTGTTGCGACAGTCCGGAAGTAGGCCAGAGCACACCCTAACACAAGCTACATCAGCAAATGCAATCCGGAGTACCCTCTACTGAGGTTCTCATGAGCACATGCCATACTCTTCCAGTGGCAAACAGAATTGTACTCTCTGAGTTGTACCACATACYCCTGCGTCTGTGCCTGTATCCGTTTTAGACCCATCCATGTACCAGATTAGTCCTTGTGGTATAAGCATGTTTTCATCATTCAGAGACCACTCCTCCTTATCTGGGATATTGATTCTGTGCGGTGTATCAAAACACATATTTGTTATCTTTCGTCGTTGAGAAAATAGCTTCATCTTCGTTGTTTTACAGAGAGTCCCATACGGTGCCCTTCTCTCCCAGATTTCCAATTACCTAACCCTTGTAATCTAAAGGCCGATCTCTGGGCTTCATGCTCTACCCTTACATGTAGAGGTTCCAGTCCCAGAAGCATCCCCACAGATGCAGTAAGTGTCGTCATGCCGCTGGTTTCCATTAGACAGTCGAGCCGTTAAATTTGTCCTAATGCTGTCCTAAAACTGTGTTTCGCGGTGGAGCGCCACCATACCAGGGTGGCGTATGTGATAAGAGGTCCCACCACAGTTGTGTACAGCCAATACCCTACCTATACAGTTTTATTCCCCAACTGTTTTCCCAAAGACGTTTGCACCCCCACAGTATTGCACATGTCTTTCGACTGATTTCGTTAACATGATCCATCCAAGCCAGTTTGAAATCCAGGGTTACATCTAGATAACTCACCGTCGGTACCGGCTTCTAAGTTACGTTTTGCAAAGAAGGTCTGCGAATACACCCCAGTTTGCGTTTATTTGTGAATACTAAGAGTTTCATCTGTGTCGGATAAACCGAAAAGCCTTTTTGTTCACACCATCTGCTGGTTAGATTTGCTTCAGCTCTGAAACCGACCCCAGAAATTTGCATCAAATAACAATGCACAGGTCATCTGCATAAGCCTGTAGTTAACAAGTAGAGTGTCCACGAGGAGAGACCACAAGAGGGGACATAATACCCCTCCTTGCAGACAGTCTCGGACAGCGGACGCCTCCAGCCAATTTCCCCACAAAGGTAGATCCAAGCGATTATAGTAGACTGATACAAACAGATTATAATGTATGTATATGTACACAAGAGCAAAAAACTGTCGCATGTATCGCAGAATCAAACGAAATAGATTGTGCTGTATACTAAGAAATTTAGACACAGACGACGCCACGACTTCAATATCCATAAACATATTTTACTGCTAAGTTTTCAACATAAAAAAACAGGGTTTCTATAAATGATACATGCATCCAGCTCACTTATGGAAATTATCTATTAAATCAATTTCCCGCCTCTGGGGAGTGTGTATTTTCAACATATTATGTAGTGTTTTGCGCGACAATTAACTTTAGGTTACAGGAAGCTCACATTTCGGAGCTGTGGTCTGACATTGATCTGCAACCTACTATCGCCGTGCTTATTGTAGCAGCAGTTACAAAAAGGCGGCATAGAGAATTCAAAATACAACGCCGCCCGCGTTTCATGAATCGTTTATAGAAATCCTGTATAATTTCCTTTAAAAACAGATGTTTTTATTTATTACGTGTTTCTTTTTTAATGAATATACCAAACTGGCTCCAATTTAATCATAATCCTTCCTTGTTTCAGACCGGAAGCGAACGCGCGTTCGACCTGTGGGTGAAAACCATCGCCATCGAGCTGATCCGCCAAACCCCTCTCGATTCGGTCAAGTACCTGGACATCCTGAGCCTGGCGGAATGCTGGAACCGCAAAGAACCACGAAGCGACGAATCGGCCCGTTCCTCAGACCAGGAGGAATCCAGTGAATCGTACGACATCAACAGGAACACGATCAAGCCTCCGCTGGATCCGGTGGACGAAGTGGACGCCCGAGTTCCGGTCCAAGACGAAAAAGCCGTGGAGGTGTTGCTTAAGAAATGCCAAAACCCAGAGAAATACGTGCCAGTGAAAGAAAAGCTCGTCCTCTTCGAATCGCTCTGTCGATTGGGGAGGAAGGTCAGAAGTACGGAGGACGTTAATTTCAAGATAGACACGGAAACGAAGAGGGCCAGGTCTCTACACGATTTGTCGAGTTGTTTTGGTCCTCCGATAGCTGTTAGAGAGATCTGTAAATACTTCGAGAACAAGAACGTCAGCGAGGGGGGCAGGAACTATACAACCATTATAAATAGAAAGAACAGAAGACTGATTAATTCTGATTCGCAGCTGAATAACGTGAGGAAGTATCAGCAGAATTTTGAACATGTATCTTGTGCCTAAGCATTAGTTTAATTTGTTGTAGAACCCCATTTTTATATTTTGTATTATTTGTATCAAATATATATTATCGCCGTTACTTTATTGCTTTTTATACTCGCCGGTACCTCCAAATTGCGAAGAAACTGTTTAAGTACAATTGAGGAGCAAGCAAGCAAAACGTATTATATCCCATTTTAAGAGAAATTTGGTTGAACATGGTTTATGTATCTAAAAGACGGATTAAATCCAATGGCAGACTCAGATTTTAGCAAACTATATACTATATCCATCCTAAATTTGAGTTCAAGATGTACAGAGATCTTCAATGTCATTAAAGCCACAGATCGTGTAACAGAGAAAGATGTGTAAATGATGGCTAACAGTTGGAAACGCGATAATAGCGCCGCTCTAGTGCCTAGAGAAACTAAATACAGTGGCGGTTTATTTAAGCAGGTAGGTCAACTGGGAGATACGAAACAAAAATTAGATTTATTTTAAAATATATATAAAATTGTTCCCTCTTTTACCTTTCACTGTCGAAGTAAGCGGTATTAATTATAAAACCTAAAAAAAAAGTCTTGTACATTCCTCTTTTATCTTAAGAGGGGCATTTACTTGGAGTGATCGGGCAGAAATATAAACTATACAACCCGTATTACCAGCGGGACATGGAACGTAAGAGGGTAGCCGATAGGTTGAAATCACGCAAAGATCGTACGAGCAACAGACGGGCTAAACTAATATACGGAAAATTGCTGACTGTAGTATGTGCATAAAAAAGTAAGCATGATATCTTACTATGACATTATACCGGGTTATTCAAAATATGGAATAACCCATTTATTTCTGTAAATATGAACTATATAACATTTCATTCTAACTGCATGTCGACTATGATTTCTGGAGGAACTTTTATAATAATTTTCATTCCGCCTCTCCATTGCTTCGGTAGACAGTAAATTAGTGCGAAAGAGCTTTTAACATTAAACTTGTCACGTGCTTTAGACATACAATCTTGGAAATCCAGTCATATCAGAATAGATCGTATACCGCTCGATCATTCCCAATAGGTTTGTGTCTTAGCCTCACTGTTTACTGGATACCACGCGACGAACCTGGTGGGGATGGGCATTCGCATTCCGCTCTCGCGACGGACTCGTGCGAAAGGGTTTGCGGTTTTAGATTTTTTGAATGTTTTTACTCATTTATCGTGCTCATGTTTTTGGTAGTGTACAAAGAAATATGTAGCTACAACGTAGAGTTCGAATTTTTCGTTTATGTGCCTTAGTTTTCGAGAAATAGCTCGCCAAAGATACGCATTTTTAAGCAAAATATAACAACAAATATTTACATTACAATACCAAATTCAGAAAAACTCGAAATCTACCCTGTAGCTACATCTTTTGTCATTGCCATGTCGAAATTTCACTTCGAAAAGGTTTCGAATAACTTGGTAAAATGTAAAACGGTAGGTGCTTAAAATGACCCGATTCGCTCTAGGTAAACGCCCCTCTTAACTGTCTTCGTACACTATCCGCCACCATCGCTTCCTGCCCAAGCTCAAAGGTTTCCCCTCATGCCACACTAAACCCCTTCTCTGTAGAATTTCCGCTATCACTGCATTCCACTGTTTKGWCGGTTTACCACGATTTCTGATTCCCACTTTCCGTACTTCCCATATCTGTCTCACTGGTCTACTTGCACTGTTCATATGCCCAAACCATCGCAATTGTGCCATTTCAACATACTTCAAGGAACTGTTTAGGCCCAAATGTTTTCTTATAGAATCGTTGGTGAGTCTGTCTATCATTGTTATTCCCAGTACTCGTCTTAAATACTGCATTTCTGCTGCTTGTATGGTGGTTTGCTGTCGTTGATTTAGCCTCCATGTTTCTGAGCCTTATGTCAGAGTAGGTAAGTATATGCTTTTGTAGATACTGACTTTTGTTTCTTTACTAACTTCCTTTTTGTTCAAGATGTTTTTCGTAGCCTTTGATATAGTCCTGCTATTATTACTAATTGTTTTGGATGTCTGCATCACACTGTCCGTTGCCTGTTATCACACTACCCAAATATTTATATTGCAGTACCTGCTCAATAGTTATTCCTTTTATATCGAGTTTCACACCCTTTTGTTCCTTCGATATCAGCAACACTTTAGTCACAATGTTACATTTTCCACAAGTTGGCTATGGCTTTAAAACAAAAGATGATACAAAAATGGCGACGGTACAGCTGAATTCAGAACAAGAAAGTAATACAGTAATGTCGAAACCTCAACCCTCTAGCAGTAATAGTTACCAACATACCCTACAATTACAACGAAAATGGGACACCCCTGTACATTCAGAGATCTCACCAAGTTTCGGGTGTCGTTGTAGAAGGACTTTATAGAATTTCACAATCCAGCAGATACACCAAATTCTAATAGGATTTGCCAAATTATTGTTAAAAAAACGATTACATTACTATTTATTTTAGTGAGAGCGTGCCAACTACAAAATTAACTTGAGGTTTTTTTAAGATGACAGTATTATTCATACATGCTGTCATTGGCATTGTCACATAAAACAGTGTGACTATAACAACCTCATTTAAGGTAACAACCCTCCTACTACACTGGAAAAAATATGACCACTACAGCGCGTTAGTGCTATACTAGCTTCACGCAACTAAGAAATATTAACTATAATTTTCTACTCCCTAGCTGAAAATGCAATAAGTATTATTGGGGGTTTAGAGCAAGGGTGTTTACAATGGGTCCGTTTCTTTTGTCTATTTTGAGCTAAAATCAACTCTGATTTWWAAATGTAAATCAATCATAACTYACTTTATGGTGTTGTCATGGTTACTAGGTTGATTTTAGCTAATATCCACTTTAATAAAGAGAAGAGAAACTGACCCAATGTTTCTGTACATTTTTAGTGGTTTTAAAGAGTTTTATTTGCATAGCCACCTTTAAAAAGCTGTATTTGTAATATTTATAATCACATATTGACTTTATTACAATCAATGCATAAAGAACTCACAAAGCCTGTCACTGATATTGTCAAAATTTATAAATTTGCAGAAGCTATGTTTTGACAATCTGAAAATCATACAAAGAAAAAGTAAACCGAAATTTGATATATTTTTTACAACATATTTCTCAAGTAAGACACTGAATTTAACATATTAAATAAACATATATTTGTTCTTATATTGGACGATGATACAACTAATAATCACTTACCACCTAAATATTTTTATTTATTTAACGTTCATGAATACTTTGATATTCAGATTTGTCATCAAAGTCAGACAATATATCACTTTAAGAAATGATAATGATAAAAATACTTCMTTTTCAACATTGGTAAATATTGCAAATGCTTATTTAAATTGCAATATTGTTACATTAATTTGTAATATCAATGTAAATTTCCTATGAGCGCATCAATCGCTAAAGAAAGAAGGTTTCTGACTGCATTTTTCTTATGTCGCTTATCTTTCCTGCACGGTTTCATACCGGTAAACGACACTTTTATAGATGCGTAGCAGCGATCAGTTAGAGTAACATTAATAAATAATAATTGGGTATTATCACTTTTTTTTTGAAAATGACGTAAAATGAATCTTGAAGTGCATATATATCGTACGCCATGTTAAAAAAAACAAAAAAATATTTGTTGGTAGAGAATCTGAAATTCGAATCTTAGGAGTCACCGCCAAAACGCTTCTATCCAAGGTTATTCAACTCGTGACGTCAAGTGTCATGTAAACATTACTAAGGAGCGTGCTGTTTAAATTTTAATGGTGTAGTATCATTCTTGTATTGGAGAAGCTTTTGTGTGATGTTCATTGAAAGGACGGTGTAAGAGGACGCACCAAAAAGTGATTGTGTAGTTTTACAAGCATCTATTATGTATGGAAAACAAAACAAGTGTTGTATTGTACATGGGTATAAAAGTACTTCAGTCAGTACAGCTAACAAAATATTTGTAACCATTCCTCGAGATTATCAACATATGAATAAGTTGTTTAAGACCCCTAGACGTGATATGCCGAAATCGCAGTTTGTTTTTCTGTTGTGAAAATCATCTTAATCCTTACTGTAAGTTTTATTATTCTTTTTGGGGTTATAACTGTTTACCATTCAGTATCCATTTTCTTATAGCTTGAAGGGGATATGAAAAATTATATGCGTTTAATTAAAGTTGACAGAGGGTAATATTATAATAAAGAACGACGTTGTTCCCCATATATTCGACTGACCGGAAACGAGCCGCAAGAGCTTCGAAAATAAATGGCAATTTATATTTATTCCGACCTCTAAAATAAATGTCAAGTTTAGGGCACATTTTTGATTCTTACATTTTTAAGTTTACAAATAGTATGTTTCCAACAACTCACTGTGATCAAATTATCAATGCTACTTTAATTTGATAGAAAATTCACTTATGCTGTTGCTTTTACGTTCATCTCCGCCGCGTTGAACCGCTCGTCGCTGTACACAAATTCCATGACAATTAACATGCCTCCAGAAGTCATAACTCATAAGTATTTCACTTTGTCTTGGCGTATTTTAATTGGCTTGTCGCAAAATGCACGCAAACAACAAACTGATAAATTGACGGGCTGAGGCTGACGCGTGACGCGCTGACCCCAGATGTAAACAAGCGGCCATTTACAATACAACTGACGTCACGACCAATATGTTCGCGTTCTGGCGGTCCCTTTAAATATTCACATTTTTAATATTAAAAGTACATCTTACGATCCATTTTTTCGAATTTATAAGCTGTCACAGTTGTTTTGTGGATTAGATGCTACCTGTTAATATGCAATTTAATAAAATATAAATACATGGCAAATACCCAATTATCCATTTGTTTGCTGATAAACTACCCAGATTCGATCAGTTGCTTCCATCTAATCTAGATTTGGTAAGATTTCCTTATACGATTTGTACATTTTAGACATTTTACGTTACCCTTTAAGCTGGACTGTTTTATGCTGCTTGATTGATGCGGCTGTTGTATTCTTTTGTTTGGTGTAGACGTTCAAAAATCACCGCTGATTTCCCAGTTCTAACTAAGATTGATTAGAGATTTGACCCTGGAGCAGGATCATTGGTAAAGGTCGCTATGTCGCCCTGGTAGCTGCAGCCCCATTGGATGAACCCCAGCAGGTACCCCTTAGTGGGAACATTTTTTTATTGTGATAACCAGTAATTCTCTCTTTTTGGTTATACAATAATCTTACCAATATCGATTGCCCGATTCAAGTTTATATAAAATATAAATGCTAGTGTTTTTCTCACTTTTTCAGCATATCTTTTTGTTGGTCGTGCATTTCACACAATTGGAAGTTTACCATGTACATTTAGTAGCTGCATCATTATTTTTTCATACAATWTAATTTATTTGTGAAAATCTTGGAACGACGGCTGTAGAGGTCTGTAATTACTAGTCCTCTTGCAAGAGTGGGTTCAACATTTATACAGATGTACCTTATGTACACTCAAAGACTTAATTGAAGAAACACCTAGCTTTGGCACACGAATTGGGTAACGGTAGATGGTGGTAACCAATTCATTACAGAGCCGATAAACGGCATTGCGCCTGCCTCCGCTAGGAAGCGGTAGAGTAGTTTCCATAAATATAGAAAAACAAGCAATCAGGGCAATGGTCTGCCAGATGATTTATTAGGGTAATATTTGCATATTTAAATGAGCATTATAGAGCCGTCTGCAAACACAGGTAAAGTTTTAACAAAGCAGTTTCTTTGAATGGCCCCTACCATATTATGTGAACGCAAAACTCATTGCAAACTGAGGAAAGTGATGGCTAATATTTATCTTGAAAATCAAAAGCCAACTTTTGTAACACCAGCTAAAAATTCTACTAAAGAAAAATTAATATTTTAATCTATGCCTGAAGAGGAATTTTTTACTTTAAAGGAACAAATTACACAGAAAATATACTTACCATCTTACATAACAGATACTTAATATTGAAACAACTTTGCGGCCTGTAAGTGGTCCTTTTAATAAAAACTCTGAATTACCCAACACATTTTTAACAATTATTACTCTATCAATAAATAAATACAAAAAATATATAAATWACATTTGACACGAYTATTGGTCGATACATCGTGCTCCCTACCTATCTTTCCTACTGTTAACCACTATAACAATTTAAGACCGTCCAAGTGAAAATCCACCATCTACTTATTGTATTGCTTCCAACTTTACCTATACCTGAGAGCTAATTATTAAAAAAAGACAATATCACGAATGCCCTTACAAGGCACAGTTTTAACCATGAAATACTGGTTTTTCAAAGAAATCTAAGCTTGTGGAGATAGAAATCAAATCATCGTATTTTCTAAGCACGGTCTTCCATCAGCCAGAACTGGTCTCCTTCTCCAAAATCTCATTCTGTTCAAGAGAATCCAACGTGTCATCAGAACTCGAATGCGTGAGATCTGTCAGCTCGTCGAGATGTCGCTGGCGTTTTCTTACATTCCAATGAAGGCACTCTGCCAAAGAGTCGAACCAGTCAGAAATCTGGTCCTGGGCGCAGATGCTAGGCACCGGGTAGATGGAGGTGGTAACCCTAAGGCTGGAAAAACAAGGACATTGAATTTGAATTTCTTATGCCGGGTGAGACCACCACCGCTTGTCAAAGAGATGGAAGCGAGTAAAGATGAAATGATATTGAAATTATGCATCTTGAAATCCAAGAGGTTCGAAAGTGATTCAGTCCACAATTGATAAGTACTATACAATGAGTTTGTAAACATTTTTAGCAAGTAATCTAATTTTGTAAACAATCAGTTTTTCCCAAAAATAGATATTATTTATAATGACAAAATTACGTCTATGCCATATTATGCTTGAGAACTGCACTCTTTGCAGAAATCGTCGTTGGGGACCTCTGTCCGTTTTTAAACGCCCACAGCAAAGTGGACCGTTCAGATTAGTTCCCCACGGAGACGAGTGGATAACACCGTTAAACTGTCACTTCCCGTAGATGACATGGTGTCATCTTCATTCTAATTCTCATATAGATATTTTTTTTTCGAGCTTGGTTTTTGAGCCATGATGTCACTGGTAGAGTATTTACAATTTTTCTTTTATTCGTAGAACGTTTGTGGTATTTTGCCGATTAATTATTGCCTAATATTTTTAGACTTCATTGTTCTGACCTCCATAAATGAAAATCGTCCCGGAATGGAACTTACTTATGTCTATAAAATTTATAATATAATCGATGATGTTTTATCTCATACAGAAGGTGGTTCGAAGAAACGGTAAAAAAAACTAGTTAAACTGAGAGCATAACTGATTTGATTCATAAAAAAGTAAACAATATTGGTAAATAAATGATTATATGAGCACTTTATTGGGTTTTTTGCAAAATACATTTTTGAAAAAAATATTGCTAGCTTTGACCGAGAATCGAACCCGGGACCTTTTGAAGGCCGGTCAAATGTGCTGCCACTGCACCACTAAAGCCCTATTCAAATTCCAGGCCAAAGTGGCATATATGTCAATGTTCACTTTATAATATAATGCTACTGAACGCCATCTGGCGCTTTTGTAGAGGTTCAGAACAGACTTTTGCATTACACTATAAAGTAAATTGAATATAATTAACATAATATAATAATATAACATTTTTGATCATAGAACCTGTAATAAACATAAATGGACACCATCTATAAGTTACTTTTATTTTGAAGTAGTCCGATATCCTGTTTAAATTTAACCCAACACCATGCACCTTGCTGTTAAAACCTATAAACTTACTAATGCCATCTATAATTACAGATAGACGCTAATAAACACGAAACACAATTGGAGTTGTTTATGCAACTGCCAAAAACGCTAATGTAGAAGAGTTATAATGAACATTTATGCACATCAACAAAGAAGAACCCTTTATACGAGGTTAAATGCAAATGATCTACATAGCAAATCAGACTATTTTGGAATCAATAGATATGCATCAAAGTTACAGATAAATTATCGACATAAACACTGTTTTGCTAAGTCACTTCTAGAGTACCTGCCCACTAAAACTGTAATGGTCTCAAGGCAATTAAAACAAAACAAAATCTTGTTTTGGTTGATAAATGTAATATTGTGCAATAAAAATTGGTAAATGTTTAAACGTATTTTAAATAGCCAAAACTTGAACATTGCTCGATCACATTTGTGCTGTTCTGATCGGAAATAAAAGAACGTTTGATACAATAATAAATATCCATTACTGTAATGTAAAATATAAAGCGAGTGAACGCATTAAATGATTTGACTGATTAAATATATACTGTCCTAGCTTTTGTTCCAAATAATTTTTTTTAATAAAATGTGTAAATTAATTCGTACAATTTAAAGCACATTTGACGTTTGGCCCGTTTGACGTATTCGTCATTTATTGTACTGATAAAAATGAGACACTATTATTGTTAGGAGTAACTAATACGGGAACCGTTGATTCTGCAATATGTTCACGAATCGCGGAATAGAGCAATAAGCAGACAAAATAACGAAACTAGTTTGACAACAGCTGCAAGTGACAGTTCAGTTTGTTGCACCAACTCTGCGACGTACGTGCATGACGACAAAAACCATCAGCGGCTTACTTGGCCCGTTTTTTTCTGAACGCTCGTTACTTTAACAGCATTATTTATTATTACTACTTTAGAATTTTAAAATCCTGTTCTCTGCAACACTGTAATTTACTATTATCAAAACACCTATAATTACAAAATTCCCTAATTATCTTTATATTACAGATAAATACTGTATTATTAAAAATATGTATGGTGCGTTAGCTATTAAACATGATAAAAATTGCCCTCTAAAATAATATTTACAATCTTTGATAATACTAATAGTACGAAGACAGATATCTAAATATAAAATTTCCATTCATTTTTCTTAACACATCCGAATATTTGGTTTTGCAGCTGATTTATCAGTGTATTCACCGAAGTTAAACAGAAGTTCTAGTGATTAATTTATTTACTAAGCTCTCAAATATACGTTTTACATTATTTGTGAGAATAATGAGTCATTCAATAAAACTTCTAGATTTACCAAAGTTCAATATTATGAATGCTTTTTTGCAATGTATTTGTATGACATATTCATAAATGAATACAGAAGTATTAAGTCAAATGACACGCTGAATACTAAATGGCAACAAACAGGATATAACACATGTATAAATTTTCATGCATCATTACAGTGCATTTTCGTACCTACACGGAAATTATGATGTACTTGTTAAACAGGCGTACCAAAACTGTCGGCCGTTCTCAGCATTAATATTTAAAAAATCAAGAATTTTGGTATAAAATGTATACCAAACGTACATAGTGTCATAAGGTTGACCTCCGCCTATAACCTAAAATATATCGGTATTAAAATTCTGAAAATTTAGCATTTAGCATTTTGTAATTATTGTGTTTGTCGAATTTGTAGAAAAGCTAAACTGGTGTGTAGTTTTGTAAGATTTCTATAAGGCTAACTCGTCTACAAAATATGGATGGGAATGAATGTTATTAAACAGTAGATAGGGTATAGTGTGTTCTTTGATACTTTTTTCCTAGTTGATTATTAATTTGGTCAAACTACATATGACATGATTAAGTTTTGTGCATGTGTGGGAACAGTTATAATTCCCGTTTTATCCATGTAGTGAATGAAGTATGGCAAATACCTGCATTTGTGTTAAATAATTTTTTTTATCAAGTTATTACAATCTTAACGATTTTATGCAATAAAACAACTAATATGCTCTTAATCGTGCAAAATAGATTGAAAAGCAAGTGCAATTTTTATACTATGCCATAAAATCTAAGACGCACACACTCACATTGAAAGAAGCTTCAATCAGATTTTAAAAAAATCTACAACAACTGATCATGTTAGAAACAGAAAGTGGGTAAAACGAAAACATTTAGCAAACCAGTAGCCTTTTCTTCAGGAGTTGAGGATCAACTATGTCAACTCATAAAATTAATGGAAAAATGCAGCTACTTTTTAATAAAGAAAAAGGTTACTTCGCTTCTTGAGATGCCAGCATCGCTATCTAAAGAGGTACGAAGTTTAAGTTTCGGTGTGAAGAAATTGACTATGGTTACTTAACATTTTTCGCTGAAGAAACAGTGTCAACTTTAATAAGCCTTCTTTTTCTCAAATATCCCATTCCCTCGAAATAGAACTGTTAATGCAACACTTAAATTAATTAAGATGGAAATCTATTACATCTCATCAACCTATGTGAAATTCGTTGAGGAAGTCAGCCGAGAAACCAAAGGGTCGTTGCAGAAATAAAACAAAATGTATTTAATATACGACGGAAAAGAAGGCATTCTAGTGATGATAGTAGTTGTAGGTGGTACCGGCCGTGATTATGGCGATTTCCTCTTCACTGAAGTTTCGCCCACTGTTGTAGTGGGCATCTTCAGAGATGAGTTAATCGTGGACGTGATTGTCCACGATGAACTCAGCTCTTAAGATGCTTACTAAAGGATATAGTGATGATAATCAGAATACAAGGTGGTGCGGAGTATATGTATGAATATTCAAGAAGACAGACACGTAGATATTCATTCAGGGTAAAATAGTAACTTTTTAAACGACTGTTTACTACCTTCGAGAGTATTATAGTAACKTGAACAAATTGTGAAATTATATTGACAGACTGTATGCTGCATAAGATTTAAAGCTTGCGAAAGTAGTGACTGGATTTATCTTCCATAGCTCCATGTATACATGCACTTGGCGTAATATCGACAAGTATCATTTGTTCAATAATGGTACTCCAAGCAATTTTGAAAAAAATATTAGAAATTATGAAAAACGGGTACCTTTAAAAAATAACAGAGCGAAATCAAAAATTATCTTTTATAGTATTTCTCCACCTATCGTTACTGCTTCATCAGTAAACAGAAATATTAAAGATAAGCTCACTCCAAGAGTTCCTATTAGGATGCCTGAATACTATTTATATTTTTATGTACAAAATATGAGCAAAACTTCGGATGTATGTAGAAATAAACGCAATATACATATATGGAGATAGCTTAATGGCAATTTTTGCGAACTGCTGCTCATAAAAGTAGATTTATTGCGTTCGATTTGCCCATTACAATGCTTCAAAATATCAAATCATTTAGTAGCTTAGAAATAGTATGTTATTTTGTTTGTACAAGATTCTTCAGTCTATTATATAAAAGAAGAGTTTGAGTAAATATGTTAATGGCTAGAAAAAGTATTTTCGTAAATAAACAGAGTATAAGGTTTATTTACAAGATATTTTGCATTCCATTGCAATCTTCAATAAATTTTATGTTTTCTGCTAGCACGGGGTTTAAAATGCAGAATGCCAAAACAATATCACATTTTAAAAAAATTACGATTACTTTACGTTGTKCACTTATTTTTAATATAAAATAGAAGATCTCTAAAAAATCGTTGAATCTAGAAGACCAAAAATGTTACACAGGAAACAGGTCCAGAATATCCAGAAAAATCGTTACAGTATCACATTTTAGAAAACATTTTAGCTAAATAGAACGTAACGAAAAAGCTATGACCCTAAATTTTGCAGAATTTTAATACCAAAAGTGGGCAAAGACCCCCACTTTCGTGAAATGTCTACCATAATACCGCAAAGTTTATACTAATGTGATAGGTACTAGAAAATCAACCTGTCACAAGGCAGAAATGACTTCTGAACAAAAAATATTATTATTTTTTTAATCAATTTCGAACCTCTCCCGGCAAGCCCTCTACAAGCCGAAACCGACCCGCCACACATCAAACACACCTATCACCGGGTCTGAGCTCCTGGTGATGCCGCCCGTCGAAACAAACGTACGACGAACCCCTAGCCTCGGGACTCGGCGTTATCTGTAAAGAGAAGAAAACACCTGACTCGCAAAACCATCTCAAAATTTTAGTTTTGCAACCCGGAAAATTGACGCAGCGGTGGTGACTACGAGGTGACGTCATTACGTCTGACGGTTAACTTTACCTGTCGCCGTGGCAGAGCTCCTGACGATTCCTGCCATCGAACGAAACCCAGGCGGTGTTCCTGCTGTCGGGAGATACTGAAATCTGTAAAATCAAGTGTGTGAAGAGGAAAAATATCGATGGATACAAGTTTTCCGGCTAAAAGCGTCTCTCCACTAATTTTTTTGCTATTTTCTACAAAGCAAGGGCGTCGCCAAGGGGGGGCAGTGAGTGGCAGCTGCCCTCCCCCCTGGATGTCAGACAAAAGAGGAAAAGTGAAAATGGCTCCGCAAACTGAGATTTATATTGTGTGTAGTTTTTATACTAATTTAGTATATTTATAAATGTATTAAATATTATTAAATTTATTACTGCCTAATGCAGCATAAAACGCAGGGGCGTTCGCCAACTTGACACTAAATATTCTCCAACAATAACTATAGCTACAGGTTCATAACGTTTGCTCTTCAATTTTACATTACATTCTTATTCAGAGATATAAGTAAGCAAAAAATGTATCGATATGTCTTTGTTTTAGGTACTTAAAATTTTAAATAAATAAAACGCTGCTGATCTACTGGAAAACTAAACTCTCCCATCCATTAAAACAGATAACAACCACTTGATATTTAAATCTTGGATAATAAACGTATTAGGGATTTGAACTGTTGTCCAATTCAAATGTACCTCCAATATATCATCTCCCACTTGTGTGTTTAAAAAAACTCAAAGATCAAAAAGAAGAAGTAGACAGGTTAGCATGACAAAAAGATTTGTTTCTGATAAAGTAGAATGTTATAATAACAAGATTACAAAGGTTGTGTCTCACAGATTTAAAATTAATTAAAAGCAGTTAAGAGTTTAACATATAACTGCATATATGTACCACATAGTTTATTTTATTTTTACTAAAGTTAGTAATACGTTTTAGAATACAGCATGGGTACTTCATAAAGCGTCAAAATGTGTTTGCCAATCCCATCAAAATAATATCCAAATAATTCACAAAGACAGCATCAAATTCATAACCATCTAGATATAACTATGACCACAGGTATTTTAAGTAAATTTATAGCAACCTCTATTTCTTTTTATAGCTATAGGTACATTTCAATTAAAATTAAACTTTTCATAAAATCTTTTTCGTCTTCTTTTTGGAAATTTTCTGCCGTGTCATTTCATTATTGTTGTTATTTAATCTTGTACTTATCTAAAGTATGACTTTTTGATATTTCATTACTTATCATTTTATCTTCATTATAAGAATTTGCATTACTTAACAAATACTGCAGTTTTTGACAGCGGATTGTTAATTGTATTTATACCAGGTGATTTTTTGAAAACTTCACACCTTAAATAACTTTAAATAGAGGAAAAATTTAAAATTTTGCAAAAACAGGTAAACTTTTGTTTGCAGGGGGACAACTTTTGAGATAAGTTTTTAATGAATAGCGCTTACCCTCTTAGCGGGGTAGATACCCCTTCAAAAATTTTTAATGAATCTACCCATCTTACGATACATCATTTAAAAGCTTATTACACAAGGAGTCTTGCCATGTAATTAGTTTTACTATTTTTTACCCATTGACGGGGTAGTGGGTCAAAAAGTGCATTGTAGCAAGTGGCTTATAAAATGGAATATTTTGGACTTTTTTTAACAAAATTTATTGTCTYGCAGTTACAATAAAAATTGTCCTTACTTAAGCCTAAAAAAACTTGTTAAAAAATAATTGTTACACCTAAGCAAAATGCCAAAAATACTTAAAATTTTCTTTCGACATTACTTGATATTGCAACTCGACAGTTTATACTGAATTGGCTAAATAATTATCTACTTTGTGTTTCCAATTTTTTATTTCAACTTTTTGGCTACTTCTTTGGCACGACCATTTTTCTGTATTCTGGGATTTTTTTTAAGTGTCATATTTTTTACAAGTTGTTTGTTTAAATTTTGGGTTCTCATAAGGACAAATTTTATTTCCGCACTAAAATAAAATACATTTTGTTGAAAAGAGTCCAAAATATTCAATTTAATAAGCAACCTGTTTCGTAGACACTATTAATCTATTACCCCGTCAATAAGTTAAACGTGGTAAAACTAATTACATGGCCAGACTCTTTGTGAAATAAGCTTTCAAATGATGTATCACAAGATGGATAGTTCCATTTAAAATTTTTAAAGGGGTGTCTACCCTGCTCAGAGAGTAAGCGCTATCCATTAAGAACTTATCTCAAAAGTTGTACCCCTGCAAACAAAAGTTTACCTGTTTTTGCAAATTTTTAAATTTTTGCTATATTTAAAGTTATTTAAGGTGTGAAGTTTTCAAAAAATCGCCTGGTATAAGTAATATCATTCAATATAAAAACTCCTGTTTAAAATTTATTTTTAAGTGAAATGTGGTTTACATATTTTTCATAACTTTACGGGATGACTTAGAAGACGAAGATTAAATATTAGCTAAGTAAATCCCTCCAATCTTCGAAACCTCCAAAATTTTATGAGGTGTTGTAAAGTGCTAAATCACATAACCCCCGTATCGAAGTATCGTTTGCCCGCATAAAATATATCGATGTTTGTTTGAGATATAACGATATATAAAATTTAGCCATTATCTTGTTTTTAATTGTACAATTACAAAAACAGTTTTTACCCTCCCCGTTTGTTTTTTCCTGCCCTCCTCTAGCTTGTGAGCTGGCGACGCCTTTACTACAAAACGACCGAAAAAACCTTTTGTTTTGTTTTTTTTTACAAATACCTCTACTTTTTCGTAAATGAGGGTCGACTTCTGCCTTTACAATAATTAATTGTCATTTTGTTTATAAATCATTTGAACTAACCATCGCTTTTTTGGCTGGTACTGCGTCTAGCAGCCAACTATGTATATCAAAATGATGGCGCGAGTTTAAAAATAAAATGTATTATTACTACTAAGGTATAGTTAAAATATTTTATCTTGTACAAGATGTAAACCGCACTGAACATGTCCCTATCGTATTAGTTCTTATTTATTTTTTTTATTTTTTATTTATACTGAAACTCTTGAAACGCACAGACATAAAACATTAAAACAACAAGATCAAAAAAGTTTAAACAGGTACATAATAAAAGATACAAAGACACAACAATACATATACAATGATGTACACCTACATATACAAAGTGTCCGGAAATAATGAACAAAAAATGATGGGGGTTGAATCTTCTCGAAAAATTAATGCTACAAGTTCCAATACCATTTTGTCAAAACCCAAAAGTAACCAAAATACAAGGTGTCAAAATTATTTTTTTCGATCAATTTTTATTAATAACTTTTTTGTCTGTGTATCGATTATTTTAAAATTTGGCACACACATTTCCTATATAATTGTGCATTTCTTGTCCAAATTTAAAGCAAATCCTTCAATGCCAAATGGCTTAAACTACCCTTGACTTTTAAATTATCACCTAGAACTTCTTTATTTGTGATTATTTGTAAATTTTAATATCAGAGATATTAAAAAAGTAATGTACAATTATATATTATATCCATTTAGATAACGAATCATATTAATAAAAGAAACAGTAGGATATATATTAGTTTAAACTAGTGGTAAAGCAGATATCATAAATTGTCCACATATATCAAAAATTTCGAAGGATTTTTTCAGCTAATTCTGAATGTTAGGAAGCGTTGTCCATAAAAACAGCTGTCGGTTCTGGTTGTGGTAACAATTTTTCGACAATTCATTTTTAAATAGCAGTGCGTCCATACTACTATCACCCGATTTGTTTTTGGAACAAAAAATCAAACTCGTATCTTCATTTTCACCTTTCACAAAAACGCCTTCTCCTCCTGCATGTAAAATGATGTATCTTTTCCCATCGCCGCTATTTGACGATCTACAGCACAGTACTGAGTCATGTTGCCATGTGCATTTATTTTCCTCTTTACACAAAAAAAGTTTCGTAAAATAAACAGAAGTTATATACACTGTTTGCTTTTAGCTCTTTAAACATCCGTAAATGTTTTTTTCATATCAGTTCATCAATTGCCGGTTGCTGTGTTTCTTATACTTCAAGCCAGAGATATTACCAGGTTTTTCAAGCTCGATACTCTGCTAATAACTGGATGTCGCAAAAGTCATTCAAAGCTCTAACAAGTATACAGTCACAACTTGGAATAGAGTACCGCAACGTCCGCCATATTGGGAGTAGAAGTTTTGGCGAGAACATTCAAATTTCGCAACGTTAGTTCTACTTAGATTGAAATTGGAATAAGATCAAGGTCAATAATGAAAACCCATTATTGATCAAGGTAGAGGAAAACAAACATTGAGAAATTTGAATGTTCTTGCGAAAACTTTTACTCCCAATATGGCGCACGTTGCGGTGGTACTGTTTTCCATTTAGTGACTGTAGACAAGTAGAAAGTCGTGCACCACCATGCCGCTGGTCATGGTACTATCAATTTAACAGCGCGTTCAAAGATAATGCGGTATTTTTTAGCTTAGGTTGACCATTTTCACCGTCATTTTTAGTACAATGACCAGCGGCTGGAGGCGCTAAAGTGGCTTCAATTTGTCACAATTAATTTACATGGATTTTAGTATGTAAGCGTCATCCAGTTATTTTTAGAGATCAGCGCTCTGCTATCGTAAAGAAATTTTGCTTCCAAATGAAGTTTTAAAGAGTTCATTTTCACCGACGAATTGACTTTGTGCAGCTCACAGAATTGTTGTTAGGAATTGGTAAGTCAACCATTTTGTAATTGTTTCTTGTCATCTTATAAGTCTCCGGACAGTTTTTCGGAAACCTCAGTGCCTAGCGCGACGTATCACATAACATTTCGACTTTCATAATTGCAATAATTTTCACTGCTAAATATCTGCTTTTTCCATTCACCAGTTATTTTAACATAACAACGCAAAAAATACTTTCACACACTACTAAGCATAAACAAGTGAAAAGAAAATCATCATCATCACAATTAACAATGGTTTACAGGTGCATAATGTGTAATTATTTTTTGCAATGTTCTGATTTTATGTATCCAACATTTTCCAAGAAAGATTTAAGTACTTCCGCAAACGCAAACCATTCACAAAAAACCGCTACAAATTGAATCAATACTTCCACATCCAATTGTCAAAATGACATTTACGTTTTTATTTCTTATACTATACGATTAGTAATCAGGTTTTGAGCATTTTTTCTCTCTACACAATATTTCTAAGTCTAACAGTCCTCGTGATTTTAGCAACAATATATAAACTTTTAAAATCGGTTTTTTCCAAATAACTCAAAAATTATTAACTTAACAAAAAAATTACAACAGTGCTTTCTCATCAGAAATTTAATTTTCTATATAATACCAAAAATTTAAAATAATCGTACGAGCAGGGTCCAAAATAGGTTTTTTGGAAATATTTCGAAAATGTCAAAATTTTCGATAAATTTTCTAAGAAGCTTTTGGTGAGAAATTTTATTTCCTATCTGATGGTATTTTCATTTTTTTAATATATTAAATATACTCGGAGATACACTGACCGGCAAAAAAAACCGGCCACCCCGATATATCCCTATATCTGCACAATTTATATCTTAAATCGAGAACTGATGTGGTTTTTCTTCGCTATTAACAATTTCAAATGCTTGTTACACTCCTACCTATGTCTAATTTTAATTTGAGCAACCGAAATTTTCGTTTTAATAAGATCGACATGTTTGTGGAAATCAAAGGGAATATTTTCTTGTCATTTGCTCTTACTAAAAGGCAAGTAGACTTATCTGCAATTGTTTTGGAATCGAGTTTGACAGTTAATCCAAGTTTTCAAGCGATAACAATGTCGTTAACTGTTGCGGACGTTTCCAAGATTGTTGCTTTGATTGAGGATGGTCGTAGTCAGCGGTATGTGTCTCGTACACTGGAAATACCCCGTACTACAGTTCAGGATGCATGGAATCGGTACTTGGAGACTGGCACATGCGGGAGGCGAGCAGGATCCGGAAGGAAAAGGGTGACAACTCTCGTTGATGATCGTTTTCTTGTGCTCAACACACTGAGGGATCGCAGATCAACAGCAGTTCAGCTTCAACATCGTCTTCTAACAGTGCGAGGAATTCAAATAAGTGAGAGAACGATTAGGCGAAGGCTTGTGGAAAGTGGCTTAAATTCGCGAAGGCCTGCCACTGGGCCACAACTGCTGCCTAGGCACCGAAGGGCACGTCTGCAGTTTGCACAGTTACATGCAGATTGGAACCTTCAGCAATGGAGTGAAGTTCTTTTTACAGATGAGTCACGTTTTTGTCTGCGATCGCCTGATGGTCGAGAAAGGGTGTGGAGAAGACGAGGTGAACGATATTTTGACTGCATGATCTCTGAACGACTATCCTTTAACGGCGGTTCTGTAATGGTGTGGGCAGGTATTTCTACGGAGGCACATACCGACCTCTTATTTGTAGAAAATGGTGCTTTGAACGCTCAGAGATATGTGGAAGATATTCTTCAAGAAGCTGTTGTCCCATTTTCGCATTTTGTTGGAGATGGCTTTGTTTTAATGCATGACAACGCCAGACCACACACTGCGCGAGTGGTAACTGAATATCTGGATGAGGTTGGCATTCGTAGACTTCATTGGCCAGCATGCAGCCCAGACCTTAATCCTATAGAGCACCTTTGGGACCAGCTTCAGAGGCGTATTCGTGGACGTCCAGCCATGCCTGAGACTCTTCAAGAGCTACGCTTGGCCCTTCAAGAAGAATTTGAAGGAATTCCTCAAATGTGCTTAACAGATTTGATCAACTCAATGCCCCGAAGGTTAAATGCTGTAATTCAGGCTCGAGGAGGACATACACGGTACTGACAGTAGGCAGGAATTCGATTTAAAAAAAGTATCACTATTTTTTTACGCATAAGAAAAAAGTAATTGTTGTGTTTCCGTTATTGTCATCAATTAAATTACCTAAATTTGTATTATTTGTCTTTTGTCTGTCCCAAACTTTGCGTTTCATATCAGCAATAATGATTCTTCAACCCAACATCATTGTTAAGTTGAACTGGTGAATATTTAAGTGCGTTTCACAAACATATCGGGGTGGCCGGTTTTTTTTGCCGGTCAGTGTATTTAGGAAAAACCGTTTTCTTTAAGTGACGCTTTTTTGCTAATATCTACTGAACAGTTTGCTGCAGCGAAAATTTATAAGAAACGGATAATACTCGCAGTTATACTACTAAACACATACTAAAATGAAAAAAAATAAAACAAATAAAAATTTGCAAAAAGGTTAGTTACCCCCCTATTTCGCCCCCTTCTCTGAAACCCTACTTACCCCAAAAACAATAGGTCGCTTTGGGTAGTTGAGATCTATACGTTTGCCAAATTTCAAGTTCAGATATTAAGTCTTTCGAAAGTTATCGTGTCCACAAACAAAACCGCAGACACACGGATATCCGTTGGATGTGGAAGTAATCGTATCTACCCTACCGTACTCTTTCGTTTGTACATGTGTGTTTAGTGCAGTTTACATCTTGAACATGGTACAGTATTTCACTGTGTCAATTACAAAAAAAAAACTGACAAAATAGCACATTCCAAGAACTCTTAATTAATGTTCTTTTTTTAAGATGTGACTGTAAAATGTGTCCATATTTCTGAATCATGATTATTTTCCATCAATAATACGTAACCAATAGATTGATTTCATAAGAATATTAACAAATTTCAATTACCTAAGCGTTTCACTGGAAGATAAAATTTCATTACTCATTTTTAATAAACTCGTAAGTAAATAGACTATTTATCCCATCATAAATATTGCGTATCAGCACAAACCTACCTCACAGTTTTATAAAACTGTCAATGTAAATCAAGAAGCATCTAGAGCGAACTATTCAAAGTTGTAATGACAAATTTTTTGTATGTATAACAGATGAGTCACTAAAGATCTAAAGAAATGTATACATACTACTTAAGGGCTAATAACAATTCCTTATCGTACGTTTAAATTTTAAAAGCAATTAAATGAAAACGCTAAGAGCACAGTTGATTACAAGGTTAACGTATTATTAGAAACAGCAAGTTAAAATTCGCAAGCTGTAATCTCAGTATCTCAATAGCGGAGTTCCGCATACATCTGTTTTGATTCGATATCAATAATTAAAAGAATTTAGAGATTATTGTATCAGTTACCAACCTGATATTATTCGACAAATAGAAATTAGTTATGTTACCTATATATTTTTTTAATCGATCTTTATGAGACACAACACATCTCTTTTGTCTATTTAGCAGTTTAAATCCGAACTTGAATGAAATATTACGCTAGTTACGCAATTTATTCTCAACTCGCTAGAAAACCATCACTTTTCTTAACTTGTAGAACAATGTACTATTTTTGTGGACTAAGTGGAAAAAATAGAAAAAATTATTGAAAGACATCATTGTCTCCTAATTTATTAAAAAGTAGTCGTCTACGCAATCTGCGTTTTTTTATAGTATCAAACCTTGTTCCTGCCACCACTTTAAGCGAAGTGACTTTATACTGAACAAACTGCAAGTTTTGCATTTTTTTTTTAAATAAATCGTAAGGAAAATGATTGTTAAATACAAAAGCAATGGTTGCTACTGATTTAAATGAATTAACAAAATAGCTATTTACGTAAGAAGGACGTAATGAGAAATTTTCTAGACTGGTCGCAAAAAGGCTAAGTAGGTAAGTACTTCAAGCTGGGCCATACCATCAACTACCTTATTTACCGTTCCTTTTTATTTAATATAGTGTATCCGAATTTCCCTATGAAATTCAGAATGTACCTGCAGCGTACATCTATACCCAGCACTGCCAATAAAACTTATTTCTACCTTTTCGGTAGTTGAGTAAAGGCATGTGGACATAAAAGATTGAAAAAAAAAACACAAAGCAGATATTTAACCAACTTAGAAGAATTCTTCTAGTCACAATTTTAATTTCAGCAATCTGAAAAGAAAATTTAGTATTTAAGGCGTCTTACGTACATTCAAAGTTTGTTTATTAAGTATTGTTTATTTTTAGGCTCTGATAAAAAACAAAATATTTAATTTAATAAGCATCTTGTTTGACTGTACTTATTAATCCGCTACATGAGTCAACAATAGTTAAACCAATTGGGTATTATCACTTGTTTTTAAATTACGTAAAATGAATCTTGAAGTGCTTATACATATATCATATGCCATGTTAAAAAAACAAAAAAAAATTGTTGTAGGTAGAGAATTTCAGCTCTGAAATTCGAATCTTAGGAGTCACCGCCAAAACGCTTCTATCCAAGGTTATTCAACTCGTGACGTCAAGTGTCATGTAAACATTACCGAGGAGCGTTCTGTTTAATGGTGTAGTATCATTCTTGTATTGGAAAAGCTTTTGTGTGGTGTTTATTGAAAGGATGGTGCAAGAGGTCGCGCCAAAAAGTGTTTTGTGTAGTTTTACAAGCATCTATTATGTATGGAAAACAAAACAAGTGTTTGTTTGTACATGGTTATTAAAATACTTTAGTCAGTACAGCTAACAAAATTTTTGTAACCGTTCCTCAAGATTATCAACGTATGAAAAAGTTGTTTAAGGCTTCTAGACGTGATATGCCGAAATCGGAAAGTTTTTTTTGTTGTGAAGATCATCTTAATTCTTACTGTAAGTTTTATTATTCTTTTTGGGGTTATAAGTGTTTACCATTCAGTTTCCATTTTGTTATAGCTTGAAGAGGATATGAAAATTATATGCGTTTTAAGTTGATAGAGGGCAATGTTATAATAAAGAACGTCGTTGTTTCCCATATATTCGATTGTTAGCCAGACCGGAAACGAGCCGCAAGAGCCCCGAAAATAAATGGCAATTTATTCTGACCTCTGAAATAAATGTCAAGTTTAGGGTACATTTTTGATTCTTACATTTTTATGTTTACAAATAGTATGTTTCCAACAACCCACTGCAGATCAAATTATCAATGCTACGTTAATTTGATAAAAAGTTTACTTATGCTGTTGCTCTTACGTTCCTCATTTCCGCCGCGTTGAACCGCTCGTGGCTGTACACAAATTCCATAACAATGAACATGCCTTCAGAAGTCATAACTCATAAGTATTTCACTTTTTCTTGGCGTATTTTAATTCGCTTGTCACAAAATAAACGCAAACAACAAACTGATAAATTGACGGACTGAAGCTGACGCGTGACGCGCTGACCCCAGATGTAAACAAGCGGCCATTTACAAGACACCTGACGTCACGGCCAATATGTTCGCGTTTTGGCGATCCCTTTAAATATTCACATTTTTAATATTAAAATTACACCTTAAGATCCATTTTTTCGAATTTATAAGCTGTCACAGCTGTTTTGTGGATTAGATGCTACCTATTAATATGCAATTTAATAAAATATAAATACATGGCAAATACCCAATTGCATGAACTGCGCCACAAATTGCTGCAAATCCCACCGTACTCGCCCGACCTGGCTCCTTCCGACTCGTTTTTGTTCCTAAACATGAAAACATGGTTCGCGGGAAAAATTCAGTTCAAATAAGTAAGTTATCGATAAGGCAGAAGCGCATTTTGCAGAGTTTGACAAATCATATTTATGGAGGGTGTTAAGAAAGTGACAGAAACGTTGGGAAAAATTTATCGAAATTATTTGAAAAAACTTGCGTCTTCATTCCTAACACGTGTGATCGACCCTCGAACATCTTTGCATCAAAACAATCGTAAAAAAAAACTTTCAACTACTACCTTGAGTTCAACTCCGGCAGGCACTACGATAGGCCTRAAGCTCAACGAGTGCGGGCAAATCGGGGTGACCATGATGGCCGGCACACTGGGATGTATCATGGAAGCTCCCGCGGCCACGGCATACGCTGTGCTCCCCGTTGGCGTGCTGACTATCACCCCATCACCTTGGACTGAAGTGATGTGTTTACCGTCGAGGAAGAGGTCGATATTCGAAAGGTAGGGCGAAGGTCCTCTGTCAACCACTACCTCGTTGAGGACTAGGAGATTGGTAGGCATCCTTTTGGCCTTCTTGTCTTTGTCGTTGTCTTCCTGGTCGGATTTTCGCATGACTATGCAGCGAAGCCTGCTTCGCAGAGTCAATGCGGCGTTACCTTCGAGAACATTATTTACCTGCAAAGCGTAACGGGACTGTGAACGTATGCAAAGATATTTGAACAAAATTATTATAGCTCTAGAAACAGTATAATGTCTAGAATCAAGAGGGAACGTTTTTGCTACCTCTTATCTAGACAATAGGGAAGTAATGTAGTAACACTGGTGGTGGTAGTGGCAGTGGCAGTGGCAGTGGCATTGGCATTGGCATTGACAGAGGCATTGGTATTGGTAGCGGTAGCGGTAATGGTACTGAGTAATGATTAGTGTTGGGCGATATGTATCGATACTTTTGCTTTCGATACCCGGTATTGTGTATTGATACTTGGTGTTGCGATATTTCGCTGGATCGATACCAATTAGAGTGGTATCGAATCATTTATTTTCTACCAACCATATCCTCGTTACCTTCCATTAAAATTGCGGAAAAAGTGGCAATGACTTTACTATAGTATAGCATTATATTTTTTATACCTACTCTGCCAAACCATATAGCCTGACTACGGTTTTGATAAAAAGCATATCCTTAACGCTATAGGAAGTCTTCTTATAGAACAACATTGCAATAATGTAAATTGTGCCCGTATAAATCATTTATTGGAGGCTCTAGTTTGTGTTTATAATTGGATTCTCATAAAAAATCACGAACGTTAAAATGCCAGATTAAGTCTTAAAAATGGCTAACCTCTTATCAAGGTATGTGCATGTGCACTTTTTTATAATTAGTAATACAGTTGCAATATAAAAAATCAGGTGAATTTTATTTGTGTTGGTTGGATGTTCCATAAATTAATTCTCGTAATAAATCGCCAAATGCCATCAATCCTTTTTTAGCAAATACGACTATTTTAGTTCAGCCTTTTTCATCAAATGTGTTTTTTTCTCACCAATGCTCAAATAAACGCAAACTAACAATTAAGTTTAATAAAATTCACTTATTCAGTTCGCTGTCCTTGCATGGTAACAAATTATTGATATGTTTAACATGATGCACTAGTAACTGACGAAGCTGAAGAATAGAAAGGTTTTTAGAAACAATGAGTAAATTATGTAAAATAAGAAGTGTTTAATTCACTTTATATAGATTTGCTATTTCCTGGATCGATATTTATTCGATACTGAATATCGATACATTTTGATGTATCGCCTAACACTAGTAATGATGGTCGATGGTGCAGTGATGGTAGTAGTAGTGGCATTGGTAGGGGTAAGGGTAGGGTTACGGTTAGAGGCAGTGGTAGTGCTAGTGGTGGTGGTAGCGGTAGTGGTTATGGTAGTGGTAGTGATGGAAGTAATAATAATAATACTATTTACCGCCCAACGATATACACCAATTACAGGATAATTATTCTATCCATTCAGACAAACAAACGATAAAAATTACCTTTCAAAGCAAACCCCGATAAACAACTGCCTACGTGATACAAAATTAATATCGCCAGTTTCCATAGCAATGGGGTTGTTGCCCTTGACAGTAAATCGTTATTATAGCACATGTGTGATTTTGCCTGGACCTAATGGAGTTAGAAGCTAGCAATAGAAAAAATATTTGTAATGTTTTAGTGTCTTATTTTTACCTTTAAAGGTTTTCCGCCAAATTCAAATATTTCGTGATTCGTCACCGTTCCTGGAGACGCACTCCGCTATTGCGCCGATGTGCCGGAAGCCCTGTTGCATGCTTGATACCTTTGTCGCTGTTGAACACGCGTATGTTCTGTGATCTGTGGTTCTGTGCCTTTGTTTACGTTTTGGTTTGAGAACGAAGGACGCGTTAAAGTTTTGTTTTTCTTTACTTGGTACGTTGTTGTTCAAACATAGACTGTGCAATTATGGAGCAAGATTATATGAAGGGATCTTCGGACAATTTACCATAAATTGGCTTACACATGATTGACGAATGCAATGGAAAAAACCAATTACCTTAAAGTGATCCTCACAGCAATATAATCTATGGCTTGCTGTTACTGGTGCACCTACTGCATCACACCATGATTTTCTTGTAGATTTTCCAAAAGGTACAATTAAAAATATTTTTTCTGCAGCACTACTACTACTATTTACACATACTGGTACAAAACATTTTTTCAGTAGACATTATTAACCGCAAAACCAAGAGCAAGACAACCATATACCTTTAACAAAAAATATCCAGAACAAGAACGGTTGTTAATATTTACGTTATTACGTTGTATGACGTAGACAAAACAAGCATGTAAAGGAAACTCGCGTGGCCAGATCGTTCGATTTTACGCAAATTAGGCGATTTTGCTATTTAAAGGTTGTGACTTGAATAAAATGATATAATGGCAGCTATATACGCTGTAACTCAGGTTTAAACGAGTTTACTTAATAAATAGTTATTGCAGTTTTAATATCACTTGAAATATGGACTTATCCTGCGGCTGTCATAAAATGAATTCTGTTTGCAATATATCCGCTACAAGTTAATATTTTAATTTAATATATTTTACGTTTTAATATTTACAGTGAAAACGACTAACAACGAATCGCGTTTAACACATCCATTCGGGTGTAGGTTTTTATAATTCATAATTACGGTTGCGAGTTTGGAAAATAAAGTGGCAACGCTGCTGCGACTTCGGATTCAGAAACCTCATCTCGGCCGACAAGAATGCCAGGATCAGAAGATACCATGGCAACATCACACAGTTACACCGCACTAAGCGCGCCAGGGAGCGGTGACGTCAGAGATTGAAACTTTAAACATAAGGTGACCAACTTCCCAAACCAGAAAATCCGGACGCCTTCATGGTGCTATTTGTAATATGGGATAAAAATGGATGGCCACATGGCCAGGCATTCTAGGTTATGCCGGCTACGCAGTTGCGTGCTGACACCACAGAACTAAATACTTAGACTTAGAAATTTAATGCAATAAGATTTTGTGATAAATAATCGTGGAGCAGGTAGGGCCAGACGCATGCGCGGTAAAGATTATAATATGGAAAGGTTCTGGCAACGGTACACCAAACAACAAGACCTGTCGCACATTTGGTTAATCGCCATTCACTTTGTCACACCAGCGAGTTATCGCGCAGACTCGCTGCCCTACCAACGAGCAATTTGGCGACTTACAGGTACAATATTTTCTCGCGCATGCCATAACATGTCTGTGTTGGCATTGATGTGACACATGAAACTATGAAGTTAGCTACGCCTGACTACATGAAAATTGAAAAGACAACTGGCAGCAATGAAAAAGTAAAATACCATTTGCACATTTTTAGCTCAAACTATAAAAAAACCGGACAAATCCAAACAAAATTTTGAAAATCCGGACAAATCCGGATACCATATTAAGTACGGACTCATAAACAAAAATACAAACCTGTCCGGGCTAAATCCGGACGGTTGGTCGCCTTATTTAAACATAAACAATTTTTAAGCATTAACTAAGCGCTTTGCGAAAAATAAAAAAACAGCGGTCTATTTTTTTCATGTTAGATTCATATTCCGCAAAAAAAGGGGACAACAGGCCCATTAAAATTATTACACATGAGGTTCACGCGAGCCCTCGTCATAATACAACCCTTACCCACAGTACAATAGAAAGGCGTTGTATATGTCTGCTAGAAATACGTGGAATACAGAAATTAATTTTAGTATCAAAGAACAATCAATGTTCTTATGTAATAGATCATAAGGAAATACTATACTTATTTTAACTCTTCTGTGCAAAAGAGATTCGAAATCCAACATATTTAATAAAGCATCCTGGGCTGTACCCCTCTCACCATGTATTTTAAAAAACAGATAGTTTAAAAACCGTCTGTACCCTTTCCAACGCATGTATATAACAATTATAAATTGGATAGTAGATCAGTGCTCCATACTCAATTTTAGGCCGTACAAGTGCAACAAAAAGGTTTCAAAGCAAAAATATTACTAAAATTCTTGGTTAGAATTTAGGATGGCAATGCCATCTGTCAGCATTACACTGACATGATGACAAAGCCACCCAACTGCCATAACGGGTACTACTTCCTAAAGGAAGTGACCTGCAGCCTGACAAATTGGCATGCAACTGCATACTTCAATTTGACAGCAGGCCCCCACGGCACTTTTTGCTAACGGGCAAGAACCAACATACATTAAAATGCATGTCTATGCTGTGCTGTCTACACCTCAACCAACTGCAGATAGTACTATACCATTTGCTTTGGTATATAAGCAAAACCAGTTCTATGCCGTGTTATCTACACTAGACCTAAACTGCACTGATGAGCTGTAATGACAGCGGAATAGTACTATCTGCAGTTGGTTGAGGTGTAGACCGCACAGCATAGACATGCATTTTAAAATTCTTGGTGTTACGAACAATAAATACTAACACTTTATAACACTCCGAGACCAGAGCAGTAATATAGTCAGCAAATGTACATGAAACATCCCACATTATACTTAAGTCTTTTACAGATTCTAATCTTGTTAATATTTGGCCGCTCTACACATCTCAAAATTTTTGTACTGAATGAGCAAAAAGCGAACCTTAGAATAAGTATTAAAAAGGCTTCAAAGAAAATTGTCAATCTTGCATTTATCTCAAAATAGTGAATTTGCAGATAGGACCTTTAGTTTAAAGAGGGCAGTATAGTAACTGTCAGTTGAATAGACTGTAGTAAAAGTTAAGTTGAATAAACCACAATATAAATTGATGTACCAGCTGTGTAATTTATATAAAACGATAAACAAACAGAAAAGATAACAGTAATCGAAAAAACAAGTTATGCTATGCTGTTGCTGTTTCTTCTTATTTAAGTCACTATAAGTGTTCTGACGATTTTAATAGAGGGAAAACTGTTTCATGGTTTGCTACCAGCTACCACACCAGATTACTCAATAAACACAATTTTTACATACCTGTTCCTGAAAATTGTCAAACTGGAAGGGCGTTAGGAATCCCAACGAACCCAGATGAAACGCCATCACAGGAGGTACAGACTGCTGGAACAAATGACTGGCATAGAGCAAGGTACCGTCACCTCCAAGGCAGATGATGAAATCTATCTTGTCCGTTAGATCGTCTTTGCCGTCTCGGAAGGTCATCAGTTTGTCTTTGATCGKTGTAAAGGAGGTATACTGTTCGAGAAGGTGGTCCTCCATCACTGCTGCTTCCACGAACACCACCATGCGTTTTTCCTGGAATTAAATAATAAAATTGGATATAGTGCTGCCAGAATATTAAGCCAAGGAAGAGGTTAAAACACAAAACTGCATTTGACAAATATCTAAATTTAATGAAATGGTAACGATAACGCTTTTTCGAAATTGAAGAGAACGGCGTGGGTTTTATCTTTCACATAGTGGCGGCTGGTGAGGGAGGGCTGCGGGGCGCCGCCCTCCCTAAGCAAATAACTATGTACATTCATTCAATTAAATTAAAACATTTATTTACATTTACATCTAGGGATTTAATATACCTATTATTAGTTATTACCCATAGGTATTYAATTTACAAGCTTATGTAGATTTGCGTTCAGTGCCTGCACTGCGGGAACCTGCAGCCATCTGAACATCTGATTCACTTGCCTGCCCGATGGGCTTATTCCTGTAAAGCCCCGAGCGTTTCGATGCCAATGCAATGTATGTGGCCAATACGTAGGCGCTTCGACACGCGATTCTAAGCGGAATGGGGTCGTCCCACACATTAAAATTTGATAGTTTTAACCTATGCCTCTTATTGCATACATCATTAATACTAGTGCTAAGCATCTATTTTGCTTTCAGATTAATTTAACTCGTAACAAACGGCGGTAGAAAAAATTACCCTGTTTCAAACCTTTCCTTAAATCCGCCATTAATCACGTAATAAGTTCCTAGTTTCCGTCATGCGCACTCTTACAGCTCCCTAGATAGCAGACGCTCACTGTTGTCAGTTTTATAAATAGCCATAAATACGAATAATGCAATGAGAGTGAGAGAGCGGGACGAATGTATAACTGTCAACGTCAATTAGGCTTTTTAGAACACGTGACTTTCGGAGCGACTGCCAGGGGGCACATGTCAAAACGATGTAGCTTCTAGCGCGCTGTCATAGAAACCCCATTACTTAATGCCAACGTCAGTCACTAGAGCTGGGACATTCGATTCAATTCAAATCGTTCAATCAATTGCGTAGATTCGGATCATTCAATTCGTTCATATGGATCGTGAATTGAAAGTGACAGCGGTGTCTCCTGTCTCGCCACAGCATATAAATATGCTGTGTTCTCGTCGTGTGCTGTCGTCAGCCGTTAACCATGTACGACGCACGAACGACGCTGAATCATTAGCTGTGAGCCAAATCAAGGCATGAGTCGTTCAATTTAAACGACTTGGTCATGAAGGACCCAACTCTATCAGCCACGCGTCCGTTTCCACGGTTTCGCAGGCGCGTCCCATGCGTGCGCTTTTTGCCCCCTGGACGCCATATTGGATGACGTAATCTTAAAAAGCCTAATGCAATGTAAACATAAGACATAACCTGGTGATAACCTGCAACCTGCAACTGTTGCTTTGTTCTTTGTTGTGTACGGACGCTTTTCGTTAGTATTCTTGCAACACGGAACAAAACACTTCTTAACGTAAACCATTTTTACATAAAAAGAACAACGGATTTTTTTTTCGACAACGTCTTACTCAACCACTTAATCTGACACATACAAATAAAAAAACTCGAAAGTTTAACCAAACTATGTAAACTGTAAACAAAATCGCGTTAGGTTAGGGTTATTACGTTGCATATGGGACACATACAGACCGTGCGATGTTGTCAGTGGTACTTTAACGTTTTCTTTCTAACCACAGCCAGAGACAGTCCTCCTAGTTTCAAAATTTATCATGTCGTTGTCATAGGTAAGTATACAAACTTTAAACATTGTCAAGCAATAACTCAAGCGTCGTTTAATTCCTTATAATAAAAACATTGGTACAACAGCAGGTTCGACGKTTACAGTGTTTTCGTGTTTTAACAAAAGGCCAGTGAATGCGCTTATTATATTAAACTATTCAGTATAGAATAAACTGACTGAAGGGTGATTTAAGTTATTTTCACAAATACGCCTTAAGTTGATTCATGAAAACCCCATATCAAAAATATACTTATCAATCATTGTCACAATGTCAGTTTATGTGTACTTTCCTCACTGCATCGCAAAAATTTGCCCACATTAGCAACGCGACGCAGCTGAATAAAAAATGTAAACAAATAAAACTGGCAACGCCGCTAGAACACAGGTGTTTTGTTGATGTTTCTTGCTTTCGTCAGCACGCGAGCCATTTACGTCATCTCCGTGGCGGAATATCGAGGAATTTGAAACGGATATTAAAAATCCATACACTCCCATTTTTTTCTCGGCCAACAAGAACCGAAAAAAATCGCAAAAAAATTTCTTTGTGTTTCATTTTCTATGTACATTTTAAATGTAAAATAAAAAAAATGTGGGACGATCCCATTTTGGACGCACTTCGTTCAGCCCTATGCACGAGCGCGAATTTTAGTAAATAGTGCAATCGAGCGTGTGCATTTTTAAGCGTACGAACAGGATTTTATTTTCGTGGAGTGTGTGATTTAATGAAATTAAATTTCAGTTCTCCGAGTTTGGCAGACAAAATAAACATTAAAGAAAACGAACGCCCTGTGCCTGCACTAAATTTAAGGAAAGTGCAAAAAGCTTACAAAAATCGAGCAGGATTTACAAGAAAGTTTGATGCAAATGTGTGCGAACAGACAAATGCTTTTTTTTGTTTTGTTTGTTTATTGTTTGGTGGCGATGATAATTGGACGAAAGGACGGGTACGTGATTTAAAACATCTCGGCGAAAAGATTAAAAAACACGCAAAATCGGCCCAAGCATATGAATAACACTGTACGCTTTCAGCTGCTAGGCACAACTAATATTGCTTCTGGTTTAAGTAGTGCGTATCCAGAAAATATTCGCAAGCACAACGAAATAGTATCTAATAAAAACCGTTACATCCTGTCAAAGATTATCGATATTTTGAAATTATGCGGCAAATGCAATCTTCCACTCCATGGTCATAATGAAATGGACGATTCTATTAATAAAGGAGTATTTTTGGAATTAGTTGATTATACAAAAAATTTGGATTTTATATTGTGCACCCATTTGCAAGAGACTAAAGGATTTAAAGGTTCCTCAAAAACAATCCAAAATGAGCTCTTAGATTATATGCTTCGGGTATGTAGATAGCAAATTTTGAGTGAAATTAAACATTCTCGATTTATTGCACTAATGGCGGACGATACAACCGATGTGTCTACACACACTCAGACGGCGTTAGTATTTCGTTACTTTCTTGACGGAAAAATACATGAGCGATTTTGGGCGGAACAGTGGCGGCTGTTGTATACGGGCAAATTGGAGGTCAAAATGGGTATTTGCCATGTATTTATATTTTATTAAATCGCATATTAACAGCCAGCATCTAATACACAAAACAGCTGTGACAGCTTATAAATTCAAAAAAATGGATCGTAAGGTATATTTTTAATATTAAAAATGTGAATATTTAAAGGAACCGCCAAAACGTGAACATATTGGCCGTGACGTCAGGTGTCTTGTAAATGGCCGCTTGTTTACATCTGGGGTCAGCGCGTCACGCGTCAGCCTCAACCCGTTAATTTATCAGTTTGTTATTTACGTTCATTTTGTGACAAGCGAATTAAAATACGCCAAGAAGAAGTTAAATACTTATGAGTTATGACTTCTGAAGGCATGTTCATTGTTATGGAATTTGTGTACAGCGACGAGCGGTTCAACGCGGCGTAGATGAGGAACGTAAAATCAACAGCATAAGTGAACTTTTTATCAAATTAACGTAGCATTGATAATTTGATCACAGTTGCTTGTTGGAAACATACTATTTGTAAACATAAAAATGTAAGAATTAAAAACGTACCCTTGACATTTATTTTAGAGGTCAGAATAAATATAAATTGCCATTTATTTTTGGGGCTGTTGCGGCTCGTTTCCGGTCTGGCTAACAGTCGAATATATGGGGAACAACTTCGTTCTTTATTATAACATTTTCCTCTATCAACTTAAAACGCATATTACTTCCACATCCAACGGATGGGAAGTATTATATCGCGAAAAAAATTTTCAAAAATTTTTATTTACACATTCGCTTTAAAATGGTTGAAAACGCAAAAAAAAAAACAAAATTTGAGCAAAAAAAAATTTCTTGTCTGTGTGTCTGTGTCTGTGGTATTGCTTGTGGACACGATAACTTTCGAAAGACTTAATATATGAACTTGAAATTTGGTAAACGTATAAATCTCAACTACCCAAAGCGACCTATTGTTTGTGGGGTAAATAGGGTATCGGGAAGGGGGCAAAATTTTTTTTTTTGCAAATTTTTATTTTTTTATATTTTTTTCGTTTTAGTATGTGATTAGTAGTATAACTGCGAGTATTACTAGTTCTCATAAATTTTCGGTACAGCAAACTGTTTAGAAGATATTAGCAAAAAAGCGTCACTTAAAGAAAACGGTTTTTCTTAAATATCTGCGAATATATTTAATATATTCAAAAGATGAAAATGCCATCAGATAGGAAATAAAATTTCTCACAAAAAGTGTCTTAGAAGATTTATCCAAAATTTTGACATTTTCGAAATATTTCCAAAAAACCTATTTTAGACCCTGCACGTACGATTTTTTTTTTAATTTTGGTATTATATAGAAAATCACATTTCTGATCAGAAAGCGATCTTGTAATTTTTTTGTTAAGTTAATAATTTTCGAGTTATTTGGAAAAAACCGATTTTAAAAATGTATATATTTTTGCTAATATCACGAGGACTGTTTGTCTTATAAAAAATGTGTTTCAGACCTGAAATTCTCTACCTACAAATATTTTTTTTGTTTTTTTAACATGGCGTACGATATATATGCACTTTAAGATTCATTTTATGTAATTTTCAAAAAAAGTGATAATACCCAATTCTCCGGACAGAACAGCAGCTTTAAACCAAACAATGGATAAACGAATTGAAAGACCATCTCAAACTCGATGGAATTTTAAGTCTCGAGCTATACAAACAGTATTTGAAAATCGAGATGATATCCTAGAATGTTTTGAAAATATTTTGTCCGGAATTCCTAAAACATATAACTCTGAGACCACAATACAGGCCGCCGGTTTCGTAAAATGACTGAATGATTCTACTTTTCAATACTGGTTGGATTTGTTTTATAAAATAATGCCACATATTAACACATTATTCAACCAGTTGCAGAAAATTCAAACGGACGCTGTAAAATTGCAATATGCTATTGACAGTTTTGAAAGAATAATTATCAACATCAGAAACAGTCTACCCCCTGTAACCCAAAATGTGCCAGAAGCGAGGGGAGCGAAGAGACGAATTCGAAATGAGGAGAATTTGAACTTATCAGCCAGAGAAATTTTGGATACCATTATATATCAGATTAAGGAACGCTTTGTTTTTAAAAATCATCTCTCTGGTGCGAAGTTACTTCAAAGAGAAAATTATGAACATTATAGGAAAAAACTACCTTTAGAAGATATTTATATGTTCTGTGTCGCGTTTCCAATGGTTGAAAAAAATTGACAATATTTTATTCACGGCCGGAAATAACAGAAGACAACGACTACTTTAAAATTGATCAAGACATTTCTAAAGAATAAAATGACGGAAGAAAGATTGACGGCACTTGCCATGTTGTCTATCGAAAAGACTTTAGTTGGAGAAATTCCGGACTTCAATGGGAAGGTGGTCGAGATGTTCAACAGCGACAAAAGCAGACGGACAGAATTCCATTTTAAGAAGTAGATATTTGGTAAGTATTTAAATAAGGAATATTTTTTGTATTACTGAATCAGCGCCCCCCCCCCCAAACAAAAATGCCACCAGCCGCCACTGCTTTCACAACACACAGATAGCAGGTGTTTCGAAGAAAACGAACCATCCTCAATAACATCGTAAGTACGTAAGCTTTCTCGCTTTTTCCGCGTCTGATTTCGCAATAAGGTCGATGTTTCTCCCGCACTTATAGGGGGCTACATAAGAAATATGGAATATGGCATAGGTTTGTACCATATACCATACTGCTTATTCCTGTCCTGATGAGCCCCTTACAAGTGCGGGCGAAACGTGAACCTTATTCCGAAATCAGACACGGTCTAACCCAAAATGATAATAATAATAATAATAATAATAATAATAATAATAATAATAATAATAATAATAATAATAATAATAATAATAATAATAATAATAATTACACTTCATATAAATTATTAATAAACAGATAATTTCAACTGAAAGCGACCCTGTTCAAGTGTGTTTTATGTATTTGCTAAATGCAGTCAGACTCAGATCATGCATGTTATTTACAATGATAAAATTTTATATTTTTGCTGCAATATATGAAAATGACCTTTGAGAAAGAGATGTTTTATGGGGTGGAATTATCAACATATATTTACTTCTAATACGAAAATTATGTACCTCGAAACGAAATATGAACTTATTTAAAAGATATTTAGGTGTGTGTAATTTAAGAACTTTAAAAGGAAGGTAACACATATGACTGAATCTACGTTCTTTTAGATTGAGCAAATTTAAAGCCCTAAGTCCCTCTTTTACACTACCTCTTCTTCTCAAACCCAGAATTAGCCTGACACGAGCATTCTGCACAAGCTGCAAACGCGACCGATTACGCTCCGTCAATTCAGGACCATAAACAGCGTCACAATGGTTCATATAAGATAATACAAGTGAGTTGCAAAGAATCTTTTTTGTATTGAAATTTAAGAAATCTTTAGAGGCATATAAAAGTCTTAATTTAGAGAAAGAACATTTGATTACCGCGTTTATGTTTTTCGAATTTAAGTTCTTCATCCAAGAACACGCCCAAATTTTTTGCAACACTAGCTAGCGGTAAAATTATTTTAACACGCCGAGCAGTTCGCAGTCTCACAGCCCTAAGACCAAACAGCTTAACCTTAGATTTAAATGGATTTAAAGACAATGAATACTTATGTGATAGGTCAGCAAGAATCTTCAAATCGTTATTAATATTAGCATTCGCAAGTTCAGTTCGAGATTCTTCAAAGGAGAAATAGATCTGCGTATCATCCGCATAATGGTGACTTTTACATGTAAGAAGAGCTTCGCTAAATTTTGAGATATATATATCGTAAATAATATAGGACCGAGTATGGATCCTTGCGGCACACCACTTACGCAAATCCGAGGGTTTGATGTCATCCCATCGAGCTTAACCATCTGATCCTGTCACCAAAATAGTCAGTCATAAATTCCATTGCATTGTAACTAAAGCCAATAAGGTGCAACATTGCTATCATCAGTTTGTGATTGATGGTATCAAACGCTTTGGTATAATCTAATAATACAAGTGTTGTTAACATGCCTTTATCGACAGCGCCTATGTCATCTACAATTGTTAAAAGTGCAGTGGCACGAAAACCAGACTGGTTTTACTGGTTTTCGGGTATAATATTAAATGCTTCAAGGTGTTTTTTAATTTGCTTGCTTAGAATCACTTCAAAAACCTCAATAACGCCTATGCTGCTATCAGCCTTTACTTCTCATTTTGCACCTCTTTTAGAAGCAAAAGGAAGCGATTTTTTCCAAAAGTTAAATTTTTATCAAAAGGTATTTGTGAAACTGATTAAACTTCCATACAAACGATTGACTGCTTGCCTGACATTTCTGGAAGTCAACTGCTAATACTCAAACACAATTAACTAATGCAAATTGCCCAAGAATGGGGGTTGCGTTTCAAAAACGTTCGTCTTCAAGTGTCCCAAACGAAAGAATCTATGGGTTTAAGGTCTGTAGACCTTGCTGGTCATTCAAGAGGTCCTATTCACCCAATCAATCTAATGCCCCTGATTACTGTCATCAAGGAATTGCCTGCCATTAGTTCATTTTCATTCAACTCCTCATCTTAGAGAGAGAGAGAGAGAGAGAGAGAGAGAGAGAGAGAGAGAGAGAGAGAGAGAGAGAGAGAGAGAGAAAGAAATGCAAAAATGTCCGCGTTTCAAGTGTAAATATCGTTGCACTTATACAAATTATATTATATTTCATGGGTACTGAGATAAATTTATGAAGAGAAATGTATTGGGGCATATTAGGGGAATCGAACCCGGATCCCCAGATTTGGCCTCTGTTGCTCTGCCACTGAGCTATGATGGACGTGTAGAAAACTCGGCCCGAGCGTATTATTAACCGATGTTTTACCTCGAAAAAGTGCTCCGCTAAAACTTGGCTCAAATTAACAAATAAGGCTCCTAATTGTAGGTGTATATCAAACACTTAATTTCAGGACCCCACCCCCATGGCTTGCAATGCCCGCTTGTTAAAAACAAAACCATCAAACTCGTAGGATGAAGCGACACTAGTTTCATAAGTAAAATAATAATAATAAAATTAGAATTAAAACTTTGTATTTCAACGAATATACTTTATGCATACTAGAATCCTTATAAAATTGAAGTTAATGTCATTGATTAATTATAATTAAAAATAAACGGATATTATGAAAACAAAATCTCAAAATACAGTATTTAGATCTCTAGAAAATTAATTTAGCGGCAAAATAATACAAATTACTTTCGTCTTTTCAGACGTTTTTTCAGAAAAATAAGAAGATCAACGAAAGAAGACAATAAAACAGATGTATAAGGAAAAGGGAATATGCTGGCAACGTATATAAGCCCAAAAATTAATATAACTTGTGGTTAGCTCGTGATCGGCGGCATACCGAACAACTGCTATTAAATCTTAGATCTCTTCATAATGTATCTAGTGTTGTTGTTGTTTTAGATGGTGTCGTTACAGTGAAGTAGTTCCGTGCATCTAAAAAAGTGTATGTGGTACAGAAAATCTCAGCAGTAAGTAAGAAGGTATTATGCCTGTGGAAAATCAGGAAAAAATGGAAACATGTCCAGCCACAAAAAAATAATAGTGCTGAGGAAGCTCCAATGTAGCGAAAAGAAAGGAAACTAATACACAAGACGAGAAAATTTCTATCTAGAGATCCCGCAAGCAAATTGATAAGCACATACGAAATCACTCAAAGCGTCGATACCATGAAGAAATAGCAACATAAACAGGAATCAAGCAATTATTTTACATTCATAATGTGTTCTATTGTCGTTACAGTGAAGTAGTTTCTTGTATCTAGGCAAGAAATGACTCGTGGTAAAAAATACAGCAAGACGGAAACTACCAAATATACGTTGAGAACATTACCAACAGTAACAAAAACATCATGTAAGAGAAATAAGAAGAAAAACTGTAAATCACATTAGACAAAACACATGCAAGCTCAGAAGGACCTTGGAAGAAACTATTCAAGAACGACGACCAAAATAAAAATCAGGGAAAGAGAAGAAATCATATAGACAACAAGACAAAGGGCACTACGACAACGCAATATTACTGTGCAGAAACCAAGAAGACATGAAAACAAACCCACCCACAAAAAGAATTGGGACGACCGTAATGAATCGTGGAAAGAAAAAACGAATGCATACAACCAGAAATATCCCGTAGAACAACGTCACCTAATCTACTGCTCTAGGAAACAAACTGATAAACACATACGAAAACACCCAAGGAAGCGTCGACACCATCACGAAAGGGCAATCTAAACAGGATACATGAATCATATTTACTACTTAAMATAGACAAGAAAATAATAACTGAAGAGGTCCTAAATCTCTACACAACTTCAGACATCGTTTCTTACGAGAAGGAAGACAATGAAGTCGCGCTAAGCCAACATCAAACACGGAAACATCTAAGGAAAGCATTCACTGGCTAAGTACACCCTAAAAACTTTGCCTACCCAATCCCCAAGCTTCCCGTAACGTGCGCTACGTGGGAGCCCACTAGAAACAAGCGTGTCAGCCCTCCAACCCAGCGCAGACGTAGCCGACCCGAGGGTATATCCGAGAGCAGCAGAAATGCCTACCGTACGCTGGTTCAACCAATCAATCAATTTACAATAATAATCTTAAATCTAGTGGCAGTTTTAGAAACAATTTTAAATAGTAAGTAAGAATTTAGATAGCAATGCCATCTGTCAGCATTACACTGGCATGATGACAAAGCCACCTAGCTGCCATTAAAATGCATGTCTATGCTGTGCTGTCTGCACCTCAACCAACTGCAGATAGATCTATTTCGCTGTCATTACAGCTCATCAGTCCAGTTTAGGTCTAGTGCAGACAGCACGACATAGAACTGGTTTTGCCTATATACGAAAGCAATGGTATGATGTACGTACAGGTCACTTCCTTTAGGAAGTAGTACCCGCTTTGGCAGCTAGGTGGCTTTGGTATATAGGCAAAACCAGTTCTATGCCGTGCTGTCTGCACTAGACCTAAACTGCACTGATGAGCTGTAATGACAGCGAAATAGATCTATATGCAGTTGGTTGAGGTGCAGACAGCACAGCATAGACATGCATTTTAATGTATGTCGGTTCTTGCCCGCTAGCAAAATGTGCCGTAGGGGCCTGCTGTCAAATTGAAGTATGTAGTTGCATGCCAATTTGTCAGGCTACAGGTCACTTCCTTTAGGAAGTACTACCCGTTTTGACAGCTAGGTGGCTTTGTCATCGTGTCAGTGTAACGCTGACAGATGGCATTGCCATCTAAATTCTTACTTACATCATACCATTGCTTTGGTATATAGGCAAAACCAGTTCTATGCCGTGCTGTCTGCACTAGACCTAAACTGCACTGATGAGCTGTAATGACAGCGAAATAGATCTATCTGCAGTTGGTTGAGATGCAGACAGCACAGCATAGACATGTATTTTAAATTTAAATAGTTTTAAACCATTATGGCGTACTGTACTACCAATCATTCTAAAACACTCATAAGTATCGAATTGAAATTAGTGTACACTACACGGTAAATATCTAAGGCTATTTCCTTTCAGGCAATTTATCTAGAAAACCCCCGCTTACTTGTTATGTTAATCAGCCAAACCAGTTTTAGGCCTGATTTAATTCAATAACTGAATACAATAAACAATGGTTGATTTTTATGACGGACTTCCTCCAATCGATAAGCATTCATGAACAGAGCTGTACCTTTGGGTGCGGGCGCAAAAAAGGTTATTGTTCTCTTAATTTTTAATTTTCCAACTGCACTAATCACTTTGGCCCGAATCGTCCTAACACAGTTAACCGCTACGCCTCTATCTCATTTAAACCTTGATGAACCACAATTAGCCAATTTGTGACAAGACGATTGTGTCCTTTTAAGACCGAACGAAGTTTATAATTATAGGAAACCATGAGGAGCTCGGTTGCTTATTATATGTAAATTTTCCGTTTTTGCGCAAGGTCTTCAATTCCAACACGTTACCAATTACGACGGCGTGATCGTCGACGAAAAAATTATTCAAGTACAATTCAACAGACTGATACTTAACCTTGACACCGACTTACTAGAAAAATGAATGGAATTGCTTTAGGAATGCTTCGAATATAACAGAAAATTCGCTGATTAATGATTTCGTTGGTGTAATACTGAATTACAAAGCATTTGCTACCATCATGTTATTTCAAAAATACGTTCATCGGAATCGTGAGACTGCAGTATTAGAGGTGATTACTAATGTCTGGATAATTATATAAATAGTTTTGCCCAACAAGCAAAAAAGAAACTGTTCTATCCCACGTTACCAATAGAAACATGCTTTTTACTTTTAGTACAGACGTAACATCTATTTCAATGTAATTGCATATACTTCTCTATCACTTCTTATCTCCAAAGTACTTTAAAAACAGCCCCACCCTCAATTATTACCAATGTCTGCTATGTAGATGACAATTTATTGTTTTCTCATAATACAATTTCTTACTGTTTGTGACTGATAAGGAAACGAAAGGGGGATATATGCGAGGTAATACTGGAACCAGTTCGAAACTGCATTGGAATTTTGGAATTTCGTGACTTTTTAAGAAGATGTAAGAACAGTTTTGCATATAAGTGGAAGCAAGAAGCGAATCGATAATTAGATACATATTTTACATTCTCAGGTAAAAATGACATTGAAATAGCTAATTAAATGTATGCAAATGAGTTTTTTTATAACTATGTACTTCTATTTGCAGATTAAGCTTTATGATATTAATTATAAAAATTTCGCTAAATTGCAAATCAATAATTTAAAGTTCTGATGCAAATTATTCTATTAATATTTATATTTAATATTAATATTTAACACACACTTAGTTTGCTGATAGAGTTAATTTGAAATGTACTAAAGTGAGATTCAAACCACGCCAAGATTTCGGTACCGACCATCGTAGTGAACGCACGCGTCCAAGCTACACTCTTGGGTTTTATACTTTTATTTGTATAATAGTAAATCACCAAACTACAGATGTACCTAGTTGATACTGCACGACATTTTATCAGTGAACAGGTGTTGATGTTATGATTGTGTTAGACGCTGGATGGGCTCCATTGCACCCCAGGGGGCGTTATATCTTGCATTAGATGTAAGCTCCTTAGGAGGCGTTATCGCTTGCTTGGAGGTATTTAACTAGATGGAATTCAGTAGGGGGAATTATCATGTAAAGCTTGATGTTTACTCCTTGAACTTAAGAGCTCTTGCACTGGCTGGGAATACAGCCGGCCTTATAGGGATTATCATTGTGCAAAAAAGATTATTAGCCTGGCCTTATGAGGCATTATCAATGTGTGAAATAGATTATTAGTCTGGCCTTATGAGGCTTTATCAGTGTGCAAAAGAGATTATAAGACTAAACTCATGTAAAACTAAATTATTAGAAGAATGCTTGTATTCTCCATATTTATTCCAGGAAGCAAAGAGAGATCGAGGGTCACTGTCCGCTTAGAGGTCCTGACGCCATGGGTTTTTGGTCAACCACCACTACGTTTAAGAGATTATTGTTATACTTCTAAGTCCACCTTAAACATATTTTCAATAGATAGTAATGACTTTGGCTGATTCTGGTTCATAAACCTGTTACCTGACTGACTTGACGTGTGAAAATATAAGTACAACAACATAATCTTGATATTTATGGCCATGGCTTGGGCACAAAAAATAGTGCATATAATACTCAGCTCAGCTTGTATGTGTTGTTCTAGTTTTGGTTTTTACGCCTTTTTTATAGTTTCATTTTTAATTAATCTATACAGGGTCGCTACAAAGTATGGAACCAGCAGGAATATTTCAGGTTATGTTCGATCAATTTTTCTGAAATTGGGCATAGGCCTATGGGTAAATAAAATGCATTTTCTGGAACTGTGGAACCGTGTAAGTTCTCGTTTCCGAGATATGGGCGCAAGTTGCATTTTTTTAATGGGGAGGGGGGTCAAAAGGCACATCATTGAAAATGATATTTTTCCTGATTTCAAAAATGTTGAACACTTGTACAATTTATTGCTTCCGAGTTGAGAAAAGTGTAAATACAATAATTGAGCCTGACAATGAACGAAAAGAATGAAAACAATTTTCTTTATCGCTAAAATGGACAAAAAAGCCGAGTATTAGCATTTTTCCTTGACTGGTGATAATTTTCGTCTAGTTGGCCAATTTATTGCAAATCGGGTACCCAAAAATGTATTTGTTCAGATTTACATTACAAAATATGCTCAAAATGTTTTCCATTTACTTCCTGGCAGTAATGCAGCTTTGAGTAAAAGTTTTCTAATGTTCTTTGTAGCATATTTCGCGGTAACTTCTAAATTTCTGCTCCGATTCGTACTTTTAAATCTTCTGCTTAATGTGGACCATCAGCATAAATATGATGTTTCAGATACCCCATAGGAAAAAATCAAGCGATGTCAGATCAGGGGAACGTGCTGGGCATTCTATCGCTCCATCTGTCTGGAAATATCGCATTCAAATATCTGTTCAGAAGGACGCGCAGCATTTTCACGATTAGGGAAGAGGCAAATGCTATAATGTGTTCGCGCAAGAGCTGTAAATACTTGACCGCATTAAAATTTCCATCGATGAAAAAAGGCCCAATAATGTACTCACCGATAATACCACACCAGACATTCACTTTGTGAGGGTGTTGCGTGTGGACTTGTTCCATCCAATGTCGGTTCGTGTCCGACCAATATCTGCAATTATGTCTATTGATATTACCACTGAGGTAAACCCGCAAAGCTGCTAGTTTTGATAGTATCTACCCAGAATTCTTGAAAAACTTGGGACCGAATGCTTTAAAATGGTTGTTATTGTTCTATAATAATATTTTAGATACATGTACTCTGCCAAGTTTGTTTCAGAAAACAAAGGTGGTTGCTGTCTTAAAACCTGGGAAACCTCCAAATGAAGCAGGAAGTCACCGACCCATTGCCCTCCTGAGTGTCTGCTACAAGTTACTAGAGAAACTACTCTACCAGAGAATAGGACCTATTATTAAAGACTCACTCCCGAAGGAACAAGCAGGTTTTAGGAAGAACAGAAGTTGCTGTGACCAAGTCTTGGCTCTAACAACATATGCTGAAGTTGATTTCCAGAAACGATTGAAAACTGGAGTAGTGTTCACAGACTTATGTGGATTGATCCTCAAACTCTGAAACTCTGAAATGTGGAAAGACTGTGAAGCTCATCGAACGAATACTATCCCAACGTCAATTCAGAGTGCTTTTGGGAGAGAAAAGTAGCAAATTCGGGATTTTGAATAATGGTCTTCCACAAGGATCGGTTCTGTCGCCTATTCTTTTCAACCTTTCCATAAGTGACCTTCCAGTAACCCAATCGAGAAAATTTGTGTATGGCATTGGCTTTGCATAGTAAAGACTTTTCTGTACTTGAACAAAACCTTTCAAGTGACATCAAGATTATGAATTGCTATTTTAAAACCTGGCGCTTGTGCCCTAATCCATTGAAGACAGAAGTAACTTGCTTTCATCTCAACAATCACCAAAAAAGGAAACAGCTTTAAGTTATGTCAAATAACATAATTCTTAAACATAACTTCTCGCCAAAATACCTTGAAGTGGCCCTAGATACGTCTCTAACGTACAAGAAACATCTAGAAAACGTCAGTAAAAAATTACAGACTAAAAATAACATTCTGCATAAGCTTGCTGGTACAAGTTGCGGAGCAAATGCAAATGTACTCCGTACTTCTGCAACTGCCTTGCTTTATAGCACTGCTGAGTACTGCTGTCCTGTTTGGAAAAACAGTCATCACACAGGAACAATTAAGTCAACTCCATTACCTTGGCTTCCGATTCTTTCAAACATTGCTCCTACGGAGATTCGCAGACAGTTTGCTACATATAAAGCTTGGCAAAAATATCAATCAGCTCCTAATGAGTTTCTGGTTTCCCGAGATCTGCAAGAACTACCTACAACTCGGCTAACTTCTAGAAAACCTCTGTGGACAGAAGATATCCTTCGTGCTCCTTATACCATTGAAGATGGATGGTGTTCTGTTTGGCAACTTAAGAAACATGATATATTCAATCAGCAGCTTATAGACGATCCCACGGAAGAGGTAGCAGGAACTGACCTCCCAAGAAGGTCTTGGGTCACACTGAATCGCCTTCGCACAGGTCATGGGAAATGCAAGTTTTTTCTTAATAAATGGGATTCATCTATCAACCCTTCTTGTGAATGTGGAGATCCACTCCAAACAATTGTACATATGGTCAACAGATGCCCCCCATACAGCATGGCCTGATGGTTTTGCGTCTATCCATCGTGTTGATGAAGGTGTTAAAGACTAGCTTAAGACAATAGAGATCTCATTGGAGTTTTCTGCGGTTTTCTTCAATACTATATCCAGAATAAATACATACATGTATGTATCTATTATGGATAAAGCGCAAATGCGAGATCTCTTATCGTTGAATGAAAAATTTTTTTTTAACGCTTTTATAAAAGTCGACCGTAGTCGCATGAAATTAACAGTATTGTGGAATGTATTAATGATTTTCATAAGAATATATATACCACTAAGGCAAAAAGTCGCTTCATCAGAAAACATAATCCAATTTAAAATGTTTCTGTCTTCATTTATCATGTTCATAGCAGTTTCGCAAAATTCTATCCTACGATCGAAATCATCTTCGCTCACTTCTTGTAACAAGTAAATTTTGTATGTATGAAACTTCCCTTTTTTTCAAAATTTTCTGAACAGGTCTTCTGCTAATATAGTGAGTAAAAGGGCACGCTGTTGTACGGAACACTTAGAATTCTCTTGCACATCTAAAAAGACATTCAAGCTATTTTCCTAGCTCGTAGCAACCTTTGGACATCCTAATTTTTGACGATTTTTAATACCGCCGGTTTCGTCAAAACGTTGCAATGTTTTAATAACTGTTGATCTGGCAATTCGTTCACGATCTTCATGAATTGCATTGTAGAGTGCAACTACTTTGCTTAGTTTGTTATCACACTTTTATCGACTCAGAAGCAATAAATTCTACAAATCTGATACACATTTTTGAAATCAGGAAAAATATCCTTTTTAATGATGTGCCTTTTGACCCCCTTCCCATTTAAAAAAATGCAACTTGCGCCCATATCTCGGAAACGAGAGCTGACAAGTAGTTGAAAAAATGCCAGAAAATGCATTTTAATTACCCATAGGCCCATGCACAATTTCAGAAAAATCGGTCGAACAGAACCTGAAATATCCTGCTGGTTCCATACTTTGTAGCGATCCTGTATGTAAACGTAATTAGGCTGATATACATTTAGTCAATATTGAGAGGTCTGTCTTTAGCTATGAGGATATAAAATGGTAAATTTGGCTGCCAAAATTTCCAATTCTAAGCAAATGTACAAAGGAAGTTATCAAACATTGCCACCAAAATAAACAATGTTATCTTTATGCGGTTCTTATGTGATCCACACATAACGAACGTGGACTTCGTGATAACATGTCGATTCTCGAATCGAACAAGTACATGTTACCAACGGATGCCACCAGTGTGATCTGTTAAAATAATGTTTTATACAAGTATGAAATATTTATAAACCTTATCAATGTAAATAAGAATTCCCAACACTACCTTTGACCCGAAAGAACACCAGATGTTTCTTATTCGTGGAAACGAATTTATTTTGATGTAACGGGCAACCTTCGGCTAAAAAAAAGTCTGTAATTACCTAAACGACTCGAAATTAGAAACACGAACAGGTGCAAATGGCAAGATAATTGTCTCAATAACAGAATACTTACGTATAAAATGTAAAGAGCGACATCCATCATGTTTTTGCTTAGGATGATACGGAAAAATACAATAATAATGTTTTCATTACGTCATCGATTTCTGTTGGGTAGGAACTTCTTGGAACTTAATTTAGGTTAATAAACTCTCGCAACAGGCGGCTAAGAAGTACAACTGGCATTAAAACCCATGATGTCATCAATATCTTGGACAAGTTATATATAAGATGGTCTAATTTTTTTACACCTAGTTAAAGCTGCCAGTAACTAATAAAAGAAAATTATTGTAATAAAAAGTGCTTAAATCGAACGTCTTTACCATTATTATAGATATGTATTAACACATCAACACACCAAACAGTTTTATTCATTGCGGTAAATAAGATTATTATTTGTATAAATAAGATATGAAACGCCCTTTTACTATTTATTGGTAGAAAAAGTAATGTTTAATAAAAAAAACTATCCTGTTAGATAAGTAATTAATAAAATGCTACGCCAGCGCCAAACTAATTCGATACTTATCTAGTTCTACGAAAATTTTGTACGTTTACAATTTGCACTCGTATATACAGGGTTTCTATAAACGATTCATGCAACAATGGCGGCGTTGATTTCTGAATTTTTTATGCCGCCTTTTTGTAACTGCTGCCAAGCTACAATATGCACGGCGATAGTAGTTGAAGGTTGCGGATGAAGTTATATCCACGAAATTGATGGTCTTATAAAGATTTTCTAACAATTTACGGTTATTTTTTCTTTCAAATGTAAGTAACAACACTAATTTACTTGTATGAAGCTACACAACTAAGTCCGTCATAACCCCCTTTTGGTGCGGTCATAGCCTTTCAGACATGGCTTTATAAATTTAACTATTTCCTTCCCTATTTTAATATTTGCACTTCTTTTGCAACTAGCATTGCACATTGCACCGCMACAATTTAGCTGTTTAAAGTTTCTAAGTTAGAAAACGTCCACTTAAAATACCAGGTACACCGGTAGTGTAGCTAACGTCACTGTCATTTAACCTCTCTGAATTTTACTATTGTGGCAGGCTAAAAACATCTTTTAATCCATCACAGTACGAATTAACAGGCTTACTGTAGTCACCTTAGAATTACGATACATAACCTAAAAGTTATACGAAACCTTGTCACTCCACAGTTCCGAAATCTGAGCTTACTGAGTCAATTATCCCAGAAAACACTACAGCATATATTGAAAACTCACACTCCCACGCGTTTTTTTTTCATATTAAAAATATCAAATCGACAATCGACAGATGACAAGTAGATATCTATCAAAGCAATAGTCGTGTTCATATTCATGAGAGGCGGCAAATTTATGTAATCGCCTGGATGCATGAATAATTTATAAAAACCCTGTATATAAATGATTCATGCAACGCGGGCGGCGTTGATTTATGAATTCCTTGTGCCGCCTTTTTGTAACTGCTGCCAAGCTACAATATGCACGGCGATAGTAGTTGAAGGTTGCAGATCAATTTCACACCACAGCTCCGAAATGTGAGCTTTCTGCAACCTTAAAGTTAATTATCCCACAAAACACTACAGAATATGTGTTGATAGATGGCAAAAGTATACATCAAAGCAATAGTTGTGTTCACTTTCTTGAGGGGCGGCAAATTAATTTAATCGATAATTCCATAAGCGCCCTGGATGCATGAATCATTTATAAAAACCCTGTATAAGCAAAGTAAGTTGATGTATTTAAAATATTCCGCCAGATTTATACAATAATTTTAATAATAATATTTCTTTAGAAACATTAATTAACAGGATAGTTTATTTTTGTGAAACCTTACTTTTTCTTCTAATATATAGTAAAACGGCATTCAATAATAAGCAGTGGGTCTACGAAAGTTAGCTACAAATAAAAAACTTATTTAGTTTTAGTTTTTCGAGAAGAAGTTCTGGATGACATTGCAACCATCAGACATCGGAATTTGTATGCTATATATATAGGGTGTGTCAAAAAATATAAAATTGGCCTAAAAATGAAGCACCTAATTTTTATTGCTTTAAGTTTAAAAATGTGTTTAAATATCTAATGTCACCTATTTATGGCATTATAGATATATTATATCTACGTATGTCATGACAAAAGTCATAAAACTTTTTTACAAGTTGCTCTCAGAATGATATTATTCAACGTGATCGCCATAACCTACACTATTTCTTACTTTTATTGAAAGCTCGTATGTCTCAATTTTTCTAATTATTATTTTGCAAAATCTTCACTAACAATAATAATTTTTAAAATAAAAGTTTGTGCACAATTATAATGCATAGTAGCAAACATTATCTTTCATTAATTTACTGACTGTTCCCCAGCCTCCCTTTCGATTCAGGTAATCGTCCTATTATATCACACACATCAGGAGTTATTCCTTGAATTATTTACAAAACTGTTAATCTAAAATGATTCACATTTACAAATAATCCCACATAAAAGTATCGAGTGGAATTGCCGATGTATTACTATTTCACTACAAATATGATGAGAGTGTTCCCAAACATCCTGCTGGAAAACCACTCAAAGATTCCCGAAAAAAGAAAGGTGCAATAATTTTTTCCCTAAATGCCACAGCAGTATGTATACATTTGTTTTAAAAGCATATTCGTAGTTGGCTTTTAGTGTAAAATTAGGATTTATATTACTCCACCAACCGCAGTTTTGCAACGAAACTGTCCCATTTGATGTAAAAGTCGGAAAACGTGAAAAACTTCGCCAAGGCAGCAATCTCGATTATGTTATGTGGGATCGCTGAAGGATAAATAATTTCTCCTTATATGCTTATGTTAAGGTCTAAACAACTTTGGAGCATATCGTACGAAAGAGGTTTTATTGGAGATTTATAAAATTCGCGCGTACTAGAAAAAAGTAGCTACTAGAATTTTCTTATCTATCGTTCGTCTCAATTTGTGTATGCAAGAATAAGAGAAAAACGGGAATAATAATTTAGTAACACAAAGGGGTATCAAAGAGCATCAAAGCAGAACACAGCAGTCGGAATAATTGACACGGACAACAAATATAGACATTAGCGCATTGGTTACTTCATCAAATGAGTTGAAATAGGTTTAATAAGCGACACATATACCGCGTGCTCGTTTCAAAATCACTTGCCCTTATTACATTTGTATTTGTTGCAAAAGTGACGCCGAAACTTTCTTCAAATTTGATTCTACTCACAGCCTTCTTACGACACGTTTGATCTTCGTTTTGGGATAAATTTCGTGAATTCCTCCCAATAAGCAATGACATCAAATGATGTCAATAGGTACTATTTTTAATTTAAAAAAAAAAACTTCGTTAGTTGTTCACAATGCGTCAGACGTACTCACGTTGAAATTACAGGTATATCGATATACACACATTTTTTTTTGTTTATCACGTTAGCCAAGGCGAATACGGTCCTGCCTTCATGACTTTCATAATGCAAATATGCCTTCGAATTGACCGAATTCTGCTTACTCACGTGCTCACGCTCTAGATACCTGTAGCATTAGTTAACAGGTGTAAAAACCTGTCCAAAAATTTTACGTATCGGAAATAAACAACGAAACTGAGGCTTGCCTGAGGCGTTTAATTTCACTCTCATGTCACATTTTTTGTTACTATCGACTGCCAGAAAGTAGTGTAAATTTTTGTGTAATGCTGAAGGAATCCAGTAGAAATTGTTAAATTATTAACGTATTTTTACTGGTATATTGCACAAACATTATGGACTTATGACTTACAAATAGTTAATAAACTCACCTCTATTAACCATTGTACTAGTTGAACGAAAGGTTGCAGAACAGAGACGTCTCGAACTTTTTTTATAACTAGAACGGTCAAAGGTGGCTTGTACCACGTCAGTCTTTGGCTGGCTGGATCCTGAATGGTCCTGAAAACAAAAATAGCCGTAAAAAGCGATGAATTATTTAGTAATAAAATCACAATGATCATTATATTAAGGATTTGAAGAAGGCTGCACATTGGTATTTCCAAGTTTTTTTAGTACCTATTAGCAACACTTCGGAATACTTGCAAACTAATGTAATATTAATATTTAAATTATTTCACGTAAGTACGGTGGGAACTTTATATTATGCATAAAATTGTAAGAAACTTAATAAAGTATATCATTATACTTGAGTCATCGATTATTTGAAAACAAATTTCTTTTAAATAAGCTATCTTATACAGGTTTTATACATCTTCAAGGCTATATACAACTTCGTTTTCTTTAATAGCATCATAATAGAACCAGATGAAGTAAACATAAAATAATGTCGCATTATTTTTTTATAAAGTGCACACACACCGCATTTGCATCAATCTATGTACTATGAAACCGTAAATAACATTAAATAACATTTGTTGGTGTGGAAATTATTTTCTACACAAAAATGTACTAGATTTTTGATTCATGACCGAATTAATTTTTACTCAGCAAATGGGGAAAAATTAAGCAGTCTTGGAAACATACAATACAGCTAGTTGTAGATCGTTGAACTAGTCTTAATAGCATGCGTAAAGGTGAATTTATCAAAAAAAGTAACGTATTTGATATTATAAAAATTGAAAATAAATAGGATTACGTAAAATATGAGAAGAGCGTGCGTTTGTAAAGCATTCAAAAATGTGAGGAAGATATAGTGTTTTTTTATCGCTTTATACTGCGGTATTTTTTAATAATCTAAGTTTGTATACTGTATAAATTTTAACTCGATTACTTGAACTTTACTAAACAGTGCACATGTAGTATCAAACAAGCATGTCGATGACACAATGCCGAAAGCTTTCTTCTTTAGGTGTCAAAATTTCACATTACCACGCACCGTTTTGGGTATAACTTTAAGGTTTTTGCAATAATTTCAGAATAATAAAATAAAACAAATGAAGCAATGTCTTACTGCACATGCTTTAATTGTATTAATTAGTACATGTTCCAAGGGAATTCACCCTTATCTTCAGCTAACAGTTGAAAGGAAGATACACTGGTACGTAGAACCTTAGAACACAATATATCTTACCTAACAATAAACAAATAAGTTACAGATAAAATAAGATTACAACATTAAAATAAGCATGATGAAAATGTATGGTCGTGCTAAAGTCTCAGTGACAATGAAAGACAAATGACCACAGCATTGCAAATCCGAAACGAAAGATGACAACCGAATGTGGAATGACAAACCATGCTCGGTCGGCAACGGTAACTAAGTCGAAAAGCAACCAAAATGAAAACAACGAAAACGAAATCAGTAAAGAAAAGCGAAGTAAATACTAAAAGTAGTATACATAGCAAAATGCGTATTACTAAATTTAATTTAAGAAAAGACAATAATTTTTTTAAAACGGGGAAGGAAAGACATACCCGAGAATTGTCGTTTATCAACCTTTTGATTTCCAAAGCTTCCAAAACGTTCAATTTACCACCCTTTGGACAACTGTGCAATAGTTTTGCATTCTTAAAATCACTTCAACWCTGACTGATAAAAGAAGGGGGGAGTATTATCTAAATCCGAAGTTCTGTTTGATGAGACACAATGAAATGTTCTTTAATTATAATTCCAATGCTCCTTCCCGATTGGCCCACATATAGGTAATTCGAACAATTAATGGAGTAAACCCCAGACTTAAAACCAATGGTTCAAAGAATCGTTGTTTCTAACCAAGTGGAAATGTAAATTGTTTCGAGTTTTAAAAGCCAATAGCAGATTGAATTTTCTTAGTATCTTGGAAAGTTTAAAGGAGATACAGTCAAAATGTGTCAATGCAATCAAATTTTGTTATTACACTGCATTTTCAATATGCAATGCAGCCACCTACCCTTATATTTTATTTTTTAATAATGTAATGTATAATGTTAATATTTTTATAGCTATAAAATTGTTTATCGTGTCACTCTCATGACAATCTATATGGGGTTAAGAATCTGTATGAAGTTAGAAATCTGCATGTGATTATAAATCTGTAGGAAGAATTATTTTATACCTTTTAATCCATTTCAAAAACGTAGTAAAATTTTTTATGTAACAAGTATTTTCTGCTTTTGATCTTACGTTGGTCAAATTTTGCAATCGATTTTCAACACGTTGATGATATTATAATAATGTGGTAAATTTCATGTTTATTTGAGTTTCTCTTCATCTGATCATATCTGAAATCGAAAATTATTATACCTCTCTAATAAAACTTTGCCAAATAAAGATGACGTCAACAACACATATAGAGCTTTGTTTCCTATATAACAATTATTTGTCCGCTATCAAGTATCAAACAGAATGATAACAGAGCGAGTTAATATTGCATGGTCATGCAGTATTGAGTTATATTTAAAATTTCAAGTATACAGCTCATCAGAAAGTTAATTTACAATCGATTGCAAGACTCGTACAAAACATGCAAACAGACGCGAATGCACGTTAATAAAAACGAGTTAAAATATCATTTGCTTTGGTGAGGTCATGACGCCAGTCTGGCATGGTCAATTCTTTCGGTTAGTTTTTGGCCAGTCAGTTTGTGTGCCATTACGTCCACGATGAACTCGGTTCTGAAGCTTCTGAAACGTCAGTACGGACTCCGCTCTTCAAAGCCTTAATGACTATATCTTTCGGTTTTTCCACCTGAGGAAGCCCAATAAAGATGAAACTAGCCGTACTAACCGAATGGACTTACCAAAGCAGATGTTATTTTTATATTATGAGTGTTATATTGTGCTTTGATGCTGTTTTTTTTGTTACCGTCGTCGGCCGAGGAACAGGCCGAATTATACATGAGAAGTTTCATTTATTAAAGACAACAGACACCTACTTCGAATATTTATTGAATTGGCAAACTTAAGATGAACTTTTTCAAATACTCTTGAACATGTCCAAATTGGATCACTTGCTATATGCCTGTTGTATATTATGAATGTTTCGCAGTTGCGAAGCCTCCCCTGTATTTCTTGTAGACTTTTCAGTTGTTGAAATATGACAGTCAAGTCGCCCTAAATAAAAATGAACCTCTGATGTCGTCAAACCATTTGGTTTTCTATCAATGAAATTTACWTTCCTTGATAATACTCTGCATCGACCGTTACCTATTTGCTACTTACTTCCATATCCAACGGATGGGAAGTATTGTATTGCGAAAAAAAATTCAAAAATTTTTATTTGCTCATTCGCTTTAGAATGGTCGAAAACGAAAAAAAACAACATTTGAGCAAAAACAAATTTCCTGTCTGTGTGTCTGTGGTTTTGTTTGTGGACACGATAACTTTCGAAAGACTAAATATATGAAATTAAAATTTGGCAAACATATAAATCTCAACTACCCAAAGCGACCTATTGTTTGTGGGGTAAATAGGGTATCGGAAAGGGGGCGAAATTGGGGGGTAACTACCCTTTTTGCAAATTTTTACTTTTCGTTTTATTAGTATAACTGCGAGTATTATTCGTTCTTATAATTTTCGGTGCAGCAAACTGTTTGAAAGATATTAGCAAAAAAGCGTCACTTAAAGAAAACGGCTTTTCCTAAATATCTCTGAATATATTTCATATATTCAAAAAATGAAATACAATCAGATAGGAAATAAAATTTCTCACAAAAAGTGTCCAAAAAAAGTTATCCAAAATTTTGACATTTTCGAAATATTTCAAAAAACCTATTTTGGACCCTGCTCGTGCGATTTTTTTAATTTTGATGTTTTATAGAAAATCAAATTTCTGATCAGAAAGCACTCTTGTAATTTTTTTGTTAAGGTAATAATTTTTGAGTTATTTGGAAAAAAGCGATTTTAAAAATTTGTATATTTTTGCTAATATCACGAGGACTGTTTGTCTTCGAAAAATTGGTAGAGAAAAAAAATACTCAAAACCTGATTGCTAATCGTATAGTATAAGAAATAAAAACGTAAATGTCACTTTGACAACTGGATGTGGAAGTATTGATTCAATTTGCAATGGTTTTTTAGCAAGAAGTGGTCTGCTTGTTCGTTTTGCACCTTGTATCTACAGAACCAGTCATTAAAAACTTTTTTAATAACTCTTTTAGGTAACAGACAAGGGACTCCTAATGTGTCTCGTTCGAGATTTGAAAAATAACAAAATACAGGAGAAACAATGCAGTAACTACAGCAGTAAGTAATAAGAAAACGCATCAAATTACTATACAACAGTCGCTATAATTGACACATACAACTGATATCGTCGCTTGGACAGATTAGCATTTACGTCACTTTACCGACTGGATTCGAAATGAGTTCGAAAATATTGGTACCATTCTGTTAAAAAAATCAAATTATATATGTTGAGTTTATTTAGAATGCAATCTGTACAATAGCATTTCTTTTTTTATTATTAAACTGCAAAATCCGAACTGTCCTATTTTTTGTATTTAGTTTATAATATATTCGCGATTTTTTTCGAGTTTTTCACAAAATGGCAGGTGACGCTAGAAAGGCCTAAGATGGACCACCACCACGGGCAGTGCAAAGGAAAAAATTTATATAGGTAAAAATTAAATATCGTTGTTTGGCAAGCGCATCATTGAGAACGGCTGGGCCGATTTGCATCATTTTTAATGTTCATCATAGTCCAAATAAGGTTTTTAGGCAAGAAAAAATTGAAAACGTTTCTCGGAAAATTAGAAAATTCGAAAAAAAGAGATAAGGTGTTTTGCGATGGTTGTTATGTTGTATGAACTAGCGACCCTAAATCACGATTGGCGTAATTCTTTTTTCTTGTTTTGCTTGATCTGGTTCTGGGAAAGTTTTCATCAAAAGAAAATTCGGGATTTACAGAAGGTCAGAAACTAAATTTTTATTTGCACTCATAACTGGCGACAGGAACGAAATATTTCGTTGATTCTTTTTTATTTTAAAGAAAGTAAAAAAAATTCGAAAACTCTATAGAAAGAATCCAATTGAATGTTTCCGGTAAAATTAAAAGTTTGTAAAAACGCATTCAGCTTAAAATAAAATTACATTTGTTATATATGTGCGCAAATGTCGTTTGACAGCAAATCCATTTGCGAAATATTTATTCTGCGATTTGTCATCGCACATATTTGACTCGGACAATACATTCCAGTTTTGATAGAAAGCTAATTTCAAATTATGAATTAAGTTTAGTCGATTTCCATAAAAATTCATCACTATATCATCTCTGACCAAAAAAAAATCGTGAGTTCTGAAGTGCCTGTTACATAGAGAACGAAAATCAATTCTGTTATTTATTTTCAGTTGAATTGTGATTCTGTTATAAGCTCATCGCAATTGTTTCAAGGGTGAATTGTTAAGTTCTCTTATTTATCTCAAATAATTATATCTACACACTTTTCCAATAAATCGTTGGGTTGATATGGAATTTTCATTTAATTCAATTTTTAAACAATACTGCATGATTCCAAGTCGATCGCACATTCCACCTAGCATATAAAATTTCCTGTTGACATTATTCTAAAAGTAGGTAATCTTCCTAAACAAAATGTGAAACAGTTCAATATCCAAACCAGCAATCGTCAATGCACATTTCTAGTGGCTTCTCACAAATTGGGTATTTGCCATGTATTTATATTTTATTTAATTGCTTATTAATAGGTAGCATCTAATCCACAAAACAGCTGTGACAGCTTATAAATTCGAAAAAATGGATCGTAAGGTGTATTTTTAATATTAAAAATGTGAATATTTAAAAGGACCGCCAAAACGCGAATATATTGGCTGTGACGTCAGGTGTCTTGTAAATGGCCGCTTGTTTACATCTAGGGGCAGCGCGTCACGCGTCAGCCTCAGCCCGTCAATTTATCAGTTTGTTGTTTGCGTTCATTTTGTGACAAGCGAATTAAAATACGCCAAGAAGAAGTTAAATACTTATGAGTTATGACTTCTGAAGGCATGTTCGTTTTTATGGAATTTGTGTACAGCGACGAGCGGTTCAACGCGGCGGAGATGAGGAACGTAAAAGCAACAGCATAAGTGAACTTTTTATCAAATTAACGTAGCATTGATAATTTGAACACAGTGGGTTGTTGGACATATACTATTTGTAAACATAAAAATGTAAGAATCAAAAATGTACCCTAAACTTGATATTTATTTTAGAGGTCAAAATAAATATAAATTGTCATTTATTTTCGGGGCCGTTGCGGCTCGTTTCCGGTCTGGCTAACAGTCGAATATATAGGAAATAAACGTCTTTCTTTATTATAACATTTCCCTCTATCAACTTAAAACGCATATAATTTTCCATATCCTCTTTAAGCTATAACAAAATGGAAACTGAATGGTAAACACCTATAACCCCAAAAAGAATAATAAAACTTACATTAAGAACTTAGATGATGTTCACAACAGAAAAACAAACTTTGAAATTTCGGCGTATCACGTCTAGGGGGCCTTAAACAACTTTTTCATGCGTTGATAATCTCGAGGAACTGTTACAAAAATATTTTGTTAGCTGTACTGACTGAAGTACTTTTATAACCATGTACAAAACAACACTTGTTTTGTTTTCCATACATAATAGATGCTTGTAAAACTACACAAATAACTTTTTGGTGCCACCTCTTACACCGTCCTTTCAATAAACATCACACAAAATCTTTTCCAATACAAGAATGATACAACACCATTAAACAGAACGTTCCTCGGTAATGTTTACATGACACTTGACGTCACAAAATGGAATAACCTTGGATAGAAGCGTTTTGGCGGTGACTCCTAAGATTCGAATTTCAGACCTGAAATTCTCTACCTACAAATATTTTTTTGTTTTTTTTTAAATGGCGTACGATATATATGCACTTCAAGATTCATTTCACGTAATTTTCAAACAAAAGTGATAATACCCAACTCTTAGAGGCTTGGAAACTTAAGCATTGTAGGTTAAAATTCCCAAAATTTTTTGTTTTTATTGATTTTCTCACATTTTCTAGTTTAGAAGACGGATATCACGCAAAATCTAAAAAATTGTATGAAAAACCCGGTCATCCGTTACAAAATTCACCTTGGGCTCGTTTTACACGTTAAATGCGTGTGACAAAATTGCGCCATATAAGACTAGTTTTTGAATAGACTATTACTTAATACTTATTAAATAATTATCTGCAAATTCTTAAATAATATACACAATCATTTATAAATAAATAATGCAAGATTGACATTACTGCACGTGATTGGTATTTTAATGTTTGTACACTGAAACAGAACTAAATGCCACAACGCACCTTTGTTGGATACCCAGACTGAGAACCTTCAAAACTAAAAAATTAGTATTATTAACGTTGACCAAAACTGATACTTTAGCACTGAGAAAAAAACCGCTGCAAATTGAATCAATATTTCCACATCCAATTGTCAAAATGACATTTACGTTTTTATTTTTTATACTATACGATTAGTAATCAGGTTCTGAGCATTTTTTCCCTCTACACATTTTTTCTAAGACAAACAGTCCTCGTGACAGCAAAAATATATACATTTTAAAAATCAGTTTTTTCCAAATAACTCGAAAATTATTAACTTAACAATAAATTACAAGAGCGCTTTCTGATCAGAAATTTGATTTTCTATATAATACCAAAATTTTAAAAAAATCGTACGAGCAGGGTCACTTTTTGTGAGAAGTTTTATTTCTTATCTGATGGCGTTTTCATTTTTAGAATATATTAAATATATTCGGAGATATTTAAGAAAAACCGTTTTCTTTAAGTGACGCTTTTTTGCTAATATCTTCTAAACAGTTTGCTGTACCGAAAATTTATAAGAACTAATAATACTCGCAGTTATACTACTAATGACATACTAAAACGAAAAAAATATAAAAAATAAAAATTTGCAAAAAGGGTAATTACCCCCCAATTTCGCCCCCTTCCCTTCCACAAACAATAGGTAGCTTTGGGTAGTTGAGATTTATACGTGTACCAAATTTCAAGTTCATATATTAAGTCTTTCGAAAGTTATCGCGTCCACAAACAATACCACAGACACACACACAGGAAATTTGTTTTTGCTCAAATTTTGTTTTTTTTGCGTTTTCGACCATTTTAAAGCGATTGAACAAATAAAAATTTTTGAATTTTTTTTTTCGCGATACAATACTTCCCATCCGTTGGATGTGGAAGTAATAAGATATACGTATGATATTATAATATACCTATACGCTCACATGATCCTTGGGCAATATGGATATTTTTATTTTTATGACGTCGTTAATAAGAAGTGGAAAGTGTAAAATGTCAAATTAATAATTTGTGAAGATTTTTAAATGCCGACCACGTAAATATTAAATTACGTTTAGAAAAGAAAAGCTAACTGTATTTAGGCTTGACTTGAACAAGTAAGCAAATGAACATGTAGCATGCAAAATTACTTTCAATGGTTAAAAACTAGAATACAAWTAATCAAAAAGCAAAGCACGTGTAATTATACTATAAACTGTTATACTCAGCGTTTGTWAATTTCAAAACGTACCTAGCAATCCTAACAATTTTCGTGCCCATCAAGTAACAGTCTTGTAGCAAAACAAATCCACATTTTTTTAATATTACAAGAAACTCTACACTAGAAAATTCTTCGACTAACACAGTAACACTGAACACCGTTTTACCTATGAGCTATACCAAACCTTGACTATGAAACACGCGGCAATCTTTAAAATTTACCTTCGACTAAGTAAACGTCCATAACCGTGTTAGGCGGAATATTACGCTGTACTAACAGTCGATAATAATCATCTCGGCGATAATAATGAATGGAATATAAACAGTTTACATCGATTTTTACATTAGATATTAGCCATGTTGTGCGTTGCGAACTTCAACCTGTATGACATTAGATAAAATCAATACGAAAGTTTCAAATATTCATTCCATTATTGATACGTTCTACACGTCACAACAAAGGCAACAGCTGTAGCTAACCTTCTAAACGTGTGCTTACAATATTATGATGCTAACGTTTATGATTATGATACATATAAACATCTTTTTTTTCAAGAGTATTATCACTACAATATTTTTTATGAAAATGTGGCAGAATATTCTGATTCAGTAAACAATTTGATGATAATAATAATACACGACTTTATTAGGCACAGTAGGTTAAAAACAATCAATACTATTATTTTGAACGTAATAGAAAGATAAAAAGAAAAATATAAAATATATATACTGTATTAACCTACCCAATTATACGAAGCAAATAAAAATTTGTTTAGTAAACTGGAAAGAATGGCGAAGTCTAGCAAAATGCTATTCTACTTAACCACGCATCCCAAGCTATAAAAGCGAGTAAATGCGAAAGGAAAACATAGACATATCAGCAACATGCTTTCTGTACTTTCTGCTCACGACTTTTCTCATTGGCATCCAAACAAAACCCATAAATAAAGTCACAATAGTTAAAATGCGATAGTACAAGACTTTTACATAATTGTTTCCTTAGTAAGAAATTTAAAAAATATTTACTCGAATATAACAATTTTAAAGCATAGAATGCCCGTTGTATTTAGCTTTGTGACATGTTACCTAAACCTAAGTGCACTATCTATAATGACACCCAAATTTCGAGTGTGATCAACAAACGGAATATTAACACCTGTTAGAGCTACCGACATAGAATCACATACATATTTTCTGACATTTTTATTGCCAATACACATAACCAGTGATTTAAAAGGGTTTAATTTAAAGTTATGCTTCTCCGACAAAGTTCTGATTCTATCAAGTTCCTCATTAATAAGTATAGTTGAAGCTAAGCAGTCCTCAAGTCTGAAATGATGATAAATCTGAGTGTCATCAGCATAAGCTTGAACCTTACACCTACTCACAGATTTAATTATATCAGCAGTATGTATAATAAACAATAATGGGCCTAAAATAGACCCCTGAAGAACTCCAGTTAATATTTTGGAGTATTGGAATAACGGTTACTGGCAAATATTTTTGACATCTATTGCTCAGATAAGATGACACCAAAGAAACTGACGATGAAATAAATTCACAGTATCTTAACTAAGCACACATCAATCCGTGATTAATAGTGTCGAAAGCCTTATGCATTTCGGTTACAGTCAGCAAGGTGAATATAATACACGACAGGATTTTAGCAGCTTGGGGAAAATAACAAATGGTGGGTTTAAATTATTCAGAAACGAGTAAAATTACATGTAAAACTTCAACGCCGATTGGGGGTGTTTGACGAGCTGACGCATAATGCTGGGGCTTATATCTTGTATTCTTAGTTTAACTAAGTTTAACTAAGCCAGCAGCTTAAATAGTGGCATTTTTAAGTATTATTTCACGACCAGGTTGTTTCCTCATTCTGAGTTTTGATAATGTTGGTTAATAGTTATCCTTCGAGTCTATTTTCCTGTGGCGTCACAATGAGTACAATTTTATCTTTAACTCTTGCTGGTGTGAGAAGTTGAAACTAAAATAAAAGCGCATCTGTTAATTCATTGGTCTTTGATGTGTGCAAATGCTGAATCAGAAATCGTGGTCCTAATAGCAAACGCTTTTAAGGGGAAATTTATCTTCCTTTAGTACTTTGTTTGATATTATTATACATTATGCGGATGACGGGTCTTTATTCTTTCAAATAAAATGTATCGACTCATCTTTCGTTAAAAATGAGAGCGATGCAATTGAATGCGTTAGATATAACCTGAGATCATCAGTAATTAAATTAGGAATAAACGGGCTTTGTATGATCAGTGTACATATAAAACATCTAAATAATTTGGGTTCAATGATGAAAATACTGTGGGTTTCTTAAATATTTAGAATCATTTAACCGAAAAGTTATATTATGGGTTTAGCACTGATTACAGGTAAAAACCAATTACTGCTTCTGGTTTCCAATTTTTCAGCTTTCATCTTCGGCTTATACGTGTAACTAGAAAAAGTTACCGCAATTATGTACCTATCCAAAAATTAGCACAATCAACATAGGATTTCTAAAATTACGTAAGAATTGGTGAGATTGACACAATTGCTGTAACTCCTCAAAACTCGTATACATATATAACTCGATAAAGTGACGCACAAAATTCAAAATAAGGGTTATTTGGAAACATTTGAAAAAAGGCTAATTCAGGTAACAGTTAAAACAGCTTTATTTTGAGACAATTGGAACAGAGCAATCTATTTTCAAGTTTACGTGTTGTAATGTTGCTATATAATTATGTTCGTCCAATTTTACAATACTGTGCAGTTATTGGCAACGTTGTTTATAATGTGCATATTAATCGAGATCAAAATGATCAGGATTTTTTTAATTTGTATGTTACAAATTTAACATAATTTACGACAAAAATAATTATATAAACATTTCGGTTGTTTAGGATTATCCTKATTATCTTCTCGTAGAATATTTTATGACGCCTCGTTTGTATACCGTATGTTGTCTGGTAATGTAAACTGTAACTCTATTATATCGCTATTTTTGATACATATACCTGTTTGTAATATTAAAGTGCCTACAATGCTTGTAGTGCCTTACCACCGTACTAATTATGTTAAAAATTCTGTAGCTTCTAGGCTGTCTAAAACATGCAACGAACTTTCTAATAATGTAGATTTTATAAGTTTACCTAAAAATAAATTTCTAAAAGAGTTAAAAACTGCAATTGAAAATAGTTGAACTGAACTCTTTTAATAATAAATTAATAATTAACAAATTATTTATATTAAATGTATTGTACCTGCCTTTGTATTTTATATACATATTAGTTATAAATGGCCTAGCCTAAATAAATAATTATTACGAAGATGTAACCCATCAATTCACCAATTTTCATTTTTTAAAGAATCATATGCAGTCAAAATGGGCACAATAATTGGAAAAATGATTATTTAATACGTGCATAAAATAACGTTCAACAAGATTACGTTTAGAAGTAGATAAGCAAATGTTCCAAGTATGCTCAGTCAATTTACAATTTGATACACCTAATCGATTTGTATGACACCTCCAGAAAACTGTTCGAAGGAGTAACAATAAGGGTTAAACGTTAAACCTGCTGGAACTTTATATTCTTTCCGACGGCAGTAAGCACCTGTTGAATATCTTGTATTAAGAAAACTTCAACCAATACTAGTCGACATTTTTGTTATTTCTGAACTGTCTTCCTAAGTTGAAGATATTCAGCAAGTGCTTACTGCAGTCAGAAGGAACATAAAGTACCAGCAGGTTAACCCATGTTGTTCTCTCGAACAATTTTTTGAGGTTTCATAAGGGTCGAATGGGGTCGTCCCACAATTTTTTTTATTTTACATTTAAAATGTACATAAAAATTGAAGCACAAAGACATTTTTTGCGATTTTTTCCGGTTCTTGTTTATCGAGAAAAAAAAATGTGTGTGAAAGTATGGATTTTCAATATCCGTTTCAAATGCCTCGATATTCCGCCACGGAGATGACGTAAAAGGTTCTCAAGGTGACGAAAGCGAGAAACACCAATAATAGCCAGTGCTCTAGCGGCATTGCAAGTAATCTTTGTTTACATTTTTTTTGAGCTGCGTCGCGTTGCCAATGTGGGCAAATTTTCGCGATACCGTGAGGAAAGTGCTCGTAAACTGGCATTGTGACATTGATACCTAGGTCAACTTAAGGCGTATTTGTGAAAATAAATCATCCTTCAGTCAGTTTATTCTATAATGAACAGTTCAATATAATAAGCGCATTCACTGGCCTTTTGTTGAAACACGAAAGCACTTTTTATGAGGAATTAAACGACGTTTGACGCTTGATAATGTTTAAAGTTTGTATACTTACGTATGAGAACGATATGATAAATTTTGAAACCATCAGGACTGTCTCTGGCCGTCGTTAGGAAGAAAACGGTAAAGTACCACCGACAACATCGCACGTTCACACGTGCTGCATGTGTCCCATGTGCAAATTAATAACCCTAACCAACTCTAGCCAAGCGTTTTTGTTTACATAGTTTGGTCAAACTTTCGAGTATCGTATTTGTCAGATTATGTGGTGGAGCAAGATGTTGTCGAAGTATTTGGGTAATCTATTGGTTTTTTTTTTAAATGTAAGAATGGTTTCCGTTACGAAGTATTTTGATAAACAGTTACAGGTTATTCCTATGTTTACATTATAATATTATATACCTTCGCCCCTCTCTCTTACTCCCATTGCATTATTGTATTTCTCTGGCTATTTATAAAACTGACAACAGTGAGCACCTAGTTACCTAGGGAGCTGTAACAGTGCACATGACGGAAATTTGGAACCTTTTGCGTAGTTGGTGGCGGATTTAAGGAATGTTTGAAACAGGGTAATTTTTCTACAGCCGTTTGTTAGGAGTTGAATTAATCTAAAAGCAAAATAAAATGTCAAAAAAAATTGTCAAATTGTAAATTGACTGTACCATCTTTGAAAATTTGCTTGCCTCTAGTTTTTATGCACGTGTTAAATAAACATTTTTCCAATTTACCCATTTCAATGGCATAGGTTCCGTTGCACCAGACCACCTGATTAACACACGGCTAAGCAGCCGTTGTCACGGGCAACACAAAKGAGGAACGATTATAAAAACGAACGTTTCTATGACAACCGCTTTTTAATCAAGTGTTAATCAAGGGGTCTGATTAACCACGCTTTTTTGCAACTGGGACAAAGTTGTTAAAATCGTTTGACAAGAAGGGCTCCAATTACATAAAAATGCATATGGTTCAATTAAAAAATGAGGACGTCATGTCTTCGTTATAGTAACAGACTGCTCTGTTTCAATCGTCTCAAAATAAAGATCTTTTCAAATCTTATATGTTACCTGTTTCAACATGGACCGCTCTGGTCAGTCGCAAATAAATCTTATCTATCTAACAACTGTCAAAAACTGTACACCAAAGTTACCGAGTATAGATCCCAACCATTTGTGCCAATATCTCAAAGATTGTCTAAACAGCGACTTCATAATTATAATCGATTAACTCAATCACTGTTACCGGTATTGATAGTTCCTCAATCCACACTTCTTCACTTCCTTGGTATCTTTCTCGGGCTGCTTAATGAACACCTTCTCTGTCAGGTAGACGATGTCGCCATTCGCGACCATCTTCAACGAGGAAAGGTACGACGTTCAATATTCCATGACTCTACACTTCTACGATCACTTTGTTTGTTTCGATATCGAAACCGAATATACGGATTCGGTTTTCCACTACTCGGGGAAAACAAAACCGCGGCCGCGAGGATGTTTTCCTCGGCTTAGCGATAATACACCGGCGAGCACTCTAACAGCACTGACGAGATATGTGATAATGCACGCGGTTTGATACGACCGCTTGTTGCTTGACCTTATATTATCATGACGTTCGTTTCAGGGTTGGATTAAGGCAGATATAATGAGATACCGGACGGATCGTTTTGTATTATTACATAAAAGATGATGTGAGAAAGTCTACACATATTGCATTGAGTCTGTTAGGTTATGTTTAGAAGTCATGAATGTACACTATGTCTCAACCCTTATTCGTAATAGTAATTTTAACTCTTTTTTTTTATATGCAGGTGCAATTTACGTTTGCATTATCAAATTCAGGAGTAAATTCTAGACATACAGGGTCCGCCACCTAAAACTCCCCAGGCTCGTATTTTCTTTATTTTTTAACGTACAACCTTAAGTTATACATGTCAAAATGTAGGTCTTTTTAAACTCTTTAAAAATAGAATATTGGTTGTCCAAAAAAAATTTTGCAGATTATCATATTTTGTGTTTAAAGCTATTTTTTGTAAATATTTTTTAACCTTACCTCATATAATAAATATTGCCGATGTAGGCGATGTAGAAAACCAAACTAGCCTCATCGCAGGGTTTCGCTTTCTAGCCTCTCTCTCTTTAGAACGAACGTTGTACTTGATTTATTTAAAAGTTACTCAAAATTTTGGGGTTTTGTGTGCACCGATGGGTATGTAGGCATAATTTGTACCATAATAAGCTACTAAATTAACACTTTTTGTGAAGAATTGTGAACGGCCCTATAACAGAACATGGCGGCGACTAGTTTTTCTTGTTTTTCACTAAGAAGGAGTAAAAATTACGCATACATGGTAATGACACAAATTGAAGAAGGCAAAAGTCGGCATCCAACTATGAAGCAATAATTATTATACGGGGTAAGGTTAAAAAATATTTACAAAAATTAACTTTATTTGCAAAATATCACAATATGAAAAAAAAATTTGGGCCCTCACTATGCTATTTTTAAGGAGTTCAAAAAGACCTACAATTTGACATATAACTTAAGGTTGTACCTAAAAAAACAAAGAAAATACGAGCCTGGGGAGTTTTAGGTGGCGGACCCTGAATTTTGTAAAAAAAATATATGTACACAAAATTGTATTTTAGTGTAAAGTTAAATCTTAAAGCCCTATTATTTTATCTGGATTAATATATAACAAAATTCTTGCAATTCAGTCATCTTCTTAATAAATTATAAAATAAAGATAATTCTCATAATTGCAAGGAATCGCATATTTAACAGTATGTACAGGATGTCCCATTTTCGTTGTAATTGTAGGGTATCTCGGTAACTATTAATGCTAGAGCGTTGCGGTTTCGACATTACTGTATTACTTTTTTGTTGTAAGCTCAGCTGTACCATCGCCATTTTGGTATCGTCTTTTGTTTTAAAGCCATAGCCAACTTTTGAAATATGTAACATTTCTTCAGTTCTCAATATCTCGATATTTTTATTCTGAATGCAGTGGCGTATTTAGAATTTTTTAGGGGGTCACATTGTTAAAATATACCAAATTTTTTAGGGGGTCACATTGTTAAAATATACCACAAACTTGCATTTTTCTTAATGGAAACCATAGTTGATTTTCCTCTGGTTGAAAAGAACTATTTTTTTCTGATTAAGAAAATGTATGCATTGTTAGATTTATCTTTACTAATTTTGGTATTATTGCAATAAACAATCATTTTCATTAGTTACATGGCCTCCTAGATTATCGATAAAAAATGCATGAGCGCTCTTAGAAGTCTTATGTATGTATTGAAATATGCATATATTATTTTATAGGATTAAAATTTTTACTTAATAATATGAATTATGTCGTATGTTTTCTTATACCATAGCCGCCTGGATGTAAACGTAAAATATGATTAAATTATTTCAAAAAAATTGAATAATTCCAAAATTAGTAAAAATAAACCCAACAATGTATACATTTTTTTAATCAGAAAAAATAGGTCTTTTCAACCATAGCAAAGCCAACTACGATTTCCATTAAAAAAATGCAACTTTGTGTTATATCTCAAAAAAGTGACCTCCTAAAAAATACGGGATACGCCACTGGATTCAAAATAATAATATATATGTATAAAATGTCTTTGTATGTATTTTTGTATTTACATACCCGAGCGAGAAATTGAAAGCTGGAGAAATATTACATTTTCCAAAAGTTGGCTATGGTTTTAAAGAAAAGACGATACAAAAATGACGACGGTACAGCTGAACTCAGAACAAAAAAGTAATACACTAATGTCGAAACTGCAACCCTCTAGCATTAATAGTTGCCGAGATACCCTACAATTGGGTATTATCACTCTTTTTGAAAATTCCGTAAAATGAATCTTGAAGTGCATATATACCGTACGCCATGTTAAAAAAAAAGAAAAAAATATTTGTAGGTAGAGAATTTCAGGTCTGAAATTCGAATCTTAGGAGTCACCGCCAAAACGCTTCTATCCAAGGTTATTCAACTCGTGACGTCAAGTGTCATGTAAACATTACCGAGGAGCGTGCTGTTTAATGGTGTAGTATTATTCTTGTATTGGAAAAGCTTTTGTGTGGTGTTTATTGAAAGGATGGTGTAAGAGGTCGCACCAAAAAGTGATTTGTGTAGTTTTGCAAGTATCTATTATGTATGGAAAACAAAACAAGCGTTGTTTTGTACATGGTTATAAAAGTACTTTAGTCCGCACAGCTAACCAAATTTTTGTAACCGTTCCTCGAGATTATCAACGTATGAAAAAGTTGTTTAAGACCCCTATACCTACGTGGTATGCCGAAATCGCAAAGTTTGTTTTTCTGTTGTGAAGATCGTCTTAATTCTTACTGTAAATTTTATTATTCTTTTTGGGGTTATAAGTGTTTACCATTCAGTTTGGTTATGGAAAATTATATGCGTTTTAAGTTGATAGAGGGAAATGTTATAATAAAGAACGACGTTGTTTCCCATATATTCGACTGTTAGCCAGACAGGAAACGAGCCTCAAGAGCCTCGAAAATAAATGGCAATTTATATTTATTCTGACCTCTAAAATAAATGTCAAGTTTAGGGTACATTTTTGATTCTTACATTTTTATGTTTACAAATAGTATGTTTCCAACAACCCACTGTGATCAAATTATCAATGCTATGTTAATTTGATAAAAATTCACGTATGCTGTTGCTTTTACGTTCCTCATCTCCGCCGCGTTGAACCGCTCGTCGCTGTAGACAAATTCCATAACAATGAACATGCCTTCAGAACCCATAATTAATATTTCAGTCTTTCTTGGCGTATTTTAATTCGCTTGTCACAAAATGAACGCAAACAACAAACTAATAAATTGACGGGATGAGGCAGACGCGTGACGCGCTGACCCCAGATGTAAACAAGCGGCCATTTACAAGATACCTGACGTCACGGCCAATATGTTCGCGTTTTGGCGGTCCCTTTAATTATTCACATTTTTAATATTAAAAATACACCTTACGATCCATTTTTTCGAATTTATAAGCTGTCATAGCAGTTTTGTGGATTAAATGCTACCTATTAATATGAAATTTAATAAAATATAAATACATGGCAAATACCCAATTACAACGAAAATGGGACACCCTGTACATGCCAAGATAATACAAACAAATAAGTAATACTGTACAATCTGCCCTCCGCTCGCAACATAAAATAAAGGGTAAAACTTACATGACCATAGCCGATGTCTTCATTATGCGCCCACATGGTCCAAATTGTTGAATAGGCGAGGGTGCGTTTAGAGATCTGGTACGTCTGTAACAGAAAAAGTCATCAATAAGCGACTTGGAAACATTAAAAAAAGATTATTCTATAGTATTAACTTGCAAATATACCACATAATACACAGGTGAAAAGCACATAAAGAAGTAGAATTCATGTATGCTATCGCGTGGGTTTTTTATACAGGATAACCCAAGTTAACGTAATTTGTTCTTGTCCATTTGTTAAATTTATTATTATTTAATGAGTGAATAAGTTGATATCTTTTAATAGAACAGCTGATCTACATTTTCCATTATTATGTAGAAAGTTTAGTGTAGTTCTGACTTGTTAAAATAAGCGAACCGGGTGTTCTAGATTGTTTTAAGTGCTAGTAAGTCCAGTACAGTGCTCTGTACAATGACTGAATTTGTAGTGTTATAATAGTAGCAATTTGAACTAAATGTGTTTGGATTTAGTGTATATCAGTATAAGTGTATATGTAAATAAAGAAAAGCACAATTGCAGGTGTTGATTTAGCGTATCCGATCGTTTAAAAATTACTTCCTTGTGGGGATTCAATCTCCTTTTAAACAAATGAGGTATATGTAAGTGAGCAAAAAAAAACTCTGGAGCCACCCCTGACAAATCTCAAACTTAATATTATCTTTCTTTCTCAGTACAACATTACAACTGAAATAAATAAAAATAATAGGAACACTTAAAATACTTGTAGGTGGCTGTGATCGAACTTCAAACATTAATTAAATTATTAATTATTAGCTGTCACTGTTTTCTAACAATTAGGTATTATCACTTTTTTTGAAAATTACGTAAAGTGAATCTTGGAGTGCATATATATCGTACGCCATGTTAAAAAAAACAAAAAAATATTTGTAGGTAGAGAATTTCAGGTCTGAAATTCGAATCTTAGGAGTCACCGCCAAAACGCTTCTATCCAAGGTCATTCAACTCGTGACGTCAAGTGTCATGTAAACATTACCGAGGAGCGTGCTGTTTAATGGTGTAGTCTTGTATTGAAAAAGCTTTGGTGTGGTGTTTATTAAAAGGACGGTGTAAGAGGTCGCACCAAAAAGTGATTTGTGTAGTTTTACAAGCTTCTATTATGTATGGAAAACAAAACAAGTGTTGTTTTGTACATGGTTATAAAAGTACTTCAGTCAGTACAGCTAACAAAATTTTTGCAACCGTTCCTCGAGATTATCAACGTATGAAAAAGTTGTTTAAGGCCCCTAGACGTGATATGCCGAAATCGCAAAGTTTGTTTTTCTGTTGTGAAAATTATCTTAATTCTTACTGCAAGTTTTATTATTCTTTTTGGGGTTATAAGTGTTTACCGTTCAGTTTCCATTTTGTTATAGCTTGAAGAGGATATGAAAAATTATATGCGTTTTAAGTTGATAAAGGCAAATGTTATAATAGAGAACGATGTTGTTCCCCATATATTCGACTGTTAGCCAGACCGGAAACGAGCCGAAGAGCCCTGAAAATAAATGGCAATTTATATTTATTCTGACCTCTACAATATATGTCAAGTTTAGGAAACATTTTTGATTCTTACATTTTTATGTTTACAAATAATATGTTTCCAACAACCCACTGTGATCAAATTATCAAAGCTACGTTAATTTGATAAAAAGTTCACTTATGCTGTTGCTTTTACGTTCCTCATCTCCGCCGCGATGAACCGCTCGCGCTGTACACAAATTCCATAACAATGAGCATGCCTTCAGAAGTCATAACTCATCAAATATTTAATTTTTTTGGCGTATTTTAATTCGATTGTCACAAAATGAACGCAAACAACAAACTGATAAACTGACGGGCTGAGGCTGACGCGTGACGCGCTGACCCCAGATGTAAACAAGCGGCCATTTACAAGAGACCTGACGTCACGACCAATATGTTCGCGTTTTGGCGGTCCCTTTAAATATTCACATTTTTAATATTAAAAATACACCTTACGATCCATTTTTTCGAATGTATAAGCTGTCACAGCTGTTTTGTGGATTAGATACAACCTATTAATATGCAATTTAATAAAATATAAATACATGGCAAATACCCAATTGTTTTAAAAATGCCTCTGAGTGACATGGAAAAAGGTAAAATCTTGACTTTTTGGGATAAAGGCTTTAGTCGACAAGAATTTGCTCAAAGAATTAACCGGTCTCGTAAAGTTGCCGTCAATAATTTGCGAAACCCCGAACAGTATGAAACAAACAAGAAACTTGGCCCTAAGAAAATAGTTTCGCTCATGGCTACAAGAAGAATTATTGCCACAGCGAGTAACACTTTAAAAAGTCGAAATAGAATTACCCAAGAGTGCGGGCTTGGTGTTTCAAAATTGACTATAGGGAAGGTTCTGAAGAAAATGTCCGAGACTTCTTCCTCACCATAAAACAGCCCGTTTGGAATCGTGAGAATATGAATCGAAATTGGGAAAATGCAAACCAACTCTTAACAATCAAACCTCGAATTAAACCATATTATTTTTTTTTAATTTCAAATTATGTTTTCTGACGAAAAAATGGTCCAGATGGTTTGAATATTGACTAGATTTGAGGAGAGAGTATTTTTCAAAACGAAATTTTGGAGGTGCATGGTATGTTAACGGTATGGGTTTACAAAAGCAGGCGTTTTAACATTGACTTACACATCAACACGAATGAACAGTCGAGGGTACATTCAAGTTCTTCAGACAAATTTAATGCCCTTTTTAAATAATAATTGCAAACGAGGTTTCATTTTCCAACAAGATAATGCGAGGATTCATGTCAGTAGAGAGTCGATAGCGCTTGGTTTGTTGAATTGTTAGAGTGACCCTCTTGTTCACCTGACATGAGCCCAATTGAAAACATTTGGGGTATCTTAGTTCGGCGAGTATATGCGGATAACACAGACAGTATGCCATCATAAATGAACTCAAAAATTCCTTAGAAGAGGTTTGGGCCAATTTGGAACCAAGAATATTAAATAATTTGGTTGAAAGCATGAATTCTAGAGTTTTTGAGCTAACTAGGAAGAATAGAGGCCAAATCCATTATTAATTTACGAAAGTTTTGTTAAATTTTGTTCAATTCACTGCGAAATTTAGATGGGGCTATAGTTGTGCGCCAGTCCAATTAAAAAAATTATTTTATTAAAATACAGGTACTGTTGATAGATGACTCTGAATTCTCATATTATTTTAGTTTCTTTTATCCCTATTGTTAGTTACATTAGTTTACGTTTGCATTTGACGAAGAAAAACTTAAAATTCAGGATAAGGCTATAGTTACGCTCCCCAATGTATTATCCCTTCCCCTAAATAAACATACTATATGTCGGCAATATTTCAGGTATTAACATTTGTCCTAAAACAAGGAGAGKAGAATATGCCATATATGAAAACGGTTAAAACATGAAATATTATAGTAATATAATGTAGACGTTATAAATAGTATATTAATACAGAAACAGCATATTTTTTCAACACCCGGTATACTTTTAAAGTTTTTAACCAGTCTTATTCTAACGTTGCAGCACGGTTGTTGTAGTTTTTTTCTTAATAAAAACAGTTTTTCTACATTGTGCTTTTAAATATTTAGATAAATGAAAAAGTTCGCCCACTAAAATCAAAACCTGGTTACATACAGGGTGTCCCTGAACATGTGGGCAATATCTCGGGATCTGATAGCTGAGCTAAAAACATCACTATTTTACAGTATAACTTTTTTTGATATATCGTTCGCCTACTGAGATATTCACCCCTAAAGCTCCTTTGGAAAAAGTGGTTTCTCCGAAATATCTTTTATACCGCTTGATATAATTTGATGAAATTTTCGCCATTAATATTTAAAATGGAGGCGGTTAGAATAGTGCAGACACAGTTTTTGTAATTGCACGGGGAAGTTGGGGGTAAACTACCCTTCACCGTTTTTTTCTCTTAATTTTAAGGCGGGTAAGATTTTTTCCCCGAAATAGGCGTTTTTCAATTCTCCCAAACTTAAGAAGAAAAAAAGGTACTCTTTATTCATTACCCTAAAGTTAACCGTTTTCGAGAAAAATGTACTTGAATAACATGGTTCTTCACATTTTCGCTTGCGCCCACACGAGCAATTTGATTTTTATAGTAGGCGTACTGAACAACACTTTTAGGCCGTTGTTGTAGGAAAAAAAAACTAGAAATACTAAAATGGAATACATGCTAGCTAAAATAGACTATTTTCAAAAAGAAATCAAGTTTTAAATGTTATTACAAGCATTATTGTAAATAGCGAATGGCATAGGTAAACTACTAAAGTATTTTATGACAGTCCAGGCACAATAATCTTTCAGACATTTAATTAGAACTTGTTTTCAAATATTACTTTGACCAACATTTAAGTGTAGTGCAGTGGAGACAGAAAATCAATTGCATTGGGCTTTGCATATTTTTCAGGGGGAGGGGGTCAAATGCGAATTTTCCACATTTAATTATTGTATTTATTAAATAATTACATAAATATAACATTACGAAGAACACTTAAAAACTACATGGAGCTACAAAAAAAAAATTAAGAAGCTTCAACATGAGCTCCTCCAACTTCAATGCATTTTCGGGCCCGACGAATTAAAGACTGCCGGATTCTCCAAAACACGGCAGCGTTATTACGTATTTCATCACAGTAAAATACTATACGTTCTATTAGATTATCCCTCGTTTCTACAGGAGTAGAGTAAACTAAGTTTTTCAGGTGCCCCCACAAATAGAAATCGAGAGGGTTAAAATCTGGCGATCGAGGAGGGCAAGCAACAGGTCCTCCTCGACCTATCCATCGATTTGGATACGCATTATTTAAAAATTGTCGCACAGCAATACTAAAGTGGGGTGGTGCGCCATCATGCATGAACCACATGTTTCTTCTGGTTGCTAATGGAACGTCTTCTAAAAGCTGTTGTAAGTTATTTTGAAGGAACTGCAAATAGAGTTCCCCATTTAATCTTGGAGGTAGCACATATGGTCCTATTAAATGGTCCCCTATGATTCCCGCCCAAACATTAACAGACTGAAACTGGAACTGGTGTCTTGCAACCACTGTGGAATTAGGGTTTTCGTCCGCCCAAACATGTAAATTGTGTGAATTTATTACACCGTTTTTCGTGAAACCAGCCTCATCTGAATAAAGAATCGAACTAATAAAATCCCTGTTATTTGTGTGCTGTTCTAAGACCCAATTTGAAAATTCCACTCTAGCAGGAAAATCTTCATGACTTAGAGAATGTACCTTTAGAACATGAAAAGGGTGCAGTAATTGTTCTTGAAAAATTCTGGAAATAGTGTTTTTGGACACATTGTGTTACACCGCAAGTTTTCTAATACTATTGGTAGGATCCGCAGCCACGCTATCCAAAACGTTCTCCTCTAGGACCACTGTGCGTACTCTTCTTTGGACGCCACCGTTCAAGCTATCTTTTACAAATTTTCCTAATAATTACAAATTGATATAAACATGCCTTTATGGATAATTTTATGTCCCACCTGTCTCCCTTAAACGTCTATCAACCCGTTCAAAAGTTTTCCGATTAGGAATCCTACGGTCAGGAAATCGTTCTGCGTACAACCTCACAGCTTCTGTACTATTACCAAGGGCTAGACCATACACTAAATGCATGTCAGCATATTCAGGAAATGAATATTCCATTTTAAAATGATTGTTGGATAACAATCACACCAGGAAAATTAAATGGAGTGACAGCTAATAATATTTTTTAGCGCCTACTATAAAAATTAAATTGCTCGTGTGGACGCAAGTGAAAATGTGAACCATGTAATTCAACAGCATTTTTCTCGAAAACGGTTAACATTAGGGTAATGAATAAAGAGTACCTTTTTTTCTTCTTAAGTTTGATAGAATTGAAGAACGCCTATTTCGGGGAAAAAATCTTACCCGCCCTAAAATTAAGAGAAAAAAACGGTGAAGGGTAGTTTACCCCCAACTTCCCCGTGCAGTTACAAAAACTGTGTCTGCACTATTCTAACCGCCTGCATTATAAATATTAATGGCGAAAATTTCATCAAATTATATCAGGCGGTATAAAAGATATTTCGGAGAAACCAATTTTTTCAAAAGAGCTTTAGGGGTGAATATCTCAGTAGGCGGACGTTATATCAAAAAAAGTTATACTGTAAAATAGTGATGTTTTTAGCTCAGCTATCAGATCCCGAGATATTGCCCACATGTTCAGGGACACCCTGTATATGTGCCCCTCTAGAAAACCATCTTAACTATGTGTAATCTATGAAGTTAGTTACCAGATCAAGTGTGTAATAACCATGGATGTATAAAAGAGGGGATCCAGCTTTTCACATTCTAAACTGATGCCAACATGTGATCACAGTCTAAGCGTTTATTTGTAGAAAACATTGGATCTTCCAGTTGACCAGTTGTGTACGTCCAATGACTAAGCTTCATATTCACGGTCACACACCATTTGGGCGTTTGCGTGTTTGTTTTTATTTGATTTTATGATGTGCAAGACGCAGTGAATGATTTCCATATAATTGTTAACGGTAGCAGTGATAAGATGATCAGGCAGTGTCAAATGTGTAGAAAGATTGATATACGTTAACCCAATGTTTCATTTCACAAGTATGTAACACCCAAGTAGTATTTAAGGTTAAGATTCATAGGCGTGCAGTATTTAAATTGCTTATTATGCCGATATTTTACAACACTACTACTGAAAGATGAATTGTTAACTATTGTATAACAAAAAAAAATGAGTTTTATATGTGTGCATAAATCATATTCATACAATATTTTGTCCTATCTATTATTTTTAGGTTTGCGAAGCATGCTGAAGAATGCAAATTATGGCACGCCAATGCCGCGGCAAGAAAACAAAGTTTGTTATTGCGCTAACTTCACGCCATTTAGATGTTGCTTTCACAACAATGCGCTTTCTGTCAATGAGTTGCGGTATCCCCTCTTTTATACATCCATGGTAATAACAATGATGATCAGAAATGTCAGATTTGATGTAGGTTTTGAGTTTGTAGTTTTGTACTGCTTTAACTTTATTAAAAGTTATTAAACACACTGTCGTACCCGTCAACTGATTCAGGTAATATCATTACACTATGCAAATGGGAAGAAGTAAACATGGGAAGAKAGAAAAACCTACAGGCAAAAGAATTCTGTCAAATGGAGCATCCAACTGTTTTATAAGATTTAAAAAGGTTACAAATTATTGCACTCCTCTACTGAAACAAAACTGCAAACAAAATCTACTTAATACAATCATTTTATAATATACCTAACAATATGCCAGAATCTGTATAACAAAAAACATACAATACGGGGCAAAAACAGCGCTTACCCTCGGAATTGCCAGTTCTTCTCAAATTTTAATAAATTTTAAGACCCGGAAAAAGGCAAGTGATTACAATTTCTGAAATACATCCGGTAAGGAAACTTAAAAAAAAGGCCKCTGTTACTGGAAACGTTTTTAAACAACTATATAAAGAAAAACTAAGAAGAAATATTACAGCKTACAAGAACTTAAAACCTGTTCATCCGGAAAATTTGGCGATTCTTATTACAGTTTTACCTTTTACTGCAACTAAATGCATTTCKAGATTTGCCAATTCAGTTAAAAAGTACTTAACATGCCGTTAAACCGCCTGTAATCAGACCGCCCGTATTACAATGTGATGTTAAAGTTGCCTATATTAAAATATCAACATTAATTTGATGTCTRCTCAWTTTACCAGATTGTGGTGTTTGCGCACTGTCTGTGTAGATACAGATTAACATTTCTAACATAATATCCTATACTAACATAAAACAATTGCTATTTAGTATGTTTTTCAAGGGTTCCTGTGTTCCTAACCCAATAACGTCCAAGAACGGACCTCGAACACAACTCGCGTATTTGAATAACCAAAAACCTACCTAACGTCCGTCCGTACCACTATAACGCCATATAGCAATTACCATTAGTGAAATACAGGAATTCCTAGCATATCTGCAAAACCATTAAAACCTACTGTGTAAAAGTCGAAGGTTAAACCTGTTTGCAATTGCATCCTTGAACTTGAGGGTCATAAATACCTCATTTGTTCCGTATCCATCATGCTCGTGCAACGGGTAAGACTTTGCACTTGCATTTTGGCGAAAAACAACTACACGTTCATTCAGTATTCGTTGCCGTTAAAAAACTGACGCGGCTAAAATTAAACTGAGCAAAGTTGGTTCATTCTAGCGGTAAAATAAACATTACGGGCGTATGTGGACGGTTATAGAGGCAAATAAAATTTATCAAAACCGAGATTTTTTCATATTATTGAAGACGAAAGAGTTTTAAAGAATTAATGGATATACGCTTTAGCAAACTTTTCTGTAATAGCAAAAGTAAAAAAATTAATTTATCAGTTTTCTGTTATTTAATACTTCATTCGTGTGTATCTAGGAGGCAGGTCTTTTTTTAATTAATCTGTTTAAATTTTAAGTTTACACAGGAATAATCGAAACTAATCACCAAATAGCAACTTAATGCTTCAATGCAATTCTCGTAATTGCAACACGTCAAGCAATTTCCACCATCAAATTATTAAAATACAGTAATTGTTAAAAGTTTTATTCTCAAAAAAACAATTGTATAAAACATAAAAATTAAACTTAAAAAAAAGTTTTCCGGTACCGGGAATCGAACCCGAGCCTCCTGGGTGAAAGCCAGGTATCCTAGCCACTAGACCATACCGGATACGTGTATATCGTTTTGGTACCGATGCATTCAACGAGCACATCTTTGAGATTAGCACTACTTTATCATACTTTTTATATATTAATTTTTATTATAATTAAACATATAATGTAAAAAAAGTTTAATTAATACACTAAAATTTAAAATATATACATGAACTAAGTTTCATATCGACTCTAATTTAGTTATGAAATAATAGTCGTATGTGACAGTTTTATCACTTACGGCCAAGTGCCTGACCTTCGTCTTCTCCTAAACTGCGTGCCCTCCTCATCGAACTTGTCCTTCGCACCATCATCACCACACACCTTATCAGCAAAGTCACAATGTTTTGTCCTTGCTTTATGTAAACACTCTAACCTATATTCCAGTCTATCCGCTGTTCTGCACCTCCTCAAAACGGACAAATCTACATCCGATCCTACCCACAAAGAATCCATGATTCGAAGGATTTCGCGCACTGTTTAGATCCTTGCACTCACAACATTGTTCACCACGAAACTGGGTTAAGTTTTCACAGGTAAGTAGGTAGGTACTACGCGAAGTAATTCGTGAATCGTGAGTGAAATGACAGGTGGTACGGCGTGTTTCATCAAGCAATTCGTTGTTACATTTGTAGACGGTGGTAGAACAAGGTGGTTTCTATTGTTGGATGGTGGAAAGAAATACGAAACCGTGTCAGTCAGAGGTTAACCCGTACTACTGCTAAACAATAAACACCAACTAGACTCGATTACATCACTGAACAGGTGTATAGGCAACCAGTGCTACGTTAGTTAGCATTACCCGTTCCTGCCGTTTCTATTTATTATATAGGTACTACCTGCTGCACGTGTCACTTCCCACATCACTATTTTTTGCTTTTACGTAACGCACCGCAATAATAATAATAATAATAGACTAGGTACGAGTCTACAATATGCAAATACTTCATTCTTGAGAAGCTTGTTTCACTCAAGAATTGCTCTCAAATTTCGTTAGCTAAATAAATAGGTAAATAAAGCGACATTTTTTAATGAGTTCCTGAACTCTAATTCTAAGTAGTTAGTGTATAACTATTATATAGTAACTGCATTATAAACTCATGCAAGTGTAAAAAAATGGCATCGAATACAACAGCAAAAAGTCCACCTGCGATGGCCGGGAATCGAACCCGGATCAACTGCTTGGAAGGCAACTATGCTGACCATTACACCACCATCGCAGATACAACTTGCTTTCCGAACATTGTTTAATAAAGAATATGTCGTAACACTTATAAGTACAAAAATATTAATTTAGTAATCACCAATCATACTCTATGATTACTTCTCCGTATTCAAATAAACTAATAATTTCAGGTTCAAAATTCAATTCAAAATGGTGGCTCGTACAGGGACCAAAGTTTTAGTATTACCATAGATAAATTAATTCATCTATGGTATTACTTACAAATTTGTTATTTCGCTGGTTTGCCAAAAAAGAGTAACTGGGTATCAGCATTTTGTGAAATGATGCATCTATGAATTGCAGAACTGTAAAAGTTCGCCTCAAAATCTTGTAAGAAATGGCGCGAACAAAAAAATGTGAAAAATGTTACTGAAATAGATTGAATGAACCGAGAGCTTTTTTGAAAAATGTGATAATTACATATTCAAAGAAATCACGAGCTTTAAAAAGCGGACAATTAAATAGGTTTAATTCTTCAAAAGAAAATATTCTTAATGTGAACTTCCACTTTATTTTTCAATTGTATAGCGCTTTCGGCTAAATGCTAGCCATCGTCAGTACAAACGTTAAAAGGAAACTAACAGTTTGACAAAGTCAAAAATCAGAAACAAGCAAACTTGACTACAAACTGAAATGCAACCCACATGCCAGTAACTCAAACGAAACATTAATTTAGATCAAACAAAGAATTTAGAATAGGACAATTGAAATTACAAAAATCATTTAGAATAGTAAAATTTTGTTCGTTAATAATTTTATAAATCTCTAAAATTTCCAAATAATTTAATTTAGCTGATTTAGTACACAAATGTAATGAATTTAGATTGTCTAGCGTGGCAGTGTGTTTATTTACTAATAAATGGTTAGCTAACGAAGAATTTGTTGTAACAATATCTGTATTTTTATACTTTTCAAATTGTTTCAAATGTTCTTTACCTCTAGTTAAAAAGGATCTTCCGGTTTGTCCAATATAAACTGAATTGCAATCATTACAGGAAAAACTATAAACGCCTGAATTATTTAAAACTGAAATTTGGTCTTTATTACGGACAAAACGGGAAAACACACTGCCTACGGTAGAAAAAGCAATATTTATTCCATTAGAAGAAAATAATTTAGATAGGCTAACTGAGACTTGACCAGCAAACTTAAGAGGAAACCAAACCTTAACTTTTTCATCCAAATAAGTGGTACAGAAAGAAAATTTAAATTTTGTCAAATACTTAAAATAAAGTTTTTCTATTAAATAATTAAAAAGTCAAGTTTGCTTGTTTCTGATTTTTGACTTTGTCAAACTGTTAGTTTCCTTTTAACGTTTGTACTGACGATGGCTAGCATTTAGCCGAAAGCGCTATACAATTGAAAAATAAAGTGGAAGTTCACATTAAGAATATTTTCTTTTGAAGAATTAATTAATTACTCCACTTCGAGAAGATGGATCAGTTTTCAATTTTTAAATAGGTTTATAGGTAGGTAGGTAGTTTATCTAAAAATTAAGGATATTGCAAATATTAAATCAGGGTTATTTGTGAAGATTCCTCATAGTGAAACCAAGAAATCCGGATCATTTCCGATTATGGGAAAAAGATATTCCAGTCCACACAGAAAATGCCATATTCAGCTCTTCATCCAAACAATAATTATTGCGAACAATGTGAACATCAATTTTTCATAAAATATCAAAACCAACTTGCTATCGTCACGTAGTTGTATGGCATTCACAAAACTTGTAGTCTATCCTAATAAATTGGTAAATTCCTTGAGTCAAAATGAGCCAAAATTAACTTACCTTAGTCCAACTTTATCTCCTTACGAAATAATAGCCCTTCAAAGTTATTTTTTTACTTTGTTTCTTTCGACTGCTCGTTTGTTTTTCAATATAGTGTAATTTAAATATACATTAGTATATCGAATCAGTCTGAATAAGACAGTATATTTATAATTTGAATAAATCCCAAAGGGTGCTCAGTACGCCCCTTTATTATTTTGTTTTTGAAATACATACCTATATTATTTTTTTGTAAAATGAATATTTTAAAAATATTTTGGCATTTTATTAAAATTAAGCCATTTCAGAGAAAATCGATTTAAATGTATCCCTGCACTCTAAAAAGATATTTTTTATCTAATAAGCGAATTTCATTAATTTGACAGCCTAATTCATGGAAATTAAATAAAACCCAATAAAATCTTATTAAGTAACAGCCCAAAAAACAATATGAAGAGTTAATATTTAAAATAAAAAAACAACGACCATAAGGGAATAAATAAATATCTACATATTTATTAAGGTGTCGACAATTGTAAAAGTCGACCCAAAGATTTTGAACAGCTTTTAAATAATTAGGTAATTATTCATTTATACGCATTAATATGGTTCTTGTTATTCTTTGTTATTTTTATTATTATTATTGCTCTTTATATTGTGCTGTTCGTTAATAAGATTCACTCTTTTAAATTGGGTTTTGTTTAATTAACATGAATTAAGACTATCAAATTAATAACATACTTAGGTACGCTTAATAGAATACAAGTATTTTATGAACATTATATTGTGTTCGGCGCGCAGGGAATAATTTAAATCAAGTTTTTTCCGAAACGGCTCATTTTAGCGCCTCGTGACGAGTATACCCTTTTCAAAGTAAATACACTAATTTTTAAGAACATGTTAAAATGTTTGATAATTATTTGTACTACAAAGAGTTATTGCGAAAACAAATTATAAACCCGCTCTATGGTTTATTCAAAAATTGTAAATATCTTACTGTAAGCGAGCCGACTGACTGTAAACCAAACAGAAACGTACTGAATTAAAATCAATCAAACTATGACAGGACATTAAATTATTAGGATAAACAAGCAACTATTCGAGCTCATCACTCACCAGTTTCTATCTTCAGAATTACTCTTAAAAATCTGGCCTGGGCGTGCAACACCTGTCATAATTAAAAACATGGATAAGTGTCCAGTCCAACATGTCAACCTAAGTTAGCCCCTATTATTATATCTTAATAAAATCTACCTATCTAGTCCTTCTAAATAATCAAGTCATAACTTAGACTTCAAAAACTAAGAACTAGCTAATCTCTGTCTCCTTCATAGCAAATCATTTACTATACACATCATTCTGCAAATGTACTGTCTTGCCTCCGTCCACACCCCTGGTGGCACGGTCCAGAGGAATCAGCCGACCGGGCCAGCATCCAATCCAGGCATGCTCCCGCATACTGATAACCTGGAGGTGTGGAGGTCCAAACAAAACCGCCTTCAGACAAATCCATGTCCACATGTGCGCACGGACCAAGGACCTACCCGTCCTTGCCGCCCCCCGACCAAACAGTACCAACACTACTGAGACCAGAGATTCACCTGTCCACCTAATCAAAGCTCACGTGGCTGATAATTAATTATTACCTCTAACTTTATGTGTATTACCCTGTATTTTAGCTTCAATCTATCAGTTATCCACCATAATATCTATTAAAATATCATTCTGATCATAAATATCCTGCCTACGACACTGATATCTACCTATGCGCATCATTAGCTACCTGCCTAAGCTTTTCCCCATAAAACAGTTATGAACTAAGACACTTAGTGAGCGTACTCACCCTAATTTCTTGATTACGCCCTGTACACACAAAACACACCTCACTGTTTAAAATTCACAGCTAAACTGAATAACCTAATATTCTAAAACTTCGCTATTGGTTTTGGCTAGCTATGTGTTAGAAATACGTAAGAGCGCCCCTKTGTCCCTCTACGCATAAGTGGTCCAACACACCCCTCATGACCATAATCGTAAATCAGATACCAGAACTMAACCTCGAGCAGCGAAAACAAACATTAACACGTGTGGTTATAAACTCGCATCGTTTTGGATACCTAATTTTGAAGGAACTAAAAGAAATGAAATAAACACATTACATTACCTTATTTGGAATAATTAGATATACTAAGGTACCAAATTTGAATAAAATGTCTTGAGAAATAAAAGAGTAGTCGAAAGAAACGAAGTAAAAAAATAACTGTGAAGGGCTATACTTCGGAAGGAGACAAATTTGGACTAGTTGGTTTATTTTGGCATATTTTGATCCAAGGAAACTGCTATTAACTAATTACTCTTTGTGAATAGGTAGGTACTTTGATATCCTTTAATTATGGGTTTCCACCCGCCAATTTTAAAAATTTTGAAGAAATTCGTACGACATTCATTAATGACCAATAGACAAATTAGTTCACGAATCTTTTTGCTGTTAAAGATCTTTGCTTTAGAATTATTTTAATATTTAACTAAAAACGAGCAAACAGCTTTACCTTTTTTATAGTGCGTATTTTGTTTTTAGGTTGCTATTTTGTGTAATCAAACAAAAAAAAAGAGAAATTCGGTTTACTTATAATATATTATATAACAGCAAACTCTTCTGACTATATTGGATTTGACGTTAATAAATGTACCTTGAGATATATAGAAGAAATAACWTCCAAAAATAACGCAATAACTTAATAAAGACACCATAACATAACTTACTCCACATCAACGCAACCTATCAACACAAGCAAAACTAGGCATAGTGGCATCATTTTAAATAGCAAGATGTGAAACTCAATTCACTGTTGTTGCAAACCGAATAAAGTATCGGTTGATGAATATCCAACAGTGGCAGCTGTTGTATACGGGCAAATTGGAGGTCAAAATATCGCAAATAGGACCTATAATAACCTATGACTTCACTAGGACTTGACAATTAGACCAAATACATTAATACAATTACTAAGAGGTCTAGTGCCGAAATGGCGCTAACCTGGCCAAAATGCGTCTTTAGTGCTGATGTAAAAATTCTAATGTTATTTTTAGTAAAAGTGTTTATGTGTTTTAAACCAAGGAATTGTGAGTAAGTACGATTTTTACTTAATTTTTGGCAATATTGACTACATTTGGCATTGAATAAAATCATTATTTGTATAGCGTAGTTTTATAGCAAACAGAGGACTAAATCCCCAAATAGGTACCTTATTTCCAAACCGCGTATTAATATGTCCATCAGGGACCGTCTAGGGCCAGTTATCCACATAACTGATGATTTTTAAATAAACAGTTTTGCCAAGAAATCGTTAAAATATTAACATGGACTAGAGAAATTCAAAGCTTACTATATATCCTAGAATGTTCCCATGAACGCGAGCCGTCACTGGTTGTTAATACCTACTTGTTTATCATATACTTTACAAAAATAATATGAATCATTATATTTGTGATAGATGTTCTGTAAAAACGTCGCATATATGTTTACTGATACTACGTAAAAAAGCAGTACACAGACGTAGCTAGTATGTACACACATAAAATTGTTTCTTGAAATGAAACTATTGTAATATTTGCTATTATTTATTTAAAACAAGTATATGTATGTTTGAATATATATTCTACCTTTGATATTAATGAAATGTTCCTAAACATATACTTATAAGATATATTTTATTGCATTGTAGATTCAAAACAAGTAAGTATTAAATAAGTACTACTTAATATAATAGTTATAACACTTGGTAATGTTTCAGATTTTATTGAGTTTAACCTCTTACATGTTTCGGCTTATTAGGCCTTTCTCAAAGAGTTTACAAAACGAAACTGTTGCTTAAAGTTAGATGCAGATCCCACGAGCCTCTATACCTACGAGCGGGTGACATTTATGGCAGCGTTGATAAACAAACTAGAGAATTCCACTTGATCGTTACAGATATTTTTGTGGGGGGTTGTTAAGTGTTCTGTTTATATGTAGCTGTTCCAATAATCCTAACCTGATGCCGTTTTGAACGTTATGTAATATTTTAAATCTTTTTTCGTCAAAAGTATGATTGAGAGTTACACAATGTTTTGAAAAGCCAGTTAAGTTCCTATTATTTAATATGGATTTTTTATGTTCTTTAATTCTTTCCTTAAAACTACGACCTGTGCAACCTATATAACTAATATTACATTCTTCACAATTAATTTCATATACACCACTTTTGTTACCGTTGTCCGTCTTATCTTTATTGTTTACTAACAATGCGCCTAAGTTGCTTCTATTCACGGGAATAAACTTTCTATTGTCATTGGAGAGGTATCTTGACATTTTTTCACTAACATTGCCTATGTAATTTATTGACTGCCATATTTTAACTTCATTTGAGCTTTGCGAATGGTAAAATTGTGACATTATTAGTTTTGATTGCTTAATACTGATCATCTTTTCAATCATTTTTGGTTCGTACCCATTTCTTATTGCCAGTTGTTTAATAATGTGTGATTCCTTTTCAAAATCTGCTGTACTTAGTGGAACCTGTATTAGTCTGTGAATTAAACTTTGAAAAGGTGACAATTTTATACTTACTGATTGTTTAGATTCAGCATGAATTAATGTATCGGTAGTGGTTGGTTTTCTATAAATGCTAAAATTTAGTTTTCCTGAATTCTTTGTTATGGTAAGGTCTAAAAAGTTTATGCTGCTGTTGTTTTCTTTTTCTATAGTAAATTGTATTTTTTCATGAATACTGTTTATGTAATTCAAAAATTGATCCAAGTTTCTGTCTGTACCTGTCCAAATACAAAATATGTCGTCCACATAACGTGCCCAAAACTGAATGCAATTGACTAGATTACTATTTGATTTGAATATGATTTTTTCGAAATTATTCATGTATATCTCAGCTAGCAGTGGTGACAATGGAGACCCCATTGGTAAGTCATCTTCTTGCGTGTAATATTGATTATTAAAACAAAAGTAATTTTGATTAATGCATTCATTTAATAATAAGACAAATTCTTCTCTGAAGGATTCATCTGAATTAATATGTTCAATTACAAGATATTTGACTTCCTCAACTGGAATGGATGTTAATAGGTTTTTTACATCAAAGGAAAGTAATTTTGTATTAGGTTGGAGGGTAATATATTGTAGTTTTTTGACGAGATCTATCGAATTTTTTTATTGCAAAGGATGATTTAAAATCAATTAATTCCGGTATCAAGTGACTGAGTTTTCTACAAATTTTATAAGCGGGAGCGTTAATGTATGACACAACCGATCTCATTGGTAAGTCTGCTTTATGCAATTTCGGTAAAGCATAGAGTTTTGGTGCTTGTGGATTTTTGTTCTTTAACTGATACTTTTCTTGTTCAGTGAATATTGTATTGCAATGTTTTAGTAGCTGAGTAATCTTTGTTTGATATGTGCTTGTTGGGTCTTTTTTATTCAAGGTGAATTGTTCCGGATTCAAAATATCTTGGATTTTTTGTATGTATTCTGACTTATTAAAAATTGTTACTGTGTTGCCTTTATCCGCTTTGCATAGTACTGCATTGCTTTCAACTAGTTTTTGTTTTATGCTCTTTACTGTTTTTAAATCTGAATTATTTGATTTTGGATTATGTTTTTTAAAATTTTGACACAATTGGCTTTATCCTCTTCCGTATGTTGTTTTTTAAGAGCTAATTCTATATCTACAATAAACAGATTTAAATCTTTATCGTTAAAAATATTTGGACAAAACTTTAAACCTTTGTTTAGTAACTCTGTTTCTTCTTTGTTGCAATTGATATCACTTAAATTACTACTTACGCGTGCACATATTAAATGAAAATGTTAAATGAATTATATTGAATAATTTATACTCAAAACTGTACTTGTTTGAATACCTATGCTCCTATATTCTCTACAACAAAATTAGGTATGTCATCTTCTTTCAAAGCTTCAAAGCTCTAGTATTGTAGTTTATAACTTATTAATGTCTTAACCTGAGCTAGCTTTTTTTTAATTTAATATGGCAAATGCTTCATATAAACATACCTGGTAGAGGCTAATAAAGTAAAAGTTAAATAAAATACTAGTACCTATCTAACGCAGAAATTTTCAAAATAAATTTTAACTTTACTTTCGGTCACTCAAATATTACTTTCATAAAAAGAATTTTAAAAATAACGATATTAAAAGATTAAAATTTACATTTTGTGGAGTATGAATACAGTTAAATTAAATTTATATATATTCATAKTCAACAAAATGAAAGTTTTAATATTTTAACATATAGGTACCTACCTAGTTATTTTTCAAACCCGTTCAGGTACCTATGTAGGTAATGGTTTTTGATACTTCACCAAACATCGACAGCGCTGATATAAGCTGTGCTTTTAAATATTAGATTACAGACAGTCGGATTACACATTGTTTCTATTGTTTGATACCACCGTATTTTATCTTGAGACAATCCATTAGTTTCAGTATTTCAGTACCTACTTATTACCTCTGAGTATAGAGTATGTATACGTTTACTCAACCAACGGGAATGTTTAACACCAATCCGGTATGGTCTAGTGGCTAGGATACCTGGCTCTCACCCAGGAGGCTCGGGTTCGATTCCCGGTACCGGAAAACTTTTTGTTGTGATTTTTATGACAAAATATTCTATTTATGAAGTTTATAACCTTTAAACCTGAAAGTCTACTTTAAAAATTATACTTAATATAATTCCAATTTACTAATTAATAATAGGGTTGTGCAAATATGCAGACAATGCTATCCTCAGTACCAAAACCATGAAATAAAAAAACTCTTACAATTATTTTGACTTTTTTAATTTTGATAAATTATTGCACAAAACACAAATGTAATGAATTTATTGTCTAGCATAGCATAGTATGTTGTAAAAGTTCTCTTTTTTTATTGGCGTTGGTACCTATAACCTTTGAATATAGAATGTACCTTCTATCAAAGACGATTTTATAATATATAAAATATAAAAATATAAAATCGTCTTTGCTTCTATATTCAAAGGTATAACTGACGATGCTATTAGCTTTGAATATATTCAAAACCATTTTTTTCTAGTATACCAGTAAAGTTAGGCAAGTTATCTATGTGAAAACTGGTAGGTAGCCTCTTAAATGCAATACTTACTGTCTGGTCCACTGTAATATTTCGTTTTTCGTTTCTGAATTCGTTATACTGTCTTCAGCCACATAGGTAAGTTATCTTGTGCTTTAAATGTCTCAGTAGCCAGTAGCGTTGTCTGAATAATATTATTCAGACAACGCCAGTAGGTAAAAATCTGAGATACCTATAGTAAGTCTGGACAAATGTAGCTTCATCAGTAAACGTAACTCTGTAATAATTTCATGACATGTAAACTGTAGTCGTTCATAGCAGAACAGCAAAAATAATTTACTTATAAAAATGAATTATGTAATATTATAATATTTATATAAATAAATGCTAGTGTTTCTTATACCGATATTATTAACTATTTCCCATCAGTATCAAGACAAGCAAAAATATTTGTTTACCTCATGTAAATTCACTGTGGGTACATTTAATACTGTTTAAATCTGGTATGATTAACATTTACTACTGAATATCCAACACAAAGATAATCAAAAAGGTACTAATAACGTTAGTGAACAGTGACAGTCAAAAAAACAGTTTGTCGAAATTATTCTTGAAAAAATCAGATTTTAATAAATTTATGATATATAGTTGTCACAGATTGGTTTTAAAGTGAGAATACTTATATGTAAGGTACATATTATGTAGCTTTATACACCTTTAAGTGTAAAAAATAAGCTATTATTGAAGAAATTAAGTCCGGAAATATTAATCCGCATAAGGCATCTTCATATGGTTAACTGCAAAAGGAACTCTCCCCAATAAATTGGGCATGTACATTATTAAAATGCCCGCAAATATGCGAAAGATAAAATAAAAACTTCAAATAAAAACTGATTCAGTGTCTGGTAGATAATAGGTAAGTATATACTTATATCGAACATGTATACTTTGCCTTATAACTATTATTGTGTTAATTTTTTGTCGATTATTTAGGTACCTAAAGGTAGGCATATAGGTACCCTTAATCATAATGGCATTCTTTTGTCACATAATTTGCATTGTGTATGTACATTACCTACTACCTGTTCAGTGTAGCTCATTATAAATTATCTGCATTACCATAAAATTTTAATTGTTTACGAAACATAACCAAAGTGCAAATTTCTCTTATTCGGTCGTTGTGAATCTATTACAGTTTTTTCATTGGTAGCTGTTGGTATAGGTACACAGTGCACGTTGAATTTGTAGACATACACCTACCTAGTATGAACACAAAAGTGTTAAAATCATACCAGGTTAATTTAGTATAGTTGTGAATGATTAACATGCTCTAAAGACACATTCTTGGTTGCCTTTCAAAACACCACTACACAAGACACGATGACACGAATTCCCAAACAAAAAAGTTGTCTTTGATCACCTTGTTTATATACATGCACGACTAGATATACTGCAATGAGCACTGCTGGTGTAGTGGTATCATGCAAGATTCCCATTCTTGCGACCCGGGTTCGATTCCCGGGCAGTGCATTAAACTTTTTTGTTAAAAAAATTTAATACTCCGTAAAAATATAAGTATACAATGTAAATCATGAACACCTGGATAAAATTTTTCATATCTTAATTTCTTGTCACCGTAAACATGACAATAGGTATGTACCTAATTATAAAATAGGTATCTGCTGCATTCTTCTATCCCTTTATTACCCTTTATTATTCATTTTTCAATATAGGTATTTATAATTACTACAGTGCGTTTTCAAAATTACCTTCAAATAACTTGCAATCAGTTTTATATCGCTAGCTATGTACCTACATTTGGAATTTGTTATTTAATACTAATTTAACAGCAGTTTGCTAAAAAAAGCACCAAAATGAGTATTATGCATACAAATTCTTGTAAAAACAATGTTAAAAAATTTGAACGAAAAAAAACGGTTCCTTCGAGCCGGATTTGAACCAGCGACCTATGGATAGCCACGAATGTTTAAAACCACTACAGTCCACCGCTCTACCAACTGAGCTATCGAAGGATAATGGCGGTTTCGTCCAGTTTCACTTATATTCGCAGCTACCACAAATATCAAAAATTGTTTTTTAAAACTTACTTTCATCTGGTTTTTGACTAATACTGACACATAATATCGAACAAAATTATACAATTGAATTAAAATGCGATTAAAAAACTTCGCCCGAGCAGGGACTTGAACCCTGGACCCTTGGATTAAAAGTCCAATGCTCTACCGACTGAGCTACCCGGGCACATATTATCTCACGTGCAACAGCTACTACTACAAGAGATATCAGTATCAATATTTTAAATTTTAAAATCATTTGTACTAAATTCATTAATTATACGAAATATTATTTTCAATAACGTTAAATGACTAAATAATCTCAATTTTAACCTATTATAACCGCAATTCAAAATAAATTATTGTTTAACTACGTTAAGGTATAGAATAAAAAACGCTCCAAAACATTCGATTAAATAAGTATAAGTATCAGCGATAGCATACCAACCTAAATGCATYAAGTTTTTCCACATTCCTGTTCAGTGCCTTCTTCGGACTTTGCATAGTTCCATCCGCAGACTGTTCACTGCAATTCCTCTCTTCTTCGACGATGGCACGAGCCAGCTGAAGATCCCTCTCGTTCATATTTCAAGTTTTTCGCTTCGTTAACACACCGCAACAAATTTAAACACTGTCGCGTCTGTTYTTCACACGGMATAATATAAATTCTTTCAAACCTTGCAAGACATAAAAACTGGTTCTTGGACACACTCCAGACCAGCAGTGCTGTCAACCAATAGAACAAAACACTTATCACCCACAGATTCTGTAGTAAGGTGAGCGATTTTTCAAAATTGCATTCGTAACCTTGACCCGATTATGAAAAAATATGTAACAACTTGCAAATCAGGGTCACTCTTTCTCTCGTCGGTAAGGTCAACACTATTTTAAGTGCGTACGCGTAGGTATACAAATTGCGCTTAGAAGCCAAGAACCCTGGATGTAAAAAAACAACATTCTAACATAATGATAAACTGCTGTTTATATCCGCCAAGTAAGTAATTAATATGCAGTGTTGCGAATTAATATTCCCGCTGGGCATACTTTACGTACTACCGTTGTCTGAATAATTGTTCAGACAACGGTACTACCTAGGTGGGCGATTTTTTCTAGGCATAATATAATACCTGCTAATAACAATAGGTATTAAGCATGAACTTCAACTTCTTAATAAAATTATGTATTAAGTACCTACCTAACATAAGACATTTTATCTGAAACAATATGAGAGCAAATTCAGCAAGAATTCTGTACTTCAGTAACAGTCTTTAGATCACTGTATAGATCGTCGCTATACCTATGAAGAAGTAGATAAAAAGCTAATTTTGGCTTTGGTTATATACACATGTTATATTTCTATATTCTAAAATTTTAGGTACGGCATAGGTACTCTTTTAGATAAGTATAATTTATTTTATTTCGGTTTCATCTAATATTGTGCTTTGTAAAGAGAAACCAATGAGAGAAACAGTGGTGTGTAAGATTTTAATGTTAGGTACCTACTTCAGTAGTTTTAAAAAATGGGTACTACCTTTTAATATAGAATTTAATGTAATTCTATATTCAAAGGTACTACCCTTGATTATAATAAGTAATAAACTCAATGGTACTACTTACCTATCTTCAAGAAAAAAAACTGTTATTTATTCTGATGTAATAATGCATTCCAGTCACTCGATGTATAAATCTATCACAGTCATCAACGCCTTTGAGATGGTGACCATACACAGAACATAATCCTAGAAGACTATTATTGTGACCCATATGATTTATTTATTGTGATCTCTGATTAGGAACGTCAACGATACCTTGATACTAGTAAAGTATCGATACTTTTGGTCTTATATCAAGCACTTTTGGTATCGATACTTTCTTTTCGAAACCATACTAATAAAGACACTAAAGGAGTCGTATTGTATCAGATTTAGATTTGTCTCAGATTAGATATTTTTATTTTGTTAATTGGTAAGAAATAGGTAGGTTATTCATATGGAAAATAATAAGAAGGGAGAATTTTTACCTACGTGTTCTATACAAAATTTGGCAACAATGGTTGATGGTGACCTCTAGGGAGGGAATGGGATGCCGAACAAACGATACGCTAACGTCCATGTTTTTGGCGGCGAATGCAAGCTTCTGTCGTATAGGTAATAACAATGCTTATCGTAATGTAACAATTAAGAAGCTATGTACTACCGTATATTTATTTGTTTATCTGATCGAAACGACCTTAAATTTTGCTGAATCGAATGTTAAATGACGAATTTAGCAAAACTCAAACTATGATAAGCTCAAAATGAAACTTGTGAAACAGTACCTACTTAATTTAAAAAACTGAGCACCTAACTTTATCTGTTTTGTAAATTACATATTTTTATGTCATGTCCTCCTATTGCATGATCATTATTATGTTCTGAATAAGATGATAAAAAAGAGCAAAAAATGTTTAGTCTCACAATTAAAGTCACTAGTGTCTTTACTCAAAATTGTAAGTTGCTGCTATCTACCGGTGACATTTGAAACCTTTACAGCCCTCTTTCTAAATGGGGGGGGCATTTTTTTTAGCAACACAAGTGACAAGATCGTCGTTCGTCATCCTTTTAAGCGGAGTTATCCGTACTAGAGAATTACAATTACAAATTCACCATCTGCCGTCTTTTCTCTCTGTCTCTCTCTCTCTCTCGCTCTCAACATTCGGTAAAGCGAAAAACGAACATAGCTACGGACTACGGACAACTGAGCAACGAAATGTACTAATTACTAAATAGTAGTGCAAGAAACTGAACAGCGAGACTTGGTAGTGGTAGCACAGAATAGGAAATATTTCCTATTCTGTGGTGGTAGTATCAAATGAAGCGGACACAACGCGACGGTGAATTTTGCCAACCGATATATTGAAATTGATACATTTTGTTTCGATCCAATTAGGCATCAATGTTTTATTTTGATACCGATATCGATACAAAGTATCGATACTTTTCTTTCGATCCACGTCCCTATCGCAGTCCCTATCGCTACTGTGGTGATACTAAGGAGGATGTTTTCTGTTTTACCGGCATATGCCATTCACAAATGACAAGTGTCACTCACGGTTGTCTGCTGTCAGTGTCAATTCAAAATTGTCAAAGAAAAAATAACACAAATGTTAAAAAATGGATGAGTTGCAGCTGTCGGACACTTTGCAGCGATATTTTTCCGACGTTTTTTTGTGTTGTGACGAAGAAAAATCGGGCAAAGCTTCACTTAGTAAGACCACAGAGTTGATAAAATCCGGAAACGTACCTGAGGATGTAATTTCACAGGTAAATATAATATTTAACAATACTCTTGCCATTTACATCATTCTTCATTAGATTTCAGATATATGCTGGAATCAGAGCACCAACTATCTCAATCGAAAGCAATTTTTCTCCGCTTTAAAACTGGTGGCAGCTTACCAGGCGAATATACCCATTAGGAATGAATTGTTAACCATGAACGTAGAGTTGCCTTTGCCCAGGTTCTCCTGGATAGACACGGAGTGCCACAGTCCAGTTCCTGACCTAATAGAGTTAAGTACTAGTGACCTGAATGAATATAGAGAACACGTAGATCTAACTAGTACCGATTCGGAAGTGGATAGTGATACACTGAGCGTTGTTAGAAACGGGTCGCCGGAACCATCAAGCACCGCTTCCGATAGTCCCACGCCAACGAATAGTGTGCAAGACAAGAGCTGGGCCGTCACAGGGGCGTGGAGAGGTTTGGTGTCTGAAGAACAACGACAGTTATTAGGTGAGAAGATTGAATAATTAGACTTACAACATGAAATCATGGATTTGCATACAGTACCACGGTAATTATTTAGTATAAAATGATAAAGAAGTGATTAAGACAGAACTATAAAAAATCAGTATCTTGTGAACAAAAATATGGATATTACAGTGGCAAAGATAAGTAAACTAAATAAGTTAGCTTTTTCTATTTCGACAGTAATCTATTAACAACGGTTCATCAAGTAATTCCTCATTAAACATCAAAATACAAAAACGTCATTACTTATTTGCATATCAGTACATCAGAGCCAAACTATATTAAGTCACAAAATGTACATTTTACAGTATATTCCAAATAACCATTTAATGATTTCTTTAGACGTAATTTCTCTTTACACAAACATTCCAATAACTTCAATAGAACCTATTATCACGAAAAATTCGCAGGAATTATAACAATATACTAATATACCAAAAACAGAATTTATAAAAGCTTTAAATTTTACATTATTTACAAATTATTTCCAATTTAAAAATAACTTTAATAAACAATTAGATGGAGTGGCAATGGGATCCCCCATCTCAAGCAATTAATAATTAATAGCGCAATTAATAATGGAAGATTTAGAAACAACTATAACAAACAAAGTAAATTACATAAAGCTGTATACAAGATATGTAGATGATCTGTTTCTGATAATACTGGAAAATAAAGCGAATGAAATTTTAAGTATATTTAATAACTATCACCCAAAATTACAATTTACCATAGAAACAGTGAAGAACAACAAAATTAACTATGTAGACCTTACATTGATTAAAAAGAATAACAAAATTATCACAAAATGGTACTCAAAACAAACGGCATCAGGAAAATTCCTAAATTATCAGTCTAACCACCCCAACAAACAAAAATTAGCTCTATTGAACAATACAATACTCCGAGTAATAAAATTAACTAGTCCCGAAAATAGAATTGAAAGTTTACACTCAATAACTAAAATACTAAAAAATTACAATTACCCCACTAAACTAATACACAACTCCACAAAACAACAAACATAAAAAATGTATAATAGCATGCTATATGAAAAACAAGTTAAAACCACAAACATAATGTATGTAACCCCACCCTATATTCCACCACTTACACAAAAAATAAAAAACATACTAAAACTATATGATATAGAAACTACATATAAACCAATAAACACAATTAAACAATTCTACACACCATTGAAAGCGAAAACACCACATGATACAAGAACACACTATACACAGTATAAAGTGTAAAGACTGCAATAAACAATATATAGGACAGACAAAACAATACCTAAAAAACAGAATACAACAACATAAAAATAATAACAACTACACTGCTTTGAAAAAACATCAAGAAATAACTAATCACACTTTTGATTTTGATAACACCCAAATTATTGCTACAGAACCGCATAGATAAAAAAGACAATTTTTGGAAATGATTCATATACAAAAAAACATAAACACATGTGTAAACGACAGGACAGACATACAAGAACTAAGTAACATCTACAATAACATCATTTAATCTTCATAATCACGATCATAAACATTCACACTTTACGACTTGATGTTCAAATTATTATAGCATTCATTGGAATGAACTCCAAGGTACATTTTATATTACCATCAAAATTGTAAATATCAAATTAATTTATTGTCAGCTTTGTCAGTTGTAACATAATATTAGTATTCGAGAAAGATCTATATAAAAGATCGAAATGTCATACAAACACAAAGTTTTTTAATTTTACATAATTAGGAGCCTAAACCTACAAAACTAAACATATGTAATTTTACAGTAGACACAACATAAGATTTTTTCTGTTTATCTCAATAATTTGCAAATACTCAGTACATGAATAGTGCTTTTTGTTTTTAAAAATGTCATATGCAACAGTGCAGATACTTGGAATATTAAAAATTATTTTTTTGCTTTAAAAATTGCACTTAATACATTTTTATCCTAGCTAGTTGTAAGCTGTCCCAGGGGGAAATGATTTGGAATCATCAGACATTTTTTATCTCATGTTTCGATATCAGAGTGTATGCTGTCTGCCTCACATAGATAGTTATCAAAATTGTGGTCTTTGGCAAGAGGTTACATACCGTACTAAGCATGATGCCATCTCGTTTCCACCTCTACCAGCGATCGATTTGTCCCACATAAGGCAATTGGCATTCTTTTCTGTAAAATAGTAATTAGTATAATTGAAGCATGATAACTTCAAACTCTAAAAACTTGGTACATTAGTTAGTTGTGGGCATGGCAGACATTTTTGTAAGTCAATCAATAAAACTTTTTCTTATTCATTATAATATGGGTTTGAAAATTGTTGTTAGCTTGACGAATTTAGATTTAACATGCAGGATGTTTTTGAGAGTATCGAATCAATGGAACCTAAGCTCACCAGTGGTCCTGACGGAATACCAGCATTTTTTATTTAAAAATGCATTTATACTTTATACTCTTTTTTTATACTCTTCAATTGATCTTCGAATTGTTACTGTATCGCTACTGGAAGGACAGTTATCACACACCAATTCACAAATCAGAAGACGGAGAAAATATTTCCAACTATTCCGGTTTGTACATTCAATCTGTGATGCCAAAGTTGTTTCATAAAATTATATCTATCCAGATTGGATGGGCCATAAGACGATTTATCATACCACAGCAACATGGCTTCTCAATGGGTTGTTTGACTGTTTCAAATCTACTGGTTTATCAGGATTCTTTGTAGAATGCATTTGACAAAAAACTGTCAAGTGGATAGTGTGTGTAGCGATTTTTCGAAGGCGTTCGATAGGGTTGGTCATGCCTTGCCGAAAGCAAAGCTCTCAGCGATAGGGTTTGGGGACAGAGTGGTGTCTTGGTTGGGTAGCTTCCTTTCAATATGTAACGGTAAACAATATGTTTCTAGGGGTATAGATATGACCACTGGTGTGCCACAGGGATCTCATTGTGGTCCGATTCTGTTTAACCTTTTTGTGAACGATTTGCATACCAAAGTGAAGTATTGTAATTTCTTAATGTTTGCAGATAATATACAATTTTTTATGGCAAACAATTTTATAACTGATTAATGTAGGCTTCGGGAGGATCAATAGTTTTTTTTTTGAATGGACTAGGACAAATGGCCTAGCTGTGAACACGGATAAATGTTATGTGATTATGTTCTCAAGAATATCATCAAGTATATTATTTGAGTATTCTGTTAATGGTGCATTGGTTGGTAGAGCTGAGATCATTAGGGACCTTGGTGTTTAATTTGATGGCAACTTGACTTTCAAGACACATTTAAAGAAAATATTTTCGAGGTGATATAGAAACCTTGGTTTTCTCATTAAGAATTCAGCTGATTTCTAGCTAAGATCTTTTAGGATGCTCTTCTGTTCACTGATTCATTCTGGCCTTGAATATGCTAGCATGGTTTGGTCTCCACATTATGATTGTGATATTGATGCACTGGAGCAGGTGCAGAGGAGATTCTTGAGACAATATGGCATCAGGTTTTCTGTATTTAACTGTTATGAATATTCTAAACGTCTAGTCACTAAAGCTTAGAAGATTTGTTGCCGGCATTTTTTTTTGTGTAAATTAATTATTAGTGCTGTTGACTGTCCGAAAGTACCATCTTCTATAATAATAATAATAATAATAATTTATTGAGTAACAAAACAAGTTACACAATAGGACGGAGTTAGAACAATGCTGTCTACCACTCCTCCCCAAATCAAAATACATATATAAGCACCAGAAAAAAGAAAACGATATAGCTACTGCAAAACATATAACAGCAGTTAATACGTAATTAAAATTAATTCCATATCAAATAAAACCAATAGGATAGTGTACAAAATATATAACAACTGTTCATTAATAATCTACAAGTAGAAGAGATCTGACTAACGACTTAAATTGAGATAAACTTAAATTTAAATATTCTAAAAATTTGTTAAGTAATAAGGTGCACAGTAACAAAAGCAACCTCTGAACCTGTTGGTATGGTGTGGTGGTACTGTAAAGCTGCCCGTTCTGATATTCGCCGAATGAACATCAGATCTCCTCCTCAATAAAACAAACAAATAAACAGGGACACCGGTATGCAGAAGTTTGTACAAAAATACAGCATACAAATAATACATTCGGTTATGCACCTTCATTTCACAAATATTTTTGATGTAAGGAGTGACATGATTTCGGTATGGTATATTGCAAACAAAACGTATGCAAGCGTTTTGTATGCATTTCAATCTTAATTTATTGTATTGAGGCAAAAAATCATAGTAAATAAAACCACAGTAAAAAATATGAGGGTATATAAGAGATTGGACTAACTTTAATTTTACATCTGAAGAGAGAAATTTCTTAAAACTATACAGTGACTTTAACTTCCACATAGTAACTCGGCAAACGTGCTGGATTTGGTCATCAAATGACAACTTATTATCAATGACAATACCAAGATTCTTACGGATGTAACCCACTCAATACACTCACTTTTTATGCATAAAGAAAGATTTAGTTGATTAGGTTGATTACTGTTTCTTCTGGAAGGGCMAATACACAATGCTTTAGTTTTGCCATGATTAAGTCTTAAGCCATGTTTCTCACAAAAATTTGCAATACTGTCAAGTTCAATATTCATCAGATCTATAGCCTGTTTAAAATCCTTTAACTGAAACGAATAATACACCTGGATGTCATCTGCATATAAGTGAACATCCGCACAATGCAGCATTTTATGAATATCAAATATGTAAACAGAGAAAAACAGAGGACCCAGAATGCTGCCTTGGGGAACACCGGCGCATATAGCTTCCAAGTTAGAACAGTCGGTATTTGAGATTACTACTCTTTGGTATCGGTCTGTGAGATAACTTGACACCCAATCGCAAGCTGCACTCCCAAAGCCTATGTACTTAAGCTTTGCAATAAGCAAATTAACTGTAAATAAACTACTTACTTATTTTTTTGTTGTTTTACAGGTACTGAAGAAGAATCCTCAGATAGACATAGTAGCGAAGAAGATACGGAAGTCTCGAGTGAAGTCTGGACCATCACGCCCGAACAGCGGGACTACTACACCGCCCAGTTTCGATCCCTGCAACCGGACACCAACGCTCTGCTAGCGGGCTCCGTCGCCCGCATGTTCTTCGAGAAATCACGTTTGCCCGTCCAGGAGCTCCGCAAGATATGGCAACTGGCCGACGTGACGAAAGACGGTGCCCTGAGCCTCCAGGAATTCAACATCGCCATGCACTTGGTCGTGCTGCGTCGAAACCACATCGAACTGCCCGATGTCCTCCCGTCGCAGCTGATGCCCGGCAACGAGACGCCTCAGTCCGTCAGTCCGGAAACGGAACCCATACTGTCTCCGCAGACCAAAGACACGGCCAAGGAATGGACGAAGTTCATCGAAAGTCCGACCAGTAGCGTGTCGTCGCCGGGGCCTAAACCTGTGAATTTTGATTTTCAAAAGGTGACGTTGGATAAGGACCCGAAGATATTGCATCCGGTGGCCTTGAGGCTGACTCCCGAAGTTGCTAGCAGTGCGCAAAATGAGGAACATGCTGATGTAGGAGATTCTCATAGTCCTAAGAAGATATTAGAAGGTAAGATTAATACTGCGACTCTATTTTTGATAATAACAATAGCGCCTTTATTTTTAACTCAATATGACTGGTGTGGCGAGATTTAACATATAGTTACTCTTACACCTAACCACCCAGCCTACAATGGGGATGTTTAGTGATTTTTACAGAATAAATTTTCTGAAGAGCTATTAAAATAAGAATTACCCTATTTTTTTCGTTTTTTCACATGTTGAATAAAACTCGAGATATTAATTTATTAAGATTTGCCTTTAAAATTATGACGTCACAAACGAATAAAACGATCATCTTCTTTAGTTAGATAGAGATCGCCAAGCAACGCTGAAATTGCCCACTATGGCAACGCCGCATAGTCGTCAGCTGTCGTTTAGCTATTTCCAGTCGGTGTTGGGTTAGGTCGTGTTTGTTTATCTTTATTGGTTCAGTTTGATTTGTATTCTTTTATCTTTTAAATATTGAAAGTGTGTGTAATATGTCTAAGAAAGTGTTGATTTCACCGGTCAACACGAAATTTGACTTTGATGTGAGAGTATTATATTTTGGTAGATTAGACCATAGTTGAACGAAAAAAAATTATGTGGCATGAAAAAGTTTGCTTTTGTGTCCAGGAGAACGTTTAAACGATATTTTAAAAAATCTGTAACTAATTTTTTTTTATAATAAAACAATACAAATATGTTTCTCTATTTTTTTCATTAATTTTTACTATCAAAGTGGAAAATAATTTAAAAGTGCACAGTGCTACTTTTTCTTTTATGTTCATAAGTACTTTCTCTCAATAAACCCCAAATATAGTGTCCCATCATATTTTCATCGTATTGGCCTTGATATCGTTCGAAGTTCATAATATCTTGATGGAAATGTTCTCCTTGGTCTTCTAATTATGCTCTCATGTTATTTTTAAATTTATCTAAATGAATATGCAGCATATGCACTTTTAACAACACCCTACAACCCACGGACTTGAAGTTTTGTAACATATTTTCAACCAGTTTTTGGTTTAATTTATTTGCAAAATATCACAATATGCAAAAAAAAATTTGGACCCTCACTATACTATTTTTAAAGAGTTCAAAAAGACCTACAATTTGACATATAACATGAGGTTGTACCTGAAAAAACAAACAAAATACGAACCTGGGGAATTTTAGGTGGCGGACCCTGTATATCTAGAATTTTTACATGATCACCAAAATTAAACTTTTTAGAAATTTCTGAGATTAACAAAATTTTAAATAACTAGATTGCTACAGTTAATTAAAATTAAAAATTTTAAGTCACCCATTTTAAATAATTTGTTCAATATTCAATCATAATGTTGGTGACTTCCTGCAACTGCGCAACCTACACACATAACTTTAAAATCTAGATAGTTGTTTTCATTTTTTTTGACTTCTATTAAAATTAATTTCTGTTTCCCCTTGGTTTGTATTTTTTTTATAATAGTTGTATAAGGCACTGACAATGGCCATTTAATGCCGAAATAAACTGGAGAAGACATTGATATTTGAATAATTTCTAGTACACTAATTTATTATTAGTACTGTTATTGCAAATTTTCTGTTTTGTTTTGACTTTTGTATGAAACAAGTTTATTTGTCATTTATTCTCTTATTAGATAAGTTAATTTTTTTACAGGTACAAACAATGCTCAAACGCAAAATTCCTCACACATTAGTGCTATCCAAAGGCCCCAGCCCAAGAAAATCAACTTACCCGGCCCGGGAGCGATCCCACCCCCGCCCAGYCTCCAAAACGCCCCCGAAGATGGCCCCGTCAGTTTACCGGCATTTCCGCCGCCCAAAAAAGAAAAGCCACCCCCACCACCACCTCGGCCGTTCAAGACGCATGGACGATCGTCCTCTCTCGATCTGAACCGCCTGAACAAGCTGGGAGCGCCGCCGTTGGTGCCCCCGCGAGTCAGTCCCAACATCCAGGCACCGAAGAAGCTGATCAACCAGAGGTCCGAGGGCGACACGCAGGAACACGAGTTCGCGAACTTCGACGAGTTCGAGAAGTACGAAAACATTCCCGAGGACATCTTCCCCGGCGACTACTACGAGGCAGAGAGGAAGAAGCTGTTTGCGCAGTTCTCCACGCCGGAAAATAACGATGTTACGGACGCGCCGAGGAAACACGGGGCGTTCGAAGTATACAGGAAGCCGAACCTTAAGAGCAACGAAAGCCCGGTAACCATGGAAGATAAGGCGAAGTGGGAGCTGTTCCAGAAGCTTCAGGAGCAGAACACCGTTCTCCTCAGGATCTGTCAGGAATTGAGCCAAGAACTGGCAGATGTCATGCAGGAAAAGCTGGCGCTGAAGGTGAAGTTAGAGAAACAGACGAACGGGGGATAGTTGGCAGCTAACGGTGATTGATTTAGTTCACTTTATTATTCCATTGTCGGCACTACTAAAAATATTCCATAAGGACGTTGATTCTGATTGTTTTAGATAGGCTGTGGCTATGTTTTGGCTTTTATATCGTCAGGTTCGTGTTTCTTTTTTAATGTTGTTTTTACGTTATCGTCGGAAAAGTGCTATTAAGCGTTATGGTGGTTCGAAACTGTTTAATGCTGGAGCGGCTTCAGTATTCAAGACAATGGCAGTTATATTACTGTGTTTATTATGTATTATTATCCACTTATCATTTAATGGCATCAAATAATGTACCCATACACAAAGAAGCTGAAGTAGATTGGAACCAGTTTGCCGAAAAATAAAATTAGTGAGAACAAAAAGAAGAAGATTGTGACAATTCAGAAACAAATGGTGGTTTGACTAAAATTAATTTAGCAGTGGACATGTATTGACTCAAAGTAAAACCATAAATAACTTCTTTTATCTTACCATTGAAGATTAGGGTTGGCCTAAGTTAAATCTATATTGATAATTGAAGTGTTGGATATCACTTCGAGAAAATTGAAAATTAAGATTTGATTGAACTCTACTATGCTTTATTATTTATTAGTCCAATGATTTATCTAAAAGATCCAGATATTATTATTAGTGTTAAATAATTAGAAACATTTGGAAATATTTTTTTTAACATACAGTATGTTAATTAAGTATGTACTATAACTTTAACAGATGATTCTGAAAGTTATTTTAAGACAAAAATGCTTCATTTTCAAAATACAAGTTGTTTCTTTACAGGTTTTTCGTAAATATCATTTTCCCAAATTTGATTAAATTTGACTGTCGTAAGACTAGTGTTAAGGAGCTCATTTGATTTGATTAAATTTATTAAATTCAGTAGCGTCCCGGAGGGCGCCTTAATCAATATTTCTGACAAAAAAATGTGTGCCATGACTCTTTTAAAACTTTTCTATTTTTTTGTCACATTAAGCAAGTACATACATACAAGTTTTTTGTCTCATGATTTTTTTTCGTATCTAGCTTAGTTTTCAAGAAAAAAAATTACTTAATTGCATATTCCTGGATCACACAAGAAGTCAGTGACGCACGTTATTTTGTCAAAAATATTCTTTAAGGTGCCCTCTGGGACGCCACTGGACTTCAGTCAGGGCCAAATGAGCCCCTTAACACTAGTATTAACACTCAAAATTGGATAAAGGATATTTACGATATTTGCAAAGAACAATTTTTTTTAAGTTTAATACCCTGTATTTTGAAAATGAAGCATTAGAGGACCCATCTTTATATAAAGTTTTGTCTTAAAATAACTCGAAGATTTGCTAAAGTTATGGTACATATTTCATTAACACCCTATATATTAAACACCCTTGTTGTATCCAACCCGTAAATAAATGGGGCGTTTATTTTATTATTGTTTCTAAAGAAAATAAGTAGCAACTTTAGATAAATCAGCTTTATTTAAAATAATTATTAACGATTATGAACAAAGTTTATGCTGTATTGTTAATCAGATGATAAATTAAATTTACGGGATCCAAATGAATCATCGGAGTCCTCGTCTTCAGCAGGCCTCACTGGCCCTCTTGATAGTCCCGGTTGAAGATCAACAACTAGGTCTTGCTCTTCAAAGGTCAAGAGTTGTTTAAGCCATTCTGTATTTTCGAGTTTCATATAAGGCATAATGACGAAACATCTGTCGGCTGCAAATTTAAATAATTTTATTTCTGTTCTGAAACTGAAAAAAACCTTGACATTGTAATGACTCCTTCAGGACTAACTTGAGTTTTACATATTGCTGTATAACAAACCAATCATTTTTTGTTTTTGTTCCTGTAGGTGACTTAGACAAAAAGGACTGAAGACCTTCATTCCAGTTTTCAATAAGGTAACTAGCCATCAGTACCTTGAATGGGCTTGGATTACTCCTTGCTAATGACGTCACATTCAAATATCATTCAGTTGTTTCAATATTTTCTAACGATTTTAGCAATATCTTCGGAAGTTCCTATCACACTGGTTATAAGAGTAGCATCTTACTGAAAATATATGTTCAATGGGCATATTTAAGCTCTTGGCCAACCACCTGCAGAACATTACCATTGTTATATTTTTATTTTGACCTCCACAAGCATCAGAGAAAAGTACTATCTTCATAATTTTAGGCAATTTGTGCAATTTTTTATAACAAAATGGTATAAGAAAGAACAAACAGTGTTGGGTCCCGTTTTGGAATCCAAAAATTTTTTTGCTGATATGATTTGTGTAATTTACTGTGTGTACACAAACCTACCATTGTTTCATGGCTAGGTAGATTTCTTTGCAAATTGTTGAATCGTGAGGTCTAAACTTAAATCACAATACATCTCAGGAAATCATGAGATCTTGCAACACTTTAATGCGAATTTGTAAGAGTGGAAAAACTTCCATTGAAGATGACGCCTGAAAAGTGTTGGCAACAATACAACCATAATATATAGGTTTTTGAAACAAAGCATACAGAACTGGGGACTCATGTGCAGGTGCAAACTTAATATACCCTCTCTTCTAAAATCTTTTTGACCAGCATGGTAACAAAATGTAGAAAAAATGTGAAAACAATAAGTGTTCTCAAGTACCAGCAAACTTTAAGATGAAGCTGTCCTATTCCGTTAGTCAAAACTTTAGTTAGTAAACTGAAACTGATAGATACAAAGGAACAAAAACTTAGTTAAGTATCCAATAAATGGGGTTGCAGTCGTCCACTGATTTTCCCGCTTTGAAAGATTCCAATCTATTTTAGTTCCCTTATGTATGGATATAGAGTCGGTTTCATAGTTAAGAAATTGTCTGCATTTGAACAATAATGAGCTAAAAAAATTACATGTTCGACATATGTTGCATAATTTTAATTAACTTCATTACTTGAATCAAAAAAGATATAAGCAATTGATTTAAAAGTACTGACAATGTCTTTAATTATGGAACCAAGTATACCTTTATTTAACCAAGGATCTGATTAGTTATTATTACCAATCTGTTTCTTTTTAAACAAACTGTACATTGCAAATTCGCGGTATCAAATAATTAGTCTTTTTCCATTAAAAATGGTGAATATGTTAAAACATAAAATGTTCAATATCTATTTATTTTCAACATTTGAGTGTTTATTTGGCACATTCAATAAATTTCATCGATGTACAGGGTGTTACCAATATTAATACGTATTTTTGACATAAAAGACTTCGAAAGCTTTATATGTAAAGGAAACAATCAAGTTGCTTTATGTCTGATATTTAAAAAAAATAGAGTGTTGCATGGAATTTGAGAAAAAACTATGGAACTCAAACAAACCAGAATTGGCTCTAGAGTATTTCTATTGCTGCTTAATAACATACATTTTTTTTAATTTATGCAAACCTTTGTTTCAGTAATTATTGTTATATATCTTATAGCAGTATCCTACAGAAGTTAGTTTCATGTTTTATTTTTAGTCATGTCCCATGCCACCAGTGATATATTTTGTTCGTATAAACTTATGTGTTTATTTAAGGCAAATCAAAGTTTTTTGTCTCATGAGAACAAGGGCTTTTGGAAAATTGGTCATGCAAAAGTGTTTTTCAGGAGGCCTCTTTTTAGAAATTTTAGAAGCTTTTCCATTAAAAATTTTCAATAAACCAAAAGAACAGTAATTTTTGTCTGCCAGTACATTAATTCTGAGTTTTTGTTATAATAGAACTATCAAGTTTGTCTCAATTTTAATCTGCCCAATGTCAGACAGAAATGGATAGAACAGGAAAAACTTTTTCTGTATTCATGCCCATATTACCATAATACTTAGTAAATGAGCTAATTATTTTATAGGAGATAATATAGTATGGCCCTGGGCAAATTGAAAAATTGCAAATATTAATTTTTTAAACTTAATCAAAATGTTGTTTGTGCCAAATGCAAMCATAACTTAATGTAATTTAAAATTTGCATGATGCACAACTGTAGCCGCATCTAAATTTCATGCAATTGTAACAAATTTTAACAAAAGTTGTGTAAATTAAGCAATAATGGGTTTGACTTTCATTTTTCCTGATTAGCTCAAAAATTCATGCTTCCAATGAAATTGTTTAATATACCAGGTATCAAATTGGCCCAAACCTTTTCCTAAAAATGTTTTGTTCATTTATGCTGGCCTACGGCCTGACACGAATCCTCACATACGTCTTTATAAAAAATTTAGTTTGGTGTTGCACACAACCTTATTACTGGCTTTCTTTGAAATATTTAAATAGGTCAACAATACATTTATTTATTAGAGAAAATAGAAAAAGTAATTATATATGTAAGTATAATAATTACAAATATTTAACCTAAAACTCCATTTTGGTTCAGTGTTTATTTTCAACTTCTCTCTGCTGATAAATAATTAATACATCAATATACAAAAAGTACATTATTTCCATTCCAATATTAACAAAATGAGTAACAGATTTGTTCACGTCAAATTTAACTTTTTCAATACTTATTGTTTGTAACTTTTAAAAAGATGTGTTCACAAACAATGCAGATATTTAAGCACGAACTGGAAAACATCATTGACTTAACAAGGTGAAATTTTTACATTAAATACCTAAAGATTATACTATAACAACAAATGTGTGTCAAACTTTTTCCTTCTTTTTTTTTGTAGCAATCAACCATCAGATTCAGCTTGCTTAGAATCAAAAAAAAAAGTTTTACTAAAATGTATACCATTGTTTGGTTAGATTAAAAATGAGACAACTAACATAAGAAATATATTTTGAAATATACTGTATATCATATTTATTTGAATCACCCTGTGCACATTATGATAATTGAGCGTAAGTTCTTCAACGCTGGGCAGAAGTTTGGCCTTGTTACTTATACCTACAAAAAAATCACTAATGCATATTCTGCACCTTTTCATTGCTTAGACATAGAGTGAATATTCAAATCAGTTCATCACCTATCTGCACTTACTCAAATAATGATTCACACATGTACCTATGATAAGTCTAATGAATGAATTACTGGCAAATGCGGCCAAAACTGAATAAAAAGGGAACGATGCCAAACTTTTGCCCACGTAACATATCTGAATTGTGCTGCTCCAACTAATGCCGATTATTTGTCATTGAATCTCATCTCCTCATGTTTTTGAGTTTTAGAATAGCCATGGAATGTGCATCCATTTTGTCTCTATATTAAAATAAGCATATAGTGTGCCATGTACTGCCGGAAAAATGCTGATAATGTAGATAATGTCTTGTGTCTAGCGGAAGCGTGAGTTGTAAATAAAAAGCAAAAGTGATACCTATGAATACTTAACAGAGTTTATTGGAATGTATCTTTCTAAAAATGTTTTGTTAGAAATATCTCCTTATATGCAGTATCAAACATTTTTCAGATTATATTTTTTGCGTAGCTATAGAAAGACTGTATTTTAAAATTATTATTAAAATAAATTTTAAAATTCAATTGCCCATTATTTCTGTTGTTTTGAAAGTGTAACACATGGGGTAGGAATCAAGCCTTTAAAGTTTCGTAGTTGACATTTTAGTATGAACATATTTCTTGGCGATTCAAGGTTCTTTATAAATACTTAAGTTTGACTTTCTACAGGATTTAATTACTTGTTTGCATTCAAACATTTAAATTGGTTAGCAAGATTTTTAAGAATGTTCAGTTGGCAAAATTTATGCAACATCTGCATTTTAACATTGGGTTAAAAAAACCGCTGCAAATTGAATCAATACTTCCACATCCAATTGTCAAAATAGCATTTACGTTTTTATTTCTTATACTATACGATTAGTAATCAGGTTTTGAGCATTTTTTCTCTCCACACATTTTTCTAAGACAAAAAGTCCTCAGGATATTAGCAAAAATATATTCATTTTTTAAATCGGTTTTTTACAAATAACTCGAAAATTATTAACTTAATAAAAAAATACAAGAGCGCTTTCTGATCAGAAATTTGATTTTCTATATAATACCAAAATTTTAAAAAATCGTACGAGCAGGGTCCAAAATAGGTTTTTTGGAAATATTTCGAAAATGTCAAAATTTTGGATAAATTTTCTAAGACACTTTTTGTGAGAAATTTTATTTCCTATCTGATGGCATTTTCATTTTTTGAATATATTAAATATATTCGGAGATATTTAAGAAAAACCGTTTTCTTCAAGTGACACATTTTTGCTAATATCTTCTAAACAGTTTGCTGAAAATTAAGAACTAATAATACTCGCAGTTATAATACTAATCACATACTAAAACGAAAAAAAAATGTAAAAAAATAAAAATTTGCAAAAAGGGTAGTTACCTCCCAATTTCGCCCCCTTCCCGATACCCTACTTACCCCACAAACAATAGGTCGCTTTGGGTAGTTGAGATTTATACGTTTACTAAATTTCAAGTTCATATGTTAAATCTTTCGAAAGTTATCGTGTCCACAAAAAATACCGCAGACACACAGACAAGAAATTTTTTTTTGCTCAAATTTTGTTTTTTGCGTTTTCGACCATTTTAAAGCGAATGAGCAAATAAAAAATTTTGAAATTTTTTTTCATGAAAATACTTTCCATCCGTTGGATGTGGAAGTAATTAACTGTTTGTGACTTTATTTTGCTATATGTTATATATTAAACTATGTGAAGGACTGATTATAGGTAAGCTAAAGAGATGATGAAATAAAAAAGACGCTGATTTGATAACTGCCTTCACAATTAGTTGGCCTGAATTTCACCTGTGTTTTAGTCATATCTAAAAGCACAGTATAGTGCCCTATAGTGTTTTTTTTGTGCTTTGTTAATTCTGATTCAAAGCCACAGGTATGGTTAACTACCTTTCCTTATTTTTTTTATTTATTAACTTCTCAACTTTTTGCCAGTTTGTTTTTTTATTGTAATAAGCCAGCTGTTGTGAAATCTGAGAGTCTCAATAATAACTGTACCTAAATGTGTATATTGTAGTCATGAAAAATTTTTTGTAAAGCTGGATTTTTAATTAATTTCTGGTTGTTTATTTTCTCGAATATTATTTACCTAATTTAATATCACACAACCGCTGACTTATTTCATTTGTTTGTTAATAAATATTATAGGTAGATGTGTATTTTATTTTGCCTCACATTCGTATTGCTCTCTTCCATATTTATGGGATTAATAAAGAACTTTCTGGGGTCTGTAATGGTCTATCAGTCTTTGTCAGTTTTGCATAATTTGACTATTATGTTGTCGTAATTGTTTTATCTATTTTTTTTTAATCTAAATCCATTTATTTGTGTTATTTACTAATTTCAATGCATGTAGCTATTGCATAGGTCCCTCTCTATGGATCCTTACTGTGCTATTTACTTTAAATACCTAAAGAATATACTATAACAACAAATACATGTAGGTTAACATGTTTTCCTTTTTTTGTAATGGCAACCATTTATCAGTTTCAGGTTATCCTGAATTAAAAAAAAAAGTCATACTGCTAAAAACCCACTAAGCAAAGTAATGTTAATATAATATATCATCACCATTTCAAAATTGTGTGAATGTTGCTATTGGCTTTAAAAAAAGGTAGGTGCAATGTTAATACAACGCTCTAAGTACGTTAAAGATACACATTAAGAGTAACCTCTCATAAATAACATTTGAATGATATATATGCAATGTTGCCCTTATTGCAAAAAAACATATTTGAAACGTTTTATTGTAAATGTTATTTGAAAGTACTAGTAATATGTATTGTAACTTCCCACAAGGTTGACGTGTTCTGCTAAGCAATGTTCCTTTTAGTTACGTATTATGAAAGTATATATTGTGTCCCATCGGATTAACTTATTTACAATGATGGATGAAAATTTGTTTTCATTCTTTATACCTATAGAAATCATCACTGCCTTTTTTCGGTAACTATTACCCTAAAATATGTGACACCCTGTACATACATATGTGCAATTAGCTACTCAAGTGATTTATGCACATATACCATACAATCGAATGAATGAAATACTGACAAGAGATCCAAAATTAAATGAATAGTGAATGATGCCAAGCTTTTTTTTAATCTTTGACAAACCCGAATTGTGCTGATTCAACTAATACCAAATATTTTATTGTTATTGAATAACATTTTCTCATATTTTTTAGTTGTTTTAATAGCAGCTTTCTAATAATGCGCATTAATTTTGTGTGCCATGTGGCATGAACTGTCGGAAAAATGCTGACAATGTAGATAATAAATTGTCTCGTGTCTAATAAAGGTAGCATGAGTTGTAATGTTGTAAATAAAAAGCAAAAGTGATGCCTATGAATACTTATAGAATTTATTGATGTGTGGGTATCTTTTTACAAATTTTTAGAAATACCCTCTTATATGCAGTAATTTTCACATTATATTTTTTGTGTAGCTATAGAAAGACTGCATTTTAAAATTATTATTAAAATAAATTTTAAATTTCAATCACCCATTATTTCTATCGCTTTGAAGATGGAGTACATGTGGCGGGAATCAGACCGTATATTGAAGTTGACGGGGCATTTAAATCCACCATTTTTCGCTATTTGAAGTTCTAGTATCGACGGAGTTCTTGGTTAAATGTCCACGCATTGAACAAGGACGGAACGAGTGGGTAATTTCTTTACTTAGTGTGGCGCGCGCAACAGCTCCGTCGGTCTCTTGTACACGCGGTTTCAAAGATGGTACTTGGAAGCTGTCTTGATTTCTACAAATTTCTAATTTCTGGGCGGAAAACCGTAAATTTCGCTTGGTAATGTATCGAAAATAAGGTATGTATTAATTACGTCTTGGTTTTATATGATAATTTCGCTTATATCCGCAATTTAGTAATTATACCATAATTTTCAAGTACGTATTATTGTTTCTTGGATTTACACCATTTTGGATTAATTTTTTTCAACCTTCCATTGTTTTTTGCGGAAAGTACCGTTTATTCGACGTTAAGTAAGCGGGAATTCCAGTAATTTTTTTTTCTTAATTTTGTGATTATCAAGCACATTTTACAGGTTAATTTATTTTTTATGTAGGGTTTCTGGGGCCCCAGAGAGGAGTTGGTCATGAGTGACTGTAATTTTTCCCTTCCGTATGCTTGCTCCAAAGCTGAAACAAAATTATGCAGGTTCGMTTATGCAAATTGGTGTCCAACATGTGACAGAGAATCTCCGAGACGTAGACCAAGGAGCGAACCAAATGAATTGTGCAGGAGAAGAGGGAAGGAGATGAAAAGCCCAACTCCTAAGAAATTTGGAAGAAATCAAGAGTGTGAAAACATGGATGTGGAGTATGAATTCAAGGACTCTAGATATGACAACAGGATCAGGACAAACTTGTGTGAATTGCGTGAGTTACCAACCACTTACATCACGAACAATTGCCAAATAACATCAAACATGCCAAAACTGTCAAACGCGACAGATTTTATGGATTACATAGACAAAAATGCAAAAAATTTTGAAAGTACCGTGAAATTTACGGATGAAATGTTACAGTTTGGGGCTGAGAGACCAAAAACTGTATATGATGGTCACGCAAGGACAGTAAACGGTTCGTTACAGAAAATCAGCCCTTCTAAAATTGACATCAAACCTCATTATGTCACAAACGTGCGAAATTGTGTAAGCAGTGATAAATCACCTTTAAAAAATGCAGTCGAAGTTAAGAACGTGGAAATCTTGAAGGCTCCACCAAGACCAAAAATTCCAAGCGGCCCCAATGTGTCATGCAATGTCGGTGATTTTAAAAGCTTTACTACGAGGAACAGTTATTCGAATACACATTTATTTTCGCACAAACCTTACGTGGACCCTCCCGCTTGTAACGTTATAAATTTAAAGTTCAATGACACTGTGAACGACAATATTTCTTATGATACATGTACATTTTTTGACCAAACCCACAACACGCAGGATCTGAATGAAAGGTACACCAGGGAAGTGGAACTTCTCCGAAATCGCTTGAGGGAAATGAAAAATTGTGTTCCAAAAGTACATCTTCCATCCTATCAGAAACACAAGACGTTCTGTGACGAACTGAAAACAACGAGAATAGAAAACTGCCGATCCGGAGAACGTATTGATTTCGTAAAATCAGAAGATCTCGCTAAGTTACGCAAAGTACAGGAGCAAAAGGTGGAGAAAGCAGAAGATGTTGTGGAAAAAGGAAAAATTATTCCGTTTACTTTACCAGTTTCAAAACCAAATAGTGCCAAAATCAGTCCAATTACGGTTAAAACACGTAGCAAGGTAGCTTCGAATAAAATGAAAAAGTCACGAGGAAAGCAGCCACAGGGTCCTGTACTGGCTGGTTTGGATTGTTCTGAAAGGTATGTTGAACTATTTTTAGTCTAATAATTTTCAAGATTATTTTTAAGTGTTTTATGACTTAAATTGAAGTAAATTGGAGATAAACTGATAATTTTTATTTCAAATTGATAAGGTTTCCAAGTACTACAGAAAAGGAATTTAATAAACGTTCAGCTCGTGTTATTTGAAATCTAAACATCCGTTAAGTTAACACCACATTTTATTACCAATTTGAAACTTATGCCATAATTTGTTAATATTGAAAAAACATAGTGTTATCCAAATCTCAAATCTGTAGGTGGAAATAATAAAGGGCCATGTAATACATTTTTAAAAAACAAAAAACATAACCAGGGGGTGTGAGGGATTTTAAAAGCGTCAAAAAGCATTCTTGCAATTTTTTGTGAAAGTGATATCAAAACAAAACGAAACCTATACAAATGTAGATAATTAAAATTAAAATTTCAAAAAAAAAATGTTAAAAATCAAGTATTTTCTTGTATTTTATTTTTTATTTCCACAAAAATTATCCAATTTTAATTAAACTTGATGAAATTATACCTTTCTGTGCCTGAAATAACCACAATTTTTTTTCATTCAATAAATTGAGAAGTTTCCAAGAAATTTTTTTTTTCAGACAAGTTCTACTAAAATAAATTATCATACAATTTCTGTTAGTGCCCATTTTTTGTTTTGACATATACTTTTTGATAAACTAAAAAATCTAGTTACAATTTAAAAAATCAGTTTTGTATTTTTAATAATTTAAACAGTTTATAACAATTATTGAAAATTCATTGTTTAAAGTAATTTTTTGAATAGTTTTTAAATTAGGACTATAATTTTCTTTATTTTATCAAAAATTTTATAAAAAAATAGCACGGGCAGAAACTAATACGGTATTTTTTCTAGTAGTAATTGTCTAAAAAATATATATTTTACTTTAGGACCATAAAAAATGAATATCTTGGAAACTTCTTAATTTTTTCAATTCAAACAAATTGTGGTTATTTCATATACAGAAAGGTATTCCTTCACTAAGTTTCCTTAAAATTGGAATATTTTTATAGAATTGGAAAATAAAAAATGAGCTAACGAGTCAGTTTTTCCCATTTTTCTCAAAAATTTTAAAACTATAATAAAAAGTTGTTACAAAAGTTTTTTTCAAAATCTACAACTTTTGTATTGGATGCTTTATGTTTTGACATTAATTTTCGCCCTAAATCGCAAGAATGTCATTTTAGATGTCTTTTCAAACCCCTCCCCTGCTCACAATTTTTTTGTTTTCTTCATTTACTATTCTTTGCTGTTTCCACCTATAGATGTTTAGATAACACATAATCTTTTTTTTCCTTTTAAATGAATATTTCCATTGGTCTAAGCATTGCTAAAGGTTTTAAACATTTTAAATCAAATTTGGCACAATTATGTTTTTGAGTTAAACTTTGAGATAATATGCACACATTGATCAATTATTTATGTCACCTTCAGTTGAATTTTAGGGAAATGTTTATTTACCTAATAATAAGATCCTCTTAATTAAGTTCTTTTAATTTGTTTTTTTTTTTGTATTTCCTTCTTTACATTTATTAAACATCAATGTATTTACTTAATTGATATCTCTAGCATAGAGATAATCATGCTTTAAAAAAGAAAAGTATTGATTTTAGTGTGGCTTATCATAAATTTATTATGTGAATGAAAATCATTAAGTACGTTTTTTTGTGTGGAGAAAGCTATGTACTTGCTACATATTTTATTAAACACATTAAGAACATTTGGCAATGATAATGATAAAGGGTTTGACCATTTCTTTAAATTTTTGATTGCTCAGAAAAATTAAATTAGGGTTTTTATAATTTATATTTACAGTCAGTTTGTTTAAGTATTTTAGGACCTTCAAAAAAGTTTTTTTCCAACATTTGGTCATTAAGTACTTACATTTGTATATTTTATTACGAGTTGCACTTAATCCGATTAAGAAAGAAATATTAGAAACAACTGTCGAATAGTAGTGCTTGATCATCTTAGATCACACCCTTACTGTTTTGTAGTGTCCAGGTTTATAACAGAACTGTTTTGCTTGTGACAAATCTGCTGTCCACATAATTTATATGTTTTTATAGCTGGAATTTCGAGTGTTTCCACATGCTTGGCAATTCACTCGGTAAAAATGTCACAACAGCTTTATTCTAATTTTGTTTCACTGCACACTCGAACCGTTTTAAACAGGTCCCTTACATACCATCAAAAATGTGTAGATAATTTTATTAATGATAAGGTATAAATTGTGTATTTTTTTTGTTGTTCAATGGTATACGCCTTCTTTTTACATGTTTATTTTTATTTTATAGTGACGTTGATGATTCTGATGAATCTGAAAAAGATGACGCTCCTGAAGAAGAATCTGAAAGCATCAGTGAACCGTCTGTTGATTCATCCACGAAAGACAACACAAAGTTAAACGAGACAGGTAATTTTACGTCTTTTGCCATAACTAAAAGTTAATGAATAAACCAGCACAGACTAAAAATATCCTATTTGCAGGAGTTGGTTTTGTTTTTTTGTGAATTTCTTTTGTTGCGGTCTAAAAAAAATATTTCTCGTAGTGTAACACATAAAAACAAGTCAAATGTTTTTAAATATGAGGTGTATTTATAAAGTAAGTATTTCTTAGAAAAATATTTTATTCACAGTTTTAGTTTTCTACAAATCTAATTCATATTTTAGCCCCCTTGTATCTTCCACAGATTCGTTCAGTATTAACATTGATCGTTACAACATACCTTAGTTAAAGCATCAAAAACATTCAGAGACTAAATTTAACATAAGGGTTCAAAAATTCTAGCAAGAAATCACCACTAATGGACACACACAAATTGTGAGCTTATTTACTGTCATAAACTGCGCTGTCATTTGTTGGAATTTTGTTACGACCTATTGTTTGTGGGGTAAGTAGAGTATCAGGAAGGGGGCGAAATTGGTGGGTGACTACCCTTTTTGCAAATTTTTATTTTTTAATCTCTTTTTCCTTTTAGTATATGGTTAGTAGTATAATTGCGAGTATTATTCGTTTTTATAAATTTTTGGTGCAGCAAACTGTTTAGAAGATCTTAGCAAAAAAGCGTCACTTAAAGAAAACAGTTTTTCCTAAATATCTCCAAATTTATTTAATATATTCAAAAAATGAAAATACCATCAGATAGGAAATAAAATTTCTCACCAAAAGTGTCTGAAAATTTATCTAAAATTTTGACATTTTCGAAATATTTCCAAAAAACCTATTTTGAACCCTGCTCGTACAATGTTTTTAAAATTTTGGTATTATATAGAAAATCAAATTTCTGATCAGAAAGCACTCTTGTAATTTTTTTATTAAGTTAATAATTTTCGAGTTATTTGGAAAAACCGATTTTAAAATTTTTTATATTTTTGCTAATATCACGAGGACCGTTTGTCTTGGAAAAAATGTGTAGATAGAAAAAATGCTCAACAGTAAAATGTAGATTTTGTCTTGGTCATATCCCTTCTGGCTGCTTTAAACCATCTCCGTTTGCGTTCGTAGTCTCCGGGTACACTTACGAATATTTTGTTGAGACTATTGACGGATGTATTTGAAATTTGAACACTGGCACCAAGCACCATCTGCTGTTAGCTTCTGGTTTGTACATGCTTAAACATTCTCCCAGTTGTTAGGAGGAGTCCGTTAAAAGCAAGAAAACAACTCGTTTCACTCGGCACAAGCAAAGGCACGTAGGTAACATAACCAATATTCTTTGTTTACATGGGGTGCTACGTCACACCGTCTCCATCCCGGGACACTGCGTTTGTGTGGTCAATTTTTATATTTGAACTTCAGAATGGTTTTTTTCGAAAACTGGTGCTAGAAAAATTTTGAAATTTTTAGGACGTAACAAGGGTGCTCTAAATATACACATGGCATGATTTCTAAAAAATGTGAAAACACCCAATTATTGATATATCGAATATTATAGATACTTTTAATATTATCGAAAATATCGATATTGTTTTAGTATTGCCCCCCCCCCCAACCCCAACTCAAGGTAACCAAAGAGAAGAGAAAGTGAAATATTATTTTTCTCCTAGGAACTGTGATTTCTTGAGAAGTCCAGAATAGCTGTCTTGCTATCTAATACATTTTCCCTGTTTACTCTGTTAATGACTTATTTTCATTTAGCCCTTTTTACCTTAGAATCAGAGGGCTCGTTCTGGCCGCTACGTCCGAGTCTCTTTCCGAACGTTCCGCCGTACATCCACTTCAACCTGCATGACGCGCAAGTACCCTACAAACTGCCCAGCTCTCGCCGTCTGCTCAAGTGGAAGCTGAGCACCATCACGCCGGTCATCGTGAGGAAGACGCTGTTGAACACCGGCTTTCGACTGGTCAGAAGTGAGTTCAGCAGAGGTCCGCACCGTTTTACCTACCCCATATTCCTTGCTCTTCCCCCTCCCCCGAGATTTTCCCGTGTGCCATCTTGAATGTTACAGAATCGAATGACTGGATCGGCACTTGGGGAAAGCACATGAAGTCGCCGATGTTCAAAACTCTGAAGGAGACGCAGAAGTTGAACCATTTCCCCGGCACGTTCCAGATCGGGAGGAAGGACAGGCTGTGGAGGAATTTCCAGAGGCTTATTTCGAAACACGGGCATAGAGAGTAAGTTCATTAAGATTACTGCACATAAAAATATTGCTAGTTGTGGAATACAAGGTGTTCCATAACAAATGGGAGATTCGCAAACTGGAGATTAGTTACATAGTCTCATTTAACTAAACTTGTTATTAACGGAAATACAGGGTGTCAAAGTTAAAAATTTAAAATATACAGGATGTTTCACGAATGATAATGACCCTGACGAAATTAAAAATACAACCCAAAATACATTTGCAGAGGTAACATTCATAATTGTTCTTCTTAAAAAATATAAAACGTAGAGAGCTGTATACGTTCCTAAATTTTGACATAAACTTCAATCATTTGCTTTAAGTAAATTCGGTATAGTAAAACGAATTTTATTTTTGAAAAGTGTTTAATGAATAACATTAATGTAATAAATGCTCAAAATGTCGCCCGCTGTTTTCACAAGCTTGAATTCGTTCCCCAAACGATCTTTTAACATGCATTAACATTTCTGGAGTGATGGATCTACATTCATCAAGCTTCTCGGTGGCCAAGGATTAATTGAACCTCTTCTTATCCATCGGTTAGGCAAAACCAAATCMAGATGATTTCGCACTATTCTATGATAATGTGCAGGTGCCCCATCTTGTTGGAACCATAGATCTTATCTTACTTGTAAATTTAGATTTTGGAGAAGTACCAGTAAAATGTTTCTTAAAAAATTTAGGTAAGTATTGCCATTTAAACTATCGCGAAAAAAAGTAAGGCCCAACAATTTGATTCCCCAATATTCCGCACCAGACATTCGTCGAGTAGATAGTTTGAAAATGTCCTTCTCGAATCCAACATGGATTTTCTTGCGCATAATAATGCATGTTATATTTGTTAACTCCACCATTATTAGAAAATCTTGCTTTCTTCTCAGAAGCAAATGTTGTCATAAAATCTCACATTCAAATTATAGTGTTCCCGAAAAGAGTTACAAAAAGCCAGTCTTTTAGGATAATCTGTCTCCTTTAAGGCCTGAACCAATTGCAAGTGATACGGATGAAATTGATTGCCTTTAATTATTCGGTGTACTGAAGACAGACTAATACTGGTTGCTCTTGAGACTTCCCTTTGACTAATATGAGGATTTTCATCAATCATTTCCAGTACTCTAATTTCATTGTCAGGGCCTCTTGCTGTTCTTTCTCTTGGCTTTTTCAGTGATGGCCAGTTTGTCCTTAAAGTTAATTCAAGTCTCTTGAAAATTGTATCGGCGGGAGCTCTTCAATTTGGAAAACGTCTGTATAAACGGGCAGCAACGGAAGCATTTTTCTTGCATTCACCATATATCAAAATCATATCTGTTTTTTCCGTCATTTGAATACATTTTGACTTTTAATAAATACAGTGGCAGGAACCATAGCGCATAGCTGTCATGGATTCCCAATTTATTTTTAAAATAATACCATTATGTAAAATAACCACATTGGCTATGAGAATGTATTTTAGGTTGCATTTTTAATTTCGTCAGGGTCATTATCATTCGTGAAACATCCTGTATATTCAGATGATGAGCTATAATGATAGCGAAATAGATCTATCCGCAGTTGGTTGCGGTGCAGACAGCACAGCATAGACATGCATTTTAATCCTGTATATTCTTTAATAGTATTGCCACCAGAACTGTCATCCGGGTTTGTGGGTTCCAAATGCGAAAAATTAAATACTCAATAATGTTATCTAGTTATAATGTGTAATAGAGATAGAGAGAGAGAGGCAGAAAAAAGGTTGCCAGTGATTTACTATTTTTACTGGAATTATATTGTATAACTCAAATCAGGAAAGTTATTCTTTACTAATCGGTCACTGATCTCCAATCTGCCTAACTATTGACTATGTGATAATGACATCACAAAAAGCAAAAAGAAGTGATAAAAAAGAAGTAATGAACACAAATCAAGTATCATTTCAAAACCAATTAGTTCCAATAACACATAAGGCTGTGAAAACACAAGAACACAAATCAATACTAATATAAACAAATAATCAGCAACAGAAATTAAAACCAAAATAAATTTTTTATACATTGGCAGAACATACTTGGTTAACATCCCCTTAAAAGGGTAAAGCTGGGTGAGAATTCAAAAAGTGCCACCAAAGGAAATTAAAGGTCAGATTAGAAGCTCGAAAGCATATGTCAAAAAACAAATTTTCCGAAACTTCCAACTGTTAGCCACCATATTAGAGTGGGAGGGGGAAAAATGCAATATCGTTTCTAAGACGAGAAAAAATTCATAGGACTGCTTACAATCATTAGCAACCTGTATGATTTTTTTCAACTTTTTTTGTATGGTAAAGCTTAAGTAGTATATTAGTTTTTTTTACTATGGAATAGCCAGCTAGAGAACTATTGCCAATTTTTTCAGATTTTTTAATTAGGGCGATCTTGTCGAAAAACCGCTGCAAATTGAATCAATACTTCCACATCCAATTGTCAAAACGACATTTACGTTTTTATTTCTTATACTATACGATTAGTAATCAGGTTTTCAGCATTTTTTCTTTTTACACATTTTTTCTAAGACAAATGGTTCTCGTGATATTAGCAAAAATACATAAATTTTTAAAATCTGTTTTGTCCAAATAAATCGAAAAGTATTAACTTAACAAAAAAATTACAAGAGTGTTTTTCGATCAGAAATTTTATTTTCTATATAATACCAAAATTTTAAAAAAATCGTACGAACTGGGGCCAAAATTCGTTTTTTGGAAATATTTCGAAAATGTCAAAATTTTCTAAGACACTTTTGGTGAGAAATTTTATTTACTATCAGATGATTTTTTCATTTTTTGAATATATTAAATATATACGGAGATATGTAGGAAAAACAGTTTTCTTTAAATGACACTTTTTTGCTAATATCTTCTAAACAATTTGCTGCACCAAATCACATACTAAAACGAAAAAAAATAAAAATTTGCAAAAAGGGTAGTTACCCCCAATTTCGCTCCCTTCCCGATACCCTACTTACCCCAAAAACAATAGGTCGCTTTGGGTAGTTGAGATTTATATGTTTGCCAAATTTCAAATTCATATATTAAGTCTTTTGAAAGTTATCGTGTCTACAAACCAGGGTTGGCAAGAAACATGTTTTTTTTTTAAATCAAACTTACAAATCTTACTTAGTTGAAAACATGTTTAAAACGTTTTAAACACTGTTTTAAACATGCACTCCATGCAAATTACTATGTGTATTAGTGAAAATAAATACGAGTAGATGACGCAAAACGTAGCAGTTGTCTAAAAATCCCTAGGTGATTACGATTGCCTGTTGTCCTTTGTCATTTGTATTCAATGTGTACGGCGTTTACGTGACAATTTTAGTTATTATGAGCTGGTTTTTCTTTTTTTTAACAAAGAGAATAGGAACCGACCTTGTATGTTTAAAGTTCAACAATTACAATGACCAGTAGGAGGAATAAAGCAGTGTGGAATTACTTCCACAAAATTAAGGTGCAAAATAGTTCAATGCAATAGCTCGAAGTGAAAGAAGTGCAAAAAAGATATGCTTGCACTAGTAAAAATATTTTATTTCTTGTTTTTTGTTCTATTATGCCCAAGATATAATTATCTAGTAAATGTTGAATGAACGTCTTATTTATTGTTTTGTTGTATTGGACCAGAAATATAAATTTTTATGTTATGATAAGGTTAAGATTTTTATTTGTTGTTTTAAAATGTTTGTAATTTATAGCTACAGAAAAGTGTTAAGTTTATTATAAATTTCTATAACTGTTGTATCGATAAAAAACTGGGCCTGGTTTTGAATTTAATTCATTTTTATGCAAATGTAAGGCGACAATATGTATCTACATATCTATGTAATTACTAATAATCCTGTTTATCTATTTGTGGAGGGTAAACGAGCCTAATAGTAATAATTAATGAATCGCATACAATAGTGGTAAAAAAACACTGTTTAAAACAAATGATTTAAACATTTGTTTAAAACAAAGTTTTAAACAGAAGCATTGTTTTAAACAAGTTTTAAACATTTTGTTTTAATAATGCCAACCCTGCCACAGACACACGGACACACAGACAAGAAATTTTTTTGCTCAAATTTGTTTTTTTTATGTTTTCAACCATTTTAAAGAGAATGTGCAAATAAAAATTTTTGAAAATTTTTTTAGCGATATAATACTTTCCATCCATTGGATGTGGAAGTAAAATTCATAATAAGCCACAAACATAGTGTTGACAGCGCAACCCAACGGTCACAGATTAGTATTCTCTAGCATACTTTATGTATCATGGTGCATGTCCTTCATGACCTGAATCCAAATTTTACATATACTATCATCTTAGCATGAAAAATCATGTTCAGTGACACCCATAAAGCAACATACCAAATTTTGTATGCAAAATCGGCAATTTTTTTTGCTCTGTGACCGTTAAGTTGTGGCGGGCAACACTTTATGTTTATGGCTTATGATAAATTTTTCGGTAAAATCTCAAAATTGAAAAATCTGAAAAAATTAGCAATAGCTCTCCACCTGACCATTCTGTCATAAAAAAACCAACATAGTACTTTGTACCATACAAAAAAGTTCAACATATTTTTTTTCGGCCACTACATTCGAAAGTGCAACTTTATCCTTCTCATCCAACGTGAGACAGTGGCTCTTTACTTGCCTAGGCAATAAAATACTTTACCTGACCGGTAACTAAGGCAACACTCCTAAATGTCATACAAACAATTTATGCTAATGCAAATGTCAAATGTTACACACAAAACCTCAAACGTCTTGTAATTCTAAACTTCAAATGGCAGTAGTAGTAATAGCAGTAGCCGAAAAAACATTGTATGCATCATGCCAGTAAAGTGTCTTTATCGAACTCGTCTGGTTGCTTGACTCTTCTTCGCTTGGCTCTTAATCTCCAAACTCGTTCGATAAAGTGCCACTTTACTGCCTTGTTACATAAATAGCTATTGTTTGAATTAGCCACTAATACAATTTCAAACAAATCATACAGGTTGCTAATAATTAGAACAGTCATATGATTTTTTTCAGATTTGTTCTTCTCGTTTATAGCAGGTTGTTTTTTTACTATATGCTTTTGAGCTTCTAACTCGACCTTTGATTTCCTTTGGTGGCACTTTTTACATTCATAACCAACTATACCCTTTTAAGGCGATGTTAACCGAGTATGTTCTGCCAAAGTACAAATAATTTATTTTACTTTTATATTTCTGTTGCAATAAAGTGTTAGTTGTTACTGATTATTGATTTTTATATTATATGCATAGATATTATCTAATGTTTTCACCCCCTTATGTTTTGTTGGAACTATTGGTTTTGAAATGGTGCTTGATTTGTGTTTGTGTATACATATTCACTTATGTTGCTATTAGCTTGTATTAAACAGTGTTATTAATTAAGCAGATACTTGTATGTTACAGTTATACAACATACAACAAAAGTAATAATATATTGAATATAATAAACTTGGCAGTTTCTTTACTGTATCATAAGAAATATTGATGAGGCTTCTTGGTTACATTGTTAGTTAGCCATAGTTTTCTGTGTACATTACTACATTATAATAATAAATAATGATCTAAATCTGCAATTTAAATATGTCGAATCAGTAATCAGAAAGCTTCGACTGTAATTTATCTTGCAGGTTCGGTTTTCTACCCCAAACGTACGTTCTTCCACATGATTTGAAGCTCCTGAAACAGAACTGGGATTTTAAAAATGGAACTGGCAATGAAAAATGGATAATAAAACCTGTAAGTTGTTTTACATGGATTCATCATTATTTGTAACCAAGTAATTCTCTAGCCTGCCTCTGCTCGAGGGGTTGGTATTAGGGTAATCAACAAGTGGTCTCATTTGCCCAAAAGAACATCGCTGGTCGTTCAGAGGTACATTTCCAATCCGTATCTAATAAACGGCAGTAAATTTGATTTAAGACTGTATGTGTTGGTTACGAGTTTTTGCCCTTTGAAAATTTATTTGTATCCGGATGGCTTGGCTCGATTTGCCAGTAGTAAGTAATCTCTATAGGTAAGTTTTCTTTGTTTTACCGGTTTATTTTTCAGCGAAATATAGTGAAGATGTTAAGGACCTGAAAGATCGTTACATGCATTTAACGAATTATAGTATTAATAAATTATCTAGCCAGTACACTGCCAATGAAGATGCAAATGCATGTCAGGGCCACAAATGGTAAGTTAAAATTAAATTTGAAAAAGTATAAAAATGAGTTTCTATATTAAAGGACGATATCAAAGTTGCTGGAATATATGTCAAGGGAAGGTATTGATACAAAAACGCTGTGGAAGAACCTTCAACAGTTGGTTATCAAGACGATGATATGTGGAGAAAGTTCAATCACCCAGTTGTGTCAAGAGAACATGAACAGCGCTTATAATTGTTTTGAACTGTTTGGAGTCGATGTTCTCTTAGATGAAAGCCTTAAAGCATGGCTTTTGGAGGTATGTGTATTTAATAAAATTTGCAATTAGCACAAAAAAAATATACTACATATCTTCTGACACATATTTCTATATGTGGATGACAGTTCAATTATAAGTAAAACTTCTCAATAGGGGCCAGTAAAAAAACTATGAAATTTTGGCTGTTTAGAAGGATGGTCATTTTAAGGGGCATAACTAAATAAATGTGCTGTATGTAGTAATATTTTTTCTGGTTTAAAGACAGATATAATTCTGATTATTATGTTTTATTATTTAACAGATATAGCTAAATAGAAACCTAATTTACAAGTGCTTGTATAAAAATGTACTTACCAGTATTACAATTGTAGCAACCAGACAGTAATATCTTAATTTAGTTGATTTTTTTATTCAGTTAATATACTTTTCAAATAATATAGCTCTCTGGAAACATTTAATTTAGTAAAACATTAGAAAAGATGTTAAGTGGAAATTTGTTTGAAATTTTTTATTTTTGCTTTTGTAACTTCAGTCTCACATTTGATTTAAATGTGGGAAATATCAATAGCTAGATCATCGTTTTGTTAATGCAACAAAAAAAATTTAATATCTCAAACAAATGTCATTCATATTTTTCACTAATAAACACAAATTTTCTTCGTTTTCAATACTTTCAGATTTTTCATCATCATTTTCAGTACGGTTATATTTGTTTTCTTCAGCGAATTGTTGAATTATTTTTTGCATGTCAAAACGGGGGTTTCCAGTACAGACCTCTGAGTCAGTACGAACATGCTCATATGCTTATAAATCCTGTATTCCTGGAATGTTTTTTAAAACTGGAAACAACTGACTCAATGGATTATCGTCTTCTTCATCAAAAGTCTCGTGCTTGTCAATAATTTTCTAAAATTCGATAATATGGTATCCAATTTATGAATAACAAAAAAATGACATTGAAAAAGTTCAACGTAAATTCTTAAAATTTCTTTCCTACATTCACGATGGAGTCTATCCTCAACAGGATATAGCCACAAAGTTCTCTTGAGCAGATTTCAGTTTCCCTCACTAGAAGAATGGCACGTAGTATCATCAATAGCTTTAATTTTTAAACTCATAAACAACATGCTGGACTGTGAAATGATTCTGAGTAGTATTTTCTTCTTGGTACCTAGGGCAACAACTAGGAAACGTTTAACTATTTACTGTTCTTTCAACAGAACGAATGTACTGCTTAGATCGCCAATATCAATAATGTTTAGTAGTAACTTTAACAGGGTATCTGGCATTTGTGACATTAACTATTGATAGCCTAAAAAAGGTCATGAAACTGTCAAATGAATGTATTGCAACAGACATCGTTTACGGTTAATTTTGTATAATGTTTAATTAATGTAGGATGTTGGATTATTTCTGTTGTATGGATACTTAAGCTTCTATAAGCTTGTCCTATTTTGGAGAAATCTGTATGGGATCAGGATATTCAATCTTTAATATTGTATTATTATTTTTTACACTAATAACGTAACTTGAAAAAATGCCTGTTATATCTTCAGAACAGGAGAGACATTTATTTTTTAAATTGAGATGTTTGCGATTTTCGCAAAGATCTTTTTTATTAAACTGGACATTGATAAACTTATCATTGGCATACTTTTTTTCTCAACCTTCATGTACTGCAACTTCTTCTAATGCATTGAGCAAAACTGCTTTTCCATCTTGCCTTTTTTACTTTTTGCAATAAATGGCTTGATGCTCTTATTTCTTGCCACAGTAACTTTTTCACTGCTGTTTAATGTCTTTTCACAAATAAAATAAAAACCTGCACAAAATTCGGAAAAACACAGAAAAGCTCATGCAATTTCTAGTGTCCCTTGACTTTAAATGTGCAATAGATGAATTTTGGTCTTCTTTAGAGAAAGACGTTTGTTCTGCAGGGTTCTCGGTTGCAATAATTTATTACCAGGCTTTACAACTTTGCTACGAGATATACTTTTGCATTAAGTGATAATTGGCCATTACTATCCGTGATTTCAATTGAAAAGCTATCTTTTTTGCAAATAAATGCTAATAAATCGGCACAAACTGCATACGTTGACATAAATATGAATAACGTTCAAATAGCTGGGACAGCGCTGGCATAACTAGCTGTTGTGCTTCTCGCATGCGCGGCCGTAATCCATTGCAAGAGTCAATGACCTCTAAACCTTACAATTGAAAAAATTGTGGCAAACCTAGATTTTAACTATTTACTTTCTATAAAAAGTTATCAAGACAAATTGAGTGCATGTTCATGTTTTCATTGAGCTATTCGTGAAGATTTTGGGAAAAGTATGGTTATGAAATATAAAAACTGGTGTTTTCATGTTTGCTGCATATCACCCCCTGCCAAACATCGAGCAAATGTCACGGTGTAATTTTGCTGAAAGTCAAAGGACTGCATCTGCTATACATCAAGCAGACAGAATACAACGACATTCCATTCGATATTCGCAGCTTTACTGTCGTCATTAGATTCATCTCGAAAATGTAACGAACTTTCCAATATAAACCACTATGCTACAGCTATAAAAAAGTAAGCTATTGTGGACTCTTAACAAATATGCTGGTGTGCTCCAGTTATAGTGCTCACCCATTTAACGCTCAGAGAAAAAGTATTGATTGAAATAAATGATATATTGTGTAAGAACTACTCTACTACTACTCATCATATTTTTGCTTATACTATGGACACTCAAAATCAGGTATTAGTACAGTTAGTTTGATTTTAAAAATACAAGTTAAGTGTGATACTAGAAAACTAAGCAACCCATATAAATAGGTACCCTATACTTCATGATTAAGTACTCCTTACACAATATAATTTTTACTCAAAACTTTTTTTTTGTACCGTGGTATAGCCGATGAAGCTAACTGACAAAATTCTTTTTTCGCATGAATAATAATTTATATGAACGAGTAAATAAAGCTAACATTCCTTTCGTATCCATATCAACTCATGTTGATTGATCCGTAACACTGAGAAATATATTTCTACGAGAAAGTGAGGATACTCAACAAGGAGCCGCTTACACAAACATGGACCGAATTTAATCCGCAGTTGTTGCCTAGCAACGGCATGAATCCAGTGTTCTTAGTAGTTTTGCTATAACAATGACCATCGATTAAACTCGGATTAAATTTGATCCACATTTGTACAACCGGGCCCAGATCTTTACCTATAGCAATAAAGTCCTTACCCTCATAAACATATAAACGATTCAAAATATACTCGAGCGCCATCTAGGCATCTTCAATCAACATTTGTGCCACTCCCAAAGAAGAACAATGCTAAAGAATGTTCTGAACATAGGACGATAGTATTAATGAGTCACACCTTGAAGGTGTTTTTTAAAATCATCCATAATTGGATTTTTAATAAACTTGAGGAAGACATAAGTTCCACACAACTAGGATTTAGGAGTGGATTAGGAACAAGGGAAGCTCTGTTTGGTATAAGGGTGTTGATGCAAAGGTGTCTAGATGTTAATCAGGACCTTTATGTGTGCTTTATTGATTTTGAAAAAGCATTTGATAAGGTCCAACATGACAAGTTGTGTCAAATTCTTAAAAATAAAGATATTGACAGTTGAGATAATAACATAATAACCAATTTGTACTGGAATCAAACAGCCAAAGTGAACGTTGAAAACGAACTAACTGAACAAATTAAAATTTGCCGAGGCGTACATCAGGGTTGTGTTCGTTCTCCGCTCTTATTTAATGTGTATAGTGAGGCCATATGTCAAGAAGCTTTAATAGGGCAAAGGGCTGGAATTACTATTAACGGTGAAATCATTAATAACATACGTTATGCTGACGACACTCTTCTAATAACGGACAGTGCAACTGAGTTACAGCAGTTACTCGAAAATGTTAACACCTATAGTAATAATTACGGCCTGAAACTAAATCTTAAAAAGACCAAATTAGTGGTTGTAACAAAAAGCAGAACGTACCTGCTGATATAACAATCTCTAACATACAGATTGAAAGAGTCACGTCATACAAACATCTAGGAGCATGGATCACTGAAACAAACGAGCAAACCAGAGAGATCAAAGCAAGAATAGAAATAGCTCGACAAATATTTATAAAAATGAAAGGATTCCTATGTTGCTGAGATATTGATTTAAAGCTTAGAGTGCGTATGCTACATTGTTATGTTTCCTCTACATTATTATATGGTATGGAGGCATGGACCTTAAAAAAGACCAACATTAAAAACATTGAAGCGTTTGGAATGTGGTGCTACAGGAGAATGTGGAAAATATCATGGACGCAGAAAGTAACTAACAGAGATGTACTTTTAAAGATGGGAAAAGAATGTGAAGCAATTGAAAATATTAAAAGAAGAAAATTAGAATACCTGGGCCATATAATGAGGGGTAAGAAGTACGAGTTGCTGAGGCTTATTATGCAAGGGAAGATCAGGGGGAAGAGAAACGTAGGACGTAGAAGAATTTCCTGGCTGTGTAATTTAAGGGAGTGGTACAACTGCAGTTCAAATGAACTATTTAGAGCTGCGGTTAACAAAGTAAAAATTGCAATGATGATTTCCAACCTCCGATAGGAGACGGAACTGAAAGAAGAAGAAGCCGTCTAGCGGAATTATGCTTACAAACTTTTGTAGTCTATCCCATTAAATAGAAAAGAAAACAGGATTGCATTGCACTAAATGTAACGGTTATTTTCTGTTTCAGGTGAATATATCTCCAAGCCTACACAGTGCCTCTCCTTTAGATACTCACGTCAAAGGTCCTTTAGTTAAAGCTCTATTCGATATGGCGCAATTCCACCTACCTCCTAGATTAACGAAACTCGACAAGCAAGTGGAGTGTCTTGAACCGAAATTGTACGTAATGAGTCTGACGAAGAAGGAGCGCAGCAAGCACAACCTCTACTCACAAATGGAAACTCGAGAAGATGTAAGCCTTATAGCTGAAAGCTAATTAAAATTATTTAATGTCCGTACAATTTCAGTATTTAAACGACATATTAGATGAACTAACTGGTGACGACGTTCGACAGTTGATTCGTTATGAAGATGAATTAGCTATCAAAGGAAGGTTTGAGAAAATATTTCCAACATCGCATACACATAAGTACCTACAGTATTTGGAAGTTAGGTATTACAATCGGTTGTTTGATGCATGGGAAACGAAATATGAAAAGAACAGGCCAAATGGTAAGTTGATGTTAGAATTTTGAAATTGTTACGAGTCAAAAGTACTGTTGTAGCAATGTTGAATAAACTAGAATTTATAAAATTTATATACAGCATGAACAATACATTCTAATAAATTTTATTGCTGTAATAGAACTAATCCCAATAGTGTACAATAAAACTACCTCCCTGGTTTATTTAATTGCCAAATATTTGGTGAAAAAAAACATTAGTACTGCTAGACCAGTGGAAATGGACATATCAATAAATTTTAAAAATCCAAATGTCTTCCAACATTTTTTATAGCTTAATTTTGTTTTTAATATAGTTAAAACTAATTTTGCTATACCCTTCAAGATCCGTATTGTTAAATAAGGGATTTGGATACTTTGTTGCCGTTTTGCTAAAAAAAATAGCTCTTCAGTTACTTTGATGATTCCGTTTGCCAAACATGTAGTGTGTAGCAAATTTTTATAAAGTATTGTTAAATTCTGACCAGCCTTAATCATATTATAAAGGGGCAGCAGATAACATTAACAAACCTTTTTCGAAGGCAAACGCTTCAAAAAAAATTTCACTTTTTTTCCTAGAAAAGGTATTTTCGGAAAAACCCTAAAATATGATAATTTTATGATGAAATATGATCAATATGATAATTGTCCGCAAAATATGAAGCTTAAAGGGAAAATATGAAAATTAATTATTAGGCTTATTAAATCCTAATTATTATAATTCGTGCAAATATTAAATATGAATACATATATGCAAAAAAATAACACTTATAAAAATTTCATAAAATCTATACGAGGGTGAATGCTTTCAGCGTCCATAAATATAAGATAATATTTTGTCGGATAGATCGCTGTCTCTTGAAAACACTGACAAAAAGTTAATAGTCTGACGATTCGATAACACCTGTAATCTTTGTCAAAGACGAAGAACCTCAAAATTTGCCTGACACAAGTTCAAACAAAATTTTGAAAGTAAATAAACAAATCACCAAGCATGCGAGACGTCATAGAAACAACGTGCCAACCTGATAAAAAAGGAACCTAACGATGAAAAAGGAACTACCTACCTACTAGACATACAGGAACTACTTGATAAAAGATAACTACAAGATAGCCTTCCAAATGTCACCTAACTCATAATTTCCACAATCCCTATTAAAATTATTAGTATTCTATAGATAGCTATTAACTGATATACAAGAAAACTGCATTATTGATATTGATTTACCTGTCGACTCCAGTGATCATCATGATGATGATTATTAGGACTTCTTTTGGTTTAGAAAAATTAATATTGTGGACAATGACGTTTTCGAACCAATTTTCTTTGTTTTTTCTCCAAAAATTCCTGTGTTATATCTTCAGAACAGAAGTGACATTTATTTTTTAAATCGAAATGTTTGCGATTTTCACAATGTTCCTTTTTATTAAACTGGACATTGATAAACTTATCATTGGCATACGTTTTTTGGCAACCTTCATGTACTGCAACTTTTTCTTACACCTCGAGCAAAACTGCTTTTCCATCTCGCCTTTTTTACTTTTTACAATAAACGACTTCATGCTCTTATCTTTTGCCACAGTAACTTTTTCACTGCTGTTTAATGTCTTTTCACAAATAAAACAAAAACTTGTGCTTCCATTTGAATTGTCATTCATGATTAGAATTTACACAAGGTTAGGAAAATGAATGATACAGTCTTCTTCATGCTGCTATATCACTGTTTCATTGAGAATAACCAAGAGTGAAAATGAGACAATAGTGACTGCCATTTGTGATCGATCCTTCCCAGATCGTACGGCTTTTCAAGCAGTACCTGCAAGACTTGACAAGATTTTCACAACAATACATTTTTTGCAGTTTTTTTATTTTTTTAAGTTATCTTAATTTCTTCTGTTCACACGTACCTTTTACCTAATTTTTGCTTACTTTTATTTTAGCATGCATCGCAAAAGTTTGCAAATGCCAATGGGCCGGTTTCTCCTCTCTATTTTAAGTTAAAATCAACCCTGTTTTTAAAATCTAAACTAATCACATACCTCAATTTAGGGAGTTATCATGGTTACTGGGTTAATTTTAGCTAACATAAGCTTTAACAAAGATAAGAGAAACCGGCCCATTATCTTTTTACAATTTTATTCTGGCTATATGTCACATTTTCAGTGTTTGTAATATTTGATAGAAGTAAACAAAATCAAAATATTTTATTATTAATTCAAAAATGTTACCAATTTCAAAGAAGTTAGCAAATTCGAAAATATTACGTATTTTTTGTGAAAAACCTCAAACTAATCGAATACTGTTCATTTATATATTTACATATTGCGTACAATTTAGAAGTTTGCAAATTGAAAATAAGTGTTTCTACATATTTTTTAGGTAAATTCTAACTCTTGCAAAACATTAGATATTTTTCCGAATCATTTAATAGTAAAAATATTAATTTTTAATAATTTTTGTTCTTGCGCATTTCACCATAGTTTGCAAAGTTAATATTGTTAAAAAAACATTGATTTACTCCCAGTTGCTAAAATAAAATAAAAGCAATAAATTATGCAAATTTATAATTTTAAATAATTTAAGGTGCTTAACAACGAGTTTTTATTTTGATTACTAAATTAATCTGTAAAAAGTGTTTGAAGACATTTAGAATTATTTTTAATTTTTTGACAGTTTGCACTGGTCTATGACATACAAAAATTCTAATGAACATATTTAATTTAGTTTAGAAAAACATGTTTTTTGGAAGACAAGTGTACCCCTACTAGCAAACTTAGAAACTTTAAAGTATTTTTAATTGTTCTGCATAACTATATTGTAAAAATCAAAGTCGGCAGGATTCTTAATTGATGGGGGCATTTTAAATACTCACTAACCAACACAAACACGGCCAAATATTTTGTTATGGGGTCAGGAGCTTCATAATTTATGAAAACTATTTGTAATTGTTTCCCAAGAGGCTTTAATTTTGTTTCTTAGAAATCCTTAAATTGCAGGTATTAAACTACTGCAATCACTGTGTGCCCAAAGAGTGCATTTGAAGGTGGCTCCCCCTACGTCTTTAGATAAGGTAAGTTCCATACAAATGAATCTCTTTTAATTTGGAATTCTTTTTCGTTACTAACACTAGCTCCAAAATTGCATATTCCGCATACTGTAATTATTTTTTGTCGGTAACACACGTGTTCAAGGCGAGAAATTTCATTGTGGCCACAGTGCAAAGCGTTTGTTCCCACTATCGCAGTAAGTTTTGATGGAATGTCGTGGCGAARCAAGAAATTAACACACAATACTAATTTGCTAGAGTTTCCGTGTCGTTTTAAATGTAACAGTGCTCCTTTAGCTATAGACAATAGAGGTTATAGGTAAATAAATATTCATTGTATAGAAATGTGGAAAAATTAGTTTTATTCTTTTTCTAGCGAAACAACATTAGATTTACAATTAGATTCTTTAGAATAGAATAGATTATCTATGTGTGTGTGTATGTATGTATGCTTTTTTTAGAAAAGTGTTTGTGAAAGAGTACAGAATATTTTAAGCTAAAAGCTAACACTTGGCATTAATTTTTTACTGGTTTAAACTTTTTCATTACCTTAAACGTCAATGATATACAGGGTGTCGCAAATTAGTAGGTCATCCCGTTAACCCTAGATTCTTGAGGTCAAAATATGACGATTTTGTTATTGGTAAAATTGTGAAAAACGCTTCATTTAAAAATACAGGGTGTCAAAAGTTGAAATTTAAAAATGTTTTTTTTACGATATAATCCACAGTTTTGGAGGTATTGAGTTGAAATTTGGTACAAGTTTGTAGTATTTACATCTAAGTGTACCTCTAAATTATTGTTAACATTACTGTAAAAACAAATTAATATCGGGGGTTTGTAACTTTCTAATCCCCCCCAACTTTTTTTGACATACGCCCATGAGACCAGCGGATTTTTTTTCTAGTACAAATCTTCATTGTCAGTTTTTTTGGTCTCTTCTAATTTTTAGACAAAATGTTTTTTTCCAAGCCTACCTAGAAATCTTGTTAACTATTGGTTTGAGCATTTAGGACACACAGACAACAAGTGTTTAAAAAATACATAATTTGAGCTCCCATATGGGAATAATTTGGCTTTACATGCTACAGTGGAAAATATCATATCCTTAATATTAACCATTTACGAGAGGAAAATCATTAATATTAAATAGACAAGGTGGAAAGTTTCACAAAACGGCGTTTATCTCTGAAACTAAGCATTTTGTCTAAAAATTACCAGAGACCAAAAAACTGACAATGAAGTTTTGTACTAGAAAAAAAAGCCGCTGCTCTCATGGGCGTACGTCAAAAAAAAATTTTGTTTGAACTTGTGTCGGGCAAATTTTGAGGTTCTTCGTCTTTGACAAAGATTACTGGTGTAATCGAAACGTCAGACAGCGATGTTTCCGCAAAAATATTTTCTTACATTCTAACACTGTTGCAAAACATAACTCCACTAAAATAAATAGCATCGTGTAATAATCTGAACAGAAATACATTTCTATGTCAAGTTGTTTAACTTCCTATTTCAACAAAATTTATTGTATTAACCAATAATTATCGTGTGCAGTTCACTAAAGCTTTGATAAATTAGCTAAAACTTAGGTTGCTTGTTAGAAAAGTATTGTGTAGAGTGAAATTTGTACTTTATTACTTACCAACTAACGTAATATGTTATCCTTTAGAATTTGTCGAATATGAACCTGATGGAGCAGAATCCACCACCACCGAAAGAAGAACAATACGTGCCGCCCCTCGCAGATCCACTAGAAAGTCCACTGCTGTCAGTGGTGGCAGCACACAATATAGAAGAAAGGACGCAATTCATTAAGTAAGGTCTACCTCATTTCAACATGTATTAGCACCAGGTACAAACAAGTACTCGACTTTTTATCAAATTTACAACCCAATCAAAGTTTACACTGAAACTGCAGTTCCGATGTGTAAAAAGCCGAAACCTTTTTGAAAGTTGCTCAAAAGGAATTTGTTGTATTTTGGTTGGGTGTGAAAGTCAGTATTTTATTAAAATCACCATGTTGATTGTTTTAAAGACAATCTGMACGGTATAACGGTGTTACACTGTCGAGCTTCTTGGGAGAGAGGAATCTGCTTCTCAAGCCGTTTCCAAGAACGGACTATGTCGCTTAATATCAGAGAGTACGCTAACACCAGCAACAAGACTGCCAGATAATTTTCTTATATGCGTAGGACAATTTGTTTAGTTTTAATTTGTATATAAAGTGTGTTTGTCCACGAATTAAATTCTAGTGAAAAGTTGTTTATAATTATTTTTCATAATTTAAATTAAATTATAATAAATTTTCTTAATAAATGGAGTTTTTATTGACTATTAAAGAAAATATACAAAGGTAAGTATAAAATAAACTGTTTTATCAATGTGTGAAAGAAATTAACATCACAATAGCGATAACAAATTTATAATTACAAGTACACTATTTAAACTTTTGCTAAATGTACATTACACAGTATAAGCAATAATGGTATGTTCACCCMTCTTTTTGGGCATAATGTTTTCAAGTTTTAAGTTTATTTWTTTATATTCAAATTTTATTTGCAAACTAAGTACATGTATATGCATATTGTTGACTATTTTAGGGAACATAATTTAGCTATTAATGCATCGAAAACTTATCCATTGGTTTTTGCAGGAAATAAATACCGACAAATTATTAAAAACACTTTTTCCTTGAAATTAAACGCTGACATAATTCAATTTGTAGATAGTGTTAAAAATTTAGGTGTCCACTATGATGAATTGCTTTGTTTTAGAAAAGATGTGGCTCATTTGATGCAAACTGCTTTTTGTAAACAGAAACTCTTTGCCAGTAGACACATTTTGAACTTTAAATTTCGTAAAAAACTTTGTGAGACACTCATATTTCCAGTACTGATGTACTGCACCGTTGTATATTACTCTTGCCTTGACCAGGCCTCGACGAGACGTCTTCAAAAAATACAGGATGGCTGTGTACGTTTTCTATGTGGTTTAAGGAAGTTTGACCATGTATCTACAAAAATCTCTGAATTACGATGTGGAGGTACAGCATATAAACAAGCACTCATCGTATATTATTGACAAAAAGTCCTTCCCATCTTTTTGATAAATTTCAGCTCAACGAAGATGTAGGAACCCATGAATTTAATACAAGTTTTGGCAATAGATTTATTATGCCCAGGCATTCTAGTGCAATGTTTCAGAGATCTTATCGTTATAATGCCATAAAATTATATAACCCCTTAAATTCTCAATTGAAGAACGCATCAGTCACCAGATTTTCTAAGTACATCCGCACTGAACTTTTGGATTCTTTTAGTGTTGAGCGAACATAAGCTGTAAGCATTAGTAATTAGGTTACAATAATGAAATTATGTTTCTGTTAAATTTTAGTATTTTAGGCGTATAAATACTTCTTTCTTCATTCTTATTAATATTGTTAGTTATTTGAGCCATGATTAAATGTAAGAGTAGCCTTCGGCTAAATATTTCTTTTTCAAATAATGACGTATATTATTATAATGTAATTAAAATGCATGTTTATGCTGTGCTGTCTACACCGCAACCAACTGTAGATAGATCTATTCGCTATCATTATAGCTCATCAGTGCAGTTTTGGTCTACAGGTCACTTCCTTTAGTAAGTATTACCCGTTAAGGCAGCTAGGTGGCTTTGTCATTATGTCACTGTAATAATGACAGATGACATTGCCATCTAAATTCTTAAATACATGTAAGTTAGAATTAGAATATAGTTCCATCTAGTGGTAATTTAACGGTATTCACTTATTCAGTATTATTCACTTGTCTCTACCTATAATGTGAACGGTAGCCCACCYATGCTGTGGGCATTTAAAACACCCACATAAAAGCCGATTTGCTAAAAGCAGTTGCCTCAATACTTCAAGAAATAGTGCATGCTGCAATAGACGAGTGGCCGGTCTGAGGAAATGTGTCAAGGCCAAGGGAGGCACTTTGAGTAAATTGTTATTTTTTGTAACTTGAATAACTAAGGCATAAAAGTTAGTGCACTGGACCAAGCAATTTTCTTTTTACTATAAAACAAGGCACTTTACATTATAAGAGATACCAAATACTAAAATTTAGAGCKTTAGGAGGTTAACTAACTGTACAGGGTTCAGTTTTGTACCAATTTCGACAAGCGACAACTTAATCGAAGGATGAAAGAATGTTCTACAGTTTGGCATGATTATATTTCTGATAAATAAATTTACAGCTGATTGTTAAGAATTTATTGAAAGTGGCTAATTATACCAAAATTTGATAGCCACACAACAACAGCAGTTAATGAAAAATTAATCAATCCAAACTGTAGTTCAAATTTTTAATGTATGTGGTAGTATGTTTCAAATCTGGATGGGATCGAACAAAAAATAATTCAGTTATGATCGTGCAACTGCCTATAAGCCGCAATAGTGAATTGAACGTTTACAGCATACTTTACTGCGACATATATACACCTAATATAATAAGCAAAATATTGTTGAACCAATAAGTCGCTATTTGATGTAGCGTATTTGTTCTCAAAGCTATAAGTGTTAATTACCAAAAATAGTTGCCCTTATCATAGCTCTGTTCTTACTTTCAGCTGCACTTTATACTGGTGGTTTACTAACTTGTCTTTTAAATTATTTGTGCAAAAATATTGTGATCTTCCACATGTATACTTTATTCAACAAAGTACTCAAGTATGATGTTTATTTAGTTTATTTTGTTTTGAAGTCTGATGAGACCTCATACATAAAATAACCATTAACACAACATAACAATCATTTCTGTCATTCACTTTCTTTTTGGCAGTATATTTGAAATCTTTCTAAAATGTCATTAATTAATAACTCGGCTAAAGATTAATTTGTGTATTTCAAGTTGTCTTATTAAGATATTTCCAACAAGTTTAATGACTGGCTGGAGATAGACAATTTTAACAGTGGTATTAAATTAAAAATTGTGTTCAGTGTATCTAAAAGACGATTCACAGATAATGATTAATTTTATGCCATTCGCCAATTGAAAATCATCATTGAAAAGGTTTTTTTTCCTGATTTAAAAAATGTATCACACTTGTACAATTTATTGCTCATGTGTTAAGAAAAGTGTAAATACAGTAACTGAGCCTGACAAAGATTGAAAACAATTTTCTTTATCGCTGAAATGCACAAAAAAGCGAGGTATTACCATTTTTCCTTGACTGGTGATAATTTTTTGTCTAGTTTACTAAAAGTAAAAAAGAAAAACATGATTCCCTGAAAAATGCAGTATTTTTTTAGATTTATATTACAGAAGGTATTCAAAATGTTCCCCATTTACTTCCTCGCAGTAATGCAGCCCTGAGTAAAAGTTTTCTAATGTTCTTTGTGGCATATTTGGAGGTAAGTTCTGAATTTCTACTCTGATTAGTCCTTTTAATTCTTTTGCATTGTGTGGCCGATCAGCATAAATACCTCACAGGAAAAAAATCAAGCGGTGTCAGATCAGGGGAATGTGCTGGGCACTCTATCACTCCGTGCCTACCAATCCATCTGTCTGGAAATATCGCATTCAAATATCCACGAACGTTGACTGCAAAATAGGGCGGTGCACCATCTTGCTGAAACCACATCTATTCAGAAGGACACGCAGCATTTGGTATAATGTGTTCGCGCGAGCTGTAAATACTTGACYGCATTCAAATTTCCATCGATGAAAAAAGGCCGAATAATATGCTCACCGATAATACCACATCAGACATTCACTTTCTGACGGTTTGTGTGTGGACTTTTTTTATCCAATGTGGAATTATATCCGACCAATATCTGCAATTATGTCTATTCACATTACCATTGAGGCAGAAAGTCGCTTCATCAGAAAACATAATCCAATTAAAATCTTCATCTATCATGTTTATAGCAGTTTCACAAAATTCTATGCTACAATCGAAATCATCTTCGCTCAGTTCTTGTAATAAGTGAATTTTGTATGGATAAAACATCTCTTTTTTCAAAATTTCTGAACAGATCTTCTGTCAGTCATACCAAAACATTAAAAGGAGTCAACACAATAACACATCTTGTTATGCATACTTATTTTGCAATGATATAAAGCTCGAAAGCTGGGTATATTTTACCAAGAAATATTTAACACTATATTTGACAATGCATTTAGAAAATGTAGTGGAGTGTGGAGCACAACAGTCCGAAATACTGCTAGGCATCAGCAAAAAAAAATTTACCACTGTAATGCTGATCATGTAGACGCGCCACAGACATTCTCCCACACACTAAAACCGGTCAGCGCAGCGCTATGATTTTACAGCGAGAACTATTCCCCTGACTTTACTACACCCCTACTGTTGTATATTGGTGGGGACCATCAGTGTTTAAAAACGTGAATTCAAGGCAACGCGCGGTCTTCATATCCCTCTTAAGGACAGAACTTATGGCATGACTACGTAGGAAATAACCTAGAAAGCTATATTTAGTAAGAGCAGTGAAATTAAACTGAATTTAATTGCTGACATATATGAAAAGACACAACAGACACTGATATTGTTATTCTTACAAGTCAGTCACACTAAAGCATACATTTCTCAACAAATCATATCAAAAGTATATATCACAGACTCTTTCGCAACACAACAAAAGATTATTATGCAGCCTGCAATGACCCGTCAGAACTCTCCAAAGMTTCTTCATCAAATGTTGACCAGGAATCACTCGAACCTATGAAAAGACAAATGTACATTGGCAACAGACATCTGACATACCTACCTTCAGCAGCTTCATCTTCATCTCTCTCATCTGTCTGGACGTTATTTCGCGCCATTCGCTGATAAGCCATAGCTCGAGCACGTCTCACTCTTCTCGTTTCTATGGTGATTTCTAACTGCATGCGCAGGTCAAGAATCATGAAGCCGACTGTTATTAGTAGCGGTAACTTAAATCTAGATGCCCACGCTAGCTTCAAGAGGAATAGAAGGGCCTGATCCATAGTCTTAAATGAAAACACAGAATAAATGCTTTTTATTTAGTTCAAACAATACAGTGCATTACATGATAAGACAATAAGTGCAAACTACAAAATATGTAACTAAAGCATAACTAAAAATCAAACATATTTGGAATGAAATTAAAACACATTTTTTGCTACCAATAAAAAAATCGTTTTTTTTTAATTCAAAATATCAAAGTTTCTCAGCAAACATGTGTTCAAATAGCAAATAATTCCACTGTGCAAAAACCGATCTTATTATGTAGTTCATAAACAGGAGTACCATACTTTCATTTTTGTTGCAATTATGGGCTTTCTCAGATTAACTCTGCATTATATGTGCATGGGTTGGAATTGGAAGAGCAAAAAAGCTATAATATAAACAGATTGTTTAGCTTAATCAAAGCATGAAAGTGCGAAATTGCATTGAACTTTGTATGAAACCAACTTTTATATTAATTATCAGTACATGATCTTTTGGACAAAAGATTTGAGTGTGGACAAAATCAAGAGAAACAAAAATAGTACTAGATGGATATTTTTCTCGTGGTTTACTAAAAAACAATTAGGAAACAACTGTTTAGCAGAATCTCATCAGACCATAAACAAACCAATTATTCTAATTTAAATTGAACTGTAAATGCAAGGACAGTTCTTTAGCCCTCAATGAAATCGTATCTTACTTTCAATACTATACAGGTATTCACATTACCAAACGAATTAGTATCTTCATAGTGTCCATTTTTAGTTTAATCTTAAGTAATAACATTTACGGGGAGGTTGATTTTATTATATTTTTTAATATGTTCTATTGTAAAACCGAATTATTTTTTTAAGCAGTAATCCTTCAAATAAATGTAGCAATCAAGATAATTTAACTTATAAATATGCAGGAATTGCAATTACTCTAGATGCACTATTTATATTATCATAAAACCTGTATAACAGTTTCTTGTAAACAATTCAATGTTATGTATTAAATCAGAACAGTCTCTTTGAATACAATCTGAGCGAGCTACTTGAACACTGTCAATTTTGCTATATCGTAAGAAGGTCCTGATCCACGCAGAGATGGAGATACAAATATAACATCACAATGCTGTAAAAATATGCTGTATATACAATTATCATACAGTAGAAATGATTTACAACGTTGCAACTGTTATATTAAGAACCCTTGATCTCATTTTAAAACCATTTATATGGAATTATATATTTGTAATGACATAATACCAGATATACCACATATAACGTCTCAATTTACCAATTCGATTTGAATAGAACATCAGTTATAATCACGTGCTTGAACGGAATTTAAAAAAAAACAGGTAATTACTGATCAATAACAATGCATGCTTGATATGCTTCAGATAAGAGCATTACTGTGTTATATGTCAGACAGCTGTGAAGTAAATCTACACTTCAAAGCATAAATAGCTTGCAGTTGACGAAAAAATTGCTACAATTGCCAGGCTTGAAAATAATGAATCAAACGTTGCATTGGCATCTGAATTAAAAGTAAGCAAAATTCAATTAGCTATTAAAGTATGTTTACTAAAATATTTCAACCACGTGGAAAAATTGAGAGGAAATTAGAACAAGTTTCGACAATGCAAATTTAGAACTAAGACGGTAAGACCTTGTAATAATATGTACATCGATTGACGAGGCGTTATTATTGCAAAGAAAAGGATCTGAATTCGCCAAAAAAATAAACGTGAATCTTTTTCAGTACACCTCAGGATGTATTCAGCTATTTAGAAATCAACCCAATATTGTTTTTGAGAAATTTGAGGTGAGGCAGTGACAGTATCAAATGGAGCGACTGGCTACGTATAATTTGGTCAAAATTTTTGATGCCGATGAAACAGAGTTATTCTTTAAATAACCACCTTTGGTGCTTGTTGTGGTCAATATGGCAATTTTAACTCCCTACCGGTTCATTATGAATTAAATAACAAAGCATGTGTGACTTCCCAGTTATTCGAAAAAATTTTTCAAGGATGGGATAAAACACTTTTTTTGCTGGACAGAGATAACTGTTCAGCACACCTMCACGTATCAAACTAGTGTTCCTGCCGGCAAACACAATAATAGTTGTACTAAAACAGATGGATACGGGCATAATCTGAGTTTAGAAAACTTACTTAAACTGCTTAAATCACAAAACCTGTCAATTAAATATTCTGGCTGCAATGGTATTCCTATCAAAAGCCTGGAACAGTGTAAAGCACACCATAATTAACCACTGTTTTAATTATGCTGGATTTTGGTCAGGTAATGAAGATTTTGATGAAGAAGATGAACTGACACTAGCACAAATGCGTCTTCGATATGAACAAGAAAATCAAAGTGACGACAACATTCCATTGTCACAACCCTATTTGGCAAATATTGTCTCTGAAGAAGTCTAGCAAAATTTCTTAGATATGGTTAGTGATGTAGAAATTACTGGAAACTTAAGTAACAAAGAAATATTAATGGAACTCGAAGCAGGCGCTCAAGGGGATACTGATATAAATGTCTGAAATTGAAAACACCATCCAAGAATGATGCAATGACGGAGATGTAAACATTATTGATCTATTTTTCATTCAATACAATAGCAAATAGGTTAAATACAAACAGAAAAATGAGTCATTGAGAGAATACAACTGAAAGCAAAACCGAATTACACATTTATTTCCTCAAAAATAATCTTCTGTGTATATTTTGTAGTTTTAGATATATAACAACAGCATATTTTCCCTTGATTTTCATAACAACACACTGATATGACGAACTACTTTGTGTGATCCATTGGTGGTCACTATAAATGATTTCTACTGTATGTTAAAAAAGAATTATGTATGGTTGAAATGTAAGGTAAAACTTTTGCCCTGGTAATAAAACTATGAAAAGGTCTTGCTTGAAATGTCTGTTGATGGACTTGAACTGTCAGCTCCATTAAAAATGCATAGTAAAATGTCAATAAATGCTTATGTTCAATAAATATTAGTAATAAAATGTTTAGAATGTATTCATATATGGACTGCTCTAGCACAGTCTAGACATTTACTTCGTACAGTAGCGATAAACAATCAAATTGGTCGCTAGATTAATGTGCACGTGTGTTTTTGTACTACCCGCAAAATGGCCATTCCCAGCTGATTGCTCAGTTATTTTCATTGTGTCAACATGTCAGCGTATTTAAATAAAATGAAAGTGAAGGGTGGGTTTTCGTGTGCTTTTTTGGAAATGAAAGAACAATAGACGCAATAACCGTAACTTGAACTTTTTGTTTTCCCAAAGGTGCAAACGGTATGTATTAATTTTTGCACATTTATTTTCCAAAAGCAAACACTTTGTTGGATTTTTAGCAATAAAGGCGAGAAATTTTTTTGTGACTGAGCAGTTTTGGGAAGAAAGGACCCACTCTATATAGGAATTACAGAGCTTCTTTCTCATGATTGTAATTTCCCAAATGATTTACAAAATAGACGGCAGACTAGAGCATTTACAAAAAAAAACCTTCTCTAACAAACAACCCTGCAGCATATTGCTTTTATTTGATTTATGAATATAAGTCTATGAAAACCCTGCATGCAGAATTTAATTAAGGTAGGAAAGTTTTGAATTTCATATAATTGTACTACCCCCAAAATGGCAGACAGTGGCAAGGTCATGAGATCACTCATGGATCTCTTTGTCACTACTGTATATGAAGTAAATGTCTATACTTTGGCTATGGTTACTGCATGTTTTGAGGAAACGAATTTGTCAATCATTACAAAGAGCAAAACTAAAAAAATCATAAGGCTCAGTTGCACAAACGTTATTCAAATCTAATCCGGGCTTAACCCACCATCGTAACTATAGTGACACCAATTAGAACCACAGATTCATAGCGTTGCTAGGCAACGGCCGCAAGTTGATCTCGGATCTAATTTGAACCGTCTTTGTACAACTGGCCCTAAATGCTAAACTACCCAGGCAATTATGATTTACACAATTAAAAAGTCGTGTTTAAGTAAGCAAATTTTTTACTTCCAATACCCAATAATAAGAATGGTGGATATATAAAATTACAAAAGTTTATAATAATAAATAACTATTTTTTRGAAACAAGCCTTTAAAGACATATATGAAATTTAATTAGTCCAAATCTCAAAAGAAAAAAATAACAAAATATTACCCAGATTTTAAGTCATAAAAAATACATTTCAAACWAATAAAATGCAAACCTTATGCTGTTCAATKCCTTGTACATAGTGATTCTCTATCCCACACAAAACGTTTTTAAGTGCTGACTAAACTAAATAAGGAATGTCCGAAATTTAAGCAAGAATCAAAATTAAATTCTATCAAAGTAATCGATGATTTGTCCAGATTTAAACTTTCCTTCCTTCAAAATACCCAACAGCTTTGAAACCGTCTGCTCTGGACTTAAAACCGTCTTATTTTCTTTTACCTCCTTGAAAAGATTTCGAATTTCAGCACTTTCTGCCGTTTCGATTATGCTGTTATACATGTCGGTGTCTACGGGACCAGGAGAATAATTCAACACCAACAAATCAGGTTCTTCAATGGCTAACGTTTGAAAATACAAATCTCTAGCGGCCTTTCCCGACCCATAAAGAACCATGTCTTTGTATGGCTTACGCCCAACCAAAGAAGTTATGTTAACAAGAACGACTTTTGGAATTATGCCACGAACTTTCTCAATAAAAAAACAATTCAAAATAGCTACCGAGAACAAGTTAACGTCGTAATAGTCTCTCCACGTTTGCAAACTCTTCAAACAAGTAGCCTTTCTGAGCTCACCAACGTAACCCGCATTATGGAAGAATATAGAAGTTCCAAAGCTGCTCAAATCAACATTTTCAGCTACGTTTTCTAAAAGTTCCTTGTAATCTACTTCTTTAGCATTCCCAAAATCTAAACCAAACGGCAACTTCTGTATTGAACGATTAATTTCCGCTATCTGATCACATGTTTGAGTCAAATTAGCTTTAGAACGTGCGGTTAATACAAACGCTGAATTGTCAGCAACGATTTTGGCCAACTCAATTGCAATTGCTTTGCCAATTCCACGGGATGCACCGGTCACAAAAACTAGTGCCTTTTTAGACAAATCTACTGCAGTAYCAGAMATCGTACCTAGTAGTGACAGCAACCACGTMTAATTTTTGACACTTTCTGTKTCTACGTCAGAGTCTGACAGTAGCTGATCGTATTTCACTAAATCCACGGCTTCTCCCTGGGTGAGCGCCTGTTTATGTGGGAATACAGTCCTTAAGAAAACCGAATTTGGCAAGAGGGTGTCTAGCGCTGCGGTTTCTTCAACTTGTATGTCACCTTCGAGCAACTGTTGCATACAAGCCTCCCGTTTTTCTGCCAGCTGGCGGAGAATATTCGGGTCGGATTTCAGTTTCTTCAGCTTTTCCTCTAATCAATGAACAGATTGCGCATTAGTAAACAAACTCATTAGTAGGAAACAATATAATTACCTAGTACAGCTAAATACTCGTCGGAATCTGGTAATTTTTCGAAAGCTACGCTGGGTTTAAAATTGTCTTCGAAGGCCAAATGGCAATTACTCGGCGATAGATCTGAAGTACTTGTAAGAATAACAGTTTCCTGGTGGCAAACTGCAATCGACCACGGATCCATCATATTAAAAAAAAGTGATGAAGTTGACAGTTGGAAATTGACAAACTGACGTTGTTGGTTGTTGACATTAGACTCCAATTAGACTCTGTGTTGAAGCAGTGATCTATTCTCTTTTTTATTCCGTTTCCGTGGCTAACTTCGACCACATCAACCATCCACGTTGTGCCTACTATCGTACTTATCCATAGTACTTATAAGTACTTTTCGTACTTTGTAGTTTCGTACTAGAGTGTAGACCGTAGAGCCAACGAACAACGAACTAGCGCCTTCTCAACCTCAACATAATGTTGAGAAGGCGTTGTTCGTTGTACCCACAGTTATACCGAACTCTATAAAATATAATAATAATAAGTATGATATGATCATATATATATATATATATATATATATATATATATATATATATATATATATATATATATGAAATACTTTATTGAGTTCGGTGACTAGAATGCTACAGCGCACCTAAATGAATCAGCTCTTCGTTTTGAATAATTATGTTTATTTTGCGGCAAGAAATTGAATGAAGAGCATGAGATTCCTTGGATTGTCATCGTAAAATCTTCAACGTAAGTACACTTTCATTCAAACATTCGATTCTAGAAGTAGCTCGGATTCATTCTGATACTATGGCAAAAGCTGTTATTGCTTGAATCGAATTCTGAGTATCATAATTATTGCTATAATTCCTTCTAGAAACCGCCCTCTGGGGATAAAGTCGATGCTAATCAAGATGAAACTACGAATCTGGCAATAGAGGGAAATTTCACTTATATCGAAAATAGTGATAACTGTCAGTTTACTTTAAACGAATTGAAAAAATCTTTGCAAAAATATAACATTAAATTATAGGACGCTGAAGGTACGATTAAAGCTGAAGTATGGTAATAAAATTATTATCACTGAAAAATCAGGAGCATCAACATTCATAATGCGTAATAGACAATCATGAAATTTTCAATCAAGCTTGGTACGAGAAAAAAAAGTTAATGAAAAAGACAAACGATTCAGGATTCTAGAAGCTGCTGCAGTAATCATCCGTGAAGATATTCAATTCACACTGTTCGATAAATCTAACTACTCCCCACCATTTCTTATATTTGAAAATTTAAACAATGAAATTTCAGAGTTGCTGACACATTTTTTTGACTGAGTGATTTTAAAAAATAAACTAATTTAGATCATTCAAAATTATAGTATGCACTAATATTAGCCATAGTATTATGACTGCTGTTCGGCCAAGGTCTTTTAAGTCTAAATTACTATTAGGCCTTTCAGTTTGCATCCAGCAAGAAGAAGAAGGAGAAGAACAAGAAGAAAATGATGCGGAAGTATTAGACGATTATGAATCTGACGAAGAATTTTCCCCAGTTTTTTAAATTTATACTGCTTTCATCATTCACAATACTATAATTTTTTATTATTCAATAGTTTTAAATTAAACACAATCACAATAGACCAGGGAATAGGCCTACCGGGAAACCACATTAAAAAAACCTCACAGTCTGACACATTTAACAAGAAGTAGAAGAAGGAGAAGAACAAGAAGAAAATAAAGCAGAAGTATTAGATGATTATGTGACGAAGAATTTTCCCGTTTTTTTAAATTTATTCTGCTTTCATCATTCACAATACTATAATTTTTTATTATTCAATAGTTTTAAATTAAACAGGATCACAATAGAGCGTGCAATAGGCCTACCGGGGAACCACGTTACAAAAAAACAGTGGCATGTACAGCCTTGCAGGCTGACACATTTAACAAGAAATAGAAGAAGAAGAACAAGAAGAAAATAAAGTGAATGTATTAGACAATTATGAAACTGACGAAGAATTTTCCCGTTTTTTTTAATTTATACTGCTTTCATCATTCACAATACTATAATTTTTTATTATTCAATAGTTTTAAATTAAACAGGATCACAATAGATCGTGGAATAGCCCTACCGGGGAACCATGTTAAAAAAAACGCGCCAAGTACACTACCTCGCAGGCTGACACATTTAACAAGAAGTAGAAGAAGGAGAAGAACAAGAAGAAAATGAAGCGGAAGTATTATCTGTTGAATAATTTTGAATCAAGCATGGTATGTTCCATAATTCTAATTACTCACCACCAGTGCGTATATTTGAAGATTTAAACAATGAAAGTCCAGAGTCACTGACATGTTTTGGAGCAAGTGATTTTAAAAGTAAACGATTATATGTAAAATTAGTATGCACTAATATTAGCCATAGTATTATGATTACTGTTCAACCAATCAAGAAGAAGGAGAAGAACAGGAAGAAGATGAAGCAAAAGTATTAATAATAATGATTTTTTTTTAAATCTATACTGCTTTTATAATTCCGAATAATACTATAATTTTTTGTTATTCAATAGTTTTAAATTAAACATGATTACAATAGACCGTGGAATAGGCCTACCGGGGAAACCACGTTAAAAAAAACGCGCCAAGTACACTACCTCACAGGTGGCGTGGAAATGTGTGCATATCATGAAGATTACAGCTTTTTCAATTTTTAGAATCGTTATATCTCAGAAACGGTGGCTGTTAGGAAAAAAGTATTGAGATTTTTTTTGTAGATAATTATACGACCTACAAATTTTGTCTGACCTAATTTTATGATAAAACACCGTTTTGCTGAAAAACACAAACACATTTCTGAGACCTTTGACCTTGAATAAAAATTTTTCCAGGTACAAGATCGATTGGTACTTTTCAGCATTCATTTATGATGGTGTTCCGAAAATTGATACCAATTTTTATCTCTGTGTGAATTTTTGTACCCTTGCATGTCTAAAACTATATTGCAAAAAATCGTATTTGTCTTATTAAGGATGCAATTTTTCCGCTACCTACTTGAAAGTTATAAATATGATTTTAACTCAATGAAGCTGCGTGTTTGGTGTAAAAAATACTGTCCATTCTGGCAAATATACAAATGTAATTCAATAATATTTTCGTTCTAGTACGAATCTATACCTATGTGGGTCTAGGAATTTGAATCAAAAACCTACTTTGTCGTGTTAATTGTGAACATTAGAGCAGAATACAGTTTTATTGTTAATACAGTACTCAGTAGTCTGTCAGCACAAGAGACGTAGTGCCAACAGACAAAAACTGATGGAGTTGTTTTTTGCACCACCTAGCATAATCAGCATGAAACCCGATCTAATTCTGTGATTTTTTAAAACTTACTCTATAAATTAGATGGCATTAATTAACCGATAAGTATTCTATTTTTCATATATTTCTATTTTACAATTATTATCTCTAACATAACAATACAAATTATTACATCAATGACAACCTGGAAAAGGATCTACTCTATTCTTCCTTAAAACAAACTGTATCTTTCTGTCCATATCTTCATTGTAAATAGACTTGCATCTTTCGAAATTAATTCTCCTGCGGAACTAAAAAATATTGTGATTGTTGTTATTGACTGTATAGTACAACTTTTATTACTTACTTGATATGGCTTCTCATAGAAACGAGTTCTACGGTATTGGTCTAGGATGTCTTCACGACCAAGGATTCTGTTTAGAACTCTGCAAGCTGCTTCCACATCGTTGTTTTGAACAAGTACTGTCCGAGCAATAAAACTTGCATGCCTCATTCTAACCTTAAACTCGTAATTTTAGAATTTTGATACAAATTTCGAGTAGGTAGTACGTACTACTTTTTTGAAATCTATTGAATTGTTATGCAAAATTTAGTAAGTAAACACCAAAATACCCCACACTTCTGGTTATTTAGGCCACATTTAGGCAACCACCATAAAACAGTGTTGCCAGACGGATATTTTCTTCATCAGTAGGATTTTTCTATCAACACGAGCTTTTTAATATCTTAATATTTGCAAATAAAAAAAGTATAACAATAAACAAAACAAATTATAAAATGTAAGTCTTAACCTACAAAAATGTAACTAAACTTTGATCACTTTTCCTGTAATACACAAAAAACAAACAGATTCAAAAACATTAGTCTTAAATTGCAGATGTACCAACAGACAGAACAGTATTCCCATTTATTAACAAAGTGAGGTATTGTAACATTTTTAGTATCCAAACCAAAGGTAATGAATAGATTTACTTCCAAATAAAATACTAAATTTGACACCGTCCTGTACTCAGCATAGATCACTTTTGGTTTACTATAAAAAATTTGTGCTTCGCAGGCAACTCGCCAATATTTTCAATTTTTTCAATTTTGTAATGAATCTACCTATATTTATGTTTGTTGGATTTCGCTTTCAGCGTTAAACAAAAATTCTGCCAAGTAAATTTGCTATAAACTAAATAGCATATTAAATCATCCAGCACTAACGTTGGATATAGGGTTGCTCCATCATAATTTAAAAAATAATAATGTTATACTATAGATTTATAAAGATGCACATTATGGAAAAGTATAAAAAAGAACTAACTAGTTCTGAAACACAATAAACTACTTAAATTCAACTTACTTTTTTCTGCAATACAAGATATTATTAGTTTAGTTTTATTTTTGTACACCTGTGTTTACTTTAAGAATTATGTTTGTTTTTAAGTTTGTTTTTTGTTTACAAAAATACAATTATTAAAATTATATTGTTGAAGAAAATTTGATATCATGTAATACTTATAGCATTGATTAATCACTTTGTGATAGAAAGAAAAATAGGTTCAAAAAAACTAACTTATTCTGGTTCTGAATATATAATATATCTGCTAGCCGTAGAGAGATGTCGCCACTTTGCGGAGGTATATAATAGTTGCTCATCGCATCACCCTAGCAAGAGCAAGCGTAGCGACAGTTGAACTTCAACCACAATGTTGCATTAAAGTAAAAACGTGGAGCTGTAGCGTGAATCTAATAAAGTTGTTTATTGTTAATAACAACGTTTTATCAAAGCATAAAACACTGTATCCGTAAGTTAAGAAAAATCTTTAACTATTTATGAGTTAGGCAGATTTATTAATTCTGTAAAATAAAAAAAAGAATTGAATTTGAATCATGTTTGCTGTGAAGCAAAACCCTACAATAATGCTAAAACAATGGAGAGTTGCCTGCAAAGCAGATATTTTTTATGTGAACCCTAAAATGCTGGCTCCAGGGTCAATAATCGATTTTGGTGTTCCAAAGTACCATTAATTGCACAAGTTTCATTTGTTTAAAGTATTTTTTATCATAGGTAGTTTGAGTTTTACTAAGTTCGTTATTTAACACTCGATTTGGCGAAATTAAAGGTCGCGTAGCCCAGAAAAACAAATAAATGTACGGTAGTACATAGCTTTTGTTATATTACGCTAAACAATACGGTAATTTTATACTCATGACGATGAACTGAATGATTGGTATTTGTAGTTTTATTACTTGAGATGAAGATAAAACCTAACGTTTACCCAGTAAAAAGGATATTGTGTCACATTGTGTTTAACTTATTCAAAAATTGTACACTTCACATATGGCGCCACCTATCAGCAATGCGTAAAAGCTTCGCCGGCAAAAGCAGGGACGCTAGCGAATCGTTTGTTCCTCAGATCATATAATTGGTTTGTTCGGCATCCTTAGTGGAGTTATTCGTATACATACCTATTACAAAAACCTGCCTTACCGATAACCTATAATAAATCACGTAAGATCCGTCAAAATCAAGAAGCGTCTTAAATATAAAAAGGGATAGATTGTGTTTGCTTTGCGTGCTCTACTTAAATATTTAAGTAAAAACACATGCTGATTCGAAGAATTTAGTGATTGTTTATTTTTTYTTTTTGTAATTTCGTCTGCAACAAAATGGCAGKCTCAAATGTATTTAAGTTTTTGAATATTTTCAGTTCTAGCAGACTTTTTTTAAATCCAAGGTAAGGTCCTTGAAGTTATGAAGTGCATTTTTAACCTGCATCATTTGTAGGCCCTCATATTTATATTGTGGAAGCGCAGGTCTTAAACAGGACACTCAAGAAAAACTTAAAAAACTCAAAATACCAGAAAAACCGAAGAAACCCCTCTCGCCTTATTTTCGATTTTTAGCTGACTATCGCCCAACATTTGTGAAGGAGAATCCCAATCTCAGAGTAACAGAGATTGCAAGTAAGTGTGCTCAGGGATGGAAGAATCTATCTGTTGACACCAAACGGAAGTATGAGAAAGAATACAAAAGCGAGCTTGAGGCATATACGAAAAAGAATCTAGAATATGAAGCAAAGCTAACGGAAGAGCAGAAAAATGCCATAAAATTAGCTAGCGAGGAAAAAAAAGCAGGGAAGAAAAAACGCCAATTAAAAAAGGTATGTGTGAGCATCAATGCATGAATTTTTTAATTCTTGGTTTTATTTTGGGCTTTATATGGGATATCCACATAACTCAAATTGTTAAAAAGACAACTACTTCATGTGTTTACACAACTATGGCAGATGCTAGACATCCTGAAAACTAAAATGTATGTCATAGCTTATGCAAGTCAGTGATCTGACAGTGATCTCAAAGTCATACAAAAAAGAATGATTAAGATTATTTACAATAAATATAAAAGACATCCGTCTACTATTCTTGGAAAGGGATTTATTTGATCCAAGACAACTGTATTGCAGGACATAGAGCAGGGGCATGTAGGGGAGTCAGCGTCACCAGATCTACGGATTATTCCGTATATCTACGGAACAGCGGATTTTTTTCAAAATATACGGATTTTTGAACAAAATTAATATATATTTTTTTAATATATAAGGTAAATTCCATACCCGTTTTACTGCAGATGGTAATGTAGCTATCTTCGTACATTATCATATCAGCACCTAAAAGAAAATAATTCCCTAGATTTTATAAATTTAGGGACTTGGAAAGATATTCGCCGCACGCATTTTGAATTTGTTGTCATACAGAATTGCATGTATACGGTGACGACAAGGATGAGATATGTCTAAGAAACTCAAACTTTTGGTTTTACCTTATTCATTTACGTATATTTGGTTTTATAACAAATAATATACTTTTTGTTCATCTACGGATATTTTGACAGTCACGCTACGGATATTTTATTTTTCTTTCTGGCAACACTGAGGGGAGTACAAAACATTGTGATTTAAAACAAGTTACCTATATACTAACTTGCACCCCTGAGAAGTTAGAGGCCTCAAAGTGGGGTTTCAAATTTCGAAAGAAAATCAATATCTCACTTATACTTAAAATTAGAAAAACCAAATTTGGTACACGCTGTGAATGTACCAAGAACCGTAATCGAAAGTAATTAGAGTTCACTTGGAGCATTTTCAAGGGTTGATAAGGGAGGATGCGCCCTTAAAATGTGACAGAATTTTTTAACACGGCAGACTTAAAAAAATATTTATTTTATTTTATTGGGAATTTAATTCTAAAACTTTTTTACTTTTGTTTTTTTTCCCAAAAACCTTATCATTTTCAAGAAAAACCTGAATATCTAAAAACATGTATTGTAAGCTGTTATTTAAAATTATTGAAAATTCAAACAATGGCTATGAAATTAAATATCAGATTTGACAATCAGATAAAAAATTAAAATAATACTTTAATAGAAAAATAAACAACTGAAATAATAGAAATAACATTACAATTTGCACTGATAGGTTACAGGGATTGACCACCATTTTCTGTCAGGCATAAATTTATCCTTCATCGAAAACTGAAGTCTACTCTATCCAGTAACTGCTGATCGTTTTTAATGAGTGTGCATTAATTTGTAATGGGATCCCACAATTCGGCTCGAGACGCAACTGGCGAGGAATACACGAATTATTTTAGCGTTCCCGAAAGAAAGAAGTCACATTTGTTGAGGTCTGGTGATCGTGGAGGGCAAACTTGTGCGCAATTATTTCCTCTTCCAATCCATTTGTTTGGATATACCTCTGGTTTAAAAAGTCCAACACTAAAATGAGGCGGTACTCCATTGTGCATAATCCAATGTTCCAGTCCAAGTTGTAATGGCACCTCGTCAAGTAGACCCGAGAGAGTGTTTTGTAGAAATTGATTGATTGATTGATTGATTGAACCAGCGTACGGTAGGCATTTCTGCCGCTCCCGGATATACTGCCGGGCCGGCTACGTCTACGCTGGGTTGGAGGGGTGACACGCTTGTTGCTAGTGGGCTCCCATGTAGCGCATGTTACAGGAATTTTTTGGGGATTGGAATGGGAAGGTTTTTAGGGCATCCAACTATCGGATACTTTTTATTAGCCTCCTTGTTGAATGGTAGCTTAGTTCGGCTGCATTGTTCTTGTTCTTCCTCGGACGAGCTGGATAGTATACAGCTTTAAGACTTCCTTATTTATTGTGTTCTTGTCTTTTGCGATTTCTGACCACTGTTCTTCAGTTACGTTTTATTCTGCTATGATTCTCTCCACCATTCTCCACTTGTAGCACGGTCATCCTACTTTGAGCTTGTTGCTGTTTTCCACGCCTTTTGTAGTATATGCGAAGCTTCGCAGGGTGCATGCGGCCAGTGAATGCTTTTCTTAGATGTTTCCGTGTTTGATGTTGGCTTAGCACGGCTTCATTGATCTCCTCCTCATGTGAGGTGATATCTGAAGTTGCGTAGAGATTTAAGACTTCTTCAATTATTATTTTCTTGTCTTTTTGAAGCGGCATTCATGATTCATGTTTCTTTTTTTGATCACTCTTTTTAGGTGATGTTGATGCTTCTTTCAGTGTTTTCATATGTGTTTATCTACTCGTTTCCTAAAGAGTTTGGTCTAACGTGATTTTTCTTATTTCTCTTACAAGGTGTTTGTGTTGCTGTTGGTGATGTGTTCGACATATATTTGGTAGTTTTGGTCTTGCTGAATTATTTTTACCACAATTACGTGATTTATTTATGCACTTGTCTAGATACACGAACTACTTTACTGTAACGACAATCACAATAACAATGTAAACGCAAGAATGTAGCACTAGAACACATTATTAACTTAAAATCTTATAATTCACAATAATTGTTTGATTCCTGTTTGTGTTGCTGTTTCTTGATGGTATCGACGCTTTGAGTGATTTCGTATGTGCTTWTCCAKTCGCTTGTTGGATCTCTAGGTGGGGTGATATTACTCGACTCGTCTTGTGTATTAGTATTTTTCTTTTCTATAGAGTGGAGCTTCTTTAGGACTATCCCATTTTTTGTGACTGGATTTGTTTACATGTTTTCCTGGTTTCTGTACGATTATTTCGCACTGTCATAGCGCTTTTTTACTTATTGCTTCTTTCTGTTCTTGTCACTATGATTTCTTCTTCCAGCTTTTCTTCTTGTTTTTCTTGGTCGGTTTTTGTGTTCTTATTGGGTAATGTTTCACCGTACATTTGGTAACTCGATGTGCTTCGAAAGCGGTTGCCATCTCCTGAGATTTTCTGTACCACAATTGTGTGTGATTTCTTGTATACATTTTTTTTAGATGCACGGAACTACTTCACTGTTATGACACCAACAATAACGACAACACAAGAACCTAACACTAGAACACATTATGAAGAGATCTAAGAGTTGATAGCAATTGTTCGCTATGTCACCGATCCTGAGCTAACCACAAGCTGTATTAATATTTGGGCTTATATACATTGGCAGCATATTCTCTTTTCCTTATACTTCTACCTTGTTGTTTTCGTTTGTTGATTCGTTGTTACTGTAAGAGACTTTTTATGTTTGTTTTTCTGAAAGAACGAGGGTTTACATCGGAATATTCATGATAGTTATGTAATTTTGTAATACCTCGGGGGTGAAACAAGCTTCATCAGTAAAGTGAATTTTCTTTTGAAAATTAGTGTCTTGATGTAAAATAAACCAATAGATAATCACTCTGTTAACAAAATCTTCCGGTAACAATTCTCACGCTTTTTTTATATAATATGGGTGTAGTAGATTATGTTTCACAACTTGATTCACCGAAGTTTGCAATATACCAATTTGTCGGGATAGAATTCAAGTACTAATACTTTGGTTATCTTCAACTGTATTTAAAATAAGTTCTTCGTCTTGTGTTCTGATTGCAATAGCACGTTCTCGAGTATTACTGAAAAACTTGCCTGTTTCTCGAGCTCGTTTTTCAACATTGGCAAATGTTTTTTCTGAAGGATTATACGATTAGGAAATCTCCGATATTGTTCAACACTTCTTCTGCAGTTTTCTTCACAGAGACCTAATACTAATAGCATGTCAGCTTGTTCGCTAACTAAAAACTTACTGGCCGTTTTTACAACACTAAAATAATTTAGTGTTTTTACACGATTATCAAGTCTGACTTTTCATTTCATTCATTCATTTGAATTTTCGATAACTTTAAATAAATAGCAACATGTTTTTAGTTATTCAGGTTTTTCCTGAAAACGATAAATTTTTTTGAAAAATAACAATAATAAAAAAGTTTTAGAATTAAATTTCCTATAAAATAAAATAGTAGGTAATAGTAGTCCACCAAAGTGTTAAAAAATTCTGTCACATTTTATAATGCTCCAATTGAACTGATTACTTTTAAATACTGCTCTTAGTACACTCACAATGTGCATCAAATTTGGCTTTCCTAAATTCAAGTATAAGTGAGATATTGATTTTTTTCGAAATKTGTAACCCCACTTTGAACGCCTATAACTTCTCAGGGGTGCAACTTAGTTTATAGGTAATTTGCGTTAAATCACAATATTTTGGACTCCCCTGCATGCTCTCGCTCTTTGTCAGTGCTTATGTGAATCACCCTGTATATGAGTCTACACCTTTTCAAGAACTCTGTCGAAGTTAAAACAGCAAAAACCATATGTTATTGGTTAAAAGAGGAGTTAGTACATATCTAAAACGAGCTGAGAGAAGTTACATACATAAACTAATTGACATACCAAATTGCTTAGTATAAGCAGGGATTTATATATTTTATATATTTAGAAGTAATTGATTTTTTATTATTTTCTACCTCTTACTTCCACATTCAACGGATGGGAAGTATTGTATCGCGAAAAAAATTTTAAAATTATTTTATTTGCTTTAAAATGGTCGAAAACGTAAAAAACAAAATTTGAGCAAAAAAAATTTCTTGTCTGTGTGTCTGTGGTTTTGTTTGTGGACACGATAACTTTCGAAAGWCTTAATMTATGAACTTRAAATTTGGCAAATGTATAGATCTCAACTACCCAAAGCGACCTATTAKTTTTGGGRTAAGTAGGGTATCAGGAAGGGGGCGAAATTGGCAGGTAACTACCCTTTTTGCAAATTTTTATTTAWCTATTTATTTTTTCGTTTTAGTATGTGATTATTAGGATAATTGAGAGTATTATTCGTACTTATAAATTTTCGGTGCAGCAAATTATTTAGAAGATATTAGCAAAAAAGCGTAACTTAAAGAAAACGATTTTTCCTAAATATCTCCGAATATATTTAATATATTCAAAAACTGAAAATACCATGAGATAAGAAATAAAATTTTTCACAAAAAGTGTCTTAGAAAATTTATCCAAAATTTTGACATTTTCGAAAGATTTTCAAAAAACATATTTTGGTCCCTGTTCGTACGACTGTTTTTATTATATAGGAAATAAAATTTCTGATCTGAAAGCACTCTTGTAATTTTTTTGTTAAGTTAATACTTTTCGAGCTATTTGGAAAAAAACATTTTAAAAATTTATGAATTTTTGCTATCGCGAGGATCGTTTGTCTTAGAAAAAATGCTCAAAACCTGATTACTAATCATATAGTATAAGAAATAAAAGCGGTTTTTCAATATTATGCACCTCAATATTTGTAGTGCCTCTAACAACTTTGATGACTTACAAATGTTATTGACGCCATTTTGATATCATTGTGTTAAGTGAGACCTGAAAATTAATCGTACCCTAAAATTTTCAATTAGATGGCTGTGATGTAGTATATAACATTGGATGTGTAAATCAGAATGGTGTTCATTTGGTCCTGCCTACCTGGATCCTCAGAAGTCAAAAGTGTTGGAGATATCTTGGCTATACAGTCTTAGATGGTGCTGGGAGATAGCAGAGTTCTCGTAACATCAGTATATCATCCTTCATGGCTTAATGGCTATATGCAAGAGTGGTTGGAAATGCATTGTCCTGTATTGATCATTTATTTATTAAAACCACAAATAGTTGTCATACAAACGAAGCCTTAATTTACAGAAGTGACATATTTTACAATATTGGCTAAAATCTGTATTGGGAGGATACCTAAGTTAGACTCCCGAAAAAAAAAAAGAAATAAGTAGACTAAATATAAAGAAGCTGAAAGCAACAGCCGACTTAAAAATTGTCGAAGACAATCTAAGTGATCCAGTCACTGCCATGGGTTATTTTATAAAAAACAAAACAAACAACAAAATTTGGTGCATAGTTGTACAACATATGTACATAAATATACCATCAAATCAGGTGAAAAGAAGTAACCGGATAACCTCTGGCTTGGTTCAAGCTACCATTAAGAAACAAAAGTTGTACTTAAATTTAAGAAAAGATCCTCATGATCATTGATTGAAACAAGAATATCAGGCGTACAGAAATGCTCTAAGTTCTGCTATTAAAACAGCAAAACGCACAATGGCACACAACTAAACCAGGAATTTCTAGGATCTAAACTAATGAGGAAACAGTTGCTCACAATCATGCTGAGATTGCACAAGAATTCATTCAATAAATACTTTGTCTCCATAGGCTCAAAGTTAACAGATACGATAAGTCAAACCAAGCAATATTTTCCGGTGCTTAAGTCACGCCATCATGTTTTCCCTATATTGCCAGCATTATCCCGGCTATGAAGAACAACATAGCGCCGGGTCCTGATGGAATAAAAGTAGATGTGCTAAAAACTTAAGAGAAAACATTGCTTCAGTCATAGCTAACTTAATTAACTGCTGTTTTACAGCTGGGTGTTTTCCTCGGTAGCTCAGGACCACCACAGTAATACCTATATACAAAAACGGAGACAAAAACATGCTTGTGAACTACCATCCTACACGCAGAAATAAATATTATCCAATTATTTGTGTGTTTTTGGCATGCAGGCTACTTTTTGTTTAAAGTCTAGGTTGATTATTTCCAATTTGACGTCAGTTTAATTAAATTTTTTGTGTAATTTTCATATTATAAAGCACTTACGTTAGCTAGTAGTTGCTGAAAGCGTTTTGCAGATTTGTTTATAAATAAAGTGGATAAATTTAGACTTGGTGAAGTTTAATAGTTAAAAAGTAATACTGGATGAAATTGTTTGCGGTCGTTTACTTGTCAATATTAAGCTGAAATATCTTGGGGGAATTCGACCTGGTGGTAAAGATCAGTGGGAACTCTTTATTTTGGCCAAGCTTTCAATTGCTTTATTACAATCTTCTTCAGGGCTTACTACAACAACAATCCAGTTTACATTAGGTTTACAAGAAGTGGAACAACAACATGCTACGAATTTGAGTTTTAAATAGGCAGCTATATTAGGGAAAGGAATCTTCGAAATTTTAACCAGTATATGCTAAATGTAATACACATATAACACAATCCAGAAATTTTGCATACAATCTAATGATGATAACAAATAAGGTGACATATATGTCGTAGCCACTAGTCAGATTCACAAACCACTTTTATTTTAATTTCAAATTTCAATGCCTAAACTTTTTATTATGTAGGTATATTATTAAAAGTTCCTCATATCTTAATGTCAAAATTGCAGCAATACTTCCTGAAGGTTTATGGTACAATGGATTTCAATTTCAAAAGATTTTAAAAGAAATCGCCAATAACTACTTGAATTTAGGTTTTATTAATTTTGTAAATTTCTGTCGATAACAAATATGTGTATATATTACTTAAATTTTGTGTATCCGATTTTTTATTAATAACGTCATTAGTCTTATTAATTTGGTACATCTCCAAAATTAGTCTATTAGTATTTCGCTCTTTTTCTAAAATTTTGACACCATCCCAATTTATGTTATGGTTATTGTTTAATACATGTTCTGCTAGAGCACATCTTATACGTTTTGTGTTTATATCACTTTTGTGTAGAGCTAATCTACTAGATAGCCATTGTGAGGTCTGGCCAATATAGTTGTCCTCACATGTATCACACTCTAAACAACCCCCGATTGAAATTTTAATGGAATGGATTGAATTTTAATTTTGTAAATAAACTTGAACCATTTTTAAAATCTCTTATAGCTATTTTTATGTTTAATTTATAGAAAGTTCTTATTAATTTCTCAGTGGCCTGAACTTAATTCTCATTATCGTTAATTACTAGAATTTCGTTTTGTGCAGTAGAATAAAGAAGTTTATTCATAAGATCAGGTGGATATCCGTTTTGAATAAGTAAGGATCTTAACTTTGATAAATTTTTATTGAGGAATTGTGGATTTGATATTTTAGTTATTCTATCTTTCATTTGTTTAACAAAATTAATTTTTATTTTCGTAGAAGGATCAGACTGAAAATTTATGTACCTACCCGAGGCTGTGGGTTTCTGATACCAATCTAAAATAATTTTATTATTATAACGTATAACTTTTGTATCAAGAAATGGAACACCCCCATCCAACTCTCTCTCTCTCTCTACTGTAAATTTAATATGTTGATCAAAATCATTAAATTTTTCTAAAATTTCTTCTATAAAATTTTCGGGTAATACTAAAATTATGTCATCAACAAATTTCTTAATGAAAACTATGTTAAAAGATAATTTTGGTATACATGTGTCTAATAAATAGTCCATTACATACTGTGATAATATGGGGCTTTATTTTACTTCCACATCCAATGGATGGGAAGTATTGTATCGCGAAAAAAAATTTCAAAAATTTTTATTTGCTCATTCCCTTTAAAATGGTCGAAAACGCAAAAAAAACAAAATTTAAGCAAAATAAAAATTCTTGTCTGTGTGTCCGTGTGTCTGTGGTATTGTTTGTGGACACGATAAATTTCGAAAGACTTAATATATGAACTTGAAATTTGGTAAACCTATAAATCTCAACTACCCAAAGCGACCTATTGTTTGTGGGGTAAGTAGGGTATCGGGAAGGAGACGAAATTGGGGGGTAACTAGCCTTTTTTGCAAATTTTTATTTTTTTATCTTTTTCTCGTTTTAGTATGTGATTAGTAGTATAACCACGAGTATTATTAGTTCTTATAAATTTTCGGTACCACAAACTGTTTAGAAGATATTAGCAAAAAAGCGTCACTTAAAGAGAACTGTTTTTCCTAAATATCTCCGAACATATTTAATATATTTAAAAAAAATGAAAATGCCATCAGATAGGAAATAAAATTTCTCACAAAAAGTGCCTTAAAAAATTTATTCAAAATTTTGACGTTTTCGAAATATTTCCAAAAAACCTATTTTGGTCCCTGCTCGTACGATTTTTCTAAAATTTTGGTATTATATAGAAAATTAAATTTCTGATCAGAAAGCACTCTTGTAATTTTTTTGTTAAGTTAGTAATTTTCGAGTTATTTGGAAAAAACAGATTTTAAAATTTATATATTTTTGCTAATATCACGTGGACTGTTTGTCTTAGAAAAATGTGTAGAGAGAAAAAATGCTCAAAACCTAATTACTAATCGTATAGTATAAGAAATAAAAACGTAAATGTCATTTTTGACAATTGGATATGGAAGTATTGATTCAATTTGCAGCGGTTTTTTAAAAGTAACATAACTAAGTATCTGCTTTGATCAAATGAACCAATATTTTATATTTATTTCTTTCGTAGCTGTACAGAGAAACGGAAAAACCAAAACAACCGATACGTGCCTTCATGCTGTATGTTCTTGAACAAGCTAAGCTTCTCAATAAAACACCAATCCAAATCATGACCGAAATGAAGGAGAAGTGGGCAAACTTGAGCCCCGAACAGAAGGCGAAGTACCAGCAGGAGGCTGAAGCAAGGAAACTCCAGTATGAGAAGGACATGGACATTTGGGAGAAAAAGATGATAGACGCGGGAAGGACTGACCTCATTCGGGGTTCATCGCAGGCCCTGCTGGGCCCAGTTCGAAAACCGAAGGTTCTGAAATCCGAATAGGGAGGCGGGTGTCTTCACTCTACTGTTTCCGCCGGGCAGAGTGGGGGCACGGGTGAATCTGTATCGCTCGCCTCCGGTGGCCCTAGTGCTGCAACAGTGAAAACAGTTGGTAGTTCTGCGGGCGATAACCAAAAAGACTATGACACAAAGGCGGATGACGTGAAGGTAGAAAAGGGCGAAGATTCAAAAATCGACTTTTTTAAGAGGATGAAGGATTTTTTTAAGATTTAGATTTTTTGTACTAGTTTTTTCCTCGAATGTCTTACTTATTTTTTAAGTGTGTAATTACCATTAAATATATTATGAGTGCCACTATGTGCTGATTATTGACACAAATAATGGTGTATTTTTGTTTTATTTACTATATGTAATAACAGAGAGGAACTTTTTTTAATGGACAACAATAATTAATATTCTACTCGAAAAATTAATGCCACAAGTTTACATACCATTTTTATCAAAACTCGAGAGTGACATAGATACAGGGCATCAAAATCATTTTTTTCGATTTAATTTCTTTTAATAACATTTTTACATATGTATCGATTATCTTCATACTAGGCACACATATATCCTATATAATTACACATTATTACTTTTCCAAATTTTTCAGTGCCAAAGGGTTTAAACTGCCCTTGGCTTTTAAATTATCACCCAAAATTTTATTGTGATTATTTTTAATTTTAATGTCACAGAAATTAAGAGTGTTAAAAAACTTTCAAAATGTTTTTTTTTACAWTACAATAGAATAAGCCATATTCAAGAAAATCCTGTTTAAAAATTTTACCCAAGAGAAGACTTCTCTTTTCCAGGGTTTGCAAAGTGTGCTTTGGTAACAAATTTATTGCAAAAAACATTAAATTAACCTCGTTCAAGTCCATAAAAAGAATATTACAAAAGTTTAATTACAAACAGGTTGTGTCTTCTTTTACCAATTGTTCCAACCTTGTTATTCCTCACAAACTTGCATCTTTCGTTATCCATCTTCATCTCATATCCCTTATCAACTGCTTTGCTCACTGAAGAGAGGTTGACCTTAACATCAGGAACATATAATACTTAATCAAGTATTGTTGGTAACCATTCCTGCCTATTATGTGCTTCTAATTTAATGACAAGATCCATCACACAATAATTAAAATTATGAACTACTGCCTCTTAATGGGGTGCTTTCCTGAGGAATGGAAGAAAGGTACAATTATCAATATCCCTAAACCTCATACAAACACTAAAATTACAGGCCCCTAACACTTGCCAGTAATAGGAAAAATTTTTGAAAAAATAATGCAAAAGAGACTTCAAAAATCTATTGGACAACATTACATACCGCAGTACCATTTGGTTTCAAGCGGAAGAATTCTACCATCCATCCACTCATAGCACCCACTTCTAATGTCCAAGCCCATCAGCATCAGATTTATGGACAAAAGACAGCTATATTATCAACATACAAAAAGCCTTTGATAATGCATAGCATAATGATATAAATTTCAAGCTTATTAATACAAGGTGCCCTAGATACCTTATAACTATAATCAGGAAATTTCTCGATGGAAGAACTTTGCAAGTTAACCATCTGCCCAGTACATTTTTACCTCAACAGTTCCCCAGGGGTCGCCGTTATTCTAATTCTTTTCAATATTTTCTTTTACGATATCCACCATAGTCAAAGGCCAATACAAGCTATAAACAGTACCTCTTACGTGCTACAATTTACAGACGATACAGCTCTTATAGCAAACGGAAAAACTGACAGACTGCAAAGCTTAACCAATGAAACTATGAACTGGTTAAAAAAGTGGTGACTAACACCGAACCCAGAAAAATCATGTTTGGTGATATTTGGTCACAGGATGTCTCCAATCACCACACTTTTGTCATGCTACAAAACAATATAGCCCCAACATCATCAGCAAGATATCTTGGATGGCATGTCGACAAAAACGTAAACTTCAAACATCACATTCAGAAAATGAAACAAAAAAATGATAAATAGGGCTAAACACTTTCTTACTTAATATCTACAATGCCTCCAAAATATATAAAATGATATGCGGACCTATCATAGAATATGGACATGTGCTGTATAATGGTTGCAGGTCAGMAACACTAAAGATAATTATAGTTGTAGTTTTTATATGACAAMACCTAAATAATTCCCATTCCTACCGATTCCAGTCCTGGGCTCACGAAATTTACATAACGTCCCCAGAATTCAGAAGTTATTGACTTGGACCACAAGAGTGGTGGGACTGTACTTTAGCAAATTGCTCGCAATTTTTACTTTTTTAAATTTCACGAACATTTAAGGAAACTTCTTATCCTGTAACGAATGGTAATCATCTTTTTTTCTGCACCATTTCGTTCTTATTTTTCATGACCAACTTAATTTTACATAGGTGGATAGAGCTCATCAAGAGTTTGTTGACGTATCACTTAATGCAATTAATCATTCTGGCTACCATAAGTATAATACAATTAGCTTTTTTTCAGTTTTTTGTTATTGTTCATATAGCTTTCAAATCGCTAATAATCTCTCAATTGCCAGTCCTAACAATATCAAAGAAGCAAAAGATTATGAAGGGTTTTGTCTTAAACATAGCAACCTGCAGACATGGTGAGAAAATTGGTATGGTGCAGATGGCTATAATTACGAAAAGATTAACAATGATACAAATTTTTTAAATAAAATCCAAAACCAAATCTAGCTTGAAATCAAGTGAGGTTGATCTCAAACGTTTAGGCAGGAATTTTAGAAAACAAAATTTTAAAAACTTTAATGAAAAGAAGATTACATAAATTTATTTCTTACTCATCTTAAAAAATAATTAGATGAGATTGGGCTAAGAAGATTGTCAGTATGATATTAACATGACACTTGGTTTGCTAGTATAAATTTCTTTTTATGATTAAAAAATTTTCAATATACCACCTTTTCCATCATTAGTATAATTTATTTTTGTTGAAATTATTTTTAAAAGCGCAACTTCAAGCAGCAGCTGTTTTGTTGAATGTTTTGGCTAACTTGATTGCTTTGTTGTTTAAGCAGACTTGATTAAAATTAAAATATTCTTTTCTTAAATTTTCTATTATATTTTTATAAATTGGGTTAAGTGATATCCTTGTGTATACATATTACATATTAAATGTGTACACAAGGGTGACATATAATCGAAATTGTCTTAACAAGATCTGTCTATCTATGTAAAAATCCATTATGGCGTCCATCAGCAAAAATAAAGTTGGGCATGAAAATTTTGCCTGAGGGCTGTCAATGAAATTTAAAAAAATTGTCAAGAATGCTGCTTATCACTTTTTTAATTTTTAAAAAAACCATTAAAGATAAATGCATTTTTTTTTCAGATTATTAAAATATTATGCACTTTGCCCCATTTACCTTTGTACCTCTTACTGTTTTCAAGATCACAGGTGAACGGAGTTCCTTATTGCACACGTTTATTTAACTAAACTTATATATGTATATCTGAGTATTGCCAATACCTGGCGCCCCATGTTGACAGTACATATGATTTTTGAATAGGTTAAGCACACTGTGACACTTTTGGTATAAAAAAACCCGTTTCATAAGGCTCTTTGTCGCACTAATAAAACCGCGTACAAGTTTTCCCATAATTTTCGCACGAGATTTTTGTGTATGCAACGGTAAATTCTGTTTTCCATGAAATTGCATACCAATTTTTCTATTAAATTTAGCCTCGTGTCATACTGGCTTAATCCCTTATTACAAAACTAACCGTTGGATATGGTGGATACATGTGACAGAATAGCACCTTATGAAATAGTTTTTTAATACAATATTGTTACCAAAATCTTCAATGAACTTAAATTTATGAACAGAAGAAGAAATTCAGTAACTTCATGGAAATAATTTATTTATAAAATTGGCATTACCTCATATTTTTATACAATTAATTGTCAACTACAAATCATTACCTTTTGACTTTTTCTACTTCAAAATATGCAAAACACATATCGACCAAAGAAAAAACAAAAAAATACACTAACATATCCTGCATTACCTTACAGAAAACTTTGATTACATCTGCAATTTTTGAGACCATTCTTGATCGCAACAGCAGAATTAAAAAGTTACTTTCTAATGGTAACCTGAAGAACGTCAACTCCACAACTTCATACGCCAAGAATGGTACAAACACCTGATTAACCTTCCATTTATAAAATATTTTTGTATACTGTTCAAGACAGTAAAACATGCACCGCACAAGAAGTGCTAACATCGCAATAACGACTTTCCTCGCCTTCTGACGATTTTCAAAGTCGATATGTTCTTCTTTAATAACAGAACCATTTTGGGCAACCGAACTATTCATAAGTAAATTTTTTATGACAGTCTCTTCTTCTTCGGTACAGTCTACTGTGGCATTGCTGGTATATGTTCCCAAAAGGTCATTAGTTGCGTTAAAAGAAGCTCCTCCTGTTGCTTGTTTTAACTCCGTTGCTTTGGTAATTGGGACCTTTCTTTGTTGCCCATCAGATTCTAGAGTAAGAACTAACTACTAATATGTTTAGCACAGCTACTGGTATACAAACCCCGGTGTTCATCAGCATCAATGGGTTGACCAAGTACTTTTTTTAACCGGTTTTCAGCATTGTCTAAAATTCGTTGTCGTCTTGCTTCCCTTCTAGCAGCAGYATTATTCATTTTTATTCAATTGATTTATTAATAATTATGTAGTAATTTACATAACTGCTATGACTAGCAATTTTTGCTGCGCTTCAGAACTTTAGATGGAGCTCGGTTTTGAGGTTATGGGTAGGAAGTTTTGACATTTGTGTACTAGCTAGTACCAGTGATAAGTACATAACTACAGACTACGGATAACTCCATTAACGATACCGAAGAAACGATTCGATAGCGTGCCTGTATTTGCCAGAGAATTCAAGTTTTTACGAATTGCCGATAGGTGGCGCCTAATGTAAAAAGTTTTATTTTTAAAGTTAAGCACAATAATCTGTCACTTTTTTATATTTATTACTGGATAAACGTTGGGTTTTATTTTCATTTAAAGCAATAAAACTGCAAATGTCAATCGATCAGTTTATTGTCATAAGTATAAAATTAATAAGAACACGTAGCGTAACAATATTAAGAAATAAGAAACTTATATACTGCCACACTTTTATTTGTTTGTCTGCTCCAAGCACTAAGAGACCTTAAATTTCGTTAAGTCGAATGTTAAACAACAAATTTAGCCAAACCCAAACTAAAATAAGTTAAAAAAAACATTTAAAAGTTAAAATCAACTTATGAAATAGTACTTAATTTAAAAAAAAAATGAATACCTGACTTATTCCTTGTAACTGCTCAGAGCACATTGAAAGCTTGTTTTAAAAAATCATATGCCATGTTCTTCTATCACGTTATCATTATATGTGTTTCACTCTGAATACTACGATGTAAAACTCATATCTACGGATCATTCCTTGGGGTCACTAAAATATATTACAGGACGGCGGCCATTTTAGGTTTTGAAATTAGAAGWTGCAATACTTTCAAAATTGTATTTTGCTTTTCATTTCCTTTTCAATTTAGGGACTTACATATCCATTTATGTTATTCGATTCGCTAGCGTCCCTGTTTCTGTTTGCGAATTCAAGCTTTGACGGATTGCCGATAGGTGGCGGCTCATATTAAGTGTATAATTTTTTAATAAGTTAATCACAGTACGATATGACACAATTACCTTTTCACTGGATAACGTGAGGTTTTATTTTGATTTCAAGTTATAAACTTACAAATACTAACAATTCAGTTTATCGCCATAAGTATAAAATTACTGAGTAATTACAATTGTTATCGTAATATAACAATTAAAAAGGTATGTACTACGCACATTCATTTTTTTATTTGCTCTAATCCACCTTAAAATTCGCCAAATTGAATGGTAAACTACGAATTTAGCAACATAAACTATGATAAGTTGAAAAACACTTAAAAGGTAAATGAAACTTGTGAAACAGTACTTAATTTAAAAAATAGAGCACCTTACCTATTTCGTGTTGTATCTGGGAAAAGAGCATATTGAGTTTATATTACATATTTCTGTCACGTCCTCCTATTGTATGATTATTATGTTTTTCACTCTTAATAAAATCATAAAAAGAGCAAAAAATTTAAGATCTTACAATTGTAAGTTGCCGCCATCTACGGATAAGATTTTGAACTTCTATCTAAGGGAAGATCGTACATTTTTTGTGGCATGACAGATGGCAAAGATTGTTATCCTTTTAAGTGGAATTATCCATAGCCATTTTTGTAGCATTTGCGATGACAACGATAAAAACAGTCACCCGCTTACTTGATGTCTCAAGATATCTTTCGACAGCAGGTAACAATATTCGATACCGGTGCTGTATCGATACTACTAAAAAAGTATTTAAGTATTAAAAGTAATCAATGGTTAAATTATAGAATACTGCACTAAATTCGACTCTTCTTATACTTTAGATTATTTGTCAGATATTTCGATACCTACCTTCAATACCTTTGATGCTGCCAATATTTTGGACGCTGTTATTTTTTTTACGTATTTTCCAGCTTTGTATTGTTTCAATTTTTAATATTTTCATTACTTTTAACACCGACAATTCTTTGGATGCTGCAGTACCTATGATTCTCGTAGTTTAAGTTAATTCAGCATTTACCTCGATATTTTAAATACATTTGATACTATCGATACTTTGAGTAAGTAAAGTGCAAAGTGGTAGATAAAAATGGTATCTGATCTTTGCCGGTTTTAGTTCAAATGACACCTCCAAATCTAACTAGTAACTACTGCTGCAACGCAAGAAGCATGCAAGAAGCAAAAGCAACAAGTGATTTTTAGCTTATACTGTGTACAGTATCTGGTATACGACTAAATGTAAATTCCTATTTATGTCACAGATGGATTATCTTCGAAGTATACCTAAAGAACGTAATGTTTGGAAAATCAACGTCCTAGCTGCTGCAGCATCATTTGCATGTATAGGAAGTATGAACATACTGTGTACCTACCTAAATTGCTTACTTTAACACAATAATGTTGTACCTGTTTATTAGTCAAAAAGGGTCTAATTGAAATTTTGTTTTCAGTTGGATCATATTTTTCACAACGACCATTACTTAACGCAGGTAACAATTTTTATGCAGAAGCAAATAAACTAGCTACCTAAATATTATTTCAGTCACCGCAATATGTACCAGTTTCTCTGTTCTGGGTATAAGGGAAATTCTTTACCGTTTCTGCATAATGTTAGAAGAAAAAAACCACATTAATTCCAGATATGATGGGAGTTTAAGAAAATTCTTTGCAGCTTTTAATATCTTAGGCTATATATCAATGGCATTCCCTAATGTATTTATTTTGCTGATAATTTACTGGAAAAGCAAGGAACCTTTGTGGGATGGAGTGTTTTGTGGTTTATCAGGATTGACAACACTCTTAGGATGCTTATTGTGTTCCAAGATAATAAATATGGTAAGCTTGCAGTATACTTTTTATATGTCCTTTATATAAGTGTGGTGATTGGTGATAATAGGTATGTATGTTGTGGTATAATTTAATAAAAGTACCTATTCAGCATAAAGATTGTACCAAAATTCATAACTGCTTTATTTATTAAAAAAATCCTGGGACAGATAAGTTTTGTTTATAAAATTTAACATGCAAAATATTATTATGAGATGACCAGTTTCAAAGCAACTAAGTATGTCATTACTAATTTTTTTGATGGCACTGCGTGTTTTTTTCTTTTGTTTTTGAGACTTAAACACATTCTTTTGTTATGTTTAACTACGTAATGTAAATTCAACTATTTCTTTTAAGTAATTTTGTTCTTATTATGAAATACTTATGTGCCCAACTCACTGTACATTTCTTATGGAAAGTAAATTCATTTGAATGATCAGATTTATATTTTAAGTATGAGAGTTTTATTTCAACGTTAGTTTAAACGTATTAACACCAATTAAATTATGTTTTTATTGTTTATAAAAAGGTTATCAGTATTAATTTTTAATGAAAACAAAAGCATATAGTATATATTTTACAAACACATAGATAGCTCACTTCTCAATTAAGTAGCTTGGCTAAAACTTGTCTGAGTACACAAAGGTAAAAGAGTGGGATTTTTCAATGTCCGACCAGTCACATTCATTCAAATAACAGTTTTATAAAGAACTTAGAAACTGTTTTTTTTAAGTAATGTTTTTCATTGGTTATTTATGTATATTGTAAAATATTTTCACTATTGTATAAGTTCGTTAAATTCTGGAGTCAAACGTCCCCCCACCCACAATGGAACCCTATAACTGAATTGATATTGTAGGTACTAGTGATGCGAATAATCGAGATGCAATAATCGGTTTAGTCGATTATTAAAACTTCTCGAAATAATCGATCATACCATCCAAATTAGTAATACTAATATTAGTAGTCACGCGGGTCAACGCCAGCGCTGTAGGAACGAATACTTCGGGATGTCGGGATGGGAACAATGGAGATGCAATAATCGAATTAGTATGTAGTTTATATCATCGACGACCTTACATACGTAGAATTCCTCGCGCGTGGATCGATTATTCGTTAATCATTCGTTCCGACCAACTAATACAACTCGTAATGGATTGCTGCTCAGTTATATTATTATATTTTGATTATTCTCTCAATTATTGTTCAGCTAGAACATTTAATGTAAAATTTTAATGAGATTATAATTGATTGTTGGCGTATTGCTTAACTAAGGATAAAATACAAAATATTGAATTTAATAAATGGGATAAAAGGTAGTAAACTGACAATACATATGATCTATATATGTACATAATTTATTATTGACCTGATTTACATGTATGATAATAATATAATTCAGAACTATAATGCAACAACAATCAACAAATTCACATACCAATATAAACTTGAAAAAATACTATTCGCTCTTCCTCCAACAAAAAAAAACATCTTAAAATGTTAAATTCCAATAATAAAATAAATGTAAGAATGGGGTATAAGACACTTTTCTGGAAAAATATGTTTTGTCAAGCTAAATGTATGCTAATGCTAATTTCAAAATATTTCTTTCGTCTGTGGAGTTTTAATGCCCTAAAAAAATTATTGTAAATTGGCGGAAGACAACGCCCCTTTTTAAACGCGGCCAGTACATACGTCATGACGTATGTACTGGTCGAACGTTTGACAACAGAGAAAGGCAATCAGCTGACGGACATGCCCGTAACCAATGACAAATGACAGTGAAAGACGAAAGTGCACGTGTCCACGTGTTTGTGTTTGGTTACGTACAGTACTCGCAGATTTTGCTATTTGTTATTTGATGTTGTGGTCAATACGCGGTAAGCTGCTCTTTATGCTTCCTGATGATATTTTGCCTACAAACTGAGAAATGGTATTAACACACCCAGTTTTCGACAACTCTAAAGTACCCATTAGTTTAGGTTATGTTTACATAAACATACGATCATGTAAATAAACTTGACAAGGACATACAATGATGCCAAGTGTGCAACAGACTGAATACGATTGGCTGAAAAGAAGCGCGAATTCGTCAAGTTTTTGAAACCAGGACGAACGGACCCTCCAGATTTGTAATTGTTATAAACTATTCGTGTGTAATTTTTTTAAATAACTGATGGTTGTATTAGGATAGTAGAGCAAAATAGAAACATTGTAAGTGATTGTCTTGTTCAGTTTCAATAGTTGTCTTACACCCCATTCCTTTATGAATTAGAATACCTAAGTATAAAATATATAAATGCCATATGCCAAAAAATAATTTAATGGAAAAGCAACCGAAATATGTGTCTTAGAAAAAAAATGTTTTTATCATTCAACACAAAATTTAACAAAATCTTTAATGCTGTTTAAAAATAGAATTTGATCTAGGTGTTTTGGCGATAATCTATTCCTTCGCAAGTTAGTAAGCTGTCCAGCTTTTTGAAAAAAACACGTTCCGATGGCACTGAAGTTGCAGGGATCGTTAAACAGTAGTAAGTACTCAAATGTATATAAAAAATACGAGCATTCGCAATGAGAACGACAACGATATAGCATGAATACTGGAAATTGCATCTGTGCCCTACAAAACTAAAGATGTAGTACTACTAATGTTTAACTACTAATATTAGCCGATTATTAAAATATATGGATACGAAATAATCGATTATTGAAATATCTCGATTATTCCCATCGCTAGTAGGTACTACAGTCACTAAATGGAATACAATACTGCAACGTATGCCATATTTGGAATAAAAGTTTTAGCGGGAACCTTACATTTTCTAAATGTTTGTTTTATTTAGATGGGAACTGGAATAGATCAATAATGAAAACCCATTATTGATGAAGGTAGAGAAAAACAAACTTTGGTAAATTTGAATGTTCCCGCCAAAACTTAAACTCCAAATATAGCGGACGTTGCGGTACAACGTCATTATGGATAGACTGGTCCCAAAAAAATCCAACAGTCACATGCGGTTGCGACAGAGACCAAAACAAACTTAGTCCAGTGCCTTTGATTTTATACTGAATAATATGCTTCAATTAATCAAATGTACCTAACACTTTTTTAATAGAGAATTGAAAAGCATCTTGAGAAATGAAAAAAACAGTTGGTGGTTGTAATAATGATCAACAAAATTTTTATGTTTAAAAGACGTCAATTTAAACATAACTAATTTACGAATTTCGTTACAAACTTTATGATCATTCTGTATTTGCTTGCACTTAATGCAATAAAACAAGCACTGTAGCTATATCATATTTGTGTTCTAAATAAAATCATGGTTTTAAATAATTCAGGGTCAGTGTCCTGTGAAGACTTCATTGTCGATAGAAAACGAATTAGTTGGTTTGGATTATGGTTCTGCAATGGCACATTCTTTTAAACAGGGATATTTAAACATCATTTTGCCGAAAAAAGGAACGCAGGATAAAAATCTGACAGAACTAATGACCACTTATGAAGATACCCAAGGTGTAAATTTTGCTGTCAAAAAACTATTTATCTTGATTCCATTGTCAGGATATTGTCCGACAACACTGGAAAATGAAAATAATCCTACTATAGAAGAAAGCCGGGTATGTAAGAGTAATAATTTATAAGATTAATATAATTTGATTTGATTACAGCCCTTAGACGAAAAGCAACAGACAGTGGCAGGGGTTAAAAATAGATCATATAAAAATTCTGTTTATAAAATAAATACACAACAAGGTGAAAAAATTTATATTTGTGCAGAGTATGCAACTCCCGTTAAGACGTTTCATGATATACTCGTCAGCAAATATAATGGTAAGTAACTAATTTGTATTTTGCCTTGTTTTACTTTTTGGTGCTTTTTATAAAAACGCTGAAATACTCAATAGGGTCGTCCCGCACATTAAAATTTGATAGTTTTAACCTATGCCTTTTATTAGATAACATTTTGTCGGATAGATCGCTGTCTCTTGAAAACACTGACAAAAAGTTAATAGTCTGACTTTTCGATTACACCTGTAATCTTTGTCAAAGACGAAGAACCTCAAAATTTGCCTGACACAAGTTCAAACAAAATTTTGAAAGTAAATAAACAAATCACCAAGGATGCGAGACGTCATAGAAACAACGTGCCAACCTGATAAAAAAGAACCTAACGATGAAAAAGGAACTACCTACCTACTAGAACTACTTGATAAAAGATAACTACAAAATAGCCTTCCAAATATCATATAACTCATAATTTCCACAATCCCTATTAAAATTATTAGTATTCCTACAAATTTCTATAGCTTCTTTTATTAGACGTTTGTGATAATATTTTTCTCTATGTAAAATTTTTGTTTTATCAAAATCAATCATGTGATTAGTCAAATATGAGTGTTCAGCTACGGAAGATTTATCTATCTGTTGCAACCTAGTAGCTCGTATGTGTTCTTTCAAACGCATACCTACTTTTCTTTTAGTTTGACCTATGTAACACTTGCCGCAAGAACAAGTAATTTTGTCAACACCTTCACTCTCTAAATGTACTTTATCTTTAATAGAACTTAAATTTTATCTAAATTATTATATGTACTATCAACAACTAACATATCGTGTTTTCTAAGCATCCTCTTTAATTTTTCCGAAAGGCCTTGTACATAAGGCAAACTCAACTTCAATTTACTTTGTCCTGGCTGAGAATTTACTTGATTTGGATGAGCACTTTTATTAAAAACTGACCAAATATTCTTACTGCTATAAGCATTTCTCACTAGCGCTGATTTAAGACGATATATTTCTTTTTGTACAGAACTTTCGTCTGATATCCTTTGTGCTCTAACAAATAACTGCTTTATAAGACTATTCTTTTGAAAGCAATGGTAGTTTACCTTTCTTGGATGTCAAAATTTACCGAACAAACAATGGACAGTTAGGACACAAGGTTTACAGAAAACCAACACACACAGACAGATATTTACATGCCACATCTCACGACCCTACTTCTCAAAAGAATAGTGTTATAAGGACGTTATTTGTTAGAGCACAAAGGATATCAGACGAAAGTTCTATACAAAAAGAAATATATCATCTTAAATCAGCGCTAGTGAGAAATGGTTATAGCAGTAAGAATATTTGGTCAGTTTTTAATCAAAGTGCTCAAATCAAGTAAATTCTCAGCCAGGACAAAGTAAATTGAAGTTGAGTTTGCCTTATGTACAAGGCCTTTCGGAAAAATTAAAGAGGATGCTTAGAAAACACGATATTTTAGTTGTTGATAGTACATATAATAATTTAGATAAAATTTTAAGTTCTACTAAAGATAAAGTACATTTAGAGAGTGAAGGTGTTTACAAAATTACTTGTTCTTGCGGCAARTGTTACATAGGTCAAACTAAAAGAAAAGTAGGTACGCGTTTGAAAGAACACATACGTGCTACTAGGTTGCAACAGATAGATAAATCTTCCGTAGCTGAACACTCATATTTGACTAAACACATGATTGATTTTGATAAAACAAAAATTTTACATAGAGAAAAATTTATCACAAACATCTAATAAAAGAAGCTATAGAAATTTGTAGGAATACTGATAATTTTAATAGGGATTGTGGAAATTATGAATTAGGTGATATTTGGAAGGCTATTTTGTAGTTATCTTTTATCAAGTAGTTCGTGTATGTCTAGTAAGTAGGTAGTTCCTTTTTCATTGTTAGGTTCTTTTTTATAAGGTTGGCACGTTGTTTCTATGACGTCTCGCATCCTTGGTGATTTGTTTATTTACTTTCAAAATTTTGTTTGAACTTGTGTCAGGCAAATTTTGAGGTTCTTCGTCTTTGACAAAGATTACAGGTGTAATCGAAACGTCAGACTATTAACTTTTTGTCAGTGTTTTCAAGAGACAGGATCTATCTGACAAAATATTATCTTATATTATGGACGCTGAAAGCATTCACCCTCGTCTATGCCTTTTATTGCTTACGTCATGAATACTAGTTCTACGCATCTATTTTGCTTAGATTAATTCAACTCGTAACAAACGGCGGTCGAAAAAATTACCCTGTTTCAAACATTTACTTAATTCCCCAACAACTACGCAAAAGGTTCTTAATTTCCGTCATGCGCACTGTTACAGCTCCCTAGGTAACAAGGTGCTCACTGTTGTCAGTTTTATAAATAGCCAGAGAAATTCAATAATGCAATGGGAGTGAGAGAGAGGAGCGAAGGTATAACCGTCAGCGTCAATATTATAATTTTATAATGTAAACATAGGAATAACCTGTAACTATTTATCAAAACACTTCTTAACGTAACGACAACATTTTGCTCCATCACTTAATCTGACAAATATGAAACTCGAAAGTTTGACCAAACTATGTAAACAAAAACGCGTGGCTAGAGTAAGGTTAGGGTTATTACGTTGCACATGGGACCTTCGATCATATATATAGCTAGATATGGCATTGGTTCAGCTTATAGGCAGGTTGTTTGAATGCAATCAAATGGGCGAGAAGGGAAGGACGTCAGGGGAGCGAAGAACTTGGGTCAGTAGCGTAGAGTGTAGAAGGATAATGCAAAATAAAATTAATAATTAAAATTGCTATGTAGGTACATGATAAATGAACCAATTCGATTAGATATTTCAGCTTTCGGAGTTGTTTCACTCCTTCAGGTGCTAAAGGCTATTGGTTTCTTTATTTGTAAAGAAACACAAAATTTATATCGTATGGATATAATATTCACACAACCATTATAGTTACAGACCATATCACATATAACTGGGGGCAACACAGGAGGATCATTAAATCATAAAATAATCATACAAGAACATCACTAAATTATATGATAACTGAAGAAGCATATTGAAATATCTTCAACAGCTTGACAGAAATAAAATGTTTGTATTGGGTATTTATTGTGACCTACAGCCCAATTTTACTTTTCCACACAACATTACCTACACCACAAAGGTCTTCATTTTAATTTACAACAATATTCTATAATGAATAAAGTAGTTTATGATTAACCATTAACATTTATTATTATTAACATAATATGAGTATAACAAGATACAAAATATCTACATAACTGTAACTATGTAAGATACATCTCGCTTATTGTGAAAAAAATATGCAATTCATCTTATCACATCAAGAAGTCACGGTACCCATTGTGGTGAATTAAGAAAAGAATATTTATGCCACGCCACTGATATATTTACATGTTCGCATGAGGTCATCTGTCAAACACGTACTTATTACTTATTACCGATAATACAAGTGAGTGGAGGCTTTCGCGTATCGTCTATTACATAAATAACATACCTTAACCCTATTCACACKTTTCCAGAAAGCAGATTTTGTTGAAAATGGAAAAGCCACTTATAACGGTGTAAAACCAAAACAGGTGACTGAACCGCCGAAACTGATGCCATTTGAATCGCAACCAATCACAACACCGGACTCCAATGGAGCCTCTTACCCCACCTTACCCCACCTGCACATATTGCAGTCAAACAAAACGAACAGATGCCTAGTCTACTTGATTTAAATGTCTTTGGTTTTAACAAAATGCCAGTGAATGCGCTTATTATATTGAACTGTTCATTATAGAATAAACCGACTGAAGGATGATTTAAGTTATTTTCACAAATACTCCTTAAGTTGAGTATCAGTGTCACAATGCCAGTTTACGAGCGCTGCAGCTCAAAAAAATTTAAACAAATATTACTTGCAATGCCGCCAGAGCACTGACTATTATTGGCGTTTCTCGCTTTCGTAACCTTGAGAACCTTTTATGTCATCTCCGTGGTGGAATATCGAGGTATTTGAAACAGATATTGAAAATCCATACTTTGACATTTTTTTCTCGGTAAACAGGAACCGGAAAAAATCGCAAAAAAATTTCTTTGTGCTTCAATTTTTATGTACATTATAAATGTAAAATGAAAAAAATTGTGGGACGACCCCATTGTACTCAAGCTAATTACTTCCACATCCAACGGATGGAAAGTATTGTATCGCGAAAAAAATTTTCAAAAATTTTTATTTGCTCATTTGCTTTAAAATGGTCGAAAACGCAAAAAAATAAAATTTGAGCAACAAATAATTTCTTGTCTGTTTGTCTAAAGTCTGTTGTGTCTGTGGTATTGTTTGTGGACACGATAACGTTCGAAAGACTTAATATATGAACTTGAAATTTGGCAAACGTATAAATCTGAACCACCCAAAACGACCTATTGTTTGTGGGGTATCGGGAAGGGGGCGAAATTGAGGGGTAACTACCCTTTTTGCAAATTTTTATTTTTTTATTTTTTTTTTCGTTTTAGTATGTGATTACTAGTATAACTGCGAGTATTATTCGTTCTTATAAATTTTCAGTGCAGCAAACTGTTTAGAAGATAATAGCAAAAAAGCGTCACTTAAAGAAAACGGTTTTTCCTAAATATCTCCGAATATATTTAATATATTCAAAAAATGAAAATACCATCAGATAGGAAATAAAATCTCTCACAAAAAGTGTCTTAGAAAATTTATTCAAAAACCTGGACCCTGCTCGTACGATTTTTTTTAAATTTTAGTGTTATATAGAAAATTAAATTTCTAATCAGAAAGCACTTTTGTAATTTTTTTGTTATGTTAATAATATTCGAGTTATATAAAAAAAAACGATTTTAAAATTTATATATTTTTGCTATCACGAGGACTGTTTGTCTTAGAAAAAATGTGTAGAGTGGAAAAATGCTCAAAACCTGATTACTAATTGTATAGTATAAGAAATAAAAACGTAAATGTCATTTTGACAATTGAATGTGGAAATATTGATTCAGTTTGCAGCGGTTTTTTAATAAACATGTCTTCAATTAGTGTCTCATGTTACATGGTGTAGTCAGTAAAAGTTCAGTAATAGCTTGTAGTTAGTGAATCCTGCTAGAATTAATTCTAAAGAGTTGAAAAATAGAAGAAAATACAGTTTTTACATGACCTATGGGTTGCCAAGCGACCGTTTGGGGAAAAATTCAAGACAGTTACTTTTGTATCTGGTTTTTTCATGGCACTGGTTAAGAAATACGTGAAGCCCTGGAAACGTTTGACTTAGGCTCAAGAAGAATCCTGTGAAAGTCATGAAAATTGTAGAGAACCACTTTGTAGCGATAAGTAATCAAATGTTGTGTGATCACACTTTAACACCACAGTTGAACAATCAGGAAAGACATTCTGTTCGTTTCTGACAGAAMAAACTAATTGGAAAATGTGATTATGGAGCTGTTAGAGACGAAACGGTAAAGGATAGGATTGTATGAAGAATAAATAACCAAAGGCTACAAGAACTAATGKCTAAAGMAAAACAGGTAAGTAAACATTCAAGGTAAGTATCTATTCTTTGTACTACACAAGATGAAATGGTAAGTACATTTAACAAAATGTCCCGACTAATATTCCACAAAATCTCTCAAATGGGACAGCATTTTTACAACTCTACTGCTTTTTGTACATCTAACATTTTTGTGATTGTTTAGTTCACATTTATTTTCAGAATCCTTATTAGTTGTTACCTCATTGGCTATTTCACTTTCTTTGTCACTGTTTAAGTCAAACAAAAACGTTATATTTCTACAATATTTTTTACCATTTTACATTGTAGTATAATGATGTGGCTAGTTGCCATACTTTTGTAATATGGTCGTATATTCATATACCTTATCTGCTTCTTAAAAATCTGGCAAAATTGTCTTATTACTGCTGTTAATTAATTACTTTTGCTGCTTATCATTTATTAGGTACTTTAATGTAATTTTTAACGTTATATTTAGGCACTATTTTTTTATTTTTTGTGTATAATTTGTTATTATTATTATGACCAATAAATAAGCTCAACATCTTGCAATGTGGTTTTATTAATACCTAAATGATTCTAATGAACACATACTAACATTTCTTTACATGTTTATTTTGGAATTATTTGAGTGCCTTTTGTGAGAACTCCTTTAGGATTTGTTATTACTTATCCCTTTTAATAATTTGTTTTAGTTCATTTAATTTGGGATCTGTTTCTGTAAATCTTTGCCAAACAGAAATTCTTTTTTGTATCAAAAGCTCTAGACAAAGTATTAGTAATTTTTAAGAATAATCCTGGTGTATGCTTTACATTTAGATCATAATACACATTGATTTAGTAGTTTTTAAAATAAATATAGCATCTAATAATGGCTGATGTTGTGTTTCTATTTGTATGTGTGCTGCATAGATATATTGGTAGAATCATTGACATACAAACACAATAGCTAACAAATCCTTTTCTATTTTTGCATGTCTGTCTTTGGATGCATATGCAATTGTATTATTATTTAGTAATATAACAGCACCCATTCCATTTTTGGAACTACTGACAAAGTTATTAGCTTATTTATATAAAAAAAATGGTAATACTCGGGTACTTAATAACAACAGTTTTGGGTTTTAAAATTTATCTTAATGGTGGTTGGTAAATTGAAAAATGATGTCTTTTTTACACAACTGTTTAAGTTGATAATTGGTGTTTCATCGAACAATAACTATGCGCTTACAAATTACAACCCTTGTGTATACATATTAATAATATGTATACACAAGGTTACAACTTATCGCTTACAAATCGATTTGAAAAGTTTGGCGGGCTACTAAGAAGTTAACTCCTAAGTTCAAAGCTGAAAAAAGATAATTTATTATATTTATTATTATCGTTTGCAATATGTTATTTTTCATTACAAAAATTTCCACTCTTTGACAGTGAATTTTGTTTTTGCTGTAAGTTTAGCGATATCTTGAAATAACAAGTCATTTTTTTACAGAAAAGTATAATAGATATGAAAAAGACATTATACTGAGTTTTTATCGGACTTTAAAGAAAATCCTGGAAGATGACAAAGACTGCCGAGGACTATGCGAGCTGATATTCTTTGATGGTAAGCAAATTTTAAGTGGTTTCTAATTTTAAAACATCCATTTTCATCTACAGATCAGTATCCTGACCAGACGTTCAGGGATGTAAGTGAAATTCTTTTAAGAAGAATTAACGAAATTAAAGCCAAAACCAAGTGATGTTACTTTAAAAATCGGCATTTTAATATTTGACAATACTAACTTAATGTAAGATTTTGTGTGGATAATAACACAATTTGTGATAATTGTGAATCTACTAAAATAATGAGAATTCTCAGTGATTTGTACAAAAGTTTTAGTGAGGTAATGGTTGCATGATAGTACTTTACTGTTTTCATAATCATTCAGTTTGATCAATTTTCTAATAACAAAAAAAGGAAAAGAAGAATTTAAGTTGTACTGTTGCTTTTTTATGTAAATTATTTTTTATTTTTGTTAATTTTAGAGTAGTAATTTTTACTTCTCCAGACTGTCTTGTGAAGATCATAATTTTTTACTGTGCAAGTTAAATAAAACTACATGAACTACACCACAATAATAATAATAATAATAACATTAAACTCAGTTTGACTTTTGTTGAAAAGTTTTGGTTTCTTCAGTAATATTGTTTTTTAGAAACATCACTTTTTGAAATTGTTTTTTCAACAATACAAATCTGCCATTTTAAAACAGGTCAGCATTTTTTTTCTTTTAGGCATACACAATACAGCATCTTTCATTTTAAATTATATTTTATGATTTACTGTGACCAAATTATATTCCAGTATGTTCTGCAGTATCTCTATTAATTGTTAATCAGCTCTGAATTCTAAAAGGCAGTATTTCTTTGCACTCTAATATAACCTTAACAACTTAAAGTTTGGATACTATTTCTTCAGAAATTGTTTGCCGATTGTTACATTATTTCTTTGTAAATATTGAATGATTTCATTGACCAATTTACATGTTACATTTACACTATCAAAGCTCTTCAATTAATTCAATTATGTGTTTGGATCATTTGCGCCTAATATGTTGTTACTACATGTTCTTTTTGCCTTAATTACTCCCTGTATTCTATGTGGCATAGATTAAACCACCTTTCTGATTAGTAAATTCTTACTAGCGTTTTTTTGTCCCTTTCTGAAATAATTTTTGGTCTTCGATTTTTAGTAGTTCCAGTCTGCTAAAAATATAAGCAACACATTTTTTTTTCTGATTTCAAAACCTACTAGTTTATTCTATAAAAATATTTTGTGTGTCCAAAACCTTTAGTTATTAGCAAGATTTATATTTTTCTGCTGCATATTTATCCTCATAATTCTGGAAGCAGCAAATCTGGATAGACTATGAATGCTTGAACAAAAATAATTCAATAATTATTCGGTAGTAGAAAATTCAAATCCTTTAGTATGAAAGACAAATAGTATCTAAAGAGAAAAAAAAGCCTCTGTGAAAACTTTTAAGTTGTTAGGGATGGTAATAATATTGACTTGTAATTTTATACATAACGCCAAAAGAAATCCTAACAGCCTGGAAAAAACATCAATTTTAATGTGTTTACAGTAGTGGTTATATTATTTTTGCCAGTTACTTTGTCACAGTGTATACTATCATTGTAGCAACTATTATTGGCAGTTACCCAACTGGTGACCTAAATATTAGAAAAAAAAGGAATATTGTACCTTTATAATATATTTCACCTAGCATAGCAGTTGTTAGTACATCTTTTTTATATTAAGAGGTTTAAAGAACTGAAAGTGTAACTATTATGCAATTCAATTTTTTATTTTTTAAGAGCTTGTAAATCACAAATGAGGGCTGTGAATTACTTTAATACTTGGTGTCCAATTATATCTTACAAATGTATTTACCAAGAATTTTTATTAATGCATTTCTGAATCCATGGCCTTAAAAACGGTTTGTGTCGTAATAATCATAAACAAGCTAAGATGTGAATGTAATAATACGATTTTATGGAGATTTCTCGATTACCTTACATTATCTATGTCATTTTATTATTTATTTTTACTAATATAAGTTTTTTATAGATTATCTAGTACTTGTCATTAAATATAAATGGTACCCAACTGCATTGTTGTTTATATAAACCTTTTTGGATGATTATTTAAACCTAACATGTGTCTTTATTTTAATTATTCCATTAGAACAAAGTTATTTCCATTAAAAATATTTTGTTCCGACAGGACACATTTGGTATATTGTCTAGTGACAAGTAACCTGTTGAGTGTTGCTTTTTTAATACCTTTTTTGCCATCTCAAATTTTTGTATTAGTCATTTATTATTACAAAATAAATATTTCCATGCTTTAGAAAAAAGAGTTTGTGTTTGTACTTTTTTCCTTTGAATTAATTACCATGTATTTAAAATTATTATTTTATATTTCTTACGTAAAATGAAAATAAACAGAAACTGTGGTCCTGAATACAACGGACGTTCATAAAAAAGTTGGTCAAGCAAGCCATTGTACTGGTAGCAGTAACAGGGCCGTAGATAGTGGGGGGTGACAGGGTGTAAAGAAAAAATGTATTCAACATAAAACTTATATTGATGAATGAATTTTTTAATGATCGTATCAATTTTATTTTTGCAAGTTTTACTAAATACGCATACTTCAGTAATAGCATATTATTTTCATCAGTCAAATAAACAATGAATATGTTGAACTTGAAATACAATTTTTTATACTAGTGACTGTCATAATTCCCCGTTAGTGACACATTTAACTATCTTTTTATTATTAAAACATTTATGTTACATATTTTCAAATTAATTCAACAGATTTTTGGATTTTTTTACATGATGTGCTTTTTTTTCACAACCAACCCCATCACTGATGACTGCCATTAGATTTCCATTATTAGTCAGATTTAGACTATTGAGTACAAAAAAAATTATGGGGTAAAATGACCATAAGAATATAACTCTACCTCCCTGACTGATACAATTTTAATAGTTGTAAATACACACCATAATATTGGTCAAATGATGTTTTATGGTATACTCCATTTTTTCTATCAATAGATCCAGAGGTATTTGCTAGGACAGACTTACAAGCTTCATTTTTTTTAACTACACAACTACATCATTTTTTTTTGACCTAAAGTAAATTATGTCTTTACTAATTAGCCTGAAACACATTAAAAACACTTTTATGTTTGAATATCTTTTATATTTTCTGTTTCTTTTTGTTATATAGATGATAGTGTATTTTCTAGGAGCATTACAGTATTTGAAATTGCAGCTTTTTGTTGACCAGATTTATAGCAAGGTTGTGTCATGAATAGATGCAAAAACATGGATGTTTGTTAGCTTTAAATGATCATCCTTTATAGGTTAATACTGTTAAATACAGTGGCAGTTACGCGACCCATGCAAGAATTATTGGGGAAGGAAATTGATGATCTCTTTCTGTTTATTGTGGTGCGCTTTTTAGATCTGCCACTGTATTAACAGCATTTATTTTTTGTTTTGTATTTATGTTTGTACAAGATTTATTTATATCCAAGTAAGGGATTTATAATATAATAACTATGCAATATTATTTTTTTTACTAACATTATAATTATTTATTTACTGTTTTATGAACTCTATATGTTGCTGTTCACACAGTTGTTCTTCATTGTTTTATGTTTTGTCTTACAAAATAAATATAACTGTTGAAGGCAGAGTTTCATTATCCATATAACATCAGTGATATACAGAAAAACCCTGTTTATATAATTTTAGAGTACATTAAATTTTGGTTTTTGTCGGGCATATCTCAAAATTACCCTGAAAAATGATGTGTCTGTGTTTGAATTTGTTTTTAGATTAAGGGAGTTATCTCCCTTTAAAGGAGCAGTTCTCTTGAATAGTTTCTACCTGGTATCTCTAATGCACAATAAATACGGCAACGTACAACAGTCATTTATTACAGAAAAAACAAAATAAAGTGAGCAACATACTATGTGTTCCATGGAAGTTGAACCAACCTAGATAACACGGGAAATATACTCCTTAGGAGTAGGGAAGCAGATTTGTTAAATTCTCAAAAAAAGCTTACAACAGCATGTGTTTCTTTAATTATCATCTTTTATCTTTGGCTTTCTGCACTGCCTTGCATGTTGAAAGCTTCAGTATTTGGTAAATAATAAATGTTATATGATCACCCTGTATATGTATATAAATATGAGGAAGATTTGTAAAAAAAAATCTGGGTGGCTATATCTTTGATACACCTATAAGTTTAATGTTAACTTATCTATGCTAATAATAATGGTAGAAGAGGTAGATAACTTTGAGTTAGTGAACATGACGAAGATTATTCAATCAAAGTAATTTTATTTTCCAGTGGGGGTCAATAAACTTATTGGACAATTAGGGCTGCCATCCGTCCGGATTTGTCCTAGTTTGGAAGACGTCCGGGGAGCGTCTGGGCGGGGTTTAAATTGTAGTCCGGGTAAATATTGTTAATTGTATGGAAAAAATAAAAAGTTAAACAAGTTTTCATTTAATTTTATTAACTGAWTAACTAATATTGGGTTTGTTCATTTTTTATTTAATACCTGAAAAGGTTAAAAAATATTTATATATATATATATTTCATGCAACAAAAGAGGTTTAAAATTAAAGTGTTCTTCTATCAAGTACCGAATAAAATATATTTTAATCAAGATGTAAGCGAATGAAAAAAGTATTGAAATGTCCAGGGTGAAAGCTCCAAAATCCGGGGAACTTACGCTTCCGGTCCTGGGGGGGGGGGCAGTTTTTAGAGATGGCAGCCCTACATAAAATAGATACAGGGTGAGCAAATAAGAGAGGTGACCAGCCTTATCTCATATATTGCTAGACCTAAATTTTTAAGAAAATGTTAAAAGGTAAGTAAAAATTTTTACAAATTGAGGTAGGATTATTAAATTATTTGTTTCATCTTTTATTGTTAGAAATAGTAAAATTTGTAACCAGAACGATAAGAATTAATATTTAATTTTACTGGAGGATATAAACCTGGAAATTAGACAATATAGTATTTTCATCATCATGGTTGTTCGGACTACTTTACAGTCTATGTTTAGGAATGTCTAAATAAAAGGTATAGTTACTAACAAATTCATAGAAACGGAAAGCCTTTTTTCATGACCAACCAGATCACCTGACTCATTCTTTTGATATTGACCTTATTTATAGAAATTGGTGGCAGGCAATTTAAACTTTAAGAAATGATTACAATTTGTGTTACCAAGTCTTTATTGTTAGCTCCCTTACACATGTTATTACTTAGTATTAATAATTCATATATGTTATTTGAACAGTTAAAATTGTGGTTCCAAGCCTACCTTATATCCCAATAAAGATCTTAAAGCAGATAAAATAATTTTTTTATGCAAAAGAAACTTTTCTTTATTCTTCAATATTTTCAAACAAAAAAACATGAATGTATAGGTATATATAATTTGTCATATGTACATGAATTTACAAGCTCATTTGAGAAAATCAAAGGTACAAAATTCCAAATTGCACTAAAGAAACAATTTATACTATTTTTTAAGAACCAAAATATTAAAAACTCATGAACAGTAGATAAAAGCAGTTTGTGTAGCATATCATTATAGGCGGTAATCTTGTTAGCCATGTATTAATAATACATGTACTTGAAAAATGCATGGAAAATAATATAAAATTTTTGCTATCATCTCCAAATAGTATGCATCTTTGTCAGCCACTTTGTATTTGCTTACTTTAGTCCACTGAAAACAGCATGGTGAAAATTGCTTCAAGATTATAACAACAAATGCCATGGTTTGATTCCCAAAGATGTTTTTGCTCGAAAACTAAAACAGGTTTTGGAAATTATCGCACCAAAATCAGAAAAAAATTTAAAAGCTGGTTTTGCAGCCAGTTGAATTTATGCACTAGATTCCCAACAAGTCCTGAAACAGCTACCTGAAAAAGAAAAACGTGCAGAGTGTTGATGTTTGGACCAACAGTTTTGAGGACTTTCTTAAATCTACACGGCAAACGGAAACTCAGGAGTACAAGGGAATGAAAAAAAGTTGCTATTGTTCCAAGAAAAAGCCTATCTGAGCCAGATATATTGGCCATTAACTTTATAAATAAATAAAGTTAATGATATTGGCAGATATAAGAAAAATGAAGGAAGAAAAGGGAAATAACAAAAGATTGACTGCAAGGCTATCAAATGTGTCCAACAAAAATATTTTACAAAGTATCAACCGCCAACCCCCAAAAAATAAAACCAAAGATGACTTGTCAGACTCTAATGAAGATAAGACAAAGATGTAGACGAGGAAGATTTTTCTGAAAAAAAAGACCCATGACCACTAGAAAAAAAATACTATACCCCTAATGAGACTGAGCAAAAGACTGATCATAAGTGCAATTAAAATTAGAAATAATAGATTTTATACTCGTAGGTATACATGAAATACAATGAAGGGACCAAAAAAGAGCTTACTAAAAATTTTTTTGCAAAAATTCTTAAAATACATGACAACAATGATAAAATCTTACTGGACTTTTTGCAAAACTATAAAGGACAAAAAAAAAACATGTATGTGCTATATCCAGACGTTGAAGATAGACTATTTATTTGTAAAGAAAAACCAATGAAAACTGGAACTACTTTCTAGCAATACAAATATCTATACATGTTCCTTGAAATAGGATGTTCGCATTTCCTTTTTTAAGTTCAAAGATTATTGTTATTTTAACCCAGAATGTTTAGTTTAATGGTTTATTGTTTATTATTTTACTTTTGTAACATTTATTTTGTAGATTGTTTTTGTTCATTCAAAATAAAATGGTTGTATTTTTATTATTATTTTTTTCTAACGATTAGTTGTCCCAAGTAAAAGCAATAATGCCAAAATTGGGACAACAGAGTGATTTAATGGAGTGCCCCAAGTTAAGCAACGTATGCGCAATAACATATATTAAATTAAAAAATATATTCACAGGTAAAGTTTTAGTAAATAAGCAAGGGAATGCATCCTACAGGTATTCACACTACTTTTAATACAAATATTGCTGTTTAACCAAAACCCTAACAAATTATGCGCAATTAAAGTAGAAAATTATTTTATGTATGGGGATTTGACTGTATTACTACTGTACTACTGATTGCACAATTTGTTAATTATTTAGCCCAAACTCTTCTAGGACGACTAGAGAAAGTATTCCATGAATTTATTTTTATTTTACGCAACGTAGGCTGGCGGATATTTTAATCGTTCTGTGTTACAGTATAAAAATTAAATTTGTATGATCGTCTTTTTTTGCAATTCAAATCATTCGCGCTTCCCGCTGCTTACACCCGAACCGACAGATGGCAGCATCGAAGTCCCGGGAAAGTTGTAAAGTACAAGAAACTTGCTCAATTATTAGCATATTAACCGCCATAGGTAAATGTAACAAATAATATAAATGAAATACATAATAGGTACAATAAATAATGTACAACGAAGCATCAGAAGTTATTTTTATTATACAACAGATCTTGTGACAGAGAAGTTGGCATGTGAAAACTAATGAAGATGTGAGAACACTTTGGATAAACCAAAAGTAAAAACGTTCCTTATCGGAAAACCAAGCTGATGATTACGATAGGTTTTTATATTTCTATTAGGTAACTACTAAGGAAGCACACTAGTGGAATATAAATAATCACGCTATGAGTGTGTGCACGCCACAAAAACTGTTGTGTTATCAAAATAGGTAAAAAATGTTCATAGCTCATAGCTTCTAGTACTGAAAATTAAATAATATTTTATTTCAATGTTATTTAAAATGTTGCGCCTGGTTGCGCCATGTCCGTTTAATACGTCGACGCCTGATGCCATCACGTGATATAGCGCACATTTTTATTCGAGCGTTCGCCCTTCATTTGACATTCGCATCGTCAGCCGGCATAGTGAGCTGATCGAATTTTACTCATCTCAAGAAATCGCCTGCTTGTTTCGTAAGGTAAGCAATCTAGTACTCGTAAGTGCCAATGATCGTTCAAACATCAAACTGTTCATTTCTTTGCCTAGTTAACTTGTCGACGTTCATTTTTTTTCTAAATTTGACAATTGCGTAACTTTTCACATCAACATTTCTTCATAATTTTGGTACACAAAAAGCACAATCATGAGCACCAACAGAAACTTGTGTTGTCCGTAAGTAAATCCTACATTTTTATGAATTAGTTAATAGGGCAAGGTCTTGGTTTTTGACGTTTGAAGTCGCCGGTAAAAACGGCGACCTCTCTGACCTTCGAGTTAACCTAGAATCTGCCTGTCAAACGCCCCCGACCCTAGCCAAGGACTCAAGATGAAATTTTCCTGTTTTTTCCAGGATGACCAAGATTGGTATCAACGGTTTTGGCCGCATCGGTCGCCTGGTACTCCGTGCTAGTCTTGAACGTGGTGTGCAAGTCGTGGCCGTCAATGACCCGTTTATCGGACTCGACTACATGGTTTACCTGTTCAAATACGACTCCACTCACGGAAAGTTCAAGGGTGAGGTCAAAGCCGAAGGCGAGTACTTGGTCGTCAACGGAAATAAGATCCAAGTCTCCCAAGAAAAAGACCCGAAGGTAAGAGAGACGTAAGCTTAATGGAAGCATCAAATTCTGTATTGATTTATGCCGCAATGAATGGTTTTTTCGATTATCTCAATTGACTCGTTACTATCAAGAAATACTTGGTTGTCAATATTATCAGCGGGTGTTAAATTCCTGAACTGCATCATTTCTGTCTGCGATACTTGTAAGTGTTGATATGTTGGTAATATTGTCATGTTACTGATAGGAAAGGATGTATTACTTGATTTTATAACATATAAATATAACTGTTAATTAAATTACATTGTTAGATATCTGTTTTAACATCAGTCTTGCCAAACCAGTTTTTGTTTCATCTAAATATTGGTTACATTTTTAAGCTTGATGGATATATTACTTTTGTAAATTCTAAATTATTTTCTAGCATAAACAATGGGGATAATAATAATTTTTTTCCAAAATTGCAAAGAAATTAGTTATTGACACAAGTACTGCAAGTAAGTGTAACATAAAATCGACATTTAGCTATACTTCAGTGAAAAATGTTAATTAGGTACATACCTACACAACATGGTAATTTAGATTTAAATATGTATAAAAAAGTGCACAGAAGCAATGCTTTTAACATGATACTGTAGTGCATACAGTATCATAGAAGAATAGTATGCCCAGGTTTTTGTTATATGAATTAGGTAAATGGTAATGGTAAATAGATTTGAAAGGTTCATAACAATGTATAGATATATATAACTCTTAACTAGTTTAAAGTATTAATTTACTCGGAACTACCAGTTATTCAAGATAAATAAAAAAATCAAATCAGAATTCAATCCTAAAACAATATTGAAGCAGCATCATAATTACACCTAATTCACACTTTATGTTTTACATATTTCTATTCTAATCCATTCACTAAATTTGTACTGCTGTTTTCTTATATTTAATTTTTGTTTGTAAATTAATATCATGTAAAATATGGTATTGGTACTGTATAGGGTGCTATGTAAATAGCACATAGTAAAGAAAATACTACATGAATTTACTGATGGGCATAAATATTTCACCTGATCTTCTTCTATAACCTCACTGTTTCCTTGTGTCAACCAGAAGTCGCCATTTTCACTCCATAATGCCAAAATTGCACATTCAATTATTGCAGTACTCTATAAATCTAGGGACTTTAGGTGGATGAATTTTGAACAAGCTAGATGACAACATGACATAATTCCTTTTTACTGTATAAAATTATAATACCATAGTACTACTTATTGTAGTATAACAATTACGAAACTTATCTATTACCACAGTTTGATGGCTTTAATTTCATCAAAATGAATATTAATTATCCAGTTTAGCAAAAGACCAAAAGAAAAAATCACATGTTAAACTAGTATTTGTATTCTTACCTGTGAAAAGCAGTGCCTTGTTTTCCTTTAACTGCTTTTTTAACATAAATTAGATTGCAACATTTTCAGTATGAGAATAACATCCAAATCATTTTAAATTTAAAAATAATGAATTATTAAGCCAAGTGTTACATAAGACACAATGTGAAAATCATGTACAAAACCACTTTCGTAGCATGTAAGATGGCAAAGATAGTTATTGTTAGTGAAATTATACAAGTCATAATATAAGGGAAATAATACTGAAACAAAATAATTTAAAAGGTTTGACCTTTGAGGGCACAGGCTTAAATTTTAATTTTTATTTCCTTAAAGTACATCATTTTTGGCCCATTGTGCAGTAATTGTTGTAATATTTGGAATATATACTTCAGCAGTACACTTATTAATATTTTCATATTTTATTATGTTAATGAAAATTTGGTATAGCTATAACATGCTATTTATTACTTCTCTGACCTTTGTACCTCTGTAATAGGTGATAGTTCAAATAACAAATTATACTTATAGTCTGAGAGCTCACTATAAAATGTTGAGTATGATAAAACATGAAATAATGCTGCTGGCATTTCTAATGTGTAACTTTTTTTACTGTAGCAATATAAGCAATTTTTATATGCATTTTTAAACTGTTATCAAACTGTCAAGTGAAGATAAAAGACCATACATTTCTGTGAAAAATAAACATTGCTGCTTTTTCTAGGAGAAAGTGGCTGAACAGTATTTGAAGGGATACTCATTAAACTAGAATTTCACATTTCCATTTGGTATTATGTATTATATTCCCTGTCATAAATTTTTTGTAATTTTTGCGTTTTTTGTGTAACATGGCGTGAACGAATTCTTTGCACTTATGCCTTTACTTACAGTAATTTCATTTGTTCAATAAATTGTGTATAACAGTAAAAAAAAGCATATAAAACAAAAGAAATTAATTACCTTAAAATGATTATAACATCTTGTTTATTTAACCACTGCTGCCAAGTAACAAGAATGTATGAATAAATAACCAACAAAAATTACATATACATCGAAAAAAAAATTGGACATAGTATGCAGTTTAATTTTTAATCGATTTCAGAAAATTTGTTGAAAACAGTCATTGCATGCATATTCTATGCACACAAATCTATAAGAACACTATTATACAATATAAAACAGAATGGATACATGAAATTTAGTTGTAATGCTTTCAACCTTCAAATGTTGCTTTTGCCATTTTCCATAATTTTGAGAGAAGGCAGCAATAGTTTTTCTTACACAGAAGTGTGTTATAACACTTGGACTTCAAATTTCACAAAGTTGAAGGATATTTGAAAAGCAGATTATAAATTCACTTATCAGGAATTTTTTTGAAATTATTGTTCTTTATCTTGTGATATTTTGTATTGCACAATCACTGACGATTTACATGTATGTATGTCTTTCAAAAGTTTTATCAGACTCAATGTTTTACAGCCGCTTACATATTATACATTATGCAAAACACAGAAGTATTGTTGATTTTTTTTATATTTTATTTCTAATTGACTTGATATTTATTGATTATACCAATATTTGACATTTTTTTTATTCAATTGCTGTTCATGAACCTTTTCCTTTATATTCCTTTATATAAAAAACGAATTGGAGCAACCAGTTCAATCAGGTATTGTTGAAGGTGTAGAATATCATTAAAAGTATCCTTTGCTAGCACTCAATATTACATTTGCCTGGGAAAACCAATTTATAAACCAAATATAACAACAATTATTATTTTATTAAACAGTACAGTAAAGTCAAAACCAGTAATGATAATAACAAAAGCAGAATTTATTTACAAAAATATATATGCTGAAATATTTGCGGAATAGTAACCTTCAGTAAAAAGTACCTATCATCTGTTAAATTTCATTTTTAATTTTCTCTCCAGGAAGTAATTAATGATGTGAAATCAAGCGAGCGAATACGGCATTTTAAAATTGTATTACAGGAACCTTGTTGAATGAATGTTTTAAATGTGTTGTATTAATAAATTGTATAATAAGCATATTATACATATTATATACGCTATAGAATTTAGCTCGAAGGTACTAGGTTCTAGTATATACTATACTAGTATATCCTCTGGTCTTGAGCGACTTGCAGATAATAACAGAACCATAATATTGTTTGGCTTATTCAATATTGAATATTTGTAATTGGCCTAGGGAAGAAAGTATGAATTACTGCCAAAGCATGTACTTTTTCAGCATGGCATTTTAGGGCCTTCTAGAGTTCGAATGTTCATCTAGTCTCTTAGTGGATGATGACATCGCAAGGTTTTGCTGATTTCCCGTGATTCTAAAGAATCCTTTTGTAGATGTCTACTTCATAACAGTATTAATAACAGCTTTTATGTTATATCTAAATTTTGATCACTGTCAGTGATTTGCTGCTGATTATTTTTTATTTTTTTTTAGGACACTCATATTTTTGCAATTATTAATGTATTCGTTTAGTATGTTTTATCATATCATTTAGGAATCAGTTTTTGTCTGAGAATTATTAATGAACTGAATATATCTTTAGGTTAGGGTAGTAATAGTTGTAAAAGTTAGCATCATAATTTGCACTTCTATTTAAATATGATGTTAGGAGTTTGTTGTATGCAGGTAGGAGCTTGATTAAAAGTGTTATTTTAATGTTTCATGACCTTATGGATTTGTATATACTTATGGTTTATGAATATGGCCTTTAAATGAGTAAGTTGTTATTGGAAAAATTTGTTTTGCAGGCTATTCCATGGGGAAAGGCAGGAGCACTGTATGTCGTAGAGTCGACGGGTGTTTTCACCACAACGGACAAGGCTTCTGCCCATTTGGAAGGTGGTGCTAAGAGAGTCATCATTTCTGCACCGTCTGCTGACGCACCAATGTTCGTCGTCGGTGTTAACCTCGAAGCGTACGACCCCAGCTTCAAGGTATTACTTGACATTTCAGTTAAAATTGCTGTGCCATTGAGAAGTTGGAAAACTATTTCTCTTGCCATTTGGATGTTTTAAAATTTTGTTTACACTCTGTTCATTAAAGATTAAATTTCTGGAGATACATGATGATGAAGGCATGATACATGTTAAAGCCTGCTTCAAATCACTAATACATCTCTTATTACAATAATTGTTTATTGCATTTATAGCTTCTGGACTAATAATGTGGTGCGCCATAAACATGTAATGTTCTTGTTTTCCATTGTTCTTATGACTGAAATTTATTACAGTAGGCATTCATAAAATGAAACTAGTCACATAATCAAAAGTGTTTTTTACACTTCCTTCATGGCTATGTTTTTTTTTGTGATGCTTTCCGTGCACTTCACTGAACTTACTAGATTAATGTCGAAGATGCTTGTTTCGCTCTTAAGGATATATGCATCTTCAGCCTTACAAGACCATCACTTTCTACATCATTACCATTACTATCATTTTCTTGGTCATTTTTCTGATGCTTATTGCATTTTTAATAACTTCTCCGTTTATGCTTTTTGCATGACAGTAATGCAGCAATCATAACTGAATTCAAAGCTAAAAAAAGTATAAATATTATTGATCAACYACCATACTACAGTTAGTTTTTGAAACTAAAGTTGTTACTTGGAAACCTTTTTAAGCCATAAAAGGAAACTACTCTTGGAATTAGTCCATGAATTAGTGTTTTTAAACATTATTAAATCTTTCCTAAGTGGCAAGAGAATAATAATAATCCATAAATAAATAAATAATAATCTAATCCAATGCAGGTTATTTCCAATGCATCCTGTACCACCAACTGCCTCGCCCCATTGGCTAAAGTTATCAACGACAATTTTGAGATCGTTGAGGGTCTCATGACGACAGTACATGCCACCACTGCCACACAGAAGACTGTTGACGGCCCGTCTGGTAAGCTGTGGCGTGACGGTCGTGGTGCCGGACAGAACATCATCCCGGCCGCTACCGGAGCTGCCAAGGCAGTGGGAAAAGTCATCCCCGCCCTGAACGGCAAACTCACTGGTATGTCGTTCCGTGTACCGGTTCCCAACGTCTCGGTCGTTGACTTGACGGTAAGTACCAGCAATTGTATATTCAAAATTGTTTAAGGTATAAGTCGTGGAGCTTTATTTTGTTAAAAGAGAATAGGAACTGTTAGTTTTCATGGCATGCTTCCTTACCACAGGTAGTGAATTGTATGTAGTTAAGACGTAACTATCCCGTTTTGATCTAGTTTCTCTTTTTTTTATTTATCATCCTGAAAATAATTTGTTTTTGAGAATTACTGAGATGAGCAAGGTAGGGTACTACTATCTTATACAGATACCACAGAAACCACCAAGCAATATTTAGAAAGTCCCAATCTGTCAACTGAATTCCGGCTTTTACTCCAAGTATGACAGATGTTGTGCAGTACTGTATTCCATTTAGTGACTATAGCTCTGCACTGTGCCCAATATGAAATTAAGCTATATTTATAGGTTTTGGTTTCTTCAGTAAATGAATAGTTGAATTGTAAATGATATTTTAGAAGTTTAATTCTTTGCCTTTATCAAGTTTAATTATGTTCTTATCTATTAAAAAATGTAAAAATACATAGTTAGAAGATAAGTTACAAAATTGATAATTAGAATACCATACTTTGAAAACAAAAATTCGTTATTTTATTTAGGTCAATGACAAATTGGATATATTTTTAATAATATGGTTAGAAATGTATGTGTAAATACTGTAAACATTTATATTTTATAAGACATACAATTGAAAGTTGTCATTGTGTAAATTCACAATATTAACATTTCTAGATTAAGAGAAAAAAGGTAGTGGATAATGATTATTCGAACATTAAACTAAAAGAAACTAGAAAATGTATGATTAGATTATGTTTTGGTATATGGTAGTTAGGGCTTTAATATCAGTTTGATTGTTTACAAATAAATTTAAGTTTTTTGGAAGTTGATTGCTAAAGTTACCAATTAAACTAAATAGTATGGTACTAAATACTTAAAACCCTGTTCCTGGAAGTTGAATTAAGAAAAAAAAGTAACAGGAGATGGCTACCTAGCCTAAGTTAAATAGACTTTAAAATACAAAATTGTAAAAACAAAGTCATAATACACTAAATAAATAGTAGGAATAATGCTTGAGAAAGAAAATGAGCATGATAATATATGTCAGATGTCAGGGAACTATCGAATGGTCACCTGATTTAAGTTTATTCAGATTTTTCAGTCAGTTGTAGAAAGAAAAACCTCGAAATTTACAAAAGCTGGATGACAGAATCATTCACGAAATTCAAGAAATACACAACTAGCTGCAAAATTTGTTTGCACATATAAAAACAAAGTATTGATTGACACCAGCAAAACCTGCTTTGATAACACTTTTTATCATTTATTTGAGAATACAATGTTTCGTAAAAATTTATTTATTATAAACACTAGGTCATTTAAAAAAAGCACCAAATCAAATTATGCTGCTATGTAAATGTGTTAACATGCAAAAACAAAAAGTAAGTCAAGAAATTAGAAACAATCAGCAAAAAAATTTTGTTAAGCATATTTTGATGTAAAGTTAATATTTACAGAAATAGCCTATTATTTCATATTTTTGACTAGCCCTGTATATGGGAAACAGTTGATGATAGGAAAGAAAACAAGACATGTTTTTTTGTAGTAAATTTCACAATCTACGACTTATAGCTGATTAACTTTCCTGTAAAAACAAAAAATTTAGACTTGTTTTTGTACACTTTTCCGTTTTTAATAAAAAAATTTCCTCATACATTCGTATTATCATTATTTTTTTAGGTACAACCTTAAGTTATATGTCAAATTGTAGATCGTTTTAAACTATTTAAAAATAGCATAGTGTGTCCAAAAAATTTTTTTGCAGATTATTTTTATATGGGTATGTAGGCATAATTTGTACCGTAATAATCTGTTAAACTAACACTTAAAAAATTGTGAACAGCCCTATTAAGAGAATATGGCGGCGACAAGTTTTTCTTGTTTTACATTAAAAAGGAGTAAAAACTACGCATATGTTGTAATGACACAAAATTGAAGAAGACAAGATTAAAAAAATATGCTCAAATATTAACTTTATTTGCAAAATATCATAAACTGCTAAAAAATTTTTGGACACTCACTATGCTATTTTTGAAGAGTTTAAAAAGACCTACAATTTGACATATAACTTAAGGTTGTACCTAAATAAATTATGAAAATACGAGCCTGGGGAGTTTTAGGTGGCGGACCCTGTATATGTGTGAACTTTTTATGTATTATTTAAAATGTCAAAATAATAAAAATAATCATTTGTTGTAAAAAAAGGTCGTCATGTTGTGTACTCAAGGAACAATAATACCCCTTTCAGGTGCGACTAGGCAAGGCCGCTAGCTACGACGACATCAAAGCCAAGATCAAGGAGGCATCTCAAGGTGCAATGAAGGGCATCCTTGCCTACACCGAAGACGATGTCGTCTCCAGCGACTTTATCGGAGACACTCACTCGTCCATCTTTGATGCGAATGCCGGCATATCGCTCAACCCCAACTTCGTCAAGCTCATCTCATGGTACGACAACGAGTTTGGCTATTCCAGCAGGGTCGTCGACCTGATCAAGTTCATCTCCAGCAAAGATTAGATGGTGGAGTAGAAGGCTGATTGTTTTTTTGTATACTATTTTTTTTGGACAAGTTGAAGCATGTTTAGAAGTTTTAGTGGAATAGGCCCGAAAAATCCTTATTATTTATACCATCATCTGTATCGCATGCTTTAGATCCAACTTGTGCATTACGGATATTTCTGTAACAGTTGAACAATATACATGTGCGCAATGTTCAAATCGTTTTTTTTTTGCTTAATTTTTTTTACAAAACTTATGCTTCTCCAGAAAATATTTTCGTGTATAAGGGGAGTCCTCATATTTATATTCAAATATGATTATCACCTGAATACTTTTTTAAGGAATATAAGATATTGTTATATAGAAAAAGTCAATTATTGCCTGAAATATGTTTTTAATTAATGTCGATGACATTTTAATGGGTAAACAGGCATAACAAGAAATGAAAAAGTATTGCGAGTCTTGACAGAGATTTGATATTAATTTGTTAACAGGCCAACATATGCAATGAAAAAGTATTACCAATATTGAATGGGTTTCAACGTGCGACCTTTTGAACACTAATCAAATGTGCTAACTAACTGTGCTATCAAAGTCATATTCAAATTCGAAGTCAAAGTTGCATATACAGGATGTTTCAAAACTTATTTGAAAAAAATTAACCACATAGGTATTTATATAAAAAGTCGATTTCTCGAAACTTGATGGTCTCCGATTACGCTAATATTATGTTAATTTACTAATGTAGACCTGCTGCATTTCGGGGTGGTGTCAGTTGGTCCCTAGCTGCAATGGTTTGTCTGAAAAGTGACCTAGAGTGAAAGGGTCATTTTGCGAAAAATAAATTTCCGGACGTCCTAGCTCATTTCTGACTGCATTTTTGGAATCTGGAGATCAAAAAAGAAAGCAAAGGTTTGACAAAAACGAGAAAAAAAATTTTAAAGTTTGGAAAATGGAAGTTTAACAATTGCAGAGCATGCGTAAAACAACGTCACCTTTTGTAAATCAATCTGCGGCTTATTACTTAATGATACATATCTGGCAAACAAATTCTCTAGAGAGTTATTTCAGATATACCTTTGAATACGCATGTCATTGTCATCCATAAAATCTAATGTATCGTCTTCCGCTTCTAAAAAGCGATGTTAACAAACCACAGTTTGGGCATAAACTACACTAGCACATGTAAGGGTTGCCTCCATAAAAATTAAATGATTAGCCAAACAACTATTGCGATTTTCTTCAGCAAACAAACAAAGGCAAAGCAAAGAAGGAATTTTGTCATACTTTTCTGTTAAAAGGTCTCATATTTAAGCATTAAAACTACATCCTTCAACTCCTCGTTACTGTAGACATAGGCCATTTTTATTAAAATAAACTAAATCAAACGACACTTGGACAGTCTATCGCAGATTGACTCAGAAAAGGTGACGTTAACAACAGTTGTTTTATGCATGCTATGCAACTTTTAAACTTCCATTTTCCAAAGATTAAATTTTATTTTCTCGTTTTCTTTTTGAACTTTCATTAGATTTTTTTTCTAAAAATCTACTTCTTATATAAATACCTATATGTGGTTAAATTTTTTCGGATAAGTTGTGAAACACCCTGTATACATCAAAGTTTACTACATGTAACACTGCTGAACGTCATCAGATCAAAGCTGGCAATAGGCAATGGAATTTGAGATTGCAGCGCCACTGTAGTGCTTACGTGAACTACATTCTGTTACATTATTTAACGCAGGAAACATGGAAGAATCCGTGATGCGTGTTTTAACCATTTATATGACGCCACATGCGAAATGCTCATATATTTATTTATGTAACAGATTGTAACTAGAGTAGAAGCCAGCAGGTGGCATATCGCTGATGTTCCATCATGTATACTTTTTCATTACATATGTTGTTGGCCTTTTAACTCAGTATTTATCTCTTACATTCATTAAACAGACCCATATTCTCTGACAGCTACTGAATGAACGTTTTAATGGAACACCTTGTATATTATTACATTTATGTATTCTTTAGTAAATTAAAAAAAAAACAATATGTTGCCTAACATGTGCCACTTTTTTTTTAATTTGACCTTTTTGAAAAAACTATCTTCAAAAATTATAAAACCAAACGAATGCATTTTAGTTTTGGAAATATTGTTTAAGCAAAATGTCTAATTTTTGTTCGTTGTTTAATTTCGTGCATAAAAAGTTCGCTTATCAAATATCGCAGTCATTTTGAATATTAAAAACCTTAGAAATTATTAACAATAAAGGTGCGTAGTAAAAATAAACAAACCCAAGTGAGTGTGAATACGATTTCGCCGCTGCGCTACATCCAACTGAGTCTACCGCTTCGTCAACCCGCTTTTGGTTTTAACTCCCGCTTCCGCTTTTTGGTGGCTACTCGCAACACCGTACCTAAGCTAAGCGATCATATGTCCTTTCTTTTTCTTTTCTTGGACTCTACAAAAGAACCGGCTCCTTTAGATCATTTACTTTCTAAATTCATAACAATTGTGCTGCATGATTTATGTTAAAACTGACGAAATACGAAGTGCACCAAAAGCAGTTAGATTATGGGACGAGTGTAAATTAAAAATTCTTGTTGGCACTCACCAAAAATTAATAATCCCCCATCAAGTTTATGGGCTAAGTATTCTATATCAAAAGCAACAATTTTCTTATACGTGTCTACTGATATTTAAAAATTTTTTACACTGATTGTTTTTTTCAAGAGAAAAAATAGATGTTTTTATTAAATAAGAAATAACCAAATTTTTCATAGATGCACTAGATGAAACGTTTCTGACTTACAAGGTACATTAATACTTCTTAGTAGTAAAAGCTTAAATGAGATTTCTAAACATTTATAGATCGCAATAATATTGGGTGTTTCTGGCGCTTTTAGGAGGGAAAAGCTGCATAACAATCGTGATTGTGTTTCCTAATTCAAAACGCATGTGCAGTGCTCTTTTGCTGTTACAAATAATGAGGATGGAGAAGTTCATTATTTACGAGGGTAAATGCTTTCGCTGTCACTATAATAGCTGTTTTAAGACTCGGTGTACATTTGAGTGGTTATTCTGCCATTACTATTGCGCCCGTCCACATTGACCGACCTTGATTCTTATGATCGGTTATCTTAAGCGACGAATTAAATTTAGGAAAAATCTTCTTTTTTGGGTTATGTCGATTTGGATATCTATCCGCATATCGTCTAGTTGCTGACCTACCATTAGAATCACATTTTCCTATTTATGAGGAATTATTTAGTTGAAAGAATTAAAAACTAAAAATTTTCGTACCAAGAATTAGCAACATGTCTGTCATTTCAGAAAGTGACAAAAAATCTTTCCTATTTGTCATTATGTTAATAAATAACAACTTTAATTTAAACACGTWTTAACTTGACATTTAGTTATTTTAACAACCAAACTTCCAATTACAAGTTTTTTTCCAAGCCTACTTAGAAATCTTGTCAGCTATTGGTTTGAGCATTAAAGACAGACGACAAAAATGTTTTGAAAAATACATAATTTGAGCTCCAATATGGCAATGATTTGGCTTTACATGCTTTAGTGGAAAATATCATATCAATAATAACTATTTACAACAAGAGGAAAAACATTATTGCTAATAGACAAGGTGGAAAGTTTCACAAAACAGTGTTTATCTCTGAATCTAAACATTTTGTCTAAAAATTACAAGAAACCAAAAAAACTGACAATGAAGTTTTGCATTAGAAAAAAAAATCCGCTGGTCGCATGGGCGTACGGCAAAAAGTTGGGAGGGATAGAGTTACAACCCCCTGATATTAATTTGTTTTTATAATAATGTTAACAATAATTTAGGGGTACACTTTAGATGTAAATACTACAAACTTGTACCTAATTTCAACTCAATACCTTTAAAACTGTGGATTATATCGTAAAAAAACACCCTGTATTTTTTAACTAAGCTTTTTTCAATAATTTACCAATAATTAACAAAATCGGCATATTTTGGCTTCAAGAATCAGGGTTCATAGGATGAGCTACTAATTTGCAAGGCCTTTATTTTGCTGTTAAAATGCCCAAAGATGAAAAAACATATGTTTGAAAAAAGTTAAGGGTTAAAGTGCGGGGGATGGTCCCCACCAAACATTTATTAAAAAATATGTGCAGTATTTTAACGGCTTCCACTTCAAATAATAAAAACCAAAATTTGATGTAAATATATCAACAAATCTAAAGAGATATATTTGAAAAACTGTCTCTTCCCCCATATGTTTAAGAGTGAATACCTCAGCATGCGGCTGTTATTTCAAGAAAAGTTATAGAGTAAAATAGTGTTATTTTTACATCAGTTTTCAGATTCTGAAGTTGTCCACGTGAGGACACCCTTTAGAGAGTGCTATTACTGGGTTTATGGTGGTACTGATTACTTAATTTAAATGCATCCCGTTTACTGTTTTTATAATCTGGTCACTGAAAGGACTAGGTTAAACAAAAAACATTACTTAAACTGAAGGTTTACGTTTATTTAGAAAGATGAAAATCATTGTCACAAACTACTCATTGACAAATCAACAAAACAAAAAGATCCTCATTCTTTAGCAGGTTCGTCCCTCATGGTTTTCTCTGCACTTTCCTTCTTTGCGGCGATGCGTTCCAAACGGCGACGTTTAGCTTCTTTTGCTCGCGTTCGGTACGCTTCCGCTTGGTCAGCCAACAACTTGACGCGTTGCATCTCAGCCTTCTTCTTGAAGATGTACTCGATCAGGACTCTTTTGTTCCTGTAAACGTTCCCCTTCACTTGCAGGTACAGTTTGCTGTGCAGGTGCTTGTCGATTTTTTTTGCCTCCCGAAATTTCCTCAACAGGCGACGCAGCACCTTGCATCGCGCTGCCCAAAGTTTCTTGGCCGGGTTGCGGGCTTCACGGGTGCCCTTGCGTTTTCCGAAGCCGGTGTGGCGACCCTTCAAACGAGCGTCCTGGTTTTGGCGAGTCCTGTAGCGAGAGTGGATCGCCACTGGTTTTTTGATGATTAGCCCATCCTTGAGCAACTTACGGACCATTTGGCGGGAGTTTGCGTTGGAGATTTCTTCATTCTCGTTGGGATCCAACCATATTTTGCGTTTTCCGCACCGCTTGATGGAAGCCGCAAGGCGCTTTTGAAGCCGTAGGTTGCTCATTTTATAAAATTCAGAACACAATAATTAAAGGCACTTCACTAGACGTCAAGCGAATTAACAAAACTTGTAATAAGCGGAAGAAGTATGTGACGTAATAGTCCTGTACCAACTTTAAGTTAGAAACTGCACATTTCGTTTTCTCAAAATAAAGGGGACTTAAAAAAACATAAAAGACAATCCTCGTGTGTTACAATTTCTGTAGCAGAGCTACAAATTGACTACTGTTTCAAATAAACCAGCCTAAAGCAATAATTTTTAATATTTAATTTCAAACTATTTTGGTAACAATGAAATAGTTCTTCTTAGTAACTTTAGATTTTAATTAATTGTTGCTAATATCATAAGGCAGTGTCTAGACTAGTGTCAACTGTCAAACCACAAACGTCAGGCGCTCAGGCTCAGACGTCAATGCGTTTTAACCTCAAAATTTAACGATTATTTGTTGAATGTTCCATGTGTTGAATAGTGAATAACAAAATTATATAAGGATAATGTCAGACGAAGAAGAAACCGTGTCAGATACTGAAGTCGACGATTCTAAACATTCCAATTTGATAGAGAATGTTCTGGGCTTGGATAAAGTACGACACATTAAAAATCCCACACGTTCTGAACCTACATTACAAATATCAGAATTTAACTTGGTGAAATCGCTTTCTGGTAAGAAAGGTGTTGTTAGAGTAAACAATTTAGCAAAAGTATTGAAACAGAGGTCCAGCCATGTAGAAATACATAAAAAGCTTGACAGGACAAAGAAGAAATCCAAAACTCTCCCGAAACCACTGGAAAAACCACAAGCGGAAAGAATTAGGCGTTCCGTTGGCTATGAAAACGCGAAAGAAGAATTAAACAAGTGGGAACCAGTTGTTACTTCAAACAGGGCAGCACTGCATGTACATTTTCCATTAAACACTGATGTCACACTAAAAGAATTCACAGCCAAAGATAAATTTAAATGGCGTGTGAAAACAGAATTACAAAAGAAGATCGAAGAAATTGAACAACAAGTGGTTGAAGTAAAAACTGCAGAGCTACAAGAGCCAGATATCGAATTTCCACTTACTTTGGAAGAAATCATGGAACGGAGGCGGGAGGCAGCAAAAATGAGAGCACTTCAGAGCTACAAGGAGGCAAAAGCCAGGCGGCAGAACAGGATAAAGAGCAAAAAGTTTCATAGGATACAGAGGAGAGAAAAAATTAAGAATCAGATGAAAGAATTCGAATTGCTGCAAAAGACAAATCCGGAAGAAGCCCTAAAGAAACTGGAGGAAATAGAGAAAGTCAGGGCAGATGAGCGAGCTAGTTTGAGGCATCGGAGTACTGGAAAGTGGGCTAGAAATAAGCAAGTTCGAGCTAAATATGATAAAGAAGTAAGTATTTTACATGAAATTTTGATACAGATGTTAAGCAGTATAATTACCTAGTTAATTTAGTGTTTTTACAAAAAGTGACTATTTAATGTGCTGTTTTCAGTGGTTTAAAACATAACTTATTATACTAAAGCTCTTTTGAAGAAATGTAAAGTACTACTAAACATTTTTATATCATATTCATTTGTTGGCTATAGCTAAGTATATGGCTGAAACAGCATTGTAAAAATACTCAAATTGCTTGCTTTCTTCAGGATTTTTAACGATTTTCAATAGCTTGTGGTGATTTCCAATTATTTCCAACAGATTTCTGTGATTATTTGGAGATTTTAATAGATTGTAAGTAGGTGCTCCTGGTTCCTGGGAAACTCTAAATCCTTTACTGTGGGTGGATCAGTCCCATTTATCACTTTTCTTATTATGTGTAACTATTGATTGCCTTCTCTGCATTGGATACGATTTTGTAACCTGGACTTAATATCTGATTTCTCTATAATCTGAGCATTCTAGCTGGTCGTCTTTTTTATGTATTGTTATTATTAGTCCTGTCTCCCAGTCCTTTGGCAACAGTGTTTAATGATGACAAATTAGTTGAACATGTCAGTGCATGGCACGGTGTATAGATTTCTATCCTATGAAAATAAGTCTAAAAAATATGACTTTAACATTTATTTTGGGTAACTTTTACAACTCACCACAAACACGACTTGATCTCCTCAAATGCCCATATGGGTTTTCTGACTGACTGCATGTAATTTGATGAGATAAGATTTGTCATTATATAATGTCAGAAATTTCTAGCAAGTTCAAATGTTTATTCGATTATGGGTAGTTTCAAAATCATATTACACATAAAGAATCTATTATTTTTGGGCAGTGCTTTTTGCAAATAAGGGGCATGATTTTCTTATTGAAACAAAACAAGATTCAAAATCAACAACATTAGAAAATCTTATTCAATGTTAATTGTCTAAGCTATACTTAAAAAAGCTGGTGAACATAACTTTATTGAATACACTGTATTCTATATAATTTTAAATTATATTCCTTAAAAGTAGCAAAATTCTAAAACAAATAGAGGTGGCATTGCTCGAAATTCCTCTGAAAAGATTAATCCTAGTTATCAGCATCCTAATTGGATAAAACTAAAATTTTTAATACACAATGTTAATTGTTTATGTTTACACAATTTATACTCCTTGAAACAGTTGGAAGCAGGTATTTTTACTTTGCATAGATTCTATGATATTTATAACTTTCATAAGCGTTGTTTAAGTCATATTTTTCAGAAAACATTGAATAATATAAAAACAAGTTAGATCCAAGGTTATAGTATTTAAGTGGTCCTTTAATACCAGGGATTGTAAAATGTAGTGTTATATTAAAATTACTTGAGTGTCTGTTTCCAGTGTACCTAATATCAGCCGTATTTGAAAATAATTTGAATATATGCTACACTACAATACAAACTTTTTCTGGAAACAATTATTTTTAGATTTTACAATTATGAAAACATGTAGCTATCATAAAATACCGACACCGACTAGGCATTGTATCTTGAGACAAACAAATAACTTGTTTGTTGAAAACGAATAATTATTTTATGGAATTATATAGAATTTGAAAGGGAAGACTATGATAAGGTCCATGTTCAGTTCGGGACCATAAATGTCTTTCAGGTGTTGTTAGTTTTTTTTTTAATGGAATACCCTCTATATTATTGAATTTTCGTTGCCTTGTTGAATTCTCAGGTGACTGTAACCTTAGTAATAACACTTAAACAAATTACATGTACAGTGCTTATGAAAATTTACAATATTTTTTAAAGCAAAAAAAGATAACAAAATGTGGTATCCACTGATGAATAGAGAGAGKACTATACTATTTAAAGATGTTCAGTTAGATAATTCAATTCAATTTAGAAACTTATAAGTTAAATAACTATAGATAGATATCTATCTAGGGACTTTATTGCAAGCACACTCTGTGTGCTATCTAGTATTATCTTAGGTGTTATGTTTTTTTTATTAATTATACTATTGCCTGCAAGGATGACAGCATTTGGGTTATGGGTAAAACATTATTTAATGAATGTAAACACTAAACAGAAAGAAACTAGTAGACTATGCTTTACAAATTGTAAAATTTTTATCGTTGATCCACATACATGTCAGATTTATTATTGACCAGATATGTCATGATATAAATATGGAAAAATGAAGGTGGAATTGAAATGCTTTCATTTGCAGAGAAGCAGGCAGAAACTTGATCTTGCTACTAATTTATACCCAGAAAGGTTTTTCAGAAAAAATCATCAATGGTCCAATATTTTAATCGTGTTGTGAAACAGTTTTCAGAAATTGATGAAATACAAGAGAAAAAAGAAGAAATAAGAAAATGATGACAGGTTGATAATTATGAAATTACAATATTGCTGGCTGTTTAAAATAATCCTCAATTTCTCACAGATATCCGTATCATAGTATGTGATTAAATCAAGTGTTTCACAGGATTGATTTTCAAATTCGCATTGCTTTTTATTAGTCGGCTAGAAAACAAATGCAAACTGATCAGGATTACTTTCTCAAAGTGTTATTWTCCAGCCAAAGAGGATTCGCTAATAATGGCCAAGTTAATTGGCATAATATGCATTAGTGGTCAGTAGAAAATCCTTATTGGTTACGTCAATTGGATTATCAACAACCTTATACAATGAATTTAAAGTACAGCCTACATGTGTTTATTTTGTTTCAATTAATTAATTAATAAAAATTATTTGTTTTTATTGTAGACTGTTACATAATTACATAATAAAAATATGATGTCTTATTAAAAAAAAAACTAATTTACACTAAAAGTTTAAATAACTTCCAAGTTATTTGGTTATCTCAAGATAAAAGTCTCACCCAGTATATGCTAACTACCCTTTTCAAAGTGGAGATTTTCTATTTTCCATTTTTTCTTTTTTTTTTAGAGCAGGCAAGCATTAGCTCAGCAATTGAGCGTTAGCAGAGATCTTACACAAAAGCTAAAAGAAGACAATGAAAGTGAATCTGACAACGAACAAGAAGAATTAAAAAATATTAAAACGAATAGTGACAGCAATCCTTGGGTTAGCAGTATCAAAACTAACGGAGAGGTAGAGACATTTGTAAAGAGTTACAAGAAATTTTGGGAGGAACAAAATCTAAACAGAGCCAGTGAAGAAAAGGAAACTAATGAAATGGCACAAAAGCAGAATACTCCTGAAATTCAAACTGAAACTGAAGAAGATTTAGAAGAAGATAGTATTGATTATAAAAATAATGTGGAAGAATTCGTAGAAAACAAAATCTCTGAGGCCAAGAAGCGCAAAAAAAATAAATCTGAAAACAAGAGTAAAACAAAAAGGATAAGGAAGCAACTTGTCAGTACCACAGATTGGATTGTCACAGATATAAATGATGACACTGCCATAGATGATGTCTTTGACAATAKTGAAGAGACCTTAWCGCAAAAACTGAAACAAAAATCTGCTAAGCTCATAAATGGGGATAGTAAAAAGAAGAAGAAGCAGAAAACACCTAAACAAAAAAAGAAGAAGTACAAAGTTGATTTAAGCCTACCAAATCAGAAGAAGAAACCACAGATTGATGAAGAGTTAGACGAATCAACAAATGCCGGCGCAGATGTATCAAATAAATCAGCAGATTACATTGTGTTGCAGCAAATTTTGAAAGATGATGGCAAGAAACCTAAAGAACACATGCCGTCCGAAGAAAATATCGACCCCAACAAAGTGATAGAAGTTAAAACAGTTTCTCTGAATACTGAACTTCCTGATATGTTGACTACGGACGACAATGAAGAAAACCCAGATCAACTAGCAGGTATTTCGGAAGCGTTCGAAGACGACGACATTTTAGACGATTTCAAAAAGGAAAAGGCAGCTGAAATTGATAAAGACAAACCAAAGGACATCGATCTTAATTTGCCTGGTTGGGGTAACTGGGGCGGTAAAGATTTAAAAATACCCACCCGGAAACGAAGACGGTTCATCATCAAGTTCCCCAAAGAAATGCCAAGGAGAGACAAGAACAAAGGTAAGCTGATCATCAAGGAGAGTTTAAACATGAAGACGAAGGAGCATCTTGTTTCGGAAGTGCCGTTTCCGTTCACTGCTGTTAAAGATTTTGAAGCGAGTATACGTGCTCCTATCGGAAACACGTTCGTCCCGGAGCCTGCATTTAGGAATATGATCAAGCCATCCGTAACAACTCCCATGGGAACTGTGATAGAACCGATGACCGATGATTTTCTGATAAAGAAATTTTTAAAGAAGTGAATTTTATTGTTTTTATTAATAAAAGGATTTGGTCACGTTTCTCAAAGTGTTTCAATTATGGAGATATGTATTGTAATGATATTGGGTAAGGGCATTTAATTTTTTAAATTTCGATTTCCTTCTAGCTTGAATAACATTTTAAGTATTAATGGTGGCTGCTCTGGTTCTTTGTCATATTTATTTTCAGAATAATGAGGTACGATGTCTCTTGGCCATACAAGATGTCTTAGGTTCTAATCATGAATTTTTGAAAATTGGGAGAATGTAATATACAGGGTGATCAATTAAGGCTGGATAGTGTCACTGCAAGATCCTAGCATGATTAATTTTCAAGATACAGCTGCTGTCCAGCTTTAACTGATCATCCTGTATACAGGATGTTTCACGAATGATAATGACCCTGACGAAATTAAAAATGCAACCCAAAATACTTTGCAGAGGTAACATTGATAATTGTTCATCGTCTTAAAAAATATAACGTAGAGAGCTGTATAAAATCGTAAATTTTGACATAAACTTCAATCATTTGCTTTAAGTAAATTCTTTATTGTAAAACAAATTTTATTTTTGAAAAATGTTTATTCAAAAACATTAATGTAATAAATGTTCAAAATGTCGCTCTCCGCCGTTTTCACAAGTTTGAATTCATGCCCAAGACGATCTTTTAACATGCATTAACATTTCTGGAGTAATGGATCTACATGCATCACGTATTTTATTTTCTAAATGTTCTACACTTTCAATTGGTGTTTGGTATACTTGCTCATTTACCATTCCCCACAGAAAAAAATCCAAAGGAGTAAGGTCCAGGCTTCTCGGTGGCCAAGGATTAATTGAACCTCTTCCTATCCATCGGTTAGGCAAAACCAAATCAAGATGATTTCGCACTATTCTATGATAACGTGCAGGTGCCCCATCTTGTTGGAACCATAGATCTTGTCTTGCTTGTAAATTTACATTTTGGAGAAGTAGCGATAAAATGTTACTTAAAAAATTTAGATAAGTATTGCCGTTTAAACTATCGCGAAAAAAATAAGGCCCAACAATTTGATTCCCCAATATTCCGCACCAGACATTCGTCGAGAAGATAGTTTGAAAATGTCCTTCTCAAATCCAATGTGGATTTTCTTGTGCATAATAATGCATGTTATGTTTGTTAACTCCACCATTATTAGAAAATCTTGCTTCATCTGAGAAGCAAACGTCATAAAATCTCACATTCAAATTTTGGTGTTCCCGAAAAAAGTTACAAAAAGCCAGTCTTTTAGGATAATCTGTCTCCTTTAAGGCCTGAACCAATTGCAAGTGATACGAATGAAATTGATTGCCTTTAATTATTCGGTGTACTGAAGACAGACTAATACCGGTTGCTCTTGAGACTACCCTTTGACTAATATGAGGATTTTCGTCAATCATTTGCAATACTCTAATTTCATTGTCAGGGCCTGTTGCTGTTCTTGCTATTGACTTTTTCAGTGGTGGCCAGTTTGTCCTTAAAGTTAATTCAAGTCTCTTGAAAATTGTATCGGCATGAGCTCTTCTATTTGGAAAATGTCTGTATAAACGGGCAGCAGCGGAAGCATTTTTCTTGCATTCCCATAAATAAAATTCATATCTGTTTTTTCATCATTTGAATACATTTTGACTTTTAATAAATATAGTGACAGGAACTATAGCGCATAGCCGTCATGGATTCCCAATTTATTTTTAAAATAATACCATTATGTAAAATAACCACATTGGCTATGAGAATGTATTTTGGGTTGCATTTTTAATTTCGTCAGGGTCATTATCATTCGTGAAACATCCTGTATAAAAATTTTAAGATATAATGATGAGATTTGGGTTACATTCTATTCTGTACTGAGACAGGTAAGTCCAGAAGATTAGAAAATCCATTTAATATTTAATACAGAGTTAATTAAAACATAGTAATCCGAGAGCCAGCATGACTAGTTTTTCTAAGATTGAATAAAGATTTTTAAAATTTTCTTTCATATTATGTTAGGACTGTACTAACATAATTAACTTGAAACTTTGTTTATTGTTTAAAGACATCTTATTAGGTTGTATCTGTCATTTGTGCCGTAGAATCGTACTCCTGCCATTGACGTGATTGTGAAAGTGAACCTTATCTAATGTGATGTATTCAATATTCAATGATGGTTAAACCTATTTGCGTATTTTACGATCTCCAAAAACAAAGACAACTCATTTTCACACACATTTAGATAAATGTGTCAGTATTTTAAAAATCCGTCAGATAATGACTTACAAGGAAAGTATGTAAAATTGCCATCGTTTTTAAGTGACAGTCTAGGTTTATCATTTAAAATGTTTGAGCAACTTACGTCTTTAAAAACAAAATACAATACATCAATTGACAAATTTGTTTCCAATAAAAGTGAACAAGACTGATTACCACGCAGTCACCTAAGATGGATGTAAGGTCACTGTTGGTACCACCAAATCTAGTCTTAGATTTGATCCAGCAACACAAGAGACAGAATGGTACTCTTCTTTATGGTGTGAGTGAGAGACTGGGGAAATGGGTAGCAAATATTGTGTGCACCAGGAAAGAAGTCGCACCTTACGAATGTAACATTGTGTACAATTTGAACAAAGCGAACCACATGGGTGGGGCAAGTCAATAAATTTATTTGTCGCTCTAGCTTAAATTTGCGACCATGTATAGGGACGGGCACGCTAATGATTTAAATGCCTCTTAACAATTTCCATTTCTACCACCTGCTTTTCTGGCGTGCACATTATTGCCAGATTTCAAGTTCACCTAGCAACCATTGCTATCATATAACTCAAATCTATTAATAATAAAGATGGAACTATATATAAAGAGTTATAGTGGAAAATATAATACATATATGTTGCAGCTGCTGCAAGTACCTATCAAGACCTTGGGTGGATGAATTTTGAAAAAGGTTACCGACAGTGTGACACAATTTCTTGTTTGCATGGTAAAGGTTAAGTTTATTTTCATTTCAAGTAATAATAAGTATAATAACAATACTTACATGTTATCTACTACAGATTTATTTTGACTGCTCTAAGAGACTGCAAATTTTGTCAAATAAAATGTTTAGCATAGAATTTAGCAAAACTCAACCTTACATAAGTTCAAAAACATTTAAAATATAAATGAAATTTTTGAAAAAGTAATTTTAAAAAAGCACCTAACCTATTCCGTATTGTAACTTAAAATAAATATACTGCCATAACACGTCCTCTTATATATATTATATGGAAGACAATGACATCAATTTGTAAGCTGCTGCCACCTACCCTTCGGATCAAGAACCTCTAAAGAGAACCATCTTTGAAGCATAAAAAAATGGAAAAATGACATAGGGTTGGTTTCTCTACTCTATTTTATGCTCAAATCAACCCTGTTTTTTAAATCTCAACAATCACATACCTCAATTTAAGGTGTTGTCATGGTTACTGGGCTAATTTTAGCTAATATAAAGAAATAATTAATAACTTCTTCAATGATACCACAACTCTGCCGTACTAAGAAAGAACACCGCATATGCAAAAATAATGAAAACTGAGTTAAGCGCAAAATAGGTTCTAGACATCTTAAATTACATATTTCCATAGTATTTAAAACCCCAAATATATATTTTTCAAAGAATATTATACCTAGCATTTACAAAAGTATTATAGCTGTGCACACACACCAGATCGTAGATATTTGTCCAGTGATTTATTTTTTTGCTCTTTTTATTACGTGTGACGATTATTTATAATAATTGTGAAGTAACTGGTTGTTATTTATGAAATCATTCATTTTTTAATATAAATTGAATTTCTTTTCCCAGTATTTACATTTATTAGGAAAAAGGTATGAAGTAACTGCTTTTTGTCTAAAGAGAAAGAGAAATACAGTTTTTTTGAAGACTTATTCAAGTAAAGTGAAATCATTTTCATTTGCAGCGTCGTAAGGATTTGTGTACATTTTAAACGTTGCCTGAATTTTGAACTCAATTTACTCATTATTGTAAAAACTGCAGATGCGGTGGTTTTCCTTAGTACAGCAGAACTGTGGAGACAGATCTGACAATCTCAGATGCAACCTATATTCTCACTGGATGAGATAACTTTATGATGAACAGATGAAATCAAAAATTGAGAGAGAGCCATGTCATAGTACAGAACACATAAATTCTTGTATATTGTGGGAAAAAACGGCAGATGAGTTATAATGTTGTTTGAAGTTAATAAATTATTATTGCTTGATGTATTTATATATTATGATGAAGGCACATGCAGAACTGTAAGATTCTCACCCAAATAAACGAAATTGTTCAAAACTCTGAAACCATTATAAAAATACTTGAATTGTGTGTTGATAATTTAATATCCGCCAATGTGCTATGCAACCGTACATACTGACCAGATGGTTGCCTACCTAGGCAACTAAAGTTTACTATCTATCAACCTTGGTTGCCTACCCCTTATTTCAGAATAATTTGTGCACTATCGTTACTGCAAACTGATAGTTACTTACTTAATTTACTGTCACTATTTTTAAAACAAAATAGTATACTTATACGTACTGATGTTGAGAGAAGTAATATTAAAATAGTTGTTTCAATTTGATCCAAGGGACCCTGCTTTATCGACCACGTCAAATTGTCAAAGTAGTTTGGCATTTCCACGTCTTCCATTTTGACAGTAGCGCTGCGTTCGCACGAGTTTACGACTAAAAAATGTCGCTATCAGCTGTGTGTATAAATTACTGTGTCAATAACACAAGCAAATTCGTCACGTCGTAAACCACCCCGAACCCGCGTATAACAGTGCCGAATTTCCGCGTGGAAGTGCCGTGCGACCAGCATGTAAGCATGGGAGTTCGGGAAAATGTCCTTAACGGTCGTGGGAACGGTGAAAATAAGACCGTCGTGTTCACAGCTCCTGAAGGAAAATGCGGAGAGGATATCGGTGCTGTTTTCCGCCCAGCTGAGTGAAAAGCCATCCCAGGACGATCCGTCAGATGGGTACGKCGTGTACGATGTGAGGCTGCTGGCTCCCAGCGGAGCGGAGAAAAAAATCAGCGCGGATTTTGTAACCAGGTTACAGGTAGGATACGTTTATGTGCACAGTTTCATTCCCACCTGTGGTAGAGGCGCAAATCTGGGACGGTTCTTAAAAGTCCAAACGGATCTGGGTTAGAGATGGGTGAGGAACGGAGATGAACCAACCGTGTTGTGAGCAAAGAAAAGTTATGAGCTTTAGAACAAACGCAAACGCTGCGATTCTGGAAACTCGTTTGTTTACAGGTTCAAATTCTTCCGGCCTAGCTAGATATATTTCTTGCATATGCTTAGACAGAAGAGAAGTATTATTATTTTACTATTGGATGCAACTTTTCTGAACCTATCTTGTAGTAATATTTTCTCATTAGCATCATTTGTCCTTTGTAGAAAAACATGATTCGAAATCAAAAATTTAGCTTGCTATTATAAAAGCGTAGAAGAATCACATTACTTTTTTATCGTTAAGATTGAGTTTAAACGTGGAATTCTGAAATCTGTCTAAAACTCGGAGTGGTGTTTCAACTCTGAATTCGGTGTTTAAACTTCGAAAATAGGTAATAGTAGGCAGAACAGAGGGAACCAAGATTAGTTTAAGTTTTTTGGACAGTTGTAAAAAAACAACATATAAAGTGTCCCGCATTATGTAGGCAGCTCCCGGAATCTGAAAACGTGTAAAAAATAACACTAGGTCAGATCAGGTCAGGTCAGGTCAAAACAAAAGAATATACTCTTTGTTCGTGTGGCTAAAATTGTTAAGGTTACATTTTCACAGCTTAACTAATCATTTGTTTTTATCAACTTAATACATTACATCATTTGTTGTAAAAATTCTGAAATAATAGTAATGGAATATTCATTTAAATGAGTACGCTGACATGCATTTAAGCTGTAAAAATGTGAACCCTAATATTCAACTGCAATTTGTTCGGAAACGGTTAATTTTAGTGGCATGAAATTATACACTGGGGAGCATAACTACATACGAGGCATGTTTTTTAAGTAAGTACCGTTTTGGAATTAAAAAAAGACGTGCAAAGATATCGCAATAATTTTATCTTACATGAAAGCCTGTACCTTAATCTACTTTTCTACATAATTTCCGTGAACATTGAGGCACTTGTCATAACGTGGCACCAGTTTTTGAATACCCTCCTCATAAAATTCTGCCGCCTGACTTGTTAACTACTGTATCACAAATTTTTCGACTTCGTTATCGTCTTGAAGACGCTGACCACCCAGGTGTTTCTTCAAGTGCAGGAACAAATGGTAGTCGCTGGGCGCCAGATCAGGGCTGTATGGAGGATGATCTAGAGTTTCCCATTTAAAAGATTTGATGAGATCTTTGGTCCGATTAGCCACATGTGGACGGGCATTGTCATGCAGCAAAACTATACCCTTACTCAACTTGCCACGTCTTTTGTTCTGGATTGCACGACGCAGATTGTTCAATGTCTTACAATAAGACGCTGCATTGATTGTCTCATTACGAGGCAGAAACTCCACTAGCAATACTCCTTTTCTGTCCCAAAAAACTGTGCACATGATTTTCCGGGCAGAAATTGTTTGCTTAAACTTCACTTTTTTGGGTGATGATTGTTGATTGTTGTTTCGATTCTGGTGTGACGTAGGCCACCCATGTTTCGTCACCAGTAACAATTTGGTCTAAAAAATCTTCACCTTCATTGTGGTACCGCTCAAGGAAAGTCAATGCACTGCCTAAACGTTGGGTTTTGTGCAAATCCGTCAACATTTTCGGAACCCAACGTGAACATAATTTCCGGTAATTCAAGTTCTCGGTCACAATGCGATACAAAACACTACGAGAATATTGAGAAATGCAGTCGCACAATGATGAAATTGTAAAGCGTCTGTTTTCTCTCACCTTTTCGTTCACTTTCTGCACCAAATCTTCATTAACGACCGAAGGACGCCCACTCCGTTCTTCATCATGCACATTTGTGCTGCCATCTTTAAATGCTCTCACCCATTTCCTTACCATTCCATCACTCATAATGTTTTGTCCGTAAACTTCACAGATCTCACGATGAATATCGATCGGTTTTACGCTTTTAGCACTAACAGCCCGTACTTCACAATCGGCGGGACTCACGATTGTCGGAGGCATCTTAAACACTCAGTAAACAACGTATACAATGAAGAATCAAACTGTAATGGCGTCAGTGCGTAGACAAGAGATGTAGGTAACCAGCGCGCATGCGCGGAACGCCGACCGTAGCGCTGCGGCGGCGGAATCGCAAAACGGTACTTACTTAAAAAACTTGCCTCGTATATAGACCCATATTGAATTTTAAAATTTTCGTCGTCAAATGCAAACGTAAATTAGTGTAACTAACAAGAGGGGTAAAAGAAACGAAAATAATAAGAAATAGACTATTCATTTATTAACAGCTCCCGTATTTACATAAAATAATTTCACACAGAATTAAACAAATTTTAACAAATCTTCGTAAATTAATAATCGATTTGGCCTCCATTCTTCCTAGTTAGCTCAAAAATTCTAGAATTCATGCTTCCAACCAAATTATTTAATATTCTTGGTTCCAAATTGGCCCAAACTTCTTCTAATGAATTTTTGAGTTCATTTATGGTGGCATACATCCGCATATACATACTCGCCGAATTAAGATACCCTAAAGGTTTTCAATTGGGTTCATGTCAATACAACAAGAGGACCACTCTAACAATTTGACATTTTGGTTGGCAAACCAAGCCATCGACTCTCTACCGACATAAATCCTCCCATTATCTTGTTGGAAAATGAAATCTTGTTCGTAATTGTAATTAAATTTGTCTCAAGAACTTGAATGTACTCTCGACTGTTCATTCGTGTTGATGGGTAACCCATTGTTAAAACGCCTCAAATCCCGCCAATAATAATTGAAACCATCTGGACCATTAAGATTAATTTTTTTCATTAGAAAAGATAATCTGACATTTAAAAAAATAACAGGTTTAATTCGAGGTTAATTGTAAAGTTTTGGTAACAGTTTCCCAATTCCGATTCATATTCTCACAGGCAAATCTCAAAAGGGCTGTTTTATGGCGAGGAACAAGTCTCGGACATTTTCTTAGTTTTGGGCGTACCTACAATGTGTTCACTTTCCTTCAGAACCCTTCCTATAGTCCACTTTGAAACATGAATCCAGCACTCTTGGGAAATTCTATTTCGACATTTTAAAGTGTTATTCGCTATACCAATAATTCTTATTGCATTTTTTTCCTTAGGGGCACCTTTCTTGTTTGTGCCATACTGTTCAGGATTTCGCAAATAATTGGCGACTAAAGCTTTCTTCCCAAAAAGCCAAGATTTTATCTTTTTTCAATGTCACTCAGATACCTTCCACGAGGCATTTTTAACACAATTGTTACAACACAGTGACAGTCAATATTTAATAACAAAATATAACCATGTTTTTGACGTTCGATCACAGCCACTTGAAAGTTTTTTTAAGTGGCGCTATAGTTATGCAACACGCAAATTTTAGAAATAATTGCATTAAATTATGAAATTTATTAATAAATTACTTTAAATAGTCCAGTTCCTATTATTTTTATTTCTTTTATCCTAATGGGGTCGTCCCGCACATTAAAATTTGATAGTTTTAACCTATGCCTTTTATTGCTTACATCATAAATACTAGTGCCACGTATCTATTTTGCTTTCCGATTAATTCAACTCGTAACAAACCGCGGTAGAAAAATTACCCTGTTTCAAACATTTTCTTAAATCCGCCAACAACTACGCAAAAGGTTCCTAATTTCCGTCATGCGCACTGTTACAGCTTCCTAGGTTACTAGGTGCTCACTGTTGTCAGTTTTATAAATAGCCAGAGAAATACAAATAATGTAATGGGAGTGAGAGAGAGAGGGGCGAATGTATAACCGTCAACGTCAATATTATAATGTAAACATAGGAATAACCGGTAACTCTTCATCGGCAGTAGTATTCTTACAACACGGAACAAAACACTTCTTAACGTAAGCCATTCTGACATTTAAAAAACAACAGTCAGCGGTACTTTACCGTTTTCTTCCTAACCACAGCCAGAGATCGTCCTGACAGTTTCAAAATTTATCATATCGTCATACGAAAGTATACAAACTAAACATTATCAAGCTTCAAGCGTCGTTTAATTCCTCATAATAAAAACATTAGTGCTCAAGCAGATTCGATGGTTAAAGTGCTTTCGTATTTCAGCAAAAGGCCAGTGAATGCGCTTATTATATTGAACTGTTCATTATAGAATAAACTGACTGAAGGATGATTTAAGTTATTTTCACAAATACGCCTTAAGTTGACCTAATTATCAATGTCACAATGCCAGTTTACGAGTACATTCCTCACGGTATCACGAAAATTCGCCCACATTGGCAACGCGACGCAGTTCAAAAAATGTAAACAAATATTACTTGCAATGCCGCTAGAGCACTGGCTATTATTGGTGTTTCTCGGTTTCGTCAGCATGCGAACCTTTTACGTCATCTCCGTGGCGGAATATCGAGGCATTTGAAACGGATATTGAAAAATCCATACTTGCACATTTTTTTCTCGGCAAAGAAGAACCGAAAAAAATCGCAAAAAATGTCTTTGTGATTCAATTTTTATGTACATTTTAAATGTAAAATAAAAAAAATGTGGGAGTACCCCATTGTAAGTTACATTAAATTAAGTTTGCATTCGGCCAAGAAAAACTAATAATTCGAGATGGCGTTATAGTTGTTATGCTCCACGCAAATTTTATAAATTATGAAATTTATTAATAAATTATTTTAAATAGTCCAGTTCATATTATTTTTATTTCTTTTGTCCTTCTTGTAAGCGACATTACATTACCTTTGCATTTGGCCAAGAAAAGCTGATAATTCAAGGTGGGTCTATAGTTATGCTCCCCAGTTAATCAATCGGTCTAAGAGATATTTTTGAAAAACTGTTTTTCTTTCCCATGTTTAAGAGTCAATATCTCAGTAGATGCGCGTTATTTCAAAAAAAGTTATACTGTAAAGTATTGTTATTTTTACACCAATTTTCAGATTCCGAGAGGTTGCCTACATAATGCGGGACACCCTGTATACAATTTTGGACGTGTTGATACGTACTACTAAGATTTTGCCTTCAAAGCATTCCACTGTTTCGATTACTGCACCTGGTTTCACAAAATCATTTGTTTCACTGATACCATGGTATGGTCTATTATTGTTTTTAATATTTATCAACGATCTTCCTGAAATATTAAACTGGAAAATTTATGTATACTGCTAATTTGATGCTGCTTTTTAAGTAATTCTGTTAACGGTTGATTATGTCTTCAAAGTTCTATAGACTGTTTGTACGAATGGCGCATTAACAGTTAAGCCTTAATATTTGAATGCTGCTGCTGCTGCATTGTTTCATATAGGTATCAAATAGTGAATACCATTTCATCCTTACTTATTGAAAGATCTTTTTCGCTTGTTACTCTCATCGATAAAATCTCGTTAATCTTTTCCAGTAAAATAATAGCAAGCCTGAATGCAGTTTTGTTGACGAAGCAGTGCCGCATAAGACATCAACCTTACTACATTTGTTAGTAACTATTGGTTCTAACTAATTTTAATAAGATATGGAAAACGAATTTTGTTTTGCATGAAAAGAATTACAAATTTTGAAAAAACTTTCTGAATATGATGGAATAAGTAAAAAACCTTCTCTTCTCCGATTAGACTTAGCTGACGTAAATAATAAATAAATATAATATAATAGTCCCTTATTTCATTGTTAAGATGTTCTAAAAATTAAAAATTTGATGAGCACCTTTCGGCCATTTTGGGTTAGTTTTGGGCTTAGATCGACGGTTTTTGTAAGAATGCTCCAATAAAGAGGTTCATAGAACACATTTCTTCATTATGGAACACCCTGTATATGTCTTGTGAGATTCCGTAAATAATCATGCGTTTCTTGAAAGTGGCCAGAAGGATTCAGTCTATAATGGCGTGAAATCTTCTGCCGAAAAAATATGCTGAGGTCTAAAACTGAATACTAGCACTGAGTAAAACGTTTCGTTTAGTTTCGTTTGGATTGGCTTTTATCGCAAAAAATAGCTGTATCATAAAATGTTCCAAACTAATGTATGTACAAACTGGTATTTTTTGTTTTTTTTTCTAAATTAACCCATGCCGAAATGATTTTTTCAAAGTGAAGTGTACTTTCTCGGGTTCTCTTCAAAAAGGATGTTTTAATTCAATGGGAATACTATTTTCTGCTTTTGGGGAACTCCGGATTAGTTTTTGTATTTTAATTTCTGCGGACATTAGTACAAATGTTAAACCGCGTATGTGTAATAATTTATATGTACAAACTTTTTTGTAGTTGAAATCCCATTATAATTGATGCACGTTGGGAGTAAAATACATATGCGCGAAATTGATTCTCTTCAATTTTGGTCTCTTGATTTTGTTTCGTTACTCAATTTGCGCTTATAGCCGGCCTTAGTCAAGTAAACGCTTTTTTTTGCTGCGTAGTAATGTATTTATATTTTTTATTCATACTGAAATATTTCGCATTTTGAGACACCAAAATGCTTGATCCACCAGATAAGTTAAATTTTAAGACTTCGCAACCGAATATTTAGAACTTTCTGGTTAAAGATAACATTTTTGACACTTTCAAATTAAGAAAAATTTGTTCCATGGTGATCCATTGAAACAAACAAACAAAAAATAATCGAACGCTATTAAAAAATGTCGATGACGTTATAGTTAGAAAACAATACACGAACAAAAATTTCAGATCCGAAAAAAATTACATTCTAAAAAATAAGATTGTGCATGCAGCGATTGTTGTTTTGAGGAATTTATGCTATAATTTATGATATACTTTAATCATAAAACGCTATAAACATGTAATGGAATTTGATGTAGAAATTGCCATGAGCAGCTTTGTAGGTAACTGGTATAGACTTTCCAATACTCAACAACGATAACCATTCATGAAGAAATAGAGCAGTAAATTATATTTAAATGGCGTAAAACACCCGGGTATATTGTTCTGTGCTTTGTTAGCAGATATTTCACAGGTCACTGTCAATGGCATAAGAAGTCGGATCGAGAAAAACGGACACTATACTATGTCGAAAGAAAAGTAGTAATAAGTACCTAATAAATTCTAATGACTATTTTTTTAGGAAAAAAAAACTGGGCGATATTCATTATTTAATTGAAGAAATGGTTTATACAAGAATATTATGTATGCCATTAAATATATCAAAAAAGTAATTTTACATTTTTTACATTATGATACCAGAATATCACATTTAGACAAATTGTGAGGTAAACGTACAACATCGTTTCCTACAAAACAAACTATATAATTTACAATACTTTAATAAACGAATCTTTCCGTTTGCGCTACCTTAATCTGCATTTGACGTATTTTATACAGCTACAGCTACCTTACATACCATGAAGTTTCATTAATTCTATATTAAATAGTTAAATTATGTACAGGGTGCCCTATTTTCGTTGTAATTGTAGGGTATCTCGGTAACTATTAATGCTAGAGCGTTGCGGTTTCGACATTATTGTATTACTTTTTTGTTGCTAGTTGAACTGCACCATCGCCATTCTTGTATTATCTTTTGTTTTAAAGCCATAGCCAACCTTAGAAAAATGTAACATTTCTTCAGTTCTCAATATCTCAATTGCCTATATAGACACAAAAAAAACTGTTGAGACATTTTTTATAGATATTTTTATTCTGAATCCAGTGGCGTGTTCAGAATTTTTTTTAGAAGGTCACGTTTTAGAGATATAACACAAACTTGAATTTTTTTAAAATTGAAACCATAGTTGGCTTTGCTATGGTTGAAAAGAACTATTTTTTTCTGATTAAGAAAATGTATACATTGTTAGGTTTATCTTTAGTAATTTTGGTATTATTCCAATTTTTGTAATAATTTAATGAGATTTTACGTTTTTCGTCAAAATAGATGTAAATACATGATAAACAATGCATAGGTAGTTATCTCCAAATAAACAATCATTTTCATTAGTTACATGGCCTAATAGATCATCGATAAAAAAATGCATGAGCGCTCTTAGGAGTGTTATGTATGTATTCAAATATGCATATATTATTTTTAAAGGATTAAAATTTGTACTTAATAATATAAATTATATCGTGTGTTTTCTTATTCCATTGCCTCCTGGATGTAAACGTAAAATATGATTAGATTATTTAAAAAAAATGAATTATTCCAAAATTATTAAAAATAAACTTAACTATGTACACATTTTTAATCAGAAAAAAAAATAGGCCTTTTCAACCATAGCAAAGCCAATTATGGTTTACATTTAAAAATATGCAAGTTTCTGTTATATCTCAAAAATTTGACCTCCTAAAAAATTACGGGGTACGCCACTGGATGCAAAATAAAAATATCTATAGAAAATGGCTTTACAGTTTTTCTGTATCTGCATACTCAAGCGAGAAATTGAGAGCTAGRGAAATGTTACATTTTCCAAAAGTTGGCTATGGCTTTAAAACAAAAGACGATACAAAAATGGCGACGGTGCAGCTGAACTCAGAACAAAGAGTAATACAGTAATGTTGAAATAGTTACCGAGATACCCTACAATTACAACGAAAATGGGACACCTTGTACATTATCCCTTTACATAACCCGCAAGAAATACGACTGATGGTAATTACGGGTGGGTACTGTGTACATACATGGCTTTATGTTCCTTCATTCATACATCAAAAATATCATTCTTTATATCAATTCACTATAATATTACACTGCTAAAGAAGAACTATAAAAAAAATGTTTTGGAACACTTGGAAATCGCATAAGCGCAGTACGAAAATAAACATCTGGTAAACCACAAAAAGAAATACCAGCGTTGTGCTCTCCGTTAGTTAATACTTGTTAAATAGTAACACTTGAACCTCAGTCCCAGTCCAAAAAAAGTTGGAACTACGTTTTACAACACTAACGAACTGCTAGGAAAAAACGTTGCGAATTAAATGGATACTTGTTTAATTTAAAGGTTATTTTAAATATAGGATATTATTTATATAATTTGGGTTACTATCTGTACATCTACAAACACTGAAATATTCAGACATCTAAAATATACCAGTATATTTTTACAACAATAATTTTAATTCTAATATTCTTTTAGGAGTATTAGTTATATTCTGTATTAAACAAGATAGTTTATTTTTTTATAGTGTATGCTTCCTTTGATTACATATTAGAGCGGCGTTTTCTTCTCAAATATTTAAGTATAATTTAAAATACGTCGCTAACTTAAACGAAAATTTTAGCGATAGCATTATCGTGTTTTCGATTTGCTCTTGTATACAGGGTGTTGCAAATTAGTAGGTCAGTTAACCCTAGATTCTTGAGCCCAAATTTGACGATTTTGTTATTGGTAAATTTCTGAAAAACGCTTCATTAAAAAATACAGGGTGTCAAAGTTGAAATTTAAAAATCGTTTTTATTACTATATAATCCACTGTGTTTTGGAGGTATCGAGTTGGTACGAGTTTGTAGTATTTACATCTAAGTGTGAATAATTGTAAATTATTGTTAACATTACTATAAAAACAAATGAATATCGAATCTTTTATCCCCCCCAACTTTTTTGACGTGCGCCCATGAGAGAATAAATAATGATTTTCTTCTCGTAAATAAATGGTTAATATTATTGATATGATATTTTCCACTGTAGCATATAAAGTCAGATTATTGCCATATTGGAGCTCAAATTTTATGTTTTTTAAACATTTTTGTCGTCTATGTGTCTTTAATTTAATGCTTAAACCAATAGTTAACAAGTTTTTTAAGTAGGCTTGGAAAAGACATTTATTACATTTTGTACTAGAAAAAAAAATCCGCTGGTCTCATGGGCGCACGTCAAAAAAAATTCATTTGTTTTTATCGTAGTGTTAACAATAATTTAGGGGTACACTTAGATGTAAATACTACAAACTCGTACCAAATTTCAACTCGATACCTCCAAAACTGTGGATTATATCGTAAAAAAAGATTTTTAAATTTCAACTTTGACATCTTGTATTTTTTAAATGAAGCGTTTTCAGAAATTTAACAATAACAAAATCATCATATTTTGGCCTCAAGAATCTAGTATTAACGGGATGACCTACTAATTTGCRACACCCTGTATATAAAAATATAAGCAACTAAGTCAGTATCTAAAATATACCGCCAAATTTATACAACAATAATCTTAATTCGTATATTTATTTAGAAACGTTATTTATATTTCATACCTATTTAACAGGATAATTTATTTTTGTGAAACATTATTTTTTCTTCTAAAAAAAGAGTAAAACGGCGTTCCATAAAAAAACGCTATTGAACTGTATCGCCCAAATGCTTCTTCTCTCCATATACCCATCTCTAATACTGACCCGGAGCCCGTGAATCGGGGACACTTCCACTTTTACTTTTCCGAATCGAATCCGTTTTTGAATGTCGCCCCGTTCCATTTTTACGCACGCTGCCATTGTATCGCCGCCGTAATAATTTTTTCGATTTGTCGATTCATGAATGCGACAAGCCGGCTAATAAGTTGGCGGGTAGGCGAAATCGCCGTGCACCGGCAGTGGTTACCTATATAATACACATCGGAAAAGGCAACGTATTCGTTTTGCAGTGAAAGTTGATCAATTCGAAGGTTAGTATACATAAAAAGAAGCATCCTGGTCCGTGCCGCGATTTCTGCGATTGATTCGAACGCTGTTTCCGCATCGCGAAGATCGTGTTGCGTTTCGGCTACTGGAACTGCTGGAATCCTGGGCCTGGGAAGCCCCGGGAAATCAAGGTCGTCGCGTGAAATTTGATTGTTGCGTTTGGATCAATGGAGGCATCTGGAGATAGCTTTCTTATACACGGCCTTTTCTGACTTCAGAAGTGTCCTTGCTTTGTTTGTCAGACGATTACCAATTTCAAGCTTCCTGCTGTAATGGATATACAGGGTGATACAATTTTGGTTCTCTATATGAGAAACTAAACAGTAAGAAATAGAAAGAGTGTTAAATCGGGGCAAAGTTGCGCATTTTTAAGCCCTTTCAGAACCTGAAAAGAAATCCGATCTATCTGCTGACCGCTTTTATGCATAACCCAGAACTGTTTCCAAATAATAATGAGTTCTTTCAACAACACAAAGGAACAACCATGGGAAACAGTCTTTGCCCCTTTCTGGCAGGGTTCGCATGAAATACCCAACCCAAAAAATCCCACTGCGTTTTTTCGGGTTGGGCCCACTTGAAAAAACCCAAACCCACTGGGTTTTAAAAAAAATATGTAGGTTTTACAATATGACTGAATGGAGATAAGTGCATACATAACCTAAAATTTGAATTTAAAAACATATATTTTAGGTACAGACAACAAAACATAAACTGTGAAAGTAACAACATACATTGCACTCAAATATCAAGCAGAATTAACATAAATCGATACTTCTCGAATAAAGTATAAAATAGATGAGAAAAATCTAAAGTTCTTTGTGCCGCCTTTTTGTAACTGGTGCCACGCTACAATATGCACGGCGATAGTAGCTGAAGGCTGCCGATCAATCTCACACCACAGCTCCGAAATATGAGCTTTCTGCAACCTTAAAGTTAATAATCCCACAAAACACTACAGAATATGTTGAAAATACACACTCCCAGGCAAATTGATTTAATGGATAATTTCCATAAGCGCTCTGGATGCATGAATCATTTATAGAAACCCGGTATATGCAGCAAATATGATAGTTACCGACTGACCCAGAAAAATCCGAAAATCCCCGAAAAAACCTATTAAACCCTCATGGGCCCARGCGGGTTGGGTTTTTTCAAAGAAACTCGGGTTTTTTCGAACCCTGCTTTCTGGCAGACTTATTTTAAGGGTCGATTCGAAAGAGATTTCAAAAATAAAAACCAGTATTTCCCTCATGTATGGTTGCGTTACGTTGATGACGTTTTTGCCATCTATATATACAGGGTGTCCTATAACTAAAGGGCCAAACAGCAACAGAAGATAGCAGACTTAAAAATAAGTCATACAAGCTTAATTTGTTATAATAAAATATCAACGGTTAGAGATACAGGGTGATGAAAGTAAAAAATTATTTTAGAAATTTCGTGTTTTGAAAACGTTTAAGCGGATATGAATCACAACCACGGCCGCCCTCGTTCATTGCCTGTGAAATATCGAAATAAATGAAGTACAACTTTTTTCTTATTAAAGACCCCTTTTTAATAATTTGAGGTGAGGCGGTCAGAAATGTGGGAGACAAAAAAAATATGCGGGAATTAACCAAACTCATATTGTGTAAGTAGCGCCCTCTAGGAGGAATCCTATTATAACTAATTATGCAATCGTCTTTCTTGCTCTCAAAAACATAACTACATGAAATTTGATTCATATCCGCTTAACCATTTTCAAATCAGCGCCAATTTTCTAAAATAAATTTTTACTTTCATCACCTTGTATCTCTTTAACCGTGGATATTTTATTATGAGGAATTAAGCTTGAATGACCGTCTTATTTTTAAGTCTTCTATCTCCTGTTGGCCCTTTAGTTATAAGACGCCCTGTATATCATGCAGATCTAAATAGTAAGAAATTTTATAGGCGTGTAACTTTTTATGCTTTTTTTATTAAAACATACATGGTTGTGAAAATCTATCATTAAGATTTGAAGGTTGAAACATTTCTCGTGTCAGTTTGAGCTATTTCAAAACTCACATAATTTGTTGAAGTAGAATGAACCAGTTGAAGGAAAGTGATCGATGTCCAGTAATTGGCGAATTTTACATGGAACATTTTTTACAAGCAAAATGTTTCACTGTAAAACATTTTCGTAAACCGGGAATTCCATGACAAAGAGCGTATGATATTAGAAGTGCAAGGAAACCTCAAAAATGATTGAATACGGAAAAAAGGAAACTGGAATCAGAAGCTGTTGGTAAGGTCATTTAAGAAAACTAGGTCGAAAAGTTAAAATATCACATTCATATGTGAGAAGTATTCTTAAAGCAAAAAACATGATTCTCAGAAAACGGAAATCTGCATCCAAATATAGCCAAAAACAGTTAAAAGAGCAAAGAAGTAAACTGCGAAAATTGCGTGAAACTGATTTGAAATCTTCTAACGAAAATTTTGTTATCATCGACGATGAGTCTTACTTCACATTCAACGGCAATGATGTAGCGGGAAACAACACGTACCATTTTTAGGAGGGTAATCAAGTGCCCAATGCAGTAAAATTGAAACATCATGCCAAGTTTCAGAAGAAGGTTTTGGTATGGTTAGCATTCAGTTCAAAGGGAAGCTCCACTCCATATATAGTGTCTTCAGGACCAAGTATATAGTTAAATCTTCCAACACTTCAAACCCGTTTTTAAAAAGATTTATTTAAATGCAATATTACAAACTAATTATTTTAGCCACAACGAATAATCGATAAAGGGCTTGTTACTACTATCAACTACAATGCTAATCTAATGTCTAACTCTAACTGCCCGTGCGATGTTCGTCCCGGGTGTTGCACGTTCAAAACGCCAAGTCGGCAAGACTTGGAGGACGGTGACATCTTATCTTTTTCAATGTCACGGGAATGCATCTCCTAACTCCTCCCCCGTTTTGGTGTGAACGTCCGCGTTCACATTGGATTTTTGGGAAGTTTTGACGAAAATGATCTTCCTTGGCTTGCACAGCAGGTCCTGTAGTCTCGCTCGAAATTTGAGGGCTAGCACAGAAACAATTATTAAAATTAAAACAATTACAACGGTTAAAGTATAATGCGTGAATTGCATTAGAGGTTCCAAGTGAATTGGATGGTCCTGGAGTTCTTCAGCTTCCCGAAGTAGATCGGTTGGATTTTCCAAGTGCCGTAGTAATAGTCCTGATTGTCGGTGATAATTTAGGGACAGTTTCGAGATGTTATAGGTAGATATCTCGAAAAGCGGCATGGTGTTGTCAAAAGTTGAAGTACCGATAATTATTCGGCAACGGGAGCTCAGAATATTTGTTCCTTTCAAAATCCTCTTGTTTATTTGCCCATGGCAGTCTTCTAAAACTTCACTAAATTCCTTAGAGATCGTCAGAAGCTCCCTGTTCTTCAATAAGTGCGAGATTTGGTAGTCGTTGGTAATTTTGGTGGTGGTACAACCTTCGGTTTCTTGAAGTGTGCAATTTTCATAAGACGGTTCTTGTAAACATATTGCAAAAGGTTCCACGGCCTGACAATCTTCATCGGTCCAGTAATTAATGTTATTGATCTTGACTAGAAACCTTTTGGGTGGTATTATTGCAATATCTTGGTGATTGGGCAATGGATAAATTTGGGAATAGTTTGCGAGAGTGGGCTTCAGTATTGGTATTTTAAGGAGAAAAGTTATTGCCTGATTGGTTCCGATTACTACTAGTCTTGTCATTTGTAGAATTTTAAACAAATGTACGTTATCGAACGGTAATAATTGCTGATCGGCATAAATTTTGGTCAGATATTTATGGATTTCAATTAATTCGTTTGCTGTCATTAGTTCTAAATTTGGTGTTTCTGTCCAGGACATACTTATAGTTCTTTCAATCATTTGAAGCTTGCTTAATAAAATTTCGGATTGGTAAATTTCGTTTTGTAGTATGATACGAATTTCTTCCGCTTCACGTACGCTATTTAAATAGTTTTCTGTGTTTTGAATGTTTTGGGTTAAAATTTTTGAAATCTTCGTCATACCTTTTGGTCAAATGGTTTGCTAGCGAGGTCAACTTGTTAATTCGTATTAATTCGGAATTTTGGTTTTTATAAAGGTGATCTAAATTTTCATTAATGTTTTTCAAGTCGTCCTCATCGAGGTTGCCTGTTATGAATTTAATAGCTTTACCCAGAATGTTAACCAGTGCTCTTTTAGTTCTGTAATTGAATTTATTTATAAGATTGCTAATTTGAGTGATTTCGTTTAGTAATTGCTGATGTAAATTATTAGTCAATTTATCGATAGTGCTTCTTCTTCCTAATATTTGTGCGTTATTGACCAAAAGTGCGAAATTTTGCTCTATGTTTGTAACATTTAGATAAAATAAAAAGTTGTGATAGTGGTCCAGGACCTTTACCTGGTTTAAAGGTTCCTCGAAATATCCATTGCTCTTAATTGTTTTGACCTGAAGGGCCTGGAACGGCGGGATCTGAATGATCCACAATATCGGGAGTCTGTAAAGAAGATGTGTGTCTTAGTCTTTTTATTTTGCTAGCATGTGCTGTAGTTTGGTTTTGTTTTTGCGTTACGCCTATGAGTTTACTTTGACTTTGGTCGTTAACAAGTATCTTTTCGTATGGAGGGTCTACTTTACGGGGTCTATTTCTTTTTAAATAGATTTCTTTATTAATTAAATCAGGGGGATCACTCCGATTTTCGTTCCTTTTGTCCAAAGTATGCTGCGCTTTTTCTTTATTTTTCAAATAAACTTGGTCGTAGAAAGGTAAAATTTCTCGTTTTCGCTTTTCATTATACTGTTCGTAAACTGTCATACTTATGTCGAACTCGGGTAATTTTTCGTACGGACCGTAAAGTAAATTAAAGGGTGAGAACCCTGTCGATGAGTGTATGGATTGATTGTAAATAACTACAGCGGATATCATTAAATTACATGGTTGTTCATTAGGGTTTTTAAGTTTTAGAACTCTTAATTTTTCTATAATCGTGGAATGAAAACGTTCAATAGGCGAATTAGAATTTGGGTTGTTAACTGTCGTGAAATGAAGCTCAATTTTGTGCAATTTACAAAATTCTTTAAATGTGTTATTTTGGAATTCTTTTCCTTCGTCGCATACTATCTTTTGTGGTACGTTATGGTGAGATATGTAGTGCCTTAATTTATTAAGAACTGTTAAGGCAGTGCCGTCCTTAATTAAATACGCTTGTCCGTAACGCGAGAACAGATCTATTATGGTAAGAAATTTTGACTTTGAGAAAGAAAATGTGTCGATGTGGACTACTTCGAAGGGTCTTTTAGCTAAAAGGGGACCTGAAAGTTTTAAGTTGTAAGGGTGTCTCTCGTATTTTGCCTGTAAGCAGATGTCACATAAATTAATTACATCCGTAATGGTTTGTTTCATATTCGTCCAGTAATATTTCTGTTTTAGGTGATTGTAGGTTTCGTTTATTCCATTATGAGTGCGTTCATGATATTCAGTTACGATTTCTTTTTGAATTTCAGAATTTGTTACGTCTTTACAGCAATTGTTACTTATAAAAATCTTAATAGAATAATTAAACAGTTTCTTACACAATTTAGCGAAATGAGCTCTTAGTGAGCTATCAGTAAAATAGATACAGTACGACTGATCTGGTTTAAAAATTTCTTTCATCAATCTTGTAAAATCTTCGTCTTGCGCGTTAATTCTGATAGTTATATTATAATTATTTTTATTAAAGGGTTTTGTGTATTTACAGAGATATTGCTCACCTGGGCGTATTATGATTCTATTGGGAAAGACGTTTATAGGTTGTTCTGTAATAGGTAGAATTTTCCCGCCGTCCTCATCTACTGAGTGTGCGGTTCCTAAGCTTTCAGATTCATTGAATATTAAATTTTCCAAGCTGTTTAATGCATTATCGTCAAGGGGCGGTACTTCGTTTAATTCCGCTAATTGGGAATTAACGATTTGTTCAATTTCGTCTTCTGTGATACTGGGTACTTCTGCGATATTAGCAATCATGGATTCGGTGTCGTCGGAATCGTTATTATTGATTTCTATTCTCGAAAGGGCATCCGCTACTTTGTTTTCTTTACCTTTAGTGTGARTTATTTGAAAGTCATACTCGTCCAMTTTTAATTTCCATCGAATGAGGCGTGAATTTGGTTCCTTTATTTTATAAAGCCAGACAAGAGGATTATGATCGGTCTCAATAATAAAATGTTGTCCAAATAAATATGGCCGAAAATGTTTTGTCGAATCGAGTATTGCCAGCAGTTCCTTCTCTATTGTGGAGTAATTCCGCTCCGCCGAATTCAAAGTGCGCGAGTAATATGCTATGGGCCTATTTGACTGAGATAAAACTCCAGCTATTGCAATATCGGAAGCATCAGTTGTTAATTTGAATTGTTTATTGAAGTCAGGATAAGCCAAAATAGGTGCGTTTATTAAAAGTTCCTTGCATTGTTCGAAAGCCGAAATATAATCTTGGTCATTAATATTGATTTTTGCTCCCTTTTTCAAGCATTTTGTGAGAGGTGAGACTATTTTCGCGAAGTTTGAAATAAATCTACGGTAAAAACCTATCAATCCCAAAAACGATTTGATTTCTTTTGTAGATTTAGGAATTGGAAATTTTTCTATCGCCTCGATTTTAGAGGGATTCGGCTTTATGCCGTCGGGCGTTATGACATGGCCTAAAAACGCGACGTCTTTTCGAAGAAACTCGGACTTATCGAGTTGGACCTTTAAATTAAATTTTCTCATTTTCTCAAAAATTAATTTTAAGTGGATCAGATGCTCTTGGAGTGATTTTGAAAATATTACAATGTCGTCCATGTAGACGAAACAGAATTTATGTAAATATTCTCGGAGGACATTGTCCATTACACGCTGAAATGTGCTAGGTGAATTTCTCAAACCGAATGGCATCCTAACATACTCGTAATGCCCGCTATTTACCGAAAATGCTGTTTTTTCTACCGAATTGGGGTGCATCTCGATTTGATGGAATCCCTGGGCAAGATCGAGGGTTGTAAAGTAAGAACACTTTCCTAGGTTGTCTAAGATCTCGTCGATGCGGGGCAAGGGGTATTTATCAGTAACAGTCTTTTCGTTCAATTTCCGAAAGTCAACGACCATCCTAAATTTCTTTTTACCGGACGCGTCGGTCTTTTTCGGTACAATCCAGACGGGCGCGCTATATGGCGAAATCGATGGACGGATGATTTTATTGTCTAATAATTTTTCGATTTGATTTTTAATTTCTAATTTCATGGCATGTGGGTGTCGAAAAGATTTTACATAGACAGGTTCTTCATCTGTTGTCCTAATTTCGTGTTTTACAGCGTTGCTAAAAGTTAAGTCGCTACTCTCATTATAAAATATATCCTTAAATTGCATGCAAAGCTTTATAATTTTGTTTTGTTCTTCCTTGTTTAGATGGGAAATCCTAAGGTGATCCAAAAGTTTAAAATTTTGACAATTTTGAGGCGGATTTGCAACGTCGTGTTCTAGTAGAGGCATTACTTCAATTCGTTCGGAAAAATTAATTTCTACATCTGTCTGTTGATCTATTGGTAATATACAAAAACCTTTTTTCGCAGTTGTTATTGATTCGGGTATCGATAAATTTTCATTAATTTTTAATTCTGGAAAGACAATATCGCCATTATCGATAGTCACTGGAATTTTAACAAAATTATTTACGTTCAGTTTTATGGGCTTTAACTTTTTACTAGTATATTCGAGGTGAAATGGCAGGCTAATATTGCAAATTTCTAAGGTATTAGTTTTATAATCAATTTTAGCGCCCAATTTTCGTAAATCGGAACTACCAAGTAAAGCGTCAAATTTCTCGTGCCAATCCACTACATGAAAATGAATCGGTTCTTTTAGGCCTATTTCTTTAAACAAGGGAATGCTTATGTTATTTTCGCAATAAATTTTGCTCCCTAAACCAGATACTACAAACGGCTTGTTGTAAATAAAATCTGAAAATTTTTCGAAAGCAGGTTGACTATTAATTACAGAATTTGATGCGCCGGAGTCTATTAAAATTTTTAAGTCAATATGAGGTAAATAAATAAATGGAAGTTTTGGCTTTATTTTTATGGAATTTAAATCAATTAATTTGAGGTCTCCGAGGCTTGTATCTGAAAATTTTCTGGATCTTCCGCGTAAAATTCGTCATCAGCTTGGTCTGCGCCGTTTTCAGGGCAGAAATTATTTTCATTGTAACTATCTTCAGCGAGGTCGGCAGATTCTACGTTAAACAGCTCTTCGGATATAAAGTTTGGTTTTTGTTGATAATTTTGAACTGGTATTTGTTGTGTTCTGACCCGACTTTGGACAGACATCGGGGTTGGATTTGGAAAACTGCTTGGACCGGGCCTATTTGCAAACGTTTGTTTATTTGGAAATTGTCTTTGTAATGGCTGAGTGGATCTATTTAGTGGGCTTCTGAATCCCGGATTAGAATTTTGATGAGGGAATGGGCGATTTTGGAAATTGTTCGAATTTTGATTATGAGAATTATTTTGAATGCGGGCTTGAACCGGAACATGTGGAATTTGGGGTCTTTTTGGAATATCTTGTGATTTTCGGAGAAATTCACAGTATTCCCACTCCTGTTTCCTGTTATCATAAAATTGGCATTTATTTATACATTCTTCGACAGAATTTAGTTGAAAGTGGCTAATGTAGCTTCTATAGGGTTCAACAAGACCAATTTGGAAAGTTTTCAGCGCAAGTTTATCGTAATTGGCGAGCTTGTATTTTAATTCCAAGGGATCTGTTACATTTAGTGACACGTATTGCAATAGATCATTACAACACTTAAGTAGTCTACCGTAATAGTCTAAGTAAGATTCATTTCGCTTTTGTACACAGTGGCTTAAGGCCGCGCAAAGTAATTCTTCGCTTCTCTGGTCGCCGTATTTACGCAGCAGAGAAGATCGAATATCCTCCCATTCTATCGCGTTTTGGAACGAAATAAAATCTCTAGCGTCTCCTTTTACTTTATTTCTAATGGAAACGTTTACTAAATATTTTACATCAACAGCGATTCGTCCATTTAAATGATTTATTAGATTATCTACTTCACTTATGAAGATCGATAAATTTTTGCCTGGGTAATATTCTGGGATAGCATCCAATAAAAGTCGAATTTCACTCATTTCGACAGGTACGACTTGAGTCTGAACCTGATGAACATCAACGTTTTCTGGTAAACTCATGTTTGTATTGACAATTCCGGCTAATTGGGGATCTTTCAAAATTTTACGCTTTTGTCTATAAAAATCTACTTGTTGTCTTAACTGAGCTAAGTCTAATGAATCTATGTCGTCAGCGATTATTTCTGCTTCGCTTTCCGAAGAAGAGTCAAACATTTAAATATAAAATTCAAGCAGTAACTTAACACTATTGATAGGAAAAAACAAAGGACTTACGTCACCAAGATTTGCATCCTATAGTGGGCTCGTTCTTAGATGTATTTCCAATCAGCGGTTGGTTCGTTGGGAAGAATATCGCATAAGGACTTGAAAGCCGCCTGAATCTCTGTAGCTTCGCCGAAGACAGAAGTCACTTCCGTGGGTCAATCTTCACCAATGGATTTTACAGAGTCAGTTGCGATATCCTGTTCGCAGCGCCAGTTAAATCTTCCAACACTTCAAACCCGTTTTTAAAAAGATTTATTTAAATGCAATATTACAAACTAATTATTTTAGCCACAACGAATAATCGATAAAGGGCTTGTTACTACTATCAACTACAATGCTAATCTAATGTCTAACTCTAACTGCCCGTGCGATGTTCGTCCCGGGTGTTGCACGTTCAAAACGCCAAGTCGGCAAGACTTGGAGGACGGTGACATCTTATCTTTTTCAATGTCACGGGAATGCATCTCCTAACTATATGAATGCGATAGAAAAAGACTAGTTCCCTTCATCAACAAATTTCATAATGACGGCAAATATATCTTTTGTCCAGACGTGGCAATAGCTCATTATGACACTCAAACAGTTGAGACTTTTCGCCAAGAGCATATAAAATATATTCCGCGTGTAGATAATGTTCCTAATGTACAATAATTGAAAGCCATTGAGATTTTGGGTCCTACTAAAACAAAGGTATACGCCGGACGGTGGGGAGCAAAAACAAATGAAGAACTACGGCGAAGAATTCTTAGCAAACTTAGCTATTATAAAAATAACATTTTCCAATATTAATGGCTATTAGAATTTTTACAAAAGAGAGATTAACGGCTGATTATGAGACACACATTCCAGGAAAATATATGGGGGGTGTAAAAGAAAACGAACAATACAGAAGAAGGACTAATCAAGAGCTGTATGAATTGTTTGCTAGCCCTACTATCATCCAATATGTGAGGGCACAACGAATAAGGTGGCTGGGTCATGTATACAGAATGGGTCTTGGAAGATTACCAAAAAAGCTTCTAGAGGAAAAAACAATAACAAGGAAACAACGTGGAAGGCCAAAGAGAAAATGGATAGAGTGTGTAATGGAGGATGTCCAAAGACTGGGAATTACGAATTGGAAGACAAAGGCAGGAAACAGAAAGGAATGGAAACAGATAGTAGGACAAGCCATGGGCCTACAAGGCCTGAAGAGCTGATTTATATATACCAGGTGATTTTTTGAAAACTTCACACCTTAAATAACTTTAAATAGAGGAAAAATTTAAAGTTTTGCAAAAACAGGTAAACTTTTGTTTGCAGGGGGACAACTTTTGAGATAACTTTTTAATGGATAGCGCTTACCCTCTTAGCGGGGTAGATACCCCTTCAAAAATTTTAAATGAAACTACCCATCTTACGATACATCATTTAAAAGCTTATTACACAAGGAGTCTTGCCATGTAATTAGTTTTACTATTTTTTACCCATTGACGGGGTAGTGGGTCAAAAAGTGCATTGTAGCAAGTGGCTTATAAAATGGAATATTTTGGACTTTTTTTAACAAATTTTATTGTCTTGCAGTTACAATAAAAATTGTCCTTACTTAAGCCTAAAAAAACTTATAAAAATAATTGTTACACCTAAGCAAAATGCCAAAAATACTTAAAATTTTCTTTCGACATTACTTGATATTGCAACTCGACAGTTTATACTGAATTGGCTAAATAATTATCTACTTTGTGTTTCCAATTTTTTGTTTCAACTTTTTGGCCACTTCTTTGGCACGACCATCTTTTTGTTCACATTCCTTTTTATAAATCGCGTGAAATTTTAAAGTGAGAGTCCAAGTGATAATGGTTTATTCAACTGCCGAAAGGCTAGAAATAATTTTTATTTACGGTACTGAGCATAGCTGTGCTCGTGCGTCAGCAAGGGTGTTTAACGAACGGCACCCCGATAAAAATGTTGACGCTAGGTACATTCTCGATACCGTGCAGAAATTTCAAGACACTGGATCTGTAGTAAACAAAAAAGGGCAGGGAGTAGAGTCGTTGATGAAATGGCCCAACTTGAAGTACTTGGTCATTTTGCAATGGATCCAACTAGCTCTTTGCGTAACGTTTCTACAGCCACTGGACTTTCTTATTCATCTGTAAGGAAAGTTACAAAACTGCACAAATTCCATCCCTATAAGATGAAAACTCGCCAGGAACTCGGCGAAGATGACTTCGATAGAAGACTGCAATTTTGCGAAATTATGACAGAAAAGATTATAGTAAATCCAAATCTAATAAAAAAATCTGCTTCAGTGATGAATGCAATTTTTTTTGAACGGCTCTGTAAATAAACATAACGTCAGGTACTGGAGTGACGAAAATCCTTATATTTTTCGAGAAGGTCATACACAAGTTTCTCAGAAGCTGAACGTCTGGGCTGGAATACTTGGCAACGCAATTGTAGTTCCAATTTTCATTGATGGAACGCTAAATGGGGGAATGTATTTAGAATTACTTGATCACGTTATTGATCCTTTAATCACAGAGCAATTAGAAAACCAACGTGACCCTGAAGGAAATCCAATGTTTGATGAATACGAATTGTTTTACCAACATGATGGAGCCCCACCGCTTTACGCCATTAATGTGCGAAATTGGTTAAATCATAGATTTCCTCTTCACTGGATTGGTAGGCGTGGAACAATTGAATGGCCGCCACTATCACCCGATTTGACTGCTTTAGATTTCTTTCTATGGGGTCATTTAAAATCTGTGGTTTACAAAACACAACCTACTAGCCTGGACGGTCTGCGAGAAAGAATTATTAACGAGTGCAGGAGGATACAACCTGAAACTTTCCGAAAAGTGCAGCAGGAGTTCAAGAACCGTCTGTGTTATTGTATGGAAAGAGGTGGTGCACATTTTGAGAATCTATTGTAAGGTTTGAATTTCTCTGGTTTTGTTCACACTGTTTTTGGAGTTACAAATAAATAATTTTTCTTTTTCGTGGACATGGACTTTCTAAAAAATTACATGATAAATACTTTAATGTTAATAATAATGTTAAAAGAAAATTTTCAGTATTCTGGGAGTTTTTTTTAAGTGTCATATTTTTTACAAGTGTTTGTTTAAATTTTGGGTTCTCGTAAGGACAAATTTTATTTCCGCTCTAAAATAAAATACATTTTGTTGAAAAGAGTCCAAAATATTCAATTTAATAAGCAACCTGTTTCGTAGTCACTATTAATCTATTACCCCGTCAATAAGTTAAACGTGGTAAAACTAATTACATGGCCAGACTCTTTGTGAAATAAGCTTTCAAATGATGTATCACAAGATGGATAGTTCCATTTAAAATTTTTAAAGGGGTGTCTTCCCTGCTCAGAGAGTAAGCGCTATCCATTAAAAACTTATCTCAAAAGTTGTCCCCCTGCAAACAAAAGTTTACCTGTTTTTCCAAATTTTTAAATTTTTGCTATATTTAAAGTTATTTAAGGTGTGAAATTTCAAAAAATCACCCTGTATAATGTACAATAATTGAAACCCATTGAGATTTTGGGTCCTACTAAAACAAAGGTATACGCCGGACGGTGGGGAGCAAAAACAAATGAAGAACTACGGCGAAGAATTCTTAGCAAACTTAGCTATTATAAAAAGAACATTTTCCAATATTAATGGCTATTAGAATTTTTACAAAAGAGAGATTAACGGCTGATTATGGGACGGATTATGTTTTAAAATAATTATTAATCTTTTTGTGAATGCTATTTTTAATTAGTTTCCTAACCAGTAATTTTTTTATTTACACTCCCTTACATTCAGGTTTCAGAAGCGTTAATTTCACTATGGAAAAAGAAGAACAATGAAGTCTTCCGGTTTTAGATGTATTCGTGTCTAGAAAGAGCAACAAAGAAATAAAGTTTAATGTGTACAGAAAAATACAATACATAATAAATACATACATAGTATGACATCAGCATGAGGATTCGTTAAAACATAACATAAACATTAGTTACAATGATGCTAAATTCTCACGAAAATAAGACAAGAAAGCCTATTGTGCGTTTTCAACATGGTGGCAGTCCTGCGGAACATGTTATACTTTTTATTTCATAGTGAAATTCTGTAATCTTACAATTGTGTGTGTTTAATGTCATCTTGATAAAATATTGTAGAAATGAAGTAGGATTACATTTTATAGATAAAAGAAGCAATATAACACAAAGAAGAATCTACTAACTTTATACATTTTATTCATAATTATAAAATCCAGTAGGTAATTTGGATGTTAGCTGAGCATATGTGACGTATTGTAAAGTCCCGGTCTAATAAGAATTTACTAGAATCCCACCTAGTGTTTCGCAGAATACTTGTACCACCTACGTACGCAAGCCACGTCGATTTGTTTTGTAATGAAGGTTGTTACACTTCAGGTAGTGGAACTTTTGCATCTGATTAAAGTTTCAGGCCATATTCTGCAAATGTGTTGCGGTATTCCCAATTAATGCACTCGATGGAAACTTTGAAGCACCTGGTTGTAGACACCTTACACTTGTCTGAATGACTGATAAACATATTTATACGCATAGCTATTGATATGCGTAATACGATGCAGATAGCGAATCAGGTGATTTTAGACGAAGTCCAAGTAAGGTAACTTGACATGTGTTTTAATAAACGGGATATCAGATCGACATTTCGACGTATTGTTTTAGCGGAATTATAATTATTGATTTTGTAATGACGGTGACGTTATGGACAACAGATCCGTTTGTGTGGCAAGAAATTACAATACATTTATATTTTTTGTCTTTCAGCACTGGTAGAGTTAGGGTCATAATTTTAACACAAAAGGCATTATTTTAAGTGTAACATGTACCACGTTAATTAGTTAAAAATGCAAGGCTGGTGAAATTTGCATAATTCAATTCAAACAAATGAATCAGGTTGTCTTTAAGTCTTTTTATTCGTAAAATAAATAAATAAACAAACTGTGATCGTCTACCGATCTAACCGACCCATATGTTGAAAAGTAAAATATTTGATTGTTTTAGTTGTAAAGTCAAGACAAATATGTTTCGCTGTTGTTACAGCTCGTGAATGCAGGTTAGGTCTAATTTTGATTACATCTTTATTTGAAGACAATCAATCTGAGCAGAATTGGGTATTATCACTTTTTTTGAAAATTACGTAAAATGAATCTTGAAGTGCATATATATCGTACGCCATTTTAAAAAACAACCAAAAAATATTTGTAGGTAGAGAATTTCAGGTCTGAAATACGAATCTTAGAAGTCACCGCCAAAACGCTTCTATTCAAGGTTATTCAACTCGTGACGTCAAGTGTCATGTAAACATTACCGAGGAGCGTGTTGTTTAATGGTGTAGTATCATTCTTGTATTGGAAAAGCTTTTGTGTTGTGTTTATTGAAAGGACGGTGTAAGAGGTCGCACCAAAAAGTGATTTGTGTATATAGTCTTACAAGCATCTATTATGTATGGAAAACAAGACAAATGTTGTTTTGTACATGGTTTTAAAAGTACTTCAGTCAGTACAGCTAACAAAATATTTGTAACCGTTCCTCGAGATTATCAAAGTATGAAAAAGTTGTTTAAGGCTCCTAGGCGTGATATGCCGAAATCGCAAAGTTTGTTTTTCTGTTGTGAAGATCATCTTAATTCTTACTGTAAGTTTTATAATTCTTTTTGGGGTTATAAGTGTTTACCATTCAGTTTCCATTTTGTTACAGCTTGAAGAGGATATGAAAAATTATATGCGTTTCAAGTTGATAGAATGAAATGTTATAATAAAGAACGACGTTGTTCCCCATATATTCGACTGTTAGCCAGACCGAAAACGAGCCGCAAGAGCCCCGAAAATAAATGGCAATGTATATTTATTCTGACCTCTAAAATAAATGTCAAGTTTAGGGTACGTTTTTGATTCTTAAATTTTTATGTTTACAAATAGTATGTTTCCAACAACCCACTGTGATCAAATTATCAATGCTACGTTAATTTGATAAAAAGTTCACTTATGCTGTTGCTTGTTGCTTTTACGTTCCTTATCTCTGCCGCGTTGAACCGTTCGTCGCTGTGCACAAATTCCATAACAATGAACATGCCTTCAGAAGTCATAACTCATAAGTATTTCACTTTTTCTTGGCGTATTTTAATTCACTTGTCACAAAATGAACGCAAACAACAAACTGATAAATTGACGGGCTGAATCTGACGCGTGACGTGCTGACCCCAGATATAAACAAGCGGCCATTTACAAGACACCTGACGTCACGGCCAATATGTTCGCGTTTTGGCGGTCTCTTTAAATATTCACATTTTTAATATTAAAGATACACCTTACGATCAATTTTTTCGAATTTATAAGCTGTCATAGCTGTTTTGTGGATTAGATGATACCTATTAATATGCAATTTAATAAAATATAAATACATGGCAAATACCCAATTATAACACGCATTCTCTAATACAATTACTGCATTGTCTGGAAGCTTTTGCAGCAGTTTATTCTGAAACCAATTTTCAAAAACTTCACCTCGTATATTTTCATAGTATTCTATCTTCGCGTCCTTCATATTTGTAGCAGTTAGAAATACTGCATCTTCCACCCATCCGCAACACGCATTTGCTACTCTTATCGCACCAACCTTTTTTACAGTGTCATGGATGTCCTACTAAGTTTCGTCGACATATATGATTGCTGCATCTTCATCTCAATTTTTTTTAATTTGGTTTAAATAATTTACTCGCCATTCCGAAATTTGTGGAGATTCCATAAGCACTTGGCGTTTATTAATTTTCTTGTATTAATAAAAAATACGTTAATTTTTAGTTCAGTTTTAATTTTCTTGTGTAATTTTTGTATGCCTCATAAATCATACGTCGTATTAAATTTGCGTGATCATGTTTGAAAACCCTCGACGAGTCAACTCTTTTCGCACTTTTCTGTCCTGACTTCCATTTACAGCTATACAGGGTGATTCAGGAGGAAGTGATAATATTTTAGGAAATGGCAGTATTCACAATTCTGAACAAAAAACGTCGACTTATACCCTAAAGTGCTCCGTTTCGGAGATACAACCCTTAGAAGTTGTAATTAAAAAAAAACTTTTTCTGAAATATCTAAGTAATCTAGAAATATTCAAATTTGATATTCCAGAAATCATCGTAGCTATAGAAAGGCCTGATTTCAGACACATTTTAATTTTCTTACATTCACTGAGGGGTAGAAAACCTAAGGGTGGTTACACTTTTCTTCTCAATAACTTTTCATCCCCTAGTGGTTTCACGGTTCTATCTATTCTATTCTATTCTATTCTATCATTCTTCTTGCACAAAAGAGTTACTCTTTTTGTATATCGATAAGATTAACCGTTTTCGAGATAAACGACATTTTATTCGAACAGGCTTAACCAGAGATGGGATATTCGAATCACATCAGCAATGCTATGACAAATGAAATAAACGATATTACTTTGACAATTGGGTATTATCACTTTTTTGAAAATTACGTAAAATGAATCTTGAAGTGCATATATATCGTACGCCATGTTAAAAAAAAACAAAAAAAATATTTGTTGGTAGAGAATTTAAGGTCTGAAATTCGAATCTTATGAGTCACCGCCAAAACACTTCTATCCAAGGTCATTCAACTCGTGACGTCAAGTGTCATGTAAACATTACCGAGGAGCGTGCTGTTTAATGGTGTAGTATCATTCTTGTATTGGAAAAGCTTTTGTGTGGTGTTTATTGAAAGGACGGTGTAAGAGGTCGCACCAAAAAGTGATTTGTGTAGTTTTACAAACATCTATTTATGTATGGAAAACAAAACAAGTGTTGTATTGTACATGGTTATAAAAGTACTTTAGTCAGTACAGCTAAAAAAATTTTTGTAGCCGTTCCTCGAGATTATCAACATATGAATAAGTTGTTTAAGGCGCCTAGACGTGATATGCCGAAATCGCAAAGTTTGTTTTTCTGTTGTGAAGATCATCTTAATTCTTACTGTAAGTCTTATTATTCTTTTTGTGGTTATAAGTGTTTACCATTCAGTTTCCATTTTCTTGTAGCTTGAAGGGGATATGAAAAATTATATGCGTTTAAAGTTGATAGAGGGAAATGTTATAATAAAGAACGACGTTGTTCCCCACATATTCGACTGACCGGAAACGAGCCGCAAGAGCTTCGAAAATAAATGGCAATTTATATTTATTCTGACCTCTAAAATAAATGTCAAGTTTAGGGTACATTTTTGATTCTTACATTTTTAAGTTTACAAATAGTATGTTTCCAACAACTCACTTTTGATCAAATTATCAATGCTACGTTAATTTGATAGAAATTTTTCTTATTGTATTTAGTTGTGGGTTCTGGCTCCTTATTTTTATAAATTAAAGACACGTTTTCTAATAATATGACGTTTCGACCTATAATTTAGGTCTTTGTCGAATATTTTTATTTTGAATCTTCATAAAAAGACCTAAATTCTAGGTCGAAACGTCATATTATTAGAAAACGTGTCTTTAATTTATAAAAATAAGGAGCCAGAACCCACAACTAAATACAATAAGAAAAATTAACACCCAAAGGACTCCACAAATAAACACCAACAACTATTTGATAGAAAGTTCACTTATGCTGTTGCTTTTACGTTCCTCATCTCCGCCGCGTTGAACCGCTCGTCGCTGTATACAAATTCCATAACAATGAACGTGCCTTCAGAAGTAATAACTCATAAGTATTTCTCGTTTTCTTGGCGTATTTTAATCCGCTTGTCACAAAATCAACGCAAACAACAAACTGATAAATTGACGGGCTGAGGCTGACGCGTGACGCGCTGACCCCAGATGTAAACAAGCGGCCATTTACAAGACMCGTGACGTCACGGCCAATATGTTCGCGTTTTGGCGGTCCCTTTAAATATTCACATTTTTAATATTTTAAATACACCTTACGATCCATTTTTTCGAATTTATAAGCTGTCACAGCTGTTTGGTGGATTAGATGCTATCTATTAATATGCAATTTAACAAAATATAAATACATGGCAAATACCCAATTAAGTAAAATTTTTCAGATCCCGGTTTACAGTCAATCATGCCTAGTCTGTTTACACACGAATATGAATATGCCGATATGGTATTTGTGTTTGGTGTGGGCTGAAAACACTTTCCATATTCTTTAGAGCCAGATGATGCATTCCGTTGGTAAAAACCACACAAATACCATCTTGGCATATTTAGCGCATATTCACTAGACATGATTGACTGTAAATTGGAATATTAATAAATTTTACTTAATTGTGACAGTATATATCGTTTGTTTCATTTGTCATAGTCTTCGTGATTCTTATCGACATACAAAAGGAGTAACTCTCTTGTGCAAGAAGAATGATAGATTTCAAAAATGAGGTTAGAACCGTGACCACTAGGGGATGAAAAGTTATTGAGAAGAAAAGTCTACTACCCTTAGGTTTTCTTCACCTCAGTAAATAAAAAAATGGAAATGTGTCTGAAATCAGGGCCTTCTAGAGCTACGACGATTTCCGGAATTTTAAATTTGAATATTTCTAGATTACTTAGCTATTTCAGAAAAAGTGTTTTTTTTTAATTACAACTTCTAAGGGTTGTATCTCTGAAACGGAGCGCTTTAGGGTATACGTCGATATCGGTTTTCTGTTCAGAATTGTGAATACTACTATTTCCAAAAATACTGTCACTTTCTCCTGAATCACCTTGTATATATTTCTCAGAGTTGATTGTGAAATTTTTGTCATTCTACTGGTTTTTGCGATAGCCCCACTTTCTCCCTTTGCATTTTTTATATATTCATAAACATTCAAAACGATTTGTTTAGCTACGGGTGGTAAATGATTATGATTCCGTTTAATGAGATTTGATTCTTTGGGTACATCATTTTCAACGTTATTATCAAAAACACCTTCCGCCATTTCGACTTCTTCTACGCTGATTTCTCCTTCTTGTGGATGAAAAACATCCACCCCATGTACATTTTTTTCATTTAATTTGTAGTGTTTTCCCAAAATATTGCTATTTTAAAACATACCTTACGTAACGCGATAAAATGTATAGTTTTGAAAGAAACTGTTTTGTTGAGAAATTATACACCTAATAACAGGTAACAAATGAAAAATACGGGAAAATACAAGAACTCACTGGTTGACACACGAAAGAAATTGGGAAAAGGAGTTAGAAGAGACTAATTAGATTGATAGGTATAAATATTTTTCAGAAAGTTTGTCGATGCATTTCAGGAATTAAAGGTCTTTATACATATTTTCTTAGAACATAATTAAAATTAGGTTTCAGGTAAAAAAATGCGTTCCTTTTTCTGAAAAAAATGAACATCAGAAAAGTTAGTACTTATGGGGATATCTTCATGGTTTGTGTTAATAAGGTTACATTCAGTTTTTCTAACCAATTTTTATAATGCTACGCTTAACTAATTTTCAAATAACATTGGTTTAGTACTAAACGCCCTGACATTAAGGATTATTTCTGGTAAAGTTCGTAACATCGTTCTCTGTAGCGAAACCGGAACTGCACCATTCGGTTTTGTTTTATCGTCTGCGTGTTTCCAATTTCACGCCAAAGTCGCAATACGTTTCCAAGTTTATTTCACTCGTCGCCCGTTTGTTTACCTTTGCCTAGGATGCGAAACAGTGTGTTTACACAGGTAGCAGCGTCGTGTTATTAACATACCGAACATTGTAGTTTTATTTATGTACATCCTGTTACATCGCAATTAATGGTTCAAATGTATTTTTCACCTCGGGATCCTGTATAACGTGCTCATCTTATCCTTGTTATGTTCGGATCGATTATTATTATCGACGGATGAATCCAATTTGGCTTTTGTTGCCGCTTGATAAAAGAGATGGTACCTACGTGTAGGTATTGTGCCAGGCTGTGCCAAAGGACTGCGACCCTTCAGTTAATCGTTTTTTGTTATAGTAATGGTCATGCGTTGTTAGAAAATTAGGTCTCTCGAAATTGATTTAATATTTATAATAGGCTTGCGTCAGCTTTTATTAGATAATGTAATTTCACCTTAATGGTCACAAAATTGTAAGAGCAGGTATTTATTTAACCAGTGATGCAGTGAACAGCTTCACATACGAGATAAAATTTATATCTCAGTTTCAGTAACATTTCATTATATCTAATCCACCCATCTTTGATTGTTATCTCTCGCCAGTAAAGCAACCAATTGTTAACATCCAACGACGTAACAGAAGACGTATTATAAAACTCGCCTAGTCAGCCGAAGACATTGATACAGCTGATTGATTGATCGATTGATTGATTGAACTAACGCACGGTCAGCATTACTGCCACTCCAGGGAATTTGAGAATCGGAGCGCGAAAGTTGCATTTTACTATTCATCGCATGGAGGCTTTCTGTGATGTCTTGTTTGAATGATTAGACTATTTCCAAATTACTTCCGTTGAGGTACGTCGTATAAACTCAAGGATTCCTTATTAATTAATTTCTTGCTTCTTTCCTTTCCTAACCATTGTTCTACATTTATCCTGATTTATAATTTATTTTTTTCTACAATTGTTTTCTATAAATAGCAGCGTCTTCGTATATTTAGTTTGTCCCCGTTTAAATTCTAGACATTTTTTAGTATGTGTTTCTTTTCTTCTTTGGATGTTACCCAAAACTTTATCACGTATGTATTTATTATTTTGATGATCGTTTTGCCAACAAAGAGTTTTGCAGCTAATCTATCTTTGTCGTTCATCGCCTCAGCGAGGAGTCGTATGATGCTTTTTGTCTCATATTCCCTTTTATGTTTGCAGCATTGGCACCAATATTGCTGTATATAACAAGTTCTTCAGCAGCTTACAATCGCCCAGATTACTCTGCGTGTTTCACTTACTGGCACTTAAAACACTTTAGAACACCTGGTTTGCGTTTGTTCGCTTGCTTCGCCGCCTTTTAAATGAGACTTCTCACCATATACCAATCCACACTACTACTAATACTAACAGCAGACCGTTCTCCGCTCGCAAAGATTCCCCCTGGGCCCACAACGCCTTTAGGGTCGGACTTTCCGAGGACATTTCCTCCCAACCACCGTCGTGGTCTGTTCTCTCCTTTCCACCTAAGCAGAGGACCAGTATCGTTGTTTGGCTGGGTTTTCCTGGAGCTGTCAGCAGTCCATTCCTAATTCTGTTTGATGGCGACTCTCCTTAATCTGACCATTTTCTTGCGCTGTTCCACCCGCCTGTAGTGTTTAAATTCTTCTATATACCATGTCTGCCTTGATGTCGCCGTTGAATTTTGAGGTTACACTATTACTCATTGTTTCTGGAGGCCGCTGGACACATCAATCTACAGTTCTTCTTAATGTGCCTGGGTTTTCTACAGCGGTAGCAGGTTTGAATCTACAAGATTCTCGTCGACTTTCTGCTTGCGAGTCCGTAGCTGCGTGCGAAACAATTGGGTATTTGCCATGTATTTATATTTTATTAAATTGCATATTAATAGATAGCATCTAATCCACAAAACAGCTGTGACAGCTTATAAATTTGAAAAAATGGATCGTAAGATGTATTTTTAATATTAAAAATGTGAATATTTAAAGGGACCGCCCAAACGCGAACGAATTGGCCGTAACGTCAGGTGTCTTGTAAATGGCCGCTTTTTTACATCTGGGGTCAGCGCGTCACGCGTCAGCCTCAGCCCGTCAATTTATCAGTTTGTTGTTTGCGTTCATTTTGTGACAAGCGAATTAAAATACGCCAAGAAAAAGTGAAATACTTATGAGTTATGACTTCTGAAGGCATGTTCATTGTTATGGAATTGTGTACAGCAACGAGCGGTTCAACGCGGCGGAGATGAGGAACGTAAAAGCAACAGCATAAGTGAACTTGTTGTCAAATTAACGTAGCACTGATAATTTGATCCCAATGGGTTGTTGGAAATATACTATTTGTAAACATGAAAATGTAAGAATCAAAAATGTATTCTAAACTTGGCATTTATTTTAGAGGTCAGAATAAATATAAATTGCCATTTATTTTCGGGGCTCTTTTGGCTAGTTTCCGGTCTGGCTAACAGTCGAATATATGGGGAACAACGTCGTTCTTTATTATAACATTTCCCTCGATCAACTTAAAACGCATATAATGTTTCATATCCTCTTCAAGCTATAACAAAATGGAAATTGAATGGTAAACACTTATAACCCCAAAAAGTAAAAATTAAGATGATCTTGACAACAAAAAAACGAACTGTGATCTCGGCATATCGCGTCTAGGGGCCTTAAACAACATTTTCATACGCTGATAATTTCGAGGAACCGAAAGCTGTACTGACTGAAGCACTTTTATAACCATGTACAAAACAACACTTGTTTTGTTTTCCATACATAATATAGATACTTGTAAAACAATACAAATCACTTTTTGGTGCAACCTTTTACCCCGTCCTTTCAATAAACATCACACAAAAGCTTTTCCAATACAAGAATGATACTACACCATTAAACAGCACGCTCCTCGGTAATGTTTACGTGACACTTGACGTCACGAGTTGAATAACCTTGGATAGAAGCGTTTTGGCGGTGACACCTAAGATTCGAATTTCAGACCTGAAATTCTCTACCTATAAATATTTTTTTGTCTTTTAACATGGCGTATGATATATATGCACTATAAGATTCATTTTATGTAATTTTCAAAAAAAGTGATAATACCCAATTGCTGCAAGCGTTGTTCGCTTCTGCCGATAGCGTGTGGTAATCCTTCCTGTCGACCGCAGGTATCATGTGAAACAAAAGCAAGTCAAACTCTCTCACTCGTCCCAGTTGTTCGTCTCACCAGCTGATTCGAACTGCATTTTATACGTCTCGAACGAAGTCTGACCATCATACAGCGGCGGCTTAACTTTGCTGCTTCCAGTCCCTGGCAAAAACGTCGACCGTTGGCTTTTCAGTCTTTTCAAATCAATATTCACAGTTAAGGTTGCATTTTCAAATTTTTCCCCAACGTTATAGATTCTCTCTCCGGTATGATTACTCTTTGTTTGATATCACAACTTTTTGCTTTATCGTGCTATGATTAGCTATAGTTCCATCTATTTCGATTTTCAGTTGCTGTTTTATTTTCATTTTGTCCCCAGTTGCTTTAAGTTGGATTTTAATTTTTTCTTAGTATTTTTTATTGCCTTCTGACTTGTTTTCATTTTTCCTTAATTGCTATAAGTTCGGTTTTCATCTTCCTTTATTTAAACACCAGCACTGAAATACACTAAATCCCAACACAACTAAGTAGTTCCAATTCAGCAAACCAGCATTCAGAACACTACACAGCAATGTTAAAAGTGACATCTGCCATCTGTTAGACGCAATTCAAACTCCTTTGAAATACTTTTTTTTGTAATGCGTAATCGTCATAGGTTCTAGGATATACCTAATATTTAGGTCTGTTGTTGTCCGTTATTTTTCTCATAACAACTCAATTGTATTGATTCATGACTTTACTTCACTACTAGTAAAATCGAGTCGAGCCTAAATGKTTTCAACATAGCATTCATTAGTCACGAGCAGTAAAACTTAAATAAGTGACAAAAGCTGAAAATTTTKAAAATAACCAACTACTTTTCCATAGAATTGCAAAWTCAATAGCAGGGGATTCATAATACAGTTAAGATGTTAAATGACACTTAATTAATGTGAATAGTTTCAAAAGTATTTCTGTTGATATGACACAGAATTCGAAATGTTTAATAGCTTTTTCCCGAAAAGGAAAGCGTCATTTTAAAAGACATTTTGACCAATATAGTTAACATCATCATATTGAATGTGATGAAGATTATTTTTTAAGTTAGTGGGCCGGTTTCTCTAAAATCTAAACCAGTCACATCCCTTCTTTAAAGGTCTTGTCAAGATTGCTGGGTTGATTTTAACTGACATCAACTTCAACACAGGGAGAGAAACCGACCCAATGTATTTAATCGAACTTTTCATATAATGACTTCGCACTTTTATGAGAACAGTACCGGTTTGAGAAATATTGTGTCCGGATTCAGAATCGTTTCTCATTTTTTTGCGATCAGCTGACATTCTTACTTTTTCTGCGGGTCAAGAGTTTTGCCCAAAGTATGAGGATGATGTGTCAGGCACAGTTTAATCCAACTAGTGCGTTTCAAGGAGTGCTTCTAAATAKCTTGATATTCAGAGTTTGGTAACAGCATTGCAGATGCAAAAACTCGAAAAAATTTTTTTATTYATTATTAAAACTACATGATTGGAATGATTCAAAATATAAAGTACTATTCGGTTAGAGAAACCCATAAACACGTAACWACWCACAAWACACAGTACTAAATGTAAATGAACAACTGAATCGTCCGGAATCACCCCTTCTTTGCATCAGTGACAAGCACAAGTGACAAATCAACGTCTTCGTAATACCAAATGACATATTTCGAAGATAATTTGGGGATCAATATACCTGAATCACTATACTGTTGCCATAGATTTGACTGTTACCGTGTTTTTTTATTTTTTCAATTATGTCTGATGATAGCCATTGTAACAGCTTTTCGAATATACCTACATTATTTTTAGTTAAACCGAGTATTAATTTATAATTTGAACCTGAATGAAATGGTTTAACAGTGTCTTCTAAATGTCACCGTATCTGAAAATTCATCACGCTGTTAGATAATATATCGAAGTGTCAAGGCTAGAACAGAAAACCTTATGTAATCATCATAGAGGACTTTTACATATTTAAAACATCTGCTGTAGCCGATGAACACCAGATTTGGTATGAAGAGAGAGTGGGACCAAAATGCCACAAAGCAAAAGAACCTTCGACGGTGTCCAGCTGTCTCTACCCATTCCCATGACGTGTGTACATAAAAAAATAAACATGATGCAATAGTTAACGCATTTGTTTTTGCCGACATCGAAAGGTGTTTTTAACAACTGACAATGAATACGCGAATCGATTGAATACCTCTCACAATGCACATAAATAATTGGTAGTAATAGTATCTTAGAAATAATGCGACTTACCGAAATCATCCAAAGACATTATGTATATACAACAATTTCGAATAATAGGGATGTATTTGTGTTCGAGGAAGAGACAGAATTTAATAAAAAATGTTTGTTGTCCTATAAGTAGAGGAGAGGGTGTCTCCTTTAAGTTTTCTATGTGAGCATCTGAGAAACGGTAAGAGATACATTGTATTCGGTGGAACGAGACAAAAATTGTCGTGTGTGAAAACAATGTGAAATATATATTAAATCTCAGGAATAATGGGAAATTTTGTATTTTTTCTGTCTTGTAATAGCTGTAATGGTTTTTGTTCGATTGGTTTTAAATTTGACAAGACTATGTTAAAGTATGTTGTGATTCATTACTGGTAATCAAAATTTGATATATTTTATTTCACCGAAACGCTCGATATACAAGCAGGAGCTAAAATACAATATGGTTCCTATTACAAAGAAAAGATAAAGATCTTTCTGATATAAATATCCTTTCTGTCGTATTTTTATTATCAGTAATATACGATTATAATATAGTTTTGCATGGTCTCTCACTCATTATACATCGCAACTTTTAGCTTGGGACAACCAGGATATGTTGTTAGATCACATAATTTATGATAATAGTACCAGTGAGGTTTAAGAGAATTGTTTTATATTATAAGTTTTGTAATTCGCTACGATAGCTAACCATCCGTAAAGAGTGCATTATTTGACTGGTATTCCAATTAGTCAGAGTTAGGACTGTGTGCAAATGTAGCAACAGGTGAAATTTTACATGACTCCTATGCTTCTTCGTTACTTTACTAGTGTTTTTTCGTCTTTATTTCCAGTTACACCAAGTGTTAAGTTAAGCATGGCCATCGACTGTTTGTCAAAATTGGTTTATTGTAAAATAATTAATTAAGAAATATTACAAATTAAAAAGTGACGATCATTGTTTTGAATACGTTACAGTACACTAAATCCAAACATAACTAGTTCAAAATACTAATATTTAACTACTAATTTACTACTATTCAGAACAGTAGACTGCAGTCACTAGCACCTAAAACACTTTAAGTTCCCGATCCCTTTTATACTAACCGACGAAAATTTCCGAATAGTCTAGAAGCACCTTCGAGAACATTCGACCGATTGATAATCCTCGAAGGTCGTGAGTCATGCATCAGTTTCGTCATTTGTCTGTCTGGTTGACTAATACTTTTTTTAAAACAATATTTGACTTYCTATATAAATAAAAGTCAGACACTGCGAAATTGACGATCTGGGGACTTGATGACTTGGCTGGTTCTTCCTAGGCTTCCCATGGGTTTATCTTCATCACGGGGGAGCACGACGCCAAGAGATCTCCTTTCCTTACCGTTACCCCCACAGGAGTAATTTTTTGCTACTCTTACCGGCACCGTATTCGACGTCCTGCGCTTTTGGAGCTTATTGGAGACTCCAGCCGATTCGATCATTCCAACACAGCCCCTAAGATCTCCCTCTCTCTCTCTCTCTCTCTCTCTCTCTCTCTCTCTCTCTCTCTCTCTCTCTCTCTCTCTCTGCTCGCTGCTTCCTTTAATCCTGATGATTTAACAAGCAAACAGACTCATGCGTCTCTCTTCGTCTTCTGGAGTCGATAACACGAAGCCTCATTGCCAAATTTCGGAGTCCGCTGTTCGGGATCGTATGCAAGTCCGTACTTCTTTATAAGATCCACCTACATGATAAAGTCGTCGTCGATATCAGCCATCAAAACTAAATAACGTATCCGAATCTGACCCAGTTCCATATCCACTTCAGCTTCACCAAGTGCTGCAGAAATTTCTCCTGTCGTCATTCTTAGAAGGTCACCGTTTGTAGAAGCTCCTTCTCCGACAGGGCAATCACGGCTGGTACGATGTTCCTCTTCATTCTGGCAACCACAGCCCCTTTATCCACCGTCCTTCTGTTGTTGCATGCTGTCACAGTAAGACTATCGAGGTTCTTAAGCCGGAGGAGTTTCACGCAGATGATATTCTGGGCTTTGCCTAATTGTAGTTTTCCTGCTGCTGTGTTCTTCTTGGGGCAGCAAGAAGTGACACCCTGGATCAGTTCTCCTTGAAGTGACCGGGTTTCCCGCAGCATTAGTTGGTTCGATGACCGTCATACTTAAATGCATAGCTACTCACAAGCTGCTTATCGGATCACTCTCTTCAACCTGCGCCGCTGTACCTTGTACTGACCCCAGTTTTCAGCTGACGCCTTGTAAGCTCCCTTGATTTCCAAAGCATTTCCTAGGGCCTCCCTCGTCGTCGAGTAGGTCGTCAGCAGCAGCGCATTCCCTTGCTGCTTCCAGTTACTGATGAAAACGTAGATCCTTGGCACATCCTTCTTTCCATGTCCAATTTCAAAACCGAGGTCGTGTCTTCGGCGCGACCGACTCTCTCTTCGACTTGTTTTAATCTCATCTGCTATTTTGTCAACTTTTTCTTCAGTGTGATCGGCTCTCTGTTCGACCATACTCTGATTTTCTTTAATTTTATCTATTTCAGTTTTCAGTTGTTGTTGCACAGCAGTTATTATTTCATTCTTGGTTTCTTCTTGAACTGTTCTCATCTGTTTTTGGCCCGTTTTCACCTCTACTAGTCCTGACCGCATTTCTTTTTGGGTTTCCTTTGTTGCTCTAAGTTCTGTTTTCATCTCTTCTTGGCCTATTTTCATTTCTTCTTGTTGCCGTTAGTTCATTCTTCATTTCTTCTTGGCCTTTTTACTGTAACTCCCAGTTGACTCACTTGACTTTGCACCCTGTAACTGTTGGTAATGTCCTATACTTTCCGGTCCTTCTACTTTTCTAAAGCCTCTCAAACACTGTGAGTCCGGGTCACAATACACTTCAGAAATCCACTTCTGGCACCAGTTGTTACGACGTACGAGATTTTTTACTAACTTCTTGTATTTAAAACACTAGTATCAAATACACTAAATTTAAACATAACTAGTTTAGAACACCACTGTTTAACACTACTACTTCACTAAATCAGTATACTGTACACAGTACCACTAAAAACACCTGCTTGACTAAGCCTTTCGCTTCCTTGATACCCGCTATTCGAATTTAGAACTGCCCGCGCTCTCTCCTTCGGTCTATTTATATCCTCATCGAAAATTCCAGAAGCGACACCTTCCAGACGTCATCGAAACTTCGCGAAGGTTCCATTGATAGAATTTTCTGGAGAGTATTGACATTCTCTACCATGTGTCTCTCGCTAGGATAACTACTTGCAGTGTCTTGCCACACCGCAACTACACGCCTAGAACTCCGGTCCACAGATGGCGCTGATTCCGTAATATTATTATTATTATATAATGTTACCAAGCAATGACTTAATTGATATAAGTTCCTGGAAACAAAGAACTCAGGTTTTTACCATAGACAGTACTTAATTATCCATCAATTTCTTGTTAAATTCTTGCATGGTATTACTATATTTATATAAAAAAATGTATGGCTAAAAGCCTGGCAAAGCAGATCTCCAGTTGTGATGTCATCTAGGCAGTGTCCCTGCAGGCAACGAGTAAAGGTGTTCATTAGGCTCAGATTCTTAGTTTCAGACACGAGGATTTAGATTCTCTCGTTTGGGTTGAACAGAAAAAAATCAAGTACGTTACATCCAATGCGGATGTCACGTAGGTAATCGGAAAAATGGAAATATGTATTGATATTCCATGTGTAGCCGTTATTGGTGCTGTGCAATACCTGTCACTTACTTATCTGTTGTCGCGTTGTTTTATAACCAGGTGCAATTCTTCAAAGATTACTATGGTCATACACCTGAGGTGACCTTGTCGAATGATACTTTCTAGCGACGTAGTCTTAACCGAGAAGGTCGTCATATGCATACGAGTAAAAGAATCTACATTCTGGCTTGTTTATCCGGGAAAGCTTTTGTTTTCTTGTTTCCTGTCCACCAAGCATACTCGATCGATAAAAATCTTGATTATTGTTTACTTAGACCTTTAGACGACTGCAGCTGTTGGTTTTGTTCTTATTTATACACTGATTTTTAGATTTCTGTGCTTGTTATTTAAGGCTGCTGCGTAATGTATCGTTTTTGGATGGACGGACCGTTCCGCTACAATCAACAAATTCCCCACACACAATCTATATTTTTCGAAGGCATCGTCAGAAACGTGGAATGTTACTATAAACAGTTACTAAACAACTGTCATGTATTGGAAAAATCAATTATTATTAGAACGAAAATCGATAAGATTCAGCGAAGGCAGATGATTTTCAGTTGTCAATTTTTATCTTATGCGTTTTGGTAAACCGCTTATGTGCAATTGTCAATTTAACTTGCCCTTTATACTCGTAGTTATAATACTTTATACACAATGGGCTAAAAGCAACCCTGTTTTTAAAATCTAAACCAATCACATACTTTAATTTAAGGTGTTGTCATGGTTACTGGGTTAATTTTAGCTAACGTCAACTTTAACAAAGAGAAGAGAAACCGGCCCTATGCGTCTAAAGTCACCCCTACATATCTTAACTTCAGAAGGTGTTAAGTTAGTTTCGGGTAATATCGCTAAAAAATGGTGAGATGTTATCGTCAACGCACAAGATGACGTCATAATCGTTATCAAATTGAAAACCTTAAATTTACAGAAGGATCGTGTTATATTTCGTTTAAAGTCGGTCATTTTATTCTCGGGTGTGTCGTATGTCGTTTCACAAAAATATTAATGCAAGAAAGCGCCTCTTAGAAGTGCACTTAGTTTTTCGTAAACGTTTCATGTACGGTCGAAAATACTCGCTCTCATTTAGAAATTATCAAACTGAGCGGTTACGTGCCCTCATTTTGTACCAGGCATATGAAAAAAAAATGGCAGTCGCAGACTAGATTCGATGGGACGCAGCAGGAATTTTTTCGTGAATTCCTTCACTTTGGGTAGCAAACGACGGCTCGTTCGAAATCTTACGTTCGGCAATAGACATTTCGAAGCCTTCTGTCCACTGAAAATGTTCGTGGTGGATGGAATTTATCTGCGACGATTTAATATGACATTGGTAGATTATGTTGGTAATAATAAATAACATTCTTATTTCGCGCCGTCATCGACCGCCAACAAAACATAAGCAACTCGATTATTATCGTAAATGAACACCTTCTGTTAAAAATGTTCTTGTAGTAGAATGTTAAGTCGCTATATTTGTCATATGCATAGTATTATTAATATCGGATGTATGGCTGTCATTATAACATATGTATTAATATTATATATGAAAGTATTAATATCCATAAATTACATTTTTTGTACTAAAATCTTTTTCTTTTTCAGGTAAGTCCTCTAATAAATGCTGTCGTTACTTTTCCGAGATACGGTGAGTTGTGTGTATCACAGATTTTTCGTATTTAAGCAATTTAAGCACCATATAGCTTCATCCAGGATAACAATTGTTTCCTACATTTCTGAAAAAAGACTGTGTCTACGCTAAAAAGTGTGTCGCATGGGTGCTAGATTAGGCATACTTTTATTACAATTTATTAAGTACAATTTACAACAAACTTATTAGAAACTAGGTACCTATTGAAACTGTTTACAAAAAATTAAAGTCAAATTTTGACCATTTGAAATGTTAATACATGTCGGTAAAGAAACCGATTTATTGGTTAGATTCGTTAACATATCAAGATTTTATCCAACCACTGTTTCGGAACTGCTTCCGTCCGCTTTAGAAACATCAACAACAGTTGCAAAATGAGCCGCCGTTTCGTTGTCGCTACTCTCTGTCTGATGAACCACTAAAAATAATCTGATTGGAAACTTTCTTCTTATTTTCAATTGAATTAGCCAAGTAAGCCTTCGGCAAGAGCTAAGGATTTCCACCCGCCGCGCCGGGTCTTTTTAAAGTTAATAGCTCGCCACCTCTATTTATTGACTAATAGGGTTGCTGAGGACCGTCGAAAACAATGCCCTGTACAACTGTGTCATCGGGCAAGGTAGGTTGCAATTTGAGATCGAATTTAAAAGCATTTAATCCTACAAGTTGACAGGTGCATTTTCCTGATCGGTATCTGATAAAGAAGCTGTGATCTTTCATTTTCAAAGCTTGAAGGGATGGACATTCTCATTTGTTGTGCGTAACATTCGGCGTTGAAATTTAGTATTCATTTACGCAATTTTTACCACTAGATTAGTTCCTAGGTCTTCAATGTCATCCACTGTCATCTTTTTGAGCTCGTCTCGGCAACAAGCACTAGCTACTCCCAAAATGAAAACAATCTATGAGCAAAACGTGGGAGTTAACATACTTTTCGTCGACGCCTGGGTCTGGAGTACCGTTTTGGAGATTCGGGTTCGAGTCCCGACGGCAGCGGGTTATTTTTTCATTTGATTTAAGCCTGCTTTCCCGATAACCCTACATATACATATGTTCCACTTAAAGTCATATTCTTTATTCTCCTTCGTACGGGGTAGATTCTTATAAAAGTTCTTATTTCTTAGACATAAACAGAATACATACCAATGCCGCCAACGATCTCGTCCATTTTTACACTTGATAACCCATTAAAACTTAGAGCAATCAAATAATACACGAGGGCCGTTCCAACTTCCAACAGTCGCGGCGCGCCAGGTAAAATGTATGCATGTGTAGCCAGTGTTGCCAGTTACTTTTTTCTCGCTGTAATAGGTAATTGTCAAAAACATACTACATTTCTCTAATATGTACTAGATTGTGTAGCGCCATCTGACGGAATATGACGCTAATATCGTAAAACATATATTTTTTAAAGCATGTATTTATATGAAATCAAACACAATAAATACTAACAAATAAAAGACAACTTCTGTGGACAGTAGTTACGAACTTTCAATGCTAACATTCACATTCCCACATTGTAATACGCATTGGCAAAATTTTGAAATACACGACTGAGTCGGGCGTTGACAGTGGTATTGAGATACCTATTTTCTTTAGGTTTTTCTCAGCGGTAGTTGTAGTTGGAACAAACTTATTGATTAGCTATAGTCAATCCTAATAAACTAATCAAAACGAAAAAGGAGCCAGTTATTTCTTATGTTAAATTTTGTATGTTAACTTAAAATACAAACATAAAAGTTAATCGCTATTCAGTAATCTGAGCCACTTTGCAAGTTGGTAGCAAAAACTGTAATCTTCAATGAACAGTTCGTTTTTACTAAAGCCATAAAAAGTGCAAACTCGATATCAAGAGATAAATGCATTACCAACTTGTTTTTTTTAAATTTTGCTGCATTTGTGAAAGAAGCAACATGAATGTTGATGTGCTTGGTAAACCGCAAAGGCGTAGAGCGTGTCTAACAGAAACTGAGATTGCTCGGGCCGTCACCTTAATTTGAGAAGGCTACTCGAGACAAGTAGCCCGAAACTTAAGTTAGCCGTGCTGCCATAAACAGGGCCTGGATACGTTAACAAATTTATGGTATTGTTAATAGAAGACAACCTTTCCAGCGTCGTGAAAGGGCGACTTCCGAGCGAGAAGACCGTTTAGTACGGCTTTGGGCTACCAGAGACCGCAGAACTTCTGCTAGAATGCTCTAAAATCGGCTGGTAGAGACCACAAAAACCAGAATAAGTACCGAAACAATACGCAACAGACTMGTTTAGGGCAATAAGACCAGCTAGAGTGCCTCCTTTAAACCCTGAGCGTCGCAGAGCAAGACCGTTGTTTGCTGAAGAACTTGTTCAATGGAATTTACAGCAGTGGAGCAACGTTTTGTTCACCGCCGAATCCAGATTCTGTTTGAACCACTTTGACGGAAGAGTTCGAGTCTGGAGACGCCCAGGGGAACGTTATATAGACTCTACTGTAGAAAAATAGGTTCCTTTTGGAGGGTCGATGAAGATTTGGGGTGGAATAACTTTAAATGGGCACACAGAACTGGTGATAATTGGTGAGGGGTCTATGACAGCTCGTAGGTACTTCGACGAAGTTTCACAACCACATGTGGTACCATTTGCTGATAATATGGGTCCAGAATTTGTACTGCAGCAAGATTATACCCGCCTACACATCGCCCGAATAGTGAAAAATTTTCGCACTACCCATAATAATGAAATTATGGACTACCCCCTCTCAGTCCGGACCTTAATCCAATGACCACGTATGGGAACCTACTTGGGCAACGATTAAAGGAATGCCAGCCAATCCAGAACCTTTAACACGTTGAAGAAATTCTCCTGGAAGAATGGGAGCAGCTGGATCCTCACGTTGTTAGAAATTTAATTGAAAGTCAAATTTTATTATTTTATTAAGGCTTTTGATAAAACGATAAAGCAATAGAAGCGAATTATAACAACTTTGCACTTAGAATGTTGTTTAAGATAAATAAATAAACCAGAATTGTAACAATTAACTATACCCATGAAAAACTATAAACATTTTTAGAAGTGGCTCATCTTTCATTTTGATCAGTAGTTTCAGAATGGAATGGACACCATACATATTGTAAAATAAATACAGAGTAGCCAATATGATACTAAAAAAATGTGAAATAAGGTTCGATGGCTGTTAGAAATGAAAGTTTTACTACTTTATGGGTGACATTCGTTTTCAATACTGATATAAAAGCTTCATTTGTACAGTCTTGTAGTGTTTGGTATATTGGCAAACTCACAATTTTGACGAGAAGTGCGGGCCGCCTTTTTTGCACCGTTTTCATTTGCCTAGAGCCGCCCCTGTCGTTTTTAGCAAATATTAAAGAACTATTACTAATAGTTCCTTAATCTTTGGTTTTGGGTTAGACTTATTTCCAAAACCGCCGCGATCTAACCCAAAACGACCAATATTTCAATACTTCGCTCCAATTATCTCGCCCATGTGCTCAAAAGCCGATACCATTTCGTTGTCTTACCCTTCGTTCCACTATGGCTTTCCATAGTTCCGTATCTGTTTTCGTTGATCCGATGCATTTCCTTTTCGTCACGTGTCGGCGATTCCAAAAATCACCGCGTCTAGTTCAGACCGGGCTGGACGTCCGGAGATGATCCGGACCACGAGGAGGATGTTCACAGTAGGTCAGGCTCGCGGTTCAGCGACCGAGGGGGCCGCGCCGCCGTGTGTCCCCCCACACGACCCGGATCTCCGCCTGGCCGTCACGAGGACACCGCTTTTAAAATAACGCCAGTCACACCGCAATCGCCTTGGATAACCTGCACGAATCGCATGTCCAAACACCGTCGAAGGTGTCTTTATTGGGCCACATTACGAATACGTTTACTGTGTTCGTGTCTTGCGAAAAGTTAGTTTGAATATGCCAGCTTTGAGGCTAGTTGACATTAATAATTAAATCATTTGATGTTTACTAAAATAGTCTTTTTTTGTTTTGTTTAGTAGCTAGAAGAAAATCAGGTGAATTTCCTTTATGTTGATTAAAGCAGGTACCATCACGGCCTTTGAAAATGAAACGACCTATAACACTAGATATACTTCTTCCAATCTTCTAAAGTTATATTGACACAGTAAAATATTTTAACTACAATAATGAGGTATTACTTTCTACTTCACTGCAGTTTACAGCTTCTTTTGTCCTGTAGCCTGTAGCTATCATTTTTTGATTGTTTCAGTGGATGTACACGGTATCTTTGTTAAATCATTATAACTTTAGTCGGTTAAGACATCCTATCCAAATAAAACATGTATTCACACTCATTACAATTGGGTATTTGCCACGTATTTATATTTTATTAAACAGCTGTGACAGCTTATAAATTCGAAAAAAAATGGATCGTAAGGTGTATTTTTAATATAAAAAAGTGTGAATATTTAAAGGGACCGCAAAACACGAACATATTGGCCGTGACGTCAGGTGTCTTGTAAATGGCCGCTTGTTTACATCTGGGGTCAGCGCGTCACGCGTCAGCCTCAGCCCATCAATTTATCAGTTTGTTGTTTGCGTTTTGTGACAAGCGAATTAAAATACACCAAGTAAAAGTGAAATACTTATGACTTATGACTTCCGAAGGCATGCTCATTGTTATGGAATTTGTGTACAGCGACGAGCGGTTCAACGCGGCGGAGATGAGGAACGTAAAAGCAACAAGCAACAGCATAATTGAACTTTTTATCAAATTAACGTAGCATTGATAATTTGATCACAGTGGGTTGTTGGAAACATACTATTTGTAAACATAAAAATGTAAGAATCAAAAATGTACCCTAAACTTGACATTTATTTTAGATGTCAGAATAAATATAAATTGCCATTTATGCCATATATGGAGAACAACGTCGTTCTTTATTATATCATTTCCCTGTATCAATTTAAAACGCATATAATTTTTCATATCCTCTTCAAGCTATAACAGAATGGAAATTGAATGGTAAACACTTGTAACCCCAAAAAGAATAATAAAACTGACAGTACGAATTAAGATGATCTTCACAACAGAAAAACAAACTTTGCGATTTCGGCATATCACGTCTAGGGGCCTTAAACAACTTTTTCATACGCTCATAATCTCGAGGAACCGTTACAAAAATTTTGTTAGCTGTACTGACTGAAGTACTTTTATAACCATGTACAAAACAACACTTGTTTTGTTTTCCATGCATAATATAGATAGACCTTTTACCCCGTCCTTTCAATAAACACCATACAAAAGCTTTTCTAATACAAGAATGATACTACACCATTAAACAGCATGCTCCTCGGTAATGTTTACATGACACTTGACGTCACGAGTTGAATAACCTTGGGTAGAAGCGTTTTGGCGGTGAATCCTAAGATTCGAATTTCAGACCTGAAATTCTCTACCTACAGATTTTTTTTGTTTTTTTTAACATGGCGTGCGATATAAATGCACTTCAAGATTCATTTTCCGTAATTTTCAAAAAAAGTGATAATACCAAATTTCTTGATCGTCTGGATGCAACTGGCGCATTTTCTTCAATGATGGCAGTTCTTCGTTTAGTGGCTGTACTGACCCTGCCTCTTTTGGCACCTGGGAAAACCAGCTTGGTCCTCTAAATTTTCCTATCGACCAAACATTAGGAAGAAACAAATTCACTTCGAATTAGTACAGAAGTACAAAAATATCACAACACTTATGAAAAATTATCGGTTGTCTTCTAATTTAAATTGGTTGTAATTACTATACCTGCTATTCTAAGTCATTTGTTCTACAGGGTTTCTATAAATGATTCGCGCATCCAGAACGCTTATGGAAATTATCGATTAATTCAATTTGCAGCCTCTCAGGAAGACGTATATTTGTCATCTGCCGATTTTTTTAATTATTTGATATATTTTAATACGAGAAAATGCCTGGGAGTGTGTATTTTCAACATATTCTGTAGTGTTTTGTGGGATAATTAACTTTAAGGTTGCAGAATGCTCACATTTCGGAGTCGTGGTGTGACAATGATCTGCAACCTTCAGCTACTATCGCCGTGCATATTGTATCTTGGCAGCAGTTACAAAAAGGCGGCACAAAGAATTCAAAAATCAACGCCACCCGCGTTGCATGAATCTATTATAGAAACCCTGTACATATATAGGTACTTGTACTCGAGGGTTAAGTCCTTTATTATAAATTGTGGGTAAATCCTGATAAGCAGGTTCCTGTTGAGGTATAGAGAGCAATCAAGTGTACAAGAATATTATTCAAATTCATATATTCATATATATTCGTATGAAATGTACAGTTGTTTAACAGTTTGTAAGTTTTTATTTTCATAATGGCTCTGTACACTTAATATGAGTATTTCATGGAAAAAAACCTTTAAATTTTGTCAAATCACATTCTTCCACCATGTGCTGGACTGTCTCTGTTCCTTATCCACAAATACAGTTTGGGTCATCAGTTACCTTCCATTTATGTAAAGCATCATTACATCTACCACGGCCAGTTCTAACGCGATTTGATTGACACCAAATTTTTAGTTTAGATTGAAAACCAGGTACAATTTCAGTAAGGTCTTCAATCAGTTCTTTATTAAAAACTTCTGTATTCTATCAGTCTGTTCGTCATAATTCTGACGATAAAAAAAATAAAAATTGTTCTCGCAACTAGGCATTCGTGGTTTCAGTCTCTTGATATGGGTGTTATTCAAAACTTTAGATATTGGGAAATTCTCTACAGCACCTGCTAGATATCTACCCCATATTTGTTTCAAGCCTGCTTTTCTTCTGATTGTTGGTGGAGCAATATTTGTTAAAACACTAAGCCGTTGAACTGGATTGATTGATTGAATCAGCGTACGGTCAGCATTTATATATGTACATTCATATTCTTTGAATGTTTTCTTGGTGTTGACTTCATTGGTTCATCTCAGAGTCTCTGGTTTCTGGTATATAGTATATGAGGGACTCTTCGTTGATTAATTTCTTGTGTTTTGCCATTTCTATCCATTGTTCTTCATTCCTCCCTGATTTCTGGATTATCCTTTCTATAGTTGTTTTCCATGTATAGCACGGTCTACCTTTTTTAGTTTATTGCCTCCTCTTAACTCCCAGGCCTTTCTTCATATGTGGTCCACCTCTCTCTTTTGGATGTATCCGCAGTATTCCATCATGCATGTCACTATTATTTTTATGATCGTGCTGCTGTTCGCTAGTAGTACGCCAATGTTTAAAATAACAAGCCACGATATTCAAGTCCTCATTTAGTTGTTTTTCAATATTCATAAACTTACTATTTAAAAAAAATCTTAATCTACTGCTTCTATTGTAAACAAATACTTTAAATGTACGATTTGATACCATTTTCTCTATCAGTGTGGCCATGCGATGACATCTAATGACTTTAAACAGTTTATGCATTAATGCATCCCTCCATACAGTGTCATAAGCTGCCGTTAAATCACTGAAAGCAAGCTTTGGAAAACCACCACCAATAAGGATAGTAAGGACCAATATTTGATCGCAACAGTTCGTCTTTTGTCCGCTTGCTCCGTCGGAAGTACCTCTTCTATTATCAGATAAACCTCGCGTAGATCAATTGCTCCCAAATTTTGTAACATGTACTAAGAAGATTAATAGGACAATAGGAGGCAGGATCGTTCTCAGGTTTTCCACGTTTTAGGCAACCTATTTGTAAGTAAAATGTTATTAAAGAAACAAGGCAACCAGTTTTTTATGAGCTCAGATAAAGGCCATCAAAACCAGCTGCTTTTATGCATCTCATTTTATTGATGACAAATTTTAGTTCTTCTAATGTGTAGGAGTGGGAAAGATATCGAAATTGACCTTTGTTGAAGAAATATTTTTTTTATTTTCTTGTCATCTTTTTTCAAGTTTTACAGAATTGCAGACTTGAACCTTTCTGGTAGCGACTGAATTAGGCGAAATATGTGACTATGCCTGCCGCGCGGGTCACACGTGATACAAGATGTGACGTCTACAAGAGCTTCAACATTCAGCATGCATATTATAATCCAACAAAAAGGCTTGAAATTCTAAAATTTTACTAGTCAATTCCTAGGGTTAAACAACAAGTGTTTCCCTTAATGATGTATTTTGAGTAATTTTTACGAGGCATGTTTTTTAAGTAAGTACCGTTTTGCGATTCCGCCGCCGCAGCGCTACGGTCGGCGTTCCGAGCATGCGCGCTGGTTACCTACATCTCTTGTCTACGCACTGACGCCATTACAGTTTGATTCTTCATTGTATACGTTGTTTACTGAGTGTTTAAGATGCCTCCGACAATCGTGAGTCCCGCCGATTGTGAAGTACGGGCTGTTATACGATTTCTTAGTGCTAAAGGCGTAAAACCGATCGATATTCATCGTGAGATCTGTGAAGTTTACGGACAAAACATTATGAGTGATGGAATGGTAAGGAAATGGGTGAGAGCATTTAAAGATGGCCGCACAAATGTGCACGATGAAGAACGGAGTGGGCGTCCTTCGGTAGTTAATGAAGATTTGGTGCAGAAAGTGAACGAAAAGGTTAGAGAAAACAGACGCTTTACAATTTCATCATTGTGCGACTGCTTTCCTCAATATTCTCGTAGTGTTTTGTATCGCATTGTAACCGAGAACTTGAATTACCGGAAATTATGTTCACGTTGGGTTCCGAAAATGTTGACGGATTTGCACAAAACCCAACGTTTAGGCAGTGCATTGACTTTCCTTGAGCAGTACCACAATGAAGGTGAAGATTTTTTAGACCAAATTGTTACTGGTGACGAAACATGGGTGGCCTACTTCACACCAGAATCGAAACAACAATCCATGGAATGGCGACATTCATCATCACCCAAAAAAGTGAAGTTTAAGCAAACAATTTCTGCCCGGAAAATTATGTGCACAGTTTTTTGGGACAGAAAAGGAGTATTGCTAGTGGAGTTTCTGCCTCGTAATGAGACAATCAATGCAGCCTCTTATTGTAAGACATTGAACAATCTGCGTCGTGCAATCCAGAACAAAAGACGTGGCAAGTTGAGTAAGGGTATCGTTTTGCTGCATGACAATGCCCGTCCACATGTGGCTAATCGGACCAAAGATCTCATCAAATCTTTTAAATGGGAAACTCTAGATCATCTTCCATACAGCCCTGATCTGGCGCCCAGCAACTACCATTTGTTCCTACTCTTGAAGAAACACCTGGGTGGTCAGGGTCTTCAAGACAATAACGACGTCGAAACATTTGTGATACAGTGGTTAAACAAGTCAGGCGGCAGAATTTTATGAGGAGGGTATTCAAAAACTCGTGCCACGTTATGACAAGTGCCTCAATATTCACGGAAATTATGTAGAAAAGTAGATTAAGGTACAGGCTTTCATGTAAGATAAAATTATTGCGATATCTTTGCACGTCTTTTTTTAATTCCAAAACGGTACTTACTTAAAAAACATGCCTCGTATATTCAAGGGGCTTTTAAATTATTATTTTTTGTGTTATTTATAATGATATTACTAAGGTTATAAGCAATCACTGTTGCAAATCATTGTCGGCCGAGTCTTAAATTTTTGTTAAAGCTAATGATAGAAGTCATTGATTGTCTAACAATCTGCAGGAAAATGCAACAGGTTGTATTTGATTATATTAACTTTTCTTGACAAAAGTGTTGTTCTCTTAGCTAACACATTATCGTTTAATGAACACACAATATAGAAAATTCGTCTTTTAGCTGTTCGTCTTTTTAGTGATAAATTGGAGGGAATTTGTGGATATTATAATATCTCGAATATAGGTAATACACAAAATCACAAAACAAACATATTTTCATTTCACACTAGAAACTTTTTAGGGTAACTAGATATCGTTTATGGTTGGTAATAATGGCTATTTAATTATTTAACATCAGTTAATGCTTTTTTGTTAAACACTTCCAATGTTGACCTTATGATGATTAATTATCAATTAGAAAAAAGTCCCAATGAATCACACCTAAAAAGTTTTCCTAATTTAAAACCGACTTAATGATTTGTTAAGAATAGTACAGAACAGTGATTGGCAAAAACGTAGTGGGTCTTAAGACGCAAATTAAGCATTAACGGTCATAGTGATTGATGAGGTTTTGCATTTACAGCATTAGTTGGCGCCAGGTACAAAACAGCGGATGCGTTTGTGATATGATACCGATTTCAACCAGGTGTGTTATACTAATCGGGCTGACTGGCGAAGTAGTTCACAACAAAAAGCTAGAAACGGGTCTTGGGAAACTCCACGTGACCAGTCCGTTCGAGCAGAACCAAATTGGCCAGACCTTTTACCGAGATTCATCTTGGGACTGTCGTCATCGCCTGACGTAGCGAAAGACGTTTTACATACGCTTCACTCTATATTTATACCGTTATCGGTGCGACATACGAGAAATTGTATTCATTAATTAGACACATGTAAATTTGCTTACAAACAAGATTCGTTTTGAAGCTTCTGGTGTAGTTCCAGCAAGATTACGTGACGCTACGCAGTGTGCGGAAGATGTTTTTAGTCCGCAGATTCCATGTCTTAAAATAGTTCATTGAAAATTCCCAGCTTAACAAAAACTACGAAAATTACTTGTTTTACTCGCGTCACAAGAGTAATTCGTTTGTACTTATTTTATCGCTCAACCAATAAATACCGTTGTACAAAACTAATAAATGCTAAATCAATTAGGTAGCTTGGAAACAAGCTGATTGAACGTATGTGCTTTGTCTCACTTGATTTATCAGATAACTCTGACGATCGTTTCGACCAAAACGGTCATTGTCAAAGAGATAACAGCGTTATACGAGGCATGTTTTTTAAGTAAGTACCGTTTTGAAATTAAAAAAAGACGTGCGAAGATATCGCAATAATTTTATCTTACATGAAAGCCTGTACCTTAATCTACTTTTCTACATAATTTCCGTGAATATTGAGGTACTTGTCATAACGTGGCACCAGTTTTTGAATACCCTCCTCATAAAATTCTGCCGCCTGACCACTGACCACTGTATCACAAATGTTTCGACATCGTTATCGTCTTGAAGACGCTGACCACCCAGGTGTTTCTTCAAGTGCAGAACAAATGGTAGTCGCTGGGCGCCAGATCAGGGCTGTATGGAGTTTCCCATTTAAAAGATTTGATGAGGTCTTTGGTCCGATTAGCCACATGTGGACGGGCATTGTCATGCAGCAAAACGATACCCTTACTCAACTTGCCACGTCTTTTGTTCTGGATTGCACGACGCAGATTGTTCAATGTCTTACAATAAGACGCTACATTGATTGTCTCATTACGAGGCAGAAACTCCACTAGCAATATTCCTTTTCTGTCCCAAAAAACTGTGCACATGATTTTCTGGGCGGWAATTGTTTGCTTAAACTTCACTTTTTTGGGTGATGATGAATGTCGCCATTCCATGGATTGTTGTTTCGATTCTGGTGTGACGTAGGCCACCCATGTTTCGTCACCAGTAACAATTTGGTCTAAAAAATCTTCACCTTCATTGTGGTACCGCTCAAGGAAAGTCAATGCACTGCCTAAACGTTGGGTTTTGTGCAAATCCGTCAACATTTTCGGAACCCAACGTGAACACAATTTCCGGTAATTCAAGTTCTCGATCACAATGCGATACAAAACACTACGAGAATATTGAAGAAAGCAGTCGCACAATGATGAAATTGTAAAGCGTCTGTTTTCTGTCACCTTTTCGTTCACTTCCTGCACCAAATCTTCATTAACGACCGAAGGACGCCCACTTCGTTCTTCATCATGCACATTTGTGCGGCCATCTTTAAATGCTCTCACCCATTTCCTTACCATTCCATCACTCATAATGTTTTGTCCGTAAACTTCACAGATCTCACGATGAATATCGATCGGTTTTACGCCTTTAGCACTAAGAAATCGTATAACAGCTCGTACTTCACAATCGGCGGGACTCACGATTGTCGGAGGCATCTTAAACACTCAGTAAACAACGTATACAATGAAGAATCAAACTGTAATGGCGTCAGTGCGTAGACAAGAGATGTAGGTAACCAGCGCGTATGCGCGGAACGCCGACCGTAGCGCTGCGGCGGCGGAATCGCAAAACGGTACTTACTTAAAAAACATGCCTCGTACTAAACTTAGATGTGCAGAATTTTGTTTACGTCCCCTTCTTTACAGGGGTTGTAAAGTTAAAATTTTCTCGCCTGGGTTTTTGAAGGCCGACTTTATAATTTCGGCAATATCAAAGGCGTATTGGACGTGGGAATTTCTATTTGTGTATTTGCCAAATGTTTTTCTGATGCTGAGCTTTTTTAATTTCCAGAAGTTCTAAAAGGTTCAGTTTTTTACCTTTAATTTCGCAATGTAAAACTTAGACGTCATTTTCATCTAAGTGATGGTTATTTCTTATGCAATGGTCAGCAAAACCTGTTGTGCTTTTGTTTGAATTTATATTCGCAACATGTTCTTTAATTCTGTTTTTAATAGCTCTACCTGATTGTCCTATGTATATCATGTCACATTGCATGCATTTTATTTGGTAAATGCCGTTTTTGTTCAATTTATTGGATTTTGGCTTATTGTTAGCTAGAAGACCTCCCAAATTGCACTTATTAATCTCTATTGCTTTTATTCCGAGTTAATTCTGCCTATTTTTAACACAAACACTAACTCCTTTGACATAATTTACTGCGGCAAGAATATGTTCTTTTTCATTAATGTTAGCAGAGTACAGCATTCTTTGTATTCTAATTTTATATTGCTTTTTAAGTATTTGGTCCACAATTTTTGTGTCGTATCCATTGTTAGATGGATAAAGAAGTTAGCTATTGTAGACAGTTAGCGTGAACACAAATCATTTTACCCGGAATATCTCAAAAACAAATGAAGATGGGATATTGGTATCTTAATACTTTTTTGTTTAATTTAATGAGCCCAATCGAATCGAAAGCACTAGGAAAAATAGGGTCGTTCTATTTAAAATAACAAACTTGTAGTTAATAACTCTGACAGTTGACGTTCAATTGTTTCAAAATTCTTCTCGAAAAATCAAGAAATTTCCCCATTTAACCCACTACTCTAAAATTTAAAATAAAAAGTTAGCTATTGTAGACTGTTAGCGTGAACATCCTGTATATATATACGCTCCGCGGCGCGTTATTTTTGTTGTAAGAGAGATTCCGAGACAGAAGACGGAATCTAACAAAATTTCTTTAACAAAATTATGATCTGGAAGTAGGAATTTAATATATTTCATATTATTCCATAGTTTTAACTAATCCTCTGTATTATTATGACTAGTAATAATGATTATTGCAAGTAAAAATTATAATAAACAGTGTTACATAAGTAATTAATAAAAGCGTAAAGGAGAAGCAGACGTTAACTTCTTAACGCAACAATGTGTAACAAATTCGTCGTCAAGGCTTTTAAGTTGTAAATAATAAAATATTGATAAATAATCTATGAAAATCGATTGTGATTGAAAACAATATTGTATTTGGCGCCTAACCCTTTTTAATCCTCTTTATGCCAAATAGTTAAATGTTATCCTCAGAACTTTGCACAGCTCTGAAGCCTTAATGAAATCGATATAAGTTAAATCATATCTCTTTGTCTGGATAAATAGACCTATTTATAAACTCGTTGAATGTAGCAGATGAAATTGCTTCCTTGAAGTGGTCTTTAAATATGGCAATACGGAAAGTATTTTGGAGAAATTGGGCTATGTACGCTAGGGAAAACCAACAAAAAGCTTTCTTCGTTAGCACAATTCTTTCGGACTACAAATCAGTGCGATATAGCTTTCTAGTTCACGGTTAAGTTTACCAGTTGCATTTTATTCATAATGCGCTCTTGCAATATGACTACTAATACTAACGTTTCACTTATTAGTGCGCTTACGAGTAAACATATAGCCAGTTCTACAAATATTCCCAGTATCAAACACGATTTTTGTTCTTCAATAGCAAATCGTTTGAATGAGGACTGATATGTTATCAGGAAACTAGTCAGACCACTGCATTTCTCTTTAATCTTCCGCTATCTGGTAGATTTTTATTTCTTAGTGCTATCTAAAAGTCAATAATATTTTAAAGTCCTAGTTTGAATTTTTTTATTGTTATTTGTATGTAAAATTCTTTACTTGACCAGTATTGTAGAGATACTTTGCGATATGCAGTTTTTATCTGTTTCATAAACAAAAGGATTTTTTTCAAATTCTTTGCCATATGCAAACTAATCTCAATTCTTACGAAATATTTGTATAATTTTTATAGCTATTAACTCGTACAATCCCTGTATAAAAAATTGTATTTATCTCGATCGAAGTGATTTTAAAGCAAATAGCGCACCTATTACACACACACACACGCACACACGCTCATTTAAATGTTTTGGTGGTTAATTTTCTTTATTTATAAAGTAAGACGATAGGGTAACGAAGCTAAGTTTTAGTTTTAAACATGAATTGGAGTTTCAGTAAACGTAATTGTCCTCAAACTTACTGGTAATACTTAATCGCTGGTGGTCATATCTGGACTATAAAAAAACTTCATGTAATCGTGGGACAAGCGCGATGTAATCTTATAAAATCCATAACGTAATCGGTAGATCTTTATGTATTGTGTAATCGTGTGAATCTCTGTGTAATCCCTGCGCGATCTGCACAATTTTAATGTTATCTGTATGTAACCACTGTGTAATCTTTAATGTTGCACAACAGTCGGATGCATTCGGTTGTGATTGGTATATAAACAAGAGTGGGGCCACGAATCGCAGCAGAATTAAGAATGCAAATTGTAATATAAATTGTCTTTATCGTCTGTATAAAAACTATTTAGGCGTCACTTTTGAATGGGGTAGATATATCTTAGTCTCATTAAAATTATTATATAAGTAATTTATACAAGCTTTGCACACAGTTATGCAAAGGATGTAAATGTAAATGACATGTTGTTTCCGGAGCTGGTTCCCACGTTGGTTATTAGACCTTGACGTTTCGACACTCATGTCGGTGTCTTCCTCAGAAGTAGCTCTGAAACTGAAACTGTTTCAGTTTCAGTTTCAGAGCTACTTCTGAGAAAGACACCGACATGAGTGTCGAAACGTCAAGGTCTAATAACCAACGTGGGAACCAGCCCGGAAAACAACATGTCATCGACAACAACCACGGAAGCCTTCAAACCATGTAAATGTAAAGCTTGTATAAATTACATATTCCACAAAACAATGCAAATAACTCAAGTATAGTTAGAATACAATCTTAATTAATTAAGCAAAACAAAATGCGCAAAACACTTAATTACTTACGTTTTTCATATATAAATTTCTGATAAAATATCTTGCACCTTATCAGGGAGCTCTGAAGACATCTGTTTACCTGTTATAATTTTATTTATATTGTTAAAATGCATAATTAAAAATTAACAATTTGTTGATGATACGAAAACATACAGGGTGTCTTAAAATTCAATGTCATAATTTCTAGTGTGGGTTCCTGGCGCGAAATTATGACGAAAAGTCTATATAAAGATGTGTCCAAAAATGCCTCATTTTTTATATACAGTGTTGAAGTTAAAAAAAAATTTTAGAGAACGGTCACTCGTCACTATTTTCAGAAAGAGCAACAAATAACGTACAAAAAAAGGACCTCTTATTGCGTTTCGCTAGAACGAACCGTTTTCGAGAAAATCGAAAAAATCTGAATTCCTAGAGGTTGGCGCAAATCGACCAAAAATTAACTGTTTTTTTTCCAAAGAAATTAACGTTTATACGACAACAACTTCTTGGAATTATATTGAACTATATCATGACAAATGATCAGACATATAAAAAAAAGATTGTTTCCGCATTTTTAAAACCGTTTCAATAATTATAATGATTAGTAAAAATATAAAAAAGGGAAAATTTACTTCCCATACTGCTAAGACAAGCTATTGATGTAAAATGAAGAAATTTCATTTTTTAAGATTTTTAATAACTCCAAATGCAAGTTGCATTCCTAGCTCTAGGCAAAATTATTTGTTCAAGTACATAGATAAATCTAACAGCCCTTTATATTAAAAAGAACAAAAAGAAAATTGAAAATGAAATAAACTAAATCAACAGGGAACAAAACAAGTAAATGTTCAAAATGTCGATAAAAATTAGAAATTAACTTCTGGATCACCATACAGCTACAACGAAAAATTTAAATTTTGGTATAAACTTTAACAGTTGATTATTTAATTAATTTATTTATTTAATATAAGAGGTTATTTGATTTTATGTATGTAATTGAACAAATTATTTTTCGTAAAGCTAGAAATGCAACCTGCATTTAGAATTATTAAAAATTCTTTAAAAAAAAACGAAAATTTCTATATTGACAACAATAGATTGTTTTAGCAGTACGTATGGGAAGTAATTTTTTTATATATTTTTACTGATCTTTATAATTATTGAAACGATTTCAAAAATATGGAAACAGTCTTTTTATAAAAAAACTTCTTCCCCCCTCAATTATCGCCACTGTTTAGATATTGAGGTAATCCTTATGTCTGACCATTTGTCAGGATATAGTTCAATATAATTCCAAAAAGGTGTTGCCGTATAAAGATATAAAAAAATGCTTTTTGCCAGATTATTAGTCGTGATGTGTTATAACATTCTGCCAAAATTCGTAGTGTCAAAAAACCGTTCTCTAAGAAATAGAAAAAAAAATTTTTTTTCAACACTATAAAAAATGATGTTTTTTCGGACACATGTTTATATAGACTTTTCGTCATAATTTCACGTCAGGAACACGCACTAGAAATTATGACATCGAATTTAGAGACACCCTGTATATTACTGGTACGAGAACAAGGTCTAAAAATAACAATTCATAAATTTGGAAGAACGATTATAATTTTTTGTCCTAAATTGTGTTCATGTGCTATTTGTGGCAATAGGAAATTTGATTTACAGTTATGTAATTAATTTCTTATGTGCCGAAGTTTTACAAGACAATGCAGATTTTATGAAGGATATTTATGTAAAAAGTTATTATTTGTTGTGCATGGTCACAAGTTCTTTACAATATAACCTGCCAAATTATGCTACAGAGGTTGAACTATTTCATTTAGCTCCCTCAAAAAAAGAAAGCAGAGCTCTTTTGAGCAGATGTAGGTGCATCTTGCGGTATTTATGTTTAGGTGATAAACTAAGAGTGGTAAACAGGCCAACACATCTTTTGTTCATCTAAAAGTGAAACTATGTTATTTTCTACAAATGCGCGACAAACACAAAACGGTGAAGAAATAAGTTATTTTTAGTTGAAATTGGTTATAAAATAACTCGTAAAAATACTCTTTTCTATTTTTTACTTTATAATGAACTTGCAAACTTTCCAACACTATTGAAATTATTTTCAACTTATAAAATGCTTATTGGCTGTTCTGGCATAGATGTTTAATTAATTTAAGCCATACTTGCCTGTAATTTAATAGGATTATCTAAAAATACTTACATTTCCTAACAAAAAGCAGTTGGACATAGGAACAAAGAAATACAAAGGCCGTTATGCAAGAATATAAGGGAAGGATTGTGAGAAGCAGATACAGCTAGATAAATAAAGAAAAATATAGCAAATCACGATATCGCCTCATCCATTTAAATAAAAATACTATACATTTGATCAAAAAAATTTTCGTTGTCAGATCAAATGCATGAAACTGTTTCAGAGCTACTTCTGAGGAAGACACCGACATGAGTGTAGAAACATCAAGGTCTAATAACCAACGTGGGAACCAGCCCGGAAAACAACATGTCATGGATAGCTTACTGCACAACAAATTTTATTTAGAAGCATCACAATAATGTACTGTTGGTCTTACTAGGAACCGAACTCTTTCAAATACGAGGCATGTTTTTTAAGTAAGTACCGTTTTGCAATTCCGCCGCCGCAGCGCTACGGTCGGCGTTCCGCGCATGCGCGTTGGTTACCTACATCTCTTGTCTACGCACTGACGCCATTACAGTTTCATTCTTCATTGTATACGTTGTTTACTGAGTGTTTAAGATGCCTCCGACAATCGTGAGTCCCGCCGATTTTGAAGTACGGGCTGTTATACGATTTCTTAGTGCTAAAGACGTAAAACCTATCGATATTCATCGTGAGATCTGTGAAGTTTACGGACAAAACATTATGAGTGATGGAATGGTAAGGAAATGGGTGAGAGCATTTAAAGATGGCCGCACAAATGTGCATGATGAAGAACGGACTGGGCGTCCTTTGGTGCAGAAAGTGAGCGAAAAGGTGAGAGAAAACAGACGCTTTACAATTTCATCATTGTGCGACTGCTTTCCTCAATATACTGGTAGTGTTTTGTATCGCATTGTGACCGAGAACTTGAATTGCCGGAAATTGTGTTCACGTTGGGTTCCGAAAATGTTGACGGATTTGCACAAAACCCAACGTTTAGGCAGTGCATTGACTTTCCTTGAGCGGTACCACAATGAAGGTGAAGATTTTTTAGACCAAATTGTTACTGGTGACGAAACATGGGTGGCCTACGTCACACCAGAATCGAAACAACAATCCATGGAATGGCGACATTCATCATCACCCAAAAAGTGAAGTTTAAGCAAACAATTTCTGCCCGGAAAATGATGTGCACAGTTTTTTGGGTCAGAAAAGGAGTATTGCTAGTGGAGTTTCTGCCTCGTAATGAGACAATCAATGCAGCGTCTTATTGTAAGGCATTGAACAATCTGCGTCGTGCAATCCAGAACAAAAGACGTGGCAAGTTGAGTAAGGGTATCGTTTTGCTGCATGACAATGCCCGTCCACATGTGGCTAATCGGACCAAAGATCTCATCAAATCTTTTAAATAGGAAACTCTAGATCATCCTCCATACAGCCCTGATCTGGCGCTCAGCGACTACCATTTGTTCCTGTACTTGAAGGAACACCTGGGTGGTCAGCGTCTTCAAGACGATAATGAAATCGAAACATTTGTGATATAGTGGTTAACAAGTCAGGCGGCAGAATTTTATGAGGAGGGTATTCAAAAACTGGTGCCACGTTATGACAAGTGCCTCAATATTCACAGAAATTATGTAGAAAAGTAGATTAAGGTACAGGCTTTCATGTAAGATAAATTTATTGCGATATCTTTGCACGTCTTTTTTTAATTCCAAAACGGTACTTACTTAAAAAACATGCCTCGTATATTGAAATAGTCTCAAAACCGCTACACACCAGTCGTTAGGAGACCCAGTTGCGACAAGTTTCTCAATATGCTTTCTCAATGAAATGTCAGTTCAGTGCTCTTTCCGTCAGTATGTTCGCTACTCGGTTTGCTATTAGTCTATTTATATGTTGTTACTGATCTCGCGAAATTCTTTGCAATCACTGTGTAATCGGTTGAGTCTCGATACAATTATGTAATCAGTGTAATCTCTAGTACAATTCATGAATTGATTACACGTATCACCGTTACCTGAAATCTTATGCAATCTGCAATCAATGGGACAGATTCTTTCTTAGTGGTTACAACCCTCGCTACAAAATTTAAGGATTGATTGAGCATTTCACTTCAACGCGATTGGGTTTGGAGTACATTTACCTAATATCATACAAATATCGGATATTTTTAATGCCCAAATTAAAAGAAATCGCGCACGAGTCCGTATAGCGAACTTCGTCAACCGCAAAGCACATAAAACTTGTTACCAAACACCGCCTTGTAAATATTGACATCGTTATTACGCTGACGTCATGCTAGCAAATCCTGATTGCTCCCGATTATATATAAAAATAATACTGACCGTCGTTGACGTCACGGGCGGACTTTAACATCATCCGCGACAGTTTAAAGTGTGAAACAAACATAAGCAAAAAGTTGGTATCGGACTGCCGCAAAAATTATATCTTTAACCTGGATACACAGCGCTTACGTCAATATAAAGATAAAACGCTCATTATCGGCTGTTTCTTTGTGCTACGTCGTCATGCGAAATGCTGAGGGTACTTCCAAGTTTCTAAGTATGCCGGAATGTTAATAAAGCGCTTAATAATGCCAAGGTTTATAGTGATCGGCTTTCCATTAACCTAAAATATGGATGCGTTTAAGGTCTTACGAATTTAATGACCCATCTCTATAACTTTCGTTGCAGATGTTTTAGCATGTTTCGCTACATTTGGTTCTGTAATTTTAATACCTTTGAAGTTTGTCTATATTTGGAAGAATTTTATGGGTCAATAAAGTATTTAACTTTTTGGGTTGTTTACGGCAATCCCATCGTCTCACTAGCAAAGCCTTTCAGCCACGCGCCGGTGACAGTTTCCAGGGCCGTATTAAAAGAATAATAGCAATTTGCACCCATTTTACATTTACGACAAAAACTACACAGATAGATATTTCGCACTAATTAAATATTAAAAATTAATTATGGTCGCAGTCACTATCATGAAGTTTTTCATCACTACTGTCGCTCTCTAGATTTATAATTAATTCTTCCACATGATTGGCGTGGTAATTGGGTATTTGCCATATATTTATATTTTATTAAATTGCATATTAATAGGTAGCATCTAATCCACAAAACAGCTGTGACAGCTTATAAATTCGAAAAAATGGATCGTAAGGTGTATTTTTAATATTAAAAATGTGAATATTTAAAGGGACCGCCAAAACGCGAACATATTGGCCGTGACGTCAGGTGTCTTGTAAATGGCCGCTTGTTTACATCTGGGGTCAGCGCGTCACGCGTCAGCTTCAGCCCGTCAATTTATTAGTTTGTTGTTTGCGTTCATTTTATGACAAGCAAATTGAAATACGCCAAGAAAAAGTAAAATACTTATGTTATGACTCTTCAGAAGTCATGTTCATTGTTATGGAATTTGTGTACAGCGACGAGCGGTTCAACGCGGCGTATATGAGGAACGTAAAAGCAACAGCGTAAGTAAACTTTTTGTCAAATTAACGTAGCATTGATAATTTGATCACAGTGGGTTGTTGGAAACATACTATTTGTAAACATAAAAATGTAAGAATCAAAAATGTACCCTAAACTTGACATTTATTTTAGAGGTCAGAATAAATATAAGTTGTCATACGGGGAACAACGTCGTTCTTTATTATATAAACATTTCCCTCTATCAACTTAAAACGCATATAATTTCTCATATCCTCTTCAAGCTATAACAAAATGGAAACTGAATTGTAAACACTAATAACCCCAAAAAGAATAATAAAATTTACAGTAAGAATTAAGATGATCTTCACAACAGAAAAACAAACTTTGCGATTTGGGCATATCACGTCTAGGGGCCTTAAACAACTTTTCCATACGTTGATAATCTCGAGGAACGGTTACAAAAAATTTTGTTAGCTGTACCGACTGAAGTACTCTTATAACCATGTACAAAACAACACTTGTTTTGTTTTCCATACATAATAGATGCTTGTAAAACTACACAAATCACTTTTTGGTGCGACCTCTTACATCGTCTTCTCAATAAACACCACACAAAGCTTTTCCAATATAAGACTGATATTACACCATTAAACAGCACGCTCCTCTGTAATGTCTACATGACACTTGACGTCACGAGTTGAATAACCTTGGATAGAAGCGTTTTGGCGGTGACTCCTAAGATTAGAATTTCAGACCTGAAATTCTCTACTTACAAATATTTTTTTTGTTTTTTCTAACATGGCATACGATATATATGCACTTCAGGATTCATTATACGTAATTTTAAAATAAAATACCCAATTATCTTCGATTTCAATTACATGACGGACACAATTTGCCCAACTAACTTAATTTATTTTATTAACCTTTTCTTCAAGTAAGTTTACGGTGCGTACACTAAATTTGGGATTTGTTTTTTCTCTTTTTCTCCTTAATTTTCCCTTTAATTCTGCCCATATCAATTCAATGGGATTAAAACTACAATGATAGGGTGGAAGCCGATGCACTTGATGGCCACGATTCGCTGCGGTTTGGTCTGCTGCATAATCTTTTTTAAAATCTTTAGTTCTAAGCTTTGAATATAGAACATTACATTCTATATTCAAAGGTTCTAAGTATTTCCAACAACTCTCCTTTCATATAGTTATCTTCAAAATACAGATCATGTTTCTCTAAGCAGTCCATAATCTCTTGCTTTCGACTGCCTCTATTTGGAATTTAATTTTTTGTACCGAATGGTAGCCGTTGTCCATTATTATTACACTGTTTTCAGGTACATTCTCCATTAGTTATTCAGAAACCAATCCATAAACATATCGTGATAGTCAATCGAGGAATGTTTTATATTTTTGGGGCTTAATAGTAAACAATTTTTAATCCATCCGTCCTTTGATCCTGCGTGTAATATAATAATACCGTGCCCTTCGCCCACTAGCACATCTAATACACACTTTTCTGAATTATCTACCCAAGCCTTTTTTACTGTATCATACGAATTGAACCACGTTTCTTCTAGATAGATTATCGGTCTACCTTCGTCCCTAAACTTTTCGATTTCTTTCAAATAATTCATTCTCCATTTGCTAATCCTGGGCGATTCCATTAAAACGTGTCTTTTATTTAACGTTTTGTGATTAAAACCAACCATCAGTGCAGTTTAGGTCTAGTGCAGACAGCACGGCATAGAACTGKTTTAGCCTATATACCAAAGGCTTGGTATGATGTAAGTAAGAATTTAGATGGCAATGCCATCTGTCAGCATTACACTGACATGATGACAAAACCACCTGGCTGCAAAAAGTGCCGTGGGGGCCTGTTGTCAAATTGAAGTATGCAGGTGCATGTCAATGTGTCAGGTCAAGTCAGGTCAGGTCACTGCCTTTAGGAAGTAGATCCCATAATGGCAGCTAGGTGGCTTTGTCATCATGTCAGTGTAATGCTGACAAATATCATTGCCATCTAAATTCTTACTTAGTGGAAATATAGTTAAGGATTCTCGTCATTTAATACGCTATATTAGTGCTGACGTATTGACGGCCATTTTTCTGCGGTACTTCAAAGCCCTGGATCCTGACAAACCGATTTGTCATAACGTGCGTAACAGATCTCAATGTTAGGTGCAATTTTGTGACTTTAAAAGCATATTTAGAAGTGTTACTGTGCTTATTTGAGTAGCTTACACTCCTTAGTTTTTCTTTACAAGTATTACGAACCGAAATTACATTTAGTTTAGATCCTGGATCAAAACAAACCAAGTTGTCATAACGTGCATAAGGGAGTTCAGTGTTTGGTGTAATTTTTTAGTGTTAAAAGAATATTTTAAAGTGTTACTGTATATGTTTGAGTAGCTGACACTCCTTCGCTTTACTTAGCAAGTATTACAAACGTAAATTACATTTAGTTACAATGTAGGTACTGCTGAAAAGCTTAACCTACAATAAGTGCGTGTGTAGAGCATTACAATTTACATGCTGTACCAGAAAATGGTAACGTGCTAGGTCCCTGAATGTTCCTGTTATATTGAGAGAGAAACGTATAAACTTTAGGCACTTATTTCAGATTGTCTTTCAACAATAGATTGCAACTTAACGTAATTTCGGTTTGTAATACTTAATGAATAATACAAAGATATGTAAACCATTCAAACATACACAGTAACACTTCAAAATATTGTATTATACTATAATTTTGCTCTGAGTGTTACTGTGTATTTTTAGTATTTTTAGTTCCTTGGTACAATTTAGTATTATAAACCAAAATTAGATTTAGTTGCAATCTAGTGTTTAAAAACCCAACCCATTACCATTTTCTGGTAATACTTGTAAATTGTAATGCTCCACACACGTACTTAGTGTATGTTCAGCTTTTCAACAATACATTGTATCTAAATGTAATTTCGGTTTTACTTTACTTGCTAAGTAAAGCGAAGTAGTGTAAGCTACTCAAACATACACAGTAACACTTTAAAATACTCTTTAACACTAAAAAATTACACCAATCGCTGAACTCCCTTACGCACATTATGACAACTAAGTAGGTTGGTTTGGATTCGGGATCGTGACGTATCGCAGCAAAATGGCCGACATCTACGTCACACTAATATAGCGCATTGTTTTAATACGATTTGTTGATTGTGCGAGCAGAAGCTTAATGAGACCACCCTGCATCTGTAAAAAAATTGTTTGTCTTGGAAATTTGATATTTGAGTATATCAATCCGAAAATGCAAATATATACAGTTATTTTGAGTTGTGATTATTTTAATAATAAAATTCGAGAACTGCATAATTTTATATTTCTCCTATGAGTGCTTAGCTGTCTAATATGAACTCATCGTTACACCCTGTAGAGCAACCGAGGGTTTAAACACAACAGTCTATTACTACCTTCTTCAGAGTTTTTTATTTAGTTTAATTTTTAAGCTAATTTCCAAAAATTTGATGAATTAGCAAAGAATGACAAAACAAAAAAAGACAAGTTAAATTTAAACTTTATTTTAAGCCTCCTGTATTGATATATTGCACTTGAATATTTCATCTGTTTATCGGTGTTGTGCAGGAAGAAAATAAAAAGAACAATTGCAGGGATTAAAGCGGTTTTGGAAATTACCATAGAATTATATCAGGAATTTAAGCAGTCATGCTTACTGTCCAAATCGACCACGATGAACTTGGAAAACCCTAAGTCTAGAATACCTGCGGTTCATTATAACTACGCTCTCCAAAATAGCAATACTTTGTTATTGGATGACGAATTATCCAACATACACGTATGCGTATATATAACAAATGGCTTTTTGTGTCCGTACACAAATTTAAATGTGTTAACTGCTTCTTTGGGGCTGCACATAATGAAATTATTTGTATTGATAGCAAAATTTTATTTAGTGCAACAAAGAATTTTGGTCAATATAGCCCCAACCAAAATTTTTGTTACTGTGACAAATAAACTATTTTGATGTATTTTTAGTTTGGGTAAGTACGAGTAGATATCTTACTTACTGGAACAGATTCAGTTTTTGTTCGGTAAGCGTAATTTTTTGCTGGTGATACTAAGCATTTTGTGTTTCCCCCAGGTATACACTTTATTAAAAAAACATGTTTCATTATACGAAATATATACGCTTTTACAACTAAAGCATATGTTACAGTAAATAATTATAATGGTGTTTTAAAAAATAGTTTTCGTGCCTCATATAAAAAAAATGTTAATTCGCCATAAATAAATTTAATTTAAATTATCAAGTGTTTTTTGTTAGCAATAATTTTCAATAGAAACAAAACTTTTTTTCAACAACCATGTAGTGGGGAAGTTGGGTGGAGGGTACAGGTAAATGTAAAGTCTCATCTGCAATCATATATTTCATTGTTTAATTATCATATACATTTATACATACAAGGTTTTTCAAAATTCGATGTCATAAATTCTGGCACATGTTCCTTGAGTGAAAGGGCATGGTTGCATTAGTTAGTTGTTAACATTATTTGTAGAACATCACATAACAAACATGCGCAGTATGAACACTAACTAAAACCTAACGTAAAAGAATATTTTGTAATACTTTCTGGCAAGCCCGTCTCGGATATTTGTTTTATTTTCACAAGAGGTTTATTAAAATGTAATTTATTTATGGTAATATATGTAATATATATATATGTAAACTCAAATGTTGCAAAATAGCATACATAATTATTATGTTGGTAAAGCAAAATGTTACCAACAAAAATAATTCTGCAGCAGAAATTTTAGATGTGGCGCCAGTTTTTCCAGATATCCGAATAAGATGAAAGAAAAAAGTGTTCACCATGAAGCAAATTATGAACCTTGCTTAAGAGGAAAAGTTGATTTAACTTTCTTTTGTTACATTAAATAGCATATCGGTTATTAATGGAAAATACAAGTACGCTGTGAAAGGAAAATAACGAAATATTTGTAAATATGCATAATCTTATGAAGTAACCAGGTATGCCATCTTCAAATTCCTGCATTTTATTCATATGCCTCTCAAAATGTTTAGTTTACATTTCGTATCGGTTTTGGGAATGGGGAATATTTGCGACGTTCGAGGGGATAGGTTCGTAAGTGGACGAGAAACAGATGCGCGTCAGTTTCAGTGTGTTCCTTCAACTGTTCACGGGTTAGTTCTGTTTCAATTTTTAATGTTTATTGTTTGTGTTCCTTTTCAATCATATTATGTAATTAGTTTTAAACAAGCACCACTGTCATCAACTCAACGTAGTTGTTTAATTCAAACAGTTCTGTTAATTAATTAATTAGGATAAATGCTGTATTTGGAGTCAACGGTAACATTGCAAGCTATGCTGCTGTTGTAGTCTTCTTTTTAAACTATTTATGTCATTTTCTTAACTGTGTTCTCGCATTCTTTGATTAGCTGTATCCACGCAGCAATAGTTAGTTATACGTGATGCTTGAAAGTTTGATGTCAGAGCCTTGATGCATGATGGTAAAAGAAAAACCAAGATTTTTGTACCAAACCATTCAACTATATAGCTGAGTTGCCTCCCGCATGGGACCTCAGTACCTGCTGACCATAGTCGGCTATGCTAACAAAAATCTCTTCAGTTTTGAATCTTGAGAGTGAAAGTGTTATCGCACACAGATGGACAGTGCATTCGTTATTTTAAATAACAATTATCAGCAGCATTGCTGCAATTTGTTAGCCCTCCAAATTTGATCTTGTTTAGTAATAAATTAGTTGTCTTGAGATTGTTTCGTATTATTTATGATTACATCAAATCTCCCTATTTACGTGAGTAGCCAGTGCATCGAAGTTACGTTTAATACAATACTGGACGATCACATCTCAATCTAAATCTCTACGAACCTGGGTATGTTACATTACACTTACCATATTGTTCTTCAATCTTCAAAACAGTGTAAAGCGTCAACGGTATGCTGGCTATGTTCTGGTAATCACTTAGGAAAAGACTGCGTCTCAAATACTAGGAAATGTACAAACTGCCAACAGCATAATGAGAAGTTCAAGACACGGTGGCCGGTTGAACATTCAGTAAGGGACATGAATTGCACTAGTTATTTAAGCTATTTGGAGAACTTAAGAGGTAGAATTTGTTACGACTAGTCTTTCTGTTTGTCACTGTTGTGAATTATAAATTAATTGCAATTTCTGAAAAAATAACCAGCTAATTATGAAAAGCAAGTCTCAGTATCGGTCATCTGAATGTCAGATCACTGTTTACAGGTTTTCATGAATTTCGAAATTTGATCTTTACCTTTGCTTTTGACGTAATGGGTGTCACAGAAACTTGGCTGTCTAAGGATATAGACTCTAGTGCTGTATGTATCGATGGGTATAAACTATACAGAAAGGATCGTCTTCGAACTGGTGGTGGCGTTGGTGTTTTCATAAAAAGTGTACTGAAAGTGGAAATAGTAGAAGATTACGATATTTTGGAAGGCATTGAAATAATTTACGTCCGTCTCTGCATTCAGAAGGAACGTCATCTTATTGTAGTAGCATATCGCCCCCCCCCCACTTGTTTCGAATTTTTCGACGACTTTCTGTCATCTGTAATCCTTTTATGTAATTGTCATAGGAGACCTAAATGTCGATCAGAGTTATTCGAATCAGTTAGAAGACTGTTTTAACGCGTACGATTGTGTTCAACTGATAAAAGACAACACTAGAATTAGCAGGCATTCTTCCACTTTGCTTGATGTAATATTTATTAACAACGCGGATATTGCGCTCAACTGCGGAACCTTAAACGCTGATTTAGTGTCCGATCACTACCTAATCTATTGTACTTTGCGTGTGAATAAATGCCATGATATCTCTAAATATGTCACATATCGAGATTTCAAAAAAATCGTTTATGCTGATTTCTATGCTGACTTAATACAGGTGAAGTGGGACACAATACTATACATATCCGATATAAATGATAAAATAAAGTTTCTTAATTCCTACATTCTGCAACTGTTTGATAAACATGCACCAAGCCATATGCACCTTGGCTTACGCCAACAATTAAGATCATGATGCGAGAAGATAATAAGTTACTAAGTAAGTACAAACGAACGGGAAAATTGGAAGAATGGGTGCAGTATAAGCAATGACGGTTAGCGTTATCAGAATAGAAAAGACTGCGTACTTAACCAAGTCAGCATTAATACTTCCAGTAAACATTTGTGGAAAGCTCTAAATTACTTACATGTCAAGCGAGGTGGGAAGTCCTGTGACATATCATCATACTCTGCTAATGAAATAAATGACTACTTTATATCGGTATTTTCCCCATCCAATAACTGTTCCAATGAAGTAAAACAATTTGATAGAAGACTTTTTAATGAAAATATTGAATTTTATATTAAATTAATTTCCCCTGAAGATGTTGCTAATGTAATTGTTGCTTTAGAATTGAATGCAGTTGGACACGACGGCGTTTCTTCTAAGATGTTGAAATTCTGTTGCCCTGTTATTTGCATCTATGTTGCGCACATTATCAATTGTTGTTTCGAGCACAGTTATTATCCCGATGAGTGGAAGCTCGCTTTAATACTAAAACTGATGAAATTAAATCTGTAGCCGATTTGAGACCAATCACCATCTTGCCTATGTTGTCTAAGATATGTGAAAAGTTTCTTCATAAACAAATATATGATTATGTTTGTGAAGCTAAAATTATACCCGAAAACCAGTCAGGTTTTCGTACTCATTACAGTACAACTGCGTTGACTAATTTGGTGGACGAGTGCATTGGATCCCTCGATGCCGGCACTACGGTTTTAATGAGGTTTCTGTTAATTTCTTCCGATCTTATTTGCTCAATAGGTGCCAGCGAGTCTTGCTGGGTGGCGAAATGTCTGATGTCGGCAGAGTGACGTCGGGAGTCCCTCAAGGATCTATCCTGGGACCAATTTTGTTTTTAATTTACACCGCTGATTTACTCTCAAAGCCCATATTTTCAACTTGCGTGGCATACCCTCACGATGCTTACATTTTACACCATTTCGACCCACAGAACATAGAGAGGGCATGCTTAGAAACGAATGAGGACCTAGGCAACATTAGGGAATGATCTAGTAACATTAACTTAAAGTTGAACAGCAATAAGTGTTCTGTAGTATACTTCGCGTCGAAATCACCACAAAAATGTTTTGTGAAGGATGATATTAAAGTACGAGGCATGTTTTTTAAGTAAGTACCGTTTTGGAATTAAAAAAAGACGTGCAAAGATATCGCCATAATTTTATCTTACATGAAAGCCTGTACCTTAATCTACTTTTCTACATAATTTCCGTGAATATTGAGGCACTTGTCATAACGTGGCACCAGTTTTTTAATACCCTCCTCATAAAATTCTGCCGCCTGACTTGTTAACCACTGTATCACAAATGTTTCGACTTCGTTATCGTCTTGAAGACGCTGACCACCCAGGTGTTTCTTCAGGTGCAGGAACAAATGGTAGTCGCTGGGCGCCAGATCAGGGCTGTATGGAGGATGATCTAGAGTTTCCCATTAAAAAGATTTGATGAGATCTTTGGTCCGATTAGCCACATGTGGACGGGCATTGTCTTGCAGCAAAACGATACCCTTACTCAACTTGCCACGTCTTTTGTTCGGGATTGCACGACGCAGATTGTTCAATGTTTTACAATAAGACGCTGCATTGATTGTCTCATTACGAGGCAGAAACTCCACTAGCAATACTCCTTTTCTGTCCCAAAAAACTGTGCACATGATTTTCCGGGTAGAAATTGTTTGCTTAAACTTCACKTYTTTGGGTGATGATGAATGTCGCCATTCCATGGATTGTTGTTTCGATTCTGGTGTGACGTAGGCCACCCGTGTTTCGTCACCAGTAACAATTTGGTCTAAAAAATCTTCACCTTCATTGTGGTACCGCTCAAGGAAAGTCAATGCACTGCCTAAAGGTTGGGTTTTGTGCAAATCCGTCAACATTTTCGGAACCCAACGTGGACACAATTTCCGGTAATTCAAATTCTCGGTCACAATGCGATACAAAACACTACGAGAATATTGAGGAAAGCAGTCGCACAATGATGAAATTGTAAAGCGTCTGTTTTCTCTCACCTTTTCGTTCACTTTCTGCACCAAATCTTCATTAACGACCGAAGGACGCCCACTCCGTTCTTCATCATGCACATTTGTGCTGCCATCTTTAAATGCTCTCACCCATTTCCTTACCATTCCATCACTCATAATGTTTTGTCCGTAAACTTCACAGATCTCACGATGAATATCGATCGGTTTTACGCCTTTAGCACTAAGAAATCGTATAACAGCCCGTACTTCACAATCGGCGGGACTCACGATTGTCAGAGGCATCTTAAACACTCAGTAAACAACGTATACAATGAAGAATCAAACTGTAATGGCGTCAGTGCGTAGACAAGAGATGTAGGTAACCAGCGCGCATGCACGGAACGCCGACCGTAGCGCTGCGGCGGCGGAATCGCAAAACGGTACTTACTTAAAAAACATGCCTCGTACATGTGGACCATATTCAACTGCCTGTATATGAAAGGATCAAAAGTCTTGGTTTAAGTATAGATAATGACTTTCGTTTTAAAAATCGCGTGTCTTCTGTTATTAATAAATGTTATGTTGCTTTAAAGCTCCTGTACTCTAATCATCTTATTCTCAACTTTAAACTTAGAAAAAATTATGTGAATCTCTGGTAATCCCTCACTTACTTTATTGTTTTATGGCATACTTTCCTTGTCTTGATGCCGTTAATGAATATACGCTTCAGAAGGTGCAGAATAACTGCTGCAGATTCATATTTGGACTAAAAAAGTATGCTCATATTAGTAAGTGCATACAGCAGCTTAAATGGTTAAAAATTCATCAACTTTTTCATTATCACCTTGCAACTTTCTTGTTGCGTGTCTTTCGATCCTCTTCGCCAAAATACTTGCGTGATAAGTTTCATAGTCGTCGCAGTTTGCATTGCGCTGATTTATCTCTTAGATATGTCCACCATTTATCAATGCCTAGCTTCCGAACCTTCCTGTACACACGGTCTTTTACTTATAATGCTATAAAATGTTATAATGAACACTATGATTTGTTTACTAAAATGTGCTCTTGTAGAAAGTTTCAAAAAACAAATGATGTATAGGTTAAGTCATTAGCTTGTAATTATAGTCATAGCATGGTACTATAGTTGTCTATGATTTTGTTTTGTTTCTCATATTGAACTAAGTTTATATTTTTTTGGGTTGAGTTGAATAGCTACGCTAGACTTCGCCCAATAGTATGTTTAAATAAAGTCCTATTATTATTATTATATTTATTATTATTATTATTATTATTATTATTAATTAAATGAAAAGAAGAAGAAATATTAAAACACGAAGGATTTACATTGAAAATGAAAACAATCATGATATCTGGGGAAGATCCTTCTTGCGATTATCGCAAAGCTTCTCCAGCCTACAACGAGCTTATGACAATAACATCCATCGTCGACCTCCGGTGCGGTTCTTTCTCCTACTTTCTTCCACCTCTCCACCACGTCGCGTCCATCCATAGACAACAAACAGCCCAGTTCCGCACACCTCGTTCCGAATGTAGGTCCGGCCGACATCTTCCCCGTGGCTCGGTCGTTCGGGTCGAAGCTTTTTTTCGACTGTTTTGATTTGCGTGCCGCCAGTGTGCGTTACGTCGTCCGCGGGCTTGTTTCGACGATGGTCGCCGTACGCTGCTGCTATCGCCCGAACCAGGATATGCCGCCGTCGAGCTGTTGACCGTGTGTATACGTTTTGTGCGAGTGTGTGTGCGGGAACATGGCCAGTTCCGGCTTCGTCAAATGAGATATGACTGTTACCGGAGAGGTAATGATCGTCAATTGTGTGATGATGATTTGTATGTAGGTAGTGTAGCTGGATTTGAGTTGTGCGAAGTATCCTAACATTGCATTGCAATGAACAAGTAAAAAAACCGCTGCAAATTGAATCAATACTTCCACATCTAATTGTCAAAATGACATTTACGTTTTTATTTCTTATACTATACGACTAGTAATCAGGTTTTGAGCATTTTTTCTCTCTACACATTTTTTCTAAGACGAACAGTCCTCGTGATATTAGCAAGAATACATACATTTTTAAAATCGTTTTTTTCCAAATAACTCGAAAATTATTAACTTAACAAAAAAATTACAAGAGCGCTTTCTGATCAGAAATTTGATTTTCTATATAATACCAGAATTTAAAAACAAATCGTACGAGCAGGGTCCAAAATAGGTTTTTTTGGAAATATTTCGAAAATGTCAAAATTTTGGATAAATTTTCTAAGACACTTTTTGTGAGAAATTTTATTTCCTATCTGATGGCATTTTCATTTTTTGAATATATAAAATATATTCGGAGATATTTAGGAAAAGCCGTTTTCTTTAAGTGACGCTTTTTTGCTAATATCTTCTAAACAATTTGCTATACCGAAAATTTATAAGAGCTAATAATACTCGCAGTTATACTTCTAATCACATACTAAAACGAAAAAAATATAAAAAAATAAAAACTTGCATAAAGGGTAGTTACTCCCCAATTTCGCCCCCTTCCCAACACCCTACTTACCGCACAAACAATAGGTCGCTTTGGGTAGTTCAGATTTATACGTGTACCAAAATTCAAGTTTATATATTAAGTCTTTCGAAAGTTATCGTGTCCACAAACAATACCACAGACACACAGACAAGAAATTTTTTTTGCGTTATCGACCATTTTAAAGCGAATGAAAAAATAAAAATTTAAAAAAATTTTCCGCAATACAATACTTCCCATCCGTTGGATGTGGAAGTAAAATGTTGTTATAATAATGCAACTCTCTTACCGTTTTTACAACCCTGCAATACTATTTACCTTTCATTTACAGGCACAGTCAAACCCTCTCTTTGTGATTTTGCGAATTTCCAGTACCGGCTTTAAGCCGTTTTAAAACTCGTGTTTTGTTTGTGTAGTGTATATTATTCTAAGTAGTTTTTAATCATTCGGTTCATAAGAGGTTCTACATCGATCGTTTTTATTTACGTCTCAAAATGAATTGGACGTAGTTTTAGATGAGTAGCAACATTATTTTGCACAAGCAAAGTATATATAGTTATAATGAAATTTGCAATCTAACTAGACAACATGCACATCTGAGCATTTTTTAATATACAAAGAAAAACTTCGCATTCCTAAATATTTTTATTTTGATTTTTAACATTCCTGTAATATTTATATCCTATGAATATGTTGAATGCTGTGCTAGCCGAAAATTATGAACAAATTTTAATATTTTTACAATCTTTTAACTATTGGAAATATGCGGTTAACGGTTAACATAACTAAATATGTAAATAAAAGACAAGTATTTTAAAAGAAAATAATAAGAATATATTTTTTATCTAAAGCTCTAAATACAAAAAGTAATTCCATACATCTATTATATTTTTACAAAAAAAGTCTAACAAGTTTATACCGACATAACTTAAATATATTAATTATTATCATCATCACTACTGTCAAATTCTGAATCACTGTTAACGTCATCATTAACATGTATTATTATAAAATTTTGAAAATTTGGGGATACATACCTATTTTCAATTTCAATAACATGCTTAATACAGCTTTTTTTCAGTTCTTTCGTTATACTACTTACCTCTCTACGCACTAAATCTACAACTCCCGAACTTAAACGCGGACATGTATTGTTTCTTCGTATTCCTTTTTTAAGCGTACTCCACACTAATTCAATTGGGTTTAGGACGCAATAATACGGTGGCAGACGCATAACTATATGTCCATGTCCTTTCGCTAGTTCAACTCGATATTGTTTAGGTATGTTGAGATTTTTTATTATTGTCGACAGATCTTTTTTTGGTAACTTTTCCATCCGGAATTGTAATTTTATTCTTTTTCATGTAATCAATTATTTCTATTTTTTGTAGCTGATGTTGGCGCCTTGTTCGTTAATTTTGTATGATAACTCGCGTTATCCATGACTAACAGATCCTGGTGGTAGCCCGGGCAGTAACTGCTGCTGAAACCAAGTTTCAAAAAGTGCAGAATCCATGTCGCAATGGTAGTCAGCAGAACAATTTTGGATCTGTTTCGCTGACAGTAATAAGCCATTTTCCACCCATCCATCACTTCCTCCCGCATGTAGAATTATATTCTTTTTCTTCTCGAAGGTGATGCTTGCAGAACGCAGTTATTTGTTCCATCTATCAGACATTTTTTTTATCAAGTCGTGGGTGTCGTACCACGTTTCATCCAAATATACGATATTACGATTTTCTTGGCGGTACCTTCTGATTTCGTTTATATAATCCCATCTCATTCTTTTTAGTCTGGTTGATTCCATTATGGACAAACGTTGGTTTAATGTACTACAATTAAAACCGATGCTCCTCAAGTATTTTCTGAACCACTCTTCGCAATAACTTATGTCATATCCTAATTCCAAAAGTTTTAATTTCAGACTTGCCGTAGTTGGATTTTTATTTTCCTTATACATTTGGTAAATCACTATTTTAATTTCTATCCCAAGCTCTTTTGATGTATTTAGAAATTTCTCCGAATTGCGTGATTTTCTTGAATTGCCTTTATTTTCAATAATATCTCTCACAGTCGTGTAGGGGACACACAACAGAAAAACAAACTGCGATTTCGGCTTTAAACAACTTTTTCATGCGTTGATAATCTCGAGGAACGGCTACAAAAAATTTGTTAGCTGTACTGACTGAAGTACTTTTATAGCTTTTATATAAAAAACAACACTTGTTTTGTTTTCCATACATAATAGATGCTTGTAAAACTACACAAATCATTTTTTGGTGCGACCTCTTACACCGTCCTTTCAATAAACACCACACAAAAGCTTTTCCAATACAAGAATGATACTACACCATTAAACAGCACGCTCCTCGGTAATGTTTACATGATACTTGACGTCACGAGTTGAATAACCTTGGATAGAAACGTTTTGGCGGTGACTCCTAAGATTCGAATTTCAGACCTGAAATTCTCTACCTACAAATATTTTTTTTGTTTTTTCTAACATGGCGTACGAGATATATATATATATATATATATATATATATATATATATATATATTTAATTGATAATAATGGTCGTTATGTATTTTATTTAAATTTATTAAGGATATTTCGACCTAGATTAAAACTCTATACTTCCAAGCTTTTGACTGATTTACTCAAGTCTTCTTCAGGGAACTACAAGTGTTATGAACTCTAAACATGTATGCAAATACAAAACTATTAACAATACTTACATATTTTGAATTATTATATACGAACTAGGACATTAATTTATTATTTGACATCAAAATTGAAAGTTGACAAAGCAAAATTTTTCTAAACAAACTGTGATATTTTTTACATACGATTAATTTATTAAACCACAGGATCTTTATGTGGATTATATGATATAATATAATATATTAATTAATGTCCTAGTTCGTATATAATAATTCAAAATATGTAAGTATTGTTAATAGTTTTGTATTTGCATACATGTTTAGAGTTCATAACACTTGTAGTTCCCTGAAGAAGACTTGAGTAATCAGTTGAAAGCTTGGAAGTATAGAGTTTTAATCTAGGTCGAAATATCCTTAATAAATTTAAATAATATATATATATATATATATATATATATATATATATATATATATATATATATATATATATATATATATATATATACATATATGTACTTCAAGATTCATTTTACGTAATTTTCAAAAAAAAATTTATAATACCCAATTCAGCTGAGAAGCTCTTCCACATTGAGTGGTACGATTACACATTTCCGGAAACCTGATTTCAAATTAGCCGCTACGTTTGGCGTAACGGTGTCCATCAATTGCTTCAAAAACGGTGGAAACTGTTGTTTTCTTGAATATTTGTGTTCTGAATTTCTTTGACGTTTTTTTCCAGTCGGAAAGCGCCTTTCTCCACGCAATTTTTAGGGGTCTAAAGAATGCCACATCCAGTGGCAGGCAAACCAGGCGTATTTGATTTTCTGTGCACATCTTAATGGTGTGCACGGTCAGGTGTGAAGATAGATTTTGCCATCTAATCTCTTTAACCGTGGTATCATGTGCTACTCTAACCACTCTGCGAAAATGGCTGCATCAAACCAGCCTATTGAGTTGCAATTAGAGCGACGTCCCTTTGGTCCATTATCTGCCCACGTTGTCCATATATGGAAGTAGTTCCCCAGCAGCATTACCGGATTGATATTTTTGAAGCGTTTCTCAGAGTTTCTGGGTATTTACACCCCTTTTTCACAAGAACATGTTTTTTTTTCCGGGATCGTCTGTTAGGTTTGTTTCGTCGAAGTTCCAAATTTTACAACTTACTGAAGATGTTCTCCGTAGATGAGAATGAAACATTTGGAAGAAGAGGAGGAAGCTTCAACAGACCACGGCCTATAAGCCCGGATATACGCCATGTACAATTACAATTTTCAATGAAATTCCTTAAATCGGTTTCGTCTATCGCCGCTCTAGATCTTTTCATGTTTTCTGCGAACCTCTACGGAAGTCTAGGATGTCTGACTAGATACGACTATACTGACTTTTCTGCCACATCTATTAAGATAATTCTTCATAATATGCCTTAATTCCTTCGTATTTACTGGGTATCCATACTCTGTTTCTTGAAATACTGATTAGTGCAGCTACACAAAAACTCTGATCGACCTAGTTATGAAAAATATTTATTTTACTCTGATGGTAAGTTACTATATGAAATTTGCAAGCCAATTTAAGTAAATGAACTTCTGTACTAGCGAAATATGACAAAAGTTGTGTTGTCTGTTGAACATGATCCAGGAATTAGGTGAAACTTCAATACGAATTTCGATGTCATTTCAATAATTACAAGAATTACATGGAACGTCATAGAAATTTTATAAGAATTTTGATGTAATTCCTATAATTCAATGGAATTATAAGGATTTCCCCAGTACATGATATTTTTGTGTACAAAATTTGACCATTTGACCATACCCCTCGCTTGTCGTTATGTCTTACGGTTTTCGCAAGATTTGCAATTGCAATTTTTGTTTTTGTCAATAGTTATCAAATGTTATCAAGTTACCATCGCATTTAACAGTGGTCACTGTTGTTGATAACGAATGGAAACGCCTGACTAATAGTGTTAGGTACAACATCTTGGAACAAAACGTGTGAAATGTTTTCTAGTTTTCATATCATCCAGAGCAGGTGAAAAAGTGTCGTAAACTTGATTTTATATACTCCCATATACTCCCACCTATCTACCAGTTCGAAAAATGTTCTTTTAAAAAATTCTTTAATAATGTCACATTTATGTGGAAATGTAACAGCATTTTAAATATATATCATAAATATATTCAAGGTAGAATCTGGTGATAAATCGTGCTATTTCATTCTGTTTGCTATGTTAATGCAGGGCAAATTTATACTTTGGGCTGTCGTGCGTCTATAAAAAAAAGATGCACTAATTCTAATATAATTAGGGCTAAATTATTTAGGCTAGTTGCTTATTTCCTACGCGTTGTATCTACAACAAGATTTCTTCAAATTTATTTTTATTTAAGAAATCTAGTTTATAAGTCGAACGCTGTATGCTGTTTTTGTATTTGAAGAGAAACGCTGTTTCCTCATATAACTGACATTACTTTTTCTAAATATTTAAATTCAATTAATTAAATTAAATTTAAATTCAACAGAATCGCAGCGCATCCGATGTCGCTTCGTTGTGATATTATCGTCTTTTTTGTGTGTGAATCTGACGTTTTAAGACATAGCTCGAGGGGAGATTCACCTGTTTCTAGAAACCGATTAGGCGACGACGGCAGAACCGGAATGGGGGAGTTAATTAATGTTGTTGCTCGCGCGATTGTATGGCCGTTGGCCATTTTTGTGCTGTAGAGGAAGCGGTTACGCTATCTATCAAACAGTTTTTTCGTCGTGATTATGTTTGGATACTTCCTTGACGAAAACGTTTATGCAGTTCTAAATTGTTATACTGTCACCTGACACCTGTAGCTAAATAAATAATCAGAACTCATATGAGTCGCCACAAAATACGGAACCAGCAAGATATTTTATCTTCTGTTGGACCGATTTTTCTGAAATTGTGCAAGGACCTATGGGTAATTAATTTAATGGGAAGGGGGGGATCAAAATTTTTTCCTGATTTCACTAAATTTTATCACACTTGTACAATTTATTGCTCCTGAGTTGAGAAAAGTGTAAATACAATAATTGAGCCTGACAAAGAACGAAAAGATTGAAAATAATTTTCTTTATCGCTAAAATGGACAAAAAAGCCAGGTATTACCATTTTTCCTTGACTGGTGACAATTTTTGTCTAGTTTGATAAATTTATTGCGGATCAAGTACCCTAAAAGTTAAAAACAAAAAGATTTACATTACAGAATATGATCAAAATGTTCCCCATTGACTTCCTGGCAGTAATGCAGTTTCGAGTAAAAGTTTTCTAATGTTCTTATTTTATATTTGGAAGCAAGTTCTGAATTTCTGCCCCGATTCGTCCTTTTAAATCTTCTGCATTATGAGGCCGATCAGCATAAATACGATTTTTCAGAGAGAAGCAAGCGGCGTTAGATCGGAGGAACATGCTGGGCATACTATTGCTCCGCGCCTACCAATCCATCTGTCTGGAAATATCGCATTCAAATATCCACGAACGTTGACTGCAAAATGGGGCGGTACACCACCACCAACTATATCTGTTCAGAAGGACGCACATCATTTTCAGGATTAGGGAACAGGCGAATAAGTTGCTATAATGTGTTCGCACAAGAACTGTAAATACTTGACCGCATTCAAATTTCCAACGATGAAAAAAGGCCCAATAATGTGCTCACCGATAATACCACACCAAACATTCACTTTCTGAGGGTGTTGTGTGTGGACTTGTTTCATCCAATATGGATTTGTGTCCGACTAATATCTGAAATTATGTCTATTCACATTACCATTGACGCAGATAGTTGCTTCATCAGAAAACATAATCCAATTTAAAATGTTTATATCTTCATCTATCATGTTCATAGCAGTTTCGAAAAATTCTATCCCACGATCGAAATCATATTAGCTCAGTTCTTGTAATAAGTGAATTTTGTATGGATGAAACTTTTCTGAACAGGTATATTCTTATGAAAATCATTAATACATTCCACAGTACTGTTAATTTCATGCGACTACGGTCGACTTTTATAAAAGCGTTGAAAGAAAAAAAAATATTTTCATTCAACGATAAGAGATCTCGCATTTGCGCTTTATCCATAATAGATACATACATGTATGTATTTATTCTGGATAGAGTATTGAAGAAAACCGCAGAAAACTCCAATCAGATCTCTATTGTCTTAAGCCAGTCATTAACACATTCATCAACACGATGGATAGACGCAAAATCACCAGGCCATGCTGTACGGGGGCATCTGTTGACCATATGTCCAATTGTATGGAGGGGGTCTCCACATTCACAAGAAGGGTTGTTAGATGAATCCCATTTATTAAGAAAAAACTTGCATTTCCCATGACCAGTGCGAAGGCGATTCAGAGTGACCCAAGACCTTCTTGGGAGGTCAGTTCCTGCTACCTCTTCCGCAGGATCGTCTATAAGCTGCTGATTGAATATATCATGTTTCTTAAGTTGCCAAACAGAACACCATCCATCTTCAATGGTATAAGGAGCACGAAGAAAATCTTCTGTTCACAGAGGTTTTCTAGAAGTTAGCCGAGTTGTAGGTAGCTCTTGCAGATCTCGGGAAATTAGAAACTCATTAGGAGCTGATTTTTGCCAAGCTTTATATGTAGCAAACTGTCTGCGAATCTCCGGAGGAGCAATGTTGAAAGAATCGGAAGCCAAGGTAATGGAGTTGACTAAATTGTTCCAGTGATTAGTCACATTGCAGTATTTAACTGAGTGTCAATTTTTCCTGTGTGATGACTGAACAGGTCTTCTGCTAATATGGTGAGTGAGAACACGCTCTTGTACGGAATACTTTTGATTCTCTTGCACATCTAAAATGACATTCAAGCTACTTTCCTCACTCGTAGCAACCAATGGACGTCCTGGTTTTTACGATTCTTAACGCTGCTGGTTTCGTCAAAACGTTGTAATGTTTTAATAACTGTTGATCTGGCTCGTGGATTGATCGTGGACTGATCGTGGATTGGTTCACGATTTTCATGAATTGTATAGTAGAGTGCAACTATTTCCGAATAACTTCGCTCTTTCTCCATAACCAATCATCATCAAAATTTCGATGCGATGTTCAGTTAACCGAGGCATTGCGATTGGAAATAACAAAGTGTATGAAAATTATCACCAGTCACGACGAAAATGGAGACAACTGGAGTTTTTGTTCCTACTTAGCGATAACGGATATGGTTTTTATCCCGAAGTTTTTTTGCAAGTCCCAAGTTTGTTATCACACTTTTCTCAACTCAGAAGCAATAAATTGTACAAGTGTGATACATTTTTGTATTTGCCATTTGTAAAGCAGTGAGTAGTTTATGTATTGTGACAATTTGAGCAGCAACTTACTTTCAGTAATGTCATTGTCCTGGAGCTTCTCAAGTAAGCTTTTGATTTGTTTATGTTTGACTTGAAAGGAAAGATATCCTTCTCGAATCGAATGCATCTGCATTTGCAAAGTCCATGTCAATCTAGAAACCCATAAATGCGACAATTTGGGAAATGTATTGGCTTAGGCTTTCACGGCGGGCGTTCAAATGATGATATGAAACTTCCAGGCTGGATGGCCATCGATGTCTTCTTCTTCTGTCTCCCAACGTTTCGCCTACTAGTGTGGCAGGCATCTTCAACAGTGAACTTACGGTCATGGATGTAGACGTTAAGGTGAACACATTAACGTCGCGAAAACAAAAGAAATCACCTTTTACTTTTACTTTAGACTGACCGTATCCATAGCTTTAGCGTATTTGTTAAGTATAATGCAGAAATGAATTATTTTCATAAAACAATGTAAGGGAGTGATAACTTAATGAAATATGAACTAAATGTAAATTTTTATGATTCTATGAACTAATTTTACTTTGGTTTACTGTGTCTAGGATGAACAACATTTCAAGTTGAACTAGTAAACGCGTTTCATGAAACAACTAACTTAACCTAAAATCTATGAAACAAATACATTAATGCAAAAATGTATCTTCATAAAAACAACTTCCTCGAAATTTGATGTACAAAAGCACTGATGTTATATACCGGTTTATTAATATCGCGACGTGTTTATAATACAATCATAGCTGCTATTAATATGGTAATATTATTATTCGTTATACTGCAAACCTTTTCATTATTTTTCAACGAACAAATGTTCATTGGTGGAGTAAACTAAGTGATTAAATAATGTTTATAAAATTGTCTCATCAATAAAATTTTTATTGAATCATTGAAGTAAAAGTTAATAACCGGTGTACATTAATAAATCACTTGGGTAACGTCAAGTTGTAAATGGGTTGCAATTGAACATTTGAACTACTCTCTTCACAATATTCCAGAGCTTGGTATTGTGGAAATTACACTGTATGTATGTCTACAAGGAACCGTGACCCCAAAACAGTCTGGCGCGTTGTGTTGAAAAACCAATATAATTAACGTAAATAATACTTTTAAAGACGCTAGCTAGTCTGTTTACAAAACTCAAACAGGATTTGGAGTTAATCGCGGTCGTAATTGATGCTTTTTAAATACATTAACGGTCGTTATCGGTAATTTTGTTTGAGGTTTTACTTAAGTTAATGTGCATAATCATCGACATCCTGTAATCGTTGCACCATTATTGTGAATGGATCCTGCTGGTTCGAGTCGAATGATTTTGGCGACTTTTTGATGGGATATACTTATTTTGTTTGCTGCATTATACAGGGTGAGTCAGCACTGCAAAATCGGTCCATACTACTTTAAAGAAGTTTGAAAAACTGGTGTTTTTTTGTAATATCAGCGCCACTAAAAGAGACATCTACCTAAATATTAATAGAAACGATACAATTTTAATATAGTCTCCCCTTATAGCAACGCATTTCTATGTATTACTGTTGTAGAAAATATTTCTTCCTGATTTGTGAAGTAATCGTCTACGCTTGCTTTAAGAATCAAAACTGAGTCCACAGAAGTTTAAAAGTCCCACCAAACTCATAAGATTGCATTGCATAAGAATGCTTATGATACTAGGTTTAGATATTTCCAATACCATACTAAGAGTGAAAACATCACGATGATATTGAAGGACCATGACTTCAATTTTTGGAGTTATTTTTTAACTTAACTTTAAAAACGCTCATAACTTTCTTATATCAAATGGAACACGCTTTATATGTTTCGGAGGTACAGGTTTTTCGCCATTATTTATGTAAATTTTCTGACATTTGGGTTAATAAACTATGCATTTTTAACATAAAATTATTAATATTTATATAGCATATCAAGAAATTAAAAAAATAAAAAAAATATTTTATTTTAAACTTTACAATAAAGAGGATGAAATCACACAAGGAAACGTCAACATCATCAAGAAAGTGAAACCTAAACAAGGTACAGAAATCGAACAACTACATAAAATTGTAAGAGTTTAATTCACATTGTGTCCTAGTGTTATGTACTKAKTTTTGCATTACTATCATCATTTTTACGGTCGCTATAGTGATGTTCCATGTATATAGTTAAGTGTATACAAGAAATTACACAATAGTGGTACATAAAATTCTGGAAGACGGAAACTACCCTCGAAGCTCAGAAGTAGCTTGGAAAATACTGTTCAAGAACTACGAACAACGTAAACCTCAATGGAAAATGCCGACAGAATCTCAGCACTCTTAAACGACCTCCAACAAGAAGAACAGTGCAACCGAGCCAAAACGACATCAAATACTAGGGTCACATCTGAAGGAAAGAGGCAAACCATACGGAAGACTTGGGAGCTAAGCGGAGACCAACGAAAAAGAGGAAGACCGTGCTTTACACGAAAAACAACTATAGAGAGGATAATTCAGAAACCAGGGAAAAAATTAAAAATAATGGCTAGAACAGAAACTCTGAAATGGACCAACGATGTCAGCAGCACCAAGAAAACATTCAAAGAAAATGAAGGTTACCTATATAAGCTTCCCATTCAGTCCTTATATTCCCTTAACATAGGCTAGGCAGTCGCATTACTAACAATCAGCATGTACCCCTCCAACCCAGCGTAGACGCCCGGCCCAGCGGTATATCCAGGAGGGGCAGAAATGCTGACCGTACGCTGATTTAATCAATCAATCATCAATCAACTTTACAAAAAAGAAGGAACACAATAGTACTATTTAAATAATCTATTCGATATAACCTCCATTTTGTAATGTAAAAAATGTCTTCTACTACCGCATGCCCGCATGGTTTCCAGTCTACTGGTTTTATCATTTGGCGCCATGTTTCCGATACGGCAGCAATTTACAATGCGCCTGTAGCCCCCTTTTATTTTATTGCAGAATATGAATCTACATGAAAAAATATAGACCCCTGTTATTTTTATTTTTTGCAAAGCGCTTAGTTAATGCTTAAAAAAAGATTGTTTATGTTTAAAGTTAGAATCTCTGACGTCAGCGTTCCCTGGCGCGCTTAGTGCGGTGTAACTATGTGATGTTGCCACGCCATTTTCTGATCCTGGCATTCCTGTCAGCCGAGATGAGGTTTCTGAAATCAAAGTCGCAGCAGCGTTGCCATTTTATTCCAAACTCGCAATCTTAATTGTGAATTATAAAAACCTACACGCGAATGGATGTATTAACGCGATTCGCTGTTAGTCGTTTTCACTGTAAATATTAAAACGTAAAATATATTAAATTAAAATTATAACTTGCAGCGGATATATCGCAAACAGAATTCATTTTACGGCAGCCGAAGAATACGTTCATATTTCAAGTGATATTAAAACTGGAACAACTATTTATTAAGTAGGTAAACTTTTTTAAACCTGAGTTACAGCATGTATAGTTGCCATTACATCATTTTATTCAAGTCGCAACCTTTAAATAGCAAAATCGCCTAATTTGCGTAAAATCGAACGATCTGGCCACACGAGTTTCCGTTCATGTAAATTTCGACAATCATGTGTAAGTCAATGTTTGGTAAATTGTCCGAAGATCCCTTCACATAATCTTGCACAGTCTATGTTTGAACAACAACGTACTAAGTAAATAAAAACAAAACGCGTCCTCCGTTCTCAAACCAAAACGTAAACAAAGGTACCAAGGCACAGAACCACAGAACATACGCGGGTTCAACAGCGACAAAGGTGTCAAGCATGCAACAGGGCATCCGGCGCATCGGCGCAATAGCGGAGTGCGTCTCCAGGAACGGTGACGTATCACGAAATATTTGAATTTGGCGGTAAACCTTTAAAGGTAAAAATAAACCGCTAAAACATTACAAATATTTTTTCTATTGCCAGCTTCTAACTTCATTAGGTCCAGGCAAAGTCGCACATGTGTTATAATAACGATTTACTGTCAAGGGCAACAACCGCATTTATATTACGACATAAAGCCCCACTTAAGCATTTTGTGATAGGAAAAAGCAATAACGCACAATACCTCGAAAATGGGGACTTTTAAAGTTTTGTCTGTAGGGTACTAAAGAACATCTGTGCCAAATTTTTGCTCTATTGTTTACTATCATGCCTAAACTACTGGTATTAGACGCAGGAATAGGATTAGATTCAGTTTTCATTTAATAGGTGCTGCACTATAAGGAAATCCCAGTTAAGAGAAAATGATTTATTGTTAATAGGAAACGCGTAATGGCAGTGCCGGCATTGAATTAATTATTCTGACAGTTTAGCCGCTGAACTGTGGGATGCGTTATAATTTTCGACCAGCGGCAGCGTTGAGTATTTGTCATTGTCTTTCAAGCGGGAAACGCTTTGTGGTTTTAAGTAGTAAAAGCGTTTGGGAAAATCACCATGTTTTCCATCAAACCATTTAATTATTCTATCTGAACGTATAATTATAAATGTTAATCACGTGGAGAACTGATTGACAATAAGAGTTAATGCTAAATAATCAGATTTTGTAATACTGTTGGGAACAGCTTTTTGTCCAGATTTTAAAGTAAATTATCTGTTTAACAAAGTATTGTTTGAATATCTGATTCGTTAAATACATTTGTATTATACTTAGGCGATCTACAAGATATTATTTGAAATTTGATTATCCATTGTATTCAAAAGTGGATTTTTTAACAGTTTGTGAGACCTCTAGAAATTTTTCGTCAGTTGCGTTATGGGTATAAATCAGCTATGAAGTAGCTTAATCATTTCTATAATTAGTTTACCAACAATAATGCACTTTTAAGTGCAATGCCACAATAATAATTTCAAATAAAAACCGACAGTTCACACCAGCTACTACAATTTTGTGAATCGCATAGAAATTATTTAGTAATTTTTGTAATTTTCGTTACCGATCGCTGCATACAAAACCCCAAAAATTTTGAGTAATGTGTAATTAAAGCAAGCACGAAATTTGTTTTAAAGAGAGGCTAGAAAACGATACCCTGTGTAATATAGCAAACCTTAAGTGGGATAAGCATAAAACTTGCAATTCTCTATAAAATCGTCTGAAATTGACCCTTATCGTTCCATTTAATGAGCTGGGAACCAACTGTTACAAGTTTTAATGTCTTAAAAATAAATAATTACTTCCACATCCAACGGATGGGAAGTATTGTATCGCGAAAAAAATTTTCAAAAATTTTTATTTACTCATTGGCTTTAAAATGGTCGAAAACGCAAAAACCCAAAATTTGAGCAAAAAAAATTTCTTGTCTGTGTGTGTGGTTTTGTTTGTATACACGATAACTTTCGAAAGACTTAATATATGAACTTGAAATTTGGCAAACGTATAAATCTCAACTATCCAAAGCGACCTATTGTTTGTGGGCTAAGTAGGATATCGGGAAGGGGGCGAAATTGGGGGGTAACTCCTTTTTGTAAATTTTTATTTTTTTTTAATTTTTTTCGTTTTAGTATGTGATTAGTAGTATAACTGCGAGTATTATTCGTTCTTATAAATTTTCGGTGCAGCAAACTGTTTAGAAGATATTAGCAGAAAAACGTCTCTTAAAGAAAACGGTTTTTCCTAAATATTTCCAAATATATTTAATATATTCAAAAAATGAAAATGCCATCAGCTATGAAATAARATTTCTCACAAAAAGTGTATTAGAAAATTTATTCAAAATTTTGAATACACTCTTGTAATTTTTTTGTTAAGTTAATAGTTTTCGAGTTATTTGAAAAAAACAGATTTTAAAATTTATATATTTTTACTAATATCACGAGGACTTTGTCTTAGAAAAAATGTGTTGAGACACAAAATGCTCCAAATCTGATTACTAATCGTACAATATAAGAAATAAAAACGTAAATGTCATTTTGACAATTGGATGTGGAAGTATTGATTCAATTTGCAGCGGTTTTTTTTATTCCAACACGAATTTCATGCGATATCTCATTTTTTATTTTCTAGCATCCGTTTGGTGCTCAAACTTTATAAAAGAACAATTTAAGAAATTTAGCTGTTTTATTTAATATAGGAGTGCGTCTGACACAATTAAAATTTCATAAACAAGCCCATTGTTGCAATTTGTTGTTAATTTGGTAACTTACTGGCATTTATAGCATTTGTTATACGTTATTTTGGGTAATATTTAGTGGCTTGATAATAGGTCAATATTTTCAATTTCTTATTTTCTATATATGTACTGTATTGTATCATTTTCGCATTGTCTAACTTTTATTATTAATATGTATATTTGGAAACCAATGATATGAAGATATATACTTTCACAGGAACAACATATGAATAAAAGCCGTTGAATACAGATAGGTACCTACTTAATTTTGACTTTCGTAGATTCAGTTGCTTTTTATATTTCACCACTTTCGATTGGTATTCCTGTCTTTCTCTAATACTTTAGTAGATATTTACTTAAAAATAATTACCGTGGATATCAGTTTTTCATGTATTGTCCCGTTTTTTTAAGTGGAGTTACGGCTTGCCATAACAAAATAGATCGCAAAATAGCTATTTATATAGTAAGTTACAAAATGAGTGTAGAGTAGAAGTGCCTAAAAGGCAAGGTTTCGTAATGAATTGTATACAAGATTTATTCTGCTGACAATTTGAGGAGTAAAATATTACAATAATAATAAAAGGCGACATTAAAAAATATGTCACCTTTTTTTTTGCGATTTGTTATTATGAAAATGTCAAAATAATGAATAGCAGATGTTTTTATCAATTGATTGTTTTGAAAATTAATTTTCTATTTCTGGTTAGACTTCTACATGAATTGAAATTATCCAAAAATAAGAAATAAGTCCTGTTTTAAGTGACGCCAATATTCAATTCAGTAATGTAAGCTATTGTGTTTTTAATATTTATAATAAACAGGCAATATATCTGGTTCCTTTTTATTATTATGCGATGCGCCTTATTAACTCAAAAAATTTGTCATATGTAGAGCACATATGCTTTTAGACACTGGTGCTTAAATGGCACTGAAATATATATTGTGAGAACCATTTTCCTCACATTTTCGTTCAGACTTAGGACTGGCAGGATCGTTACTGGCATCCTTGAAAAATCACTAGATAAACGACATTCGGTATAGCAAATTGTTTAGAGGATATTAGCAAGAAAGCGTCACTTAAAGAAAACGGTTTTTCTTAAATATCTCCGAATATATTTAATATATTCAGAAAATGAAAATGCCATCAGATAGAAAATGCAATTTCTCACAAAAAATGTCTTAGAAAATTTATCAAAAATTTTGACATTTTCGAAATATTTCCAAAAAACCTATTTTGAACCCTGCTCGTACGATTTTTTTAAAATTTTGGTATTATATAGAAAATCAAATTTCTGATCAGAAAGCGCTCTTGTACTTTTTTTGTTAAGTTGATAATTTTTGAGTTATTTGGAAAAAAACGATTTTAAAAATGTATATATTTTTGCTAATGTCATTTTGACAATTGGATGTGGAAGTATTGATTCAATTTGCAGCGGTTTTAATTTTTAGGGGAATGTTAATTTTTTGACGCATATCTTACGATGGTGTTGGATAATGACTTTTAGTAAATTTCATTAAGCAAAGCAAGACAGGTGATTTCAAATGAATTATATTTTCAGAGGTTCTATCTTTCCTACGCATATATAATGGCAGTTATGTGTGGTAGCAGGGCCACTTTTTATGAAAAGTAGTTTCAGCATTTAATGCAGCCTCTTCAAAAAGTTTTCTTCTTGACGTATTTTATTACAAGATAAGAACTGCTTTCTGTAAATCTTTTTAGAATAACTTTTATAATTTATAATATTAAGCTCTAGGTCATATTTTATGCTCATATTACTAAAATAAATGCGTAGCTACTGCGAATAGGCTATTTATCACGTCTCTCCAAGTGATTACAGAACCGCACAGACTTGTTTTATGTTCAAAGTTTGCCTGTATCAGGTGTAGTTAGTAATATTAGTTGGAACAATTAATCAACCTTATACGTATTAATCCCCTGTAATATTACACCCATGAAACTTAATCACGTATATTTCCTGCTTATACGAAGTTTGTTCATTATGGAAATCTCGATTACGAGAAAATGATCGATTAAATCAGGGCCTACAGGTTGCTGTGGTCCCTTTACAATTTCAAAAATACAACGTACTACCCTAAACCATTTACCTTAAAATTAAGTGAATACAGGATGTTTCACGAATGATAATGACCCTGACGAAATTAAAAATGCAACCCAAAATACATTTCCAGAGGTAACATTGTCTTAAAAAATATAAAACGTAGAGAGCTTTATAAATTCGTAAATTTTGACATAAACTTCAGTCATTTGCTTTAAGTAAATTCGGTATTGTAAAACAAAATTATTTTTAAAAAGGCTTATTCAATAACATTAATGTAATAAATGCTCAAAATGTCGCCCTCCGCTGTTTTCACATGCTTGAATTCGTGCTCAAAACGATCTTTTAACATGCATTAACATTTCTGGAGTGATGCATCACGTATTTTATTTTCTAAATGTTCTACACTTTCACTTGGTGTTTGGTATATTTGCTCTTTTACCATTCCCCACAGAAAAAAATCCAAAGATGTAAGGTCCGGGCTTCTCGGTGGCCAAGGATTAATTGAACCTCTTCCTATCAATCGGTTAGGCAAAACCAAATCAAGATGATTTCGCACTATTCTATGATAATGCGCAGGTGCCCCATCTTGTTGGAACCATAGATCTTGTCTTACTTGTAAATTTACATTTTGGACAAGTACTGGTAAAATGTTTGTAAAAAATTTAGATAAGTATTGCCGTTTAAACTATCGCGAAAAAAATAAGGCCCAACAATTTGATTCCCCAATATTCCGCACCAGACATTCGTCGAGTAAGTAGTTTGAAAATGTCCTACTCAAATCCAACGTGGATTTTCTTGCGCATAATAATACATGTTATGTTTGTTAACTCCACCATTATTAGAAAATCTTGCTTCATCTGAGAATCAAATGTTGTCATAAAATCTCACATTCAAATTTTGGTGTTCCCGAAAAAAGTTACAAAAAGCCAGTCTTTTAGGATAGTCTGTCTCCGTTAAGGCCTGAACCAATTGCAAGTGATAGGGATGAAATTGATTGCCTTTAATTATTCGGTGTACTGAAGACAGACTAATACCGGTTGCTCTGGAGACTACCCTTTGACTAATATGAGGATTTTCGTCAATCATTTCCAATACTTTAATTTCATTGTCAGGGCCTGTTGCTGTTCTTTCTCTTGACTTTTTCAGTGGTGGTCGGTTTGTTCTTAAAGTCAATTTAAGTCTCTTGAAAATTGTATCGGCAGGAGCTCTTCTATTTGAAAAACGTCTGTATTAACGGGCAGCAGCGGAAGCATTTTTCTTGCGTTGATCGTAAATCAAAATCATATCTGTTTTTTCATCATTTGAATACATTTTGACTTTTAATAAATACAGTAAATAACCACATTGGCTACGAGAATGTATTTTGGGTTGCATTTTTAATTTCGTCAGGGTCATTATCATTCGTGAAATATCCTGTATATGTATTTAAATGAAAAAAAAATACCTTTTTCTAGATGTATGTACAATAATAAAATAAATTCGCGCAACAAATTTTTACATCAAGTATTAGGAAATCATATTTATGCGTCTGACAGAAAACTTCAACATACATTTTTCTTAAAATTACAAAAAAAATTCTGTTTCGGATATTTTAGAACAGGCATACTTCTATAATTGAAATTAACGTCTTACGTATTTGAAGTATCAAATTAATTGGGATCGAAAGTATTCTATTATTGTTTATTGTTTTTTTTTTATTTAAGATTTGATGATTTACCAATGTTTACTCTTTATTTTCAGAAGTATGTAGACAACATATGCCAGGAAGGCTGTGCTGGTACGATAGCCGGTGMAGATTCAAGCTACGACTCTGACTACGAAGCAGAGGTACCCGGGAAGCACCACGATGTTTCGAGAACTACTAGCGACACCCTGGCAGCCGAATATGCAGAATACGTGCAAACCGCACCGGACTCCATACCGGGATATACAGCCAGGTAAATTAAAATACGCATGCAGCATGTAGGATTTTGAGTGTGACATTTTGCCAATTGCAAACGTCAGTAAATAATTTAAAATCTCCATTATTCCGAATGAACGGAACAGCGGCTTTTTTTACATGTTGTTTTCCCGGCTTCTTCCCACGTTGCTTATTTGACCTTGACGTTTCGACACTCATGTCGGTGTCTTCCTCAGAAGTAGCTCTGAAACTGAAGTTCTGCTACAGCCGACCTGTCAGATTGTCAGTTTTTGGTGTCCCTGATGTGCTCCTTGATTCTTATGCTGATGTGCCTTCCGGTTTGCCCGATGTAAACCTTCCCACAGCTGCATGGGATGCTATACACACCCTGTGTTTGTAGCTCCTCAGTCGTCGAACGATATTTCGGAAAGGCGTTAGCTATCTTTCCCGGAGTGCTAAAGATGGTGGTATGCTGCAGCGGTATGCTCTTCTGGTTTCTTCCTCCGTGGTTGCATGTTGATAGCCTTCTCACTCTGTGGCTTAGAATATCCGTTCTCTGCAGTGCTCTGCGTAGATGTTCTAATTCCTCTTCTAGGTGGTCTGGTCCGCTGACTAGCTTCGCTCGTTGTATCAGCGTATTGATGACTCCTTGTTTTTGGGTGGGGTGATGGTGCGAATCTGCATGCAGGTAGCGATCCGTGTGGGTTGGCTTTCTATAGACCCGATGTCCTAGCGTGCCGTCTCGTTTCCTTGTCGCCATCACATCCAGGATGGGTAGGGCGTCATTGGTCTACACCTCCATCGTGAATTGTAAGCCGCTGTGCGTGCTATTTAGATAGTCCAGCAACTCCTTTATGTTCTGTTCTTCATACGGCCAGACGGTAAAAGTGTCGTCCACGTATCTAAACCAACACTTAGGTTTAAGGCGTGCCAATGCCAGTGCAGTTGTCTCGAAGGCTTCCAAGTGTGTAATTGTTTGCTATCAGAGGAGAAAGCGGTGACCCCATAGGAGCACCTTCTGTCTGCTCGTAGTATTCCTCCTGAAACTTGAAAAAAGTAGATTTCAGGTAGATATTCGCTAGTTGGGCTAGTTCTTCATCCAGGTCTTTTTCTTGTAGACGTTTCTTAAACTCCCTTAAGGCATCTCCCAATGGTATGAAGAGTGAGGTGATATCAAAGCTTACTAAGATGTCCTCCGGGTCCAGTCTGATCTTCTTAATTTTCTCAATAAGGTCTCCGGCGTTCCTGACGTGATGTTCTGTCTTCTCTACGAGTTCTTTCAGGGTCCGAGCGATGTAGCGAGCTAGACGGTGGGTGGCAGATTTTGTTGCACTAATAATCGGTCTCAATGGTATCTCTGGTTTGTGTATCTTTGTTACGTGAAAACCATTTATTTAGTAGCGAATAAGTACATTCTAGTCGTCAAACTCTAAGTAATTCCAGTTAAATTTAATATTCCTCTTGAACGTTATCCGTCATCCGTCATCCATGTACGTCAAACTTCCACGTCCCTCTCGATAATTCCTGACTGACGAAGTCCGCTATTTTTTTGGGTCGTCGCTCGAAGAGTCTTCTCCTTCTTCGTATCTTGTAGACTTCTTATGTTTCTTGTCAAATCTTTTTTTGTCCTTCCCTTGTTGTTCTTTGAGGCTGTTTCTTGCCACTTCCAGTTCAGATACCAGCGACACCTGCTCCTGTTTCGTTCTTCTGCCTGTGGGACTCTTCTAGACGGGCCTGTGTTTCAGATAAATCCTGTTCTAGTCTCTCCTTTGTTTTGATGGCTATAGCACGGCCACACCCAAGATCTTCCAGCTGATTACGCAGCTGACGAATCACAGCTTTACCTGGATTTTTGGCCTTCTGTCTTTCCAGTTGTGATTGTGCATCTCTTAGCAAGGCCTTGGTCTTCTTCAGGTCTCTCTTGAGTCTGTGTAAGGCAGCTTCATCAACAGTCATTTTTAGCTGCTGCTACTAGTCTTCTTTCCAGTTCGTGTTTCTCCCTTAGGAGTATCGTTCTTTCTTCATGTTCATTTTCCAGTTGTGCTTCCAGTGCTTTAACCTTCTTCTGTGCATTGCATCTAACATCTTCCAGTTCTTCATCCCTCCGTTGTGCTTCCTTCTTCGCTTCCTTTCTTTGGCTCTCCAGGGTCATTTCCAGTCTCAATTTGGCCTGTTCCAGCAACTGAACTTGCCCAGCCAGTTTTTTTCACACACTCGCGAATTTTGCTGTACGTCTGCAGCTTTTCTTTGAACTGTTGATAGTCTCTTGCTCCGAATAGAACTGTTTTATGAGCGATGTCATCTTCAATACCATCTATGACATACTGGAATAATACTTCCTTCTCTATATTCCCTTGACTGGCTATTTCTTTCATTGTAAGAAAATATTCTTCAACTGATTCACATTTCTTGATTTTTCTCTGCCCCAACATCAGATCAGCACTATTCGTTTTTACAGAAAATTCCGCTTTCACCCTCTTTTTCAATTCTGCCCACGTATTTATACCTCGTTCCGACTGTATGAACAACTGCGCTAGTCCACTCAGTGACTTTTTGGCAAATAGCAGCTTTTGCATGTTATTCCAACCTAGCAATAAGGCATTTTCCTCGAAGTCCTCAATCCACCTTTCAACAGGATAATCATCTTTTCCATTGAAAGTTCGAATTGTTTCTTCAACATCTCTGAATGATAGCATGAATTTTGAACTATAGTTTCCCTCTGCCGTACTACCTTTTTTAACAGGCTTATTTCCATCTTTCTTCCTATGAGCTTCCTGTTTTTCCTGTCTTGTCATCTGGTCATTTTCGTCTTCTGTTTCATTCTAGTCTTCTGTTTTAGGTTCCTCGTCTTGGTCTTCTTCTTCTTCTTCTTCAATGTCACCGTCGTCTCCAATTAAATCAAAGTCAATCAAAGCGTCACAAATCCTTCGTGCCATTTCTTCGACTGTACCGTCATATTTCACTCCTATAAAAGTGCAAACCGCCATCAAGTCGGTTGCCGTCGTAATTTTCACAATATCTTTCACTTTTGAATCATATTCGCCGCTGCCTTTTTCAAACGTAAACCCCTAGAAATCTCTCAGTTTCCGTCTGTGCAACCGTCCACCTTCGCCGTAGATTATTGTGTACAATAACTTCAAAACCTTTGGTGACGCTGTCGTAATAGCCTCCCCTAGATGATTCACTTCACCTAGAACCGGCATTCTCGTCTAGTTCTGAAACCTTTTCAGCACACACGTTCTTTTTCTTTTTACGGCACTGTAATATTGACCTTGATCAACACTGGTGCACTGCACTTGCCACTGGTTCTTGGTTTATTTGTTTATCCCACCGCTGCAATTGTTACGTGAAAACCATTTATTTAGTAGCGAATAAGTACATTCTAGTCGTCAAACTCGAAGTAATTCCAATTAAATGTAATATTCCTCTTGAACGTCACCGAGCCCGTCTTTTTCCGTCATCCATGTACGTCAAACTTCCACGTCCCTCTCGATAATTCCTGACTGTCGAAGTCCGCTATTTTTTTTTTTGTTGACATCTTAGATAGGCAGTATAGTTGTGGCGTCCTTGTATCTGTTTTGATCACGCCGCGATGTAGCTCTTCTGGTATCTTCGATTTCAGTATGGCTGAGTTGATGGTCCGTTCGATGCGTCTTGCTGGGTTCTTCCTTATCTTCTTGTAGGCTGGGTTCTCGAGTATCTTCCTCACTTTTGCTATGTAGCCCATCATATCAAAGATGACGGTGGCGTTGTATTTGTCGGCCGGTAATACTGTCAGGTCCGAATTGTTCTTTAGCTCCCTTATGGCACTCCTTTCTTTACTCTTCAAGTTAGGCTTCGAGGGTTTGTATTTCAAAAGTATTTCGGCTGCTCCAATCCTCACTTCTTCGGCTGTGTCTGGTGGTAGGCGGCGGCAGGTGCAGCAGCCCGGCAAACAACATGTCAAAAAGAGGCTTTTTTGTCCAAATATAGCAAATCGCTGTGACGTCACAATACATGATACAATGCTTGACCATATACGATCTCATCTTAGTCATTGTCGTTTTCAAAATGCTAGTTTTATTGTTGAAAACAAAAAGTATATTAAGTGCCGTTAACTGTCCCAACACGATAGATATTTTGCTTGGCACTTTGAAGCACTGTCAAGGGAATTGCAGCGATTTTTGTCTCGAATCCACGATTTTTACTGAGCAATTGGGTATTTGCCATGTATTTATATTTTATTAAATTGCATATTAATAGGTAGCATCTAATCCACAAAACAGCTGTGACAGCTTATAAATTCGAAAAAATGGATCGTAAGGTATATTTTTAATATTAAAAATGTGAATATTTGAAGGGACCGCCAAAACGCGAGCATATTGGCCGTGACGTCACGTGTCATGTAAATGGCCGCTTGTTTACATCTGGGGTCAGCGCGTCAGCCTCAGCCCGTCAATTTATCAGTTTGTTGTTTGCATTCATTTTGTGACAGGCGAATTAAAATATGCCAAGAAAAAGTGAAATATGACTTCTGAAGGCACGTTCATTGTTATGGAATTTGTGTACAGCGATGAGCAGTTCAACGCGGCAGAGATGAGGAATGTAAAAGCAACAGCATAAGTGAACTTTCTATCAAATTAACGTAGCATTGATAATTTGATCAAAAGTGAGTTGTTGGAAACATACTATTTGTAAACTTAAAAATGTAAGAATCAAAAATGTTCCCTAAACTTGACATTTATTTTAGAGGTCAGAATAAATATAAATTGCCATTTATTTTCGAAGCTCTTTCGGCTCATTTCCGGTCATTCGAATATATGGGGGACAACGTCGTTCTTTATTATTACATTTCCCTCTATCAACTTGAAACGCATATAATTTTTCATATCCTCTTCAAGCTACAAGAAAATGGAAACTGAATGGCAAACACTTATAACTACAAAAAGAATAATAAAACTTACAGTAAGAATTAAGACGATCTTTACAACAGAAAAACAAACTTTGCGATTTCGGCATATCACGTCTAGGGGCCTTAAACAACTTATTCATATGTTGATACTCTCGAAGAACGACTACAAAATTTTTTTTAGCTGTACTGACTGAAGTACTTTTATAACCATGTACAATACAACACTTGTTTTGTTTTCCATACATAAATAGATGTTTGTAAAACTACACAAATCACTTTTTGGTGCGACCTTTTACCCCGTCCTTTCAATAAACACCACACAAAAGCTTTTCCAATACAAGAATGATACTACACCATTAAACAGCACGCTCCTCGGTAATGTTTACATGACACTTGACGTCACGAGTTGAATAATAATTTCAGACCTGAAATTCTCTACTTACAAAAAATTATTTTGTTTTTTTTACATGGCGTACGATATATATGCACTTCAAGATTCATTTTACGTAATTTTCAAAAAAATTGATAATACCCGATTGTCGTTGGACGAGTGGTGTAAATTTTGCTTTTAAAGTGGCTGCACATGAAATCTTACTGAAACTAAGGATTATGGAGATCTGGAGAAAGAAGTAAGACTAAGTCACGCCTCCTGTTGAAACGGCATTCCACATTTAACCTTACGGATTTGTAGTGGGCGTTCGTATAATAGAGTACATACATGGGTAAATAAAGTTGCACCAATATGACTTATTATTACTATTGTTAGAGTATTTCATAGCTGCATTTACAATAGTTAATTTTCGAAAAATAGATATTTGTCACTCTTTTTACTGTTCTCAGGCTCACTCTAGGAACGTTTTCAAAATGATTTAAAGCATTTTCCAAATTAAAGTTTGTCTGTGGTCTTCCTTGACAACACAGTCTTTTAAAATATCCTGTCTCCATTAAGTTCCTATGTACAGGGTGAGCAAATTTGACTTGACCGATTTCAACCGACGAGGTGTCATTTTCAAGAGCTTATGTGCCTTTATAAAAAGCAATTTTAAATGTCAGTACATTGTTTGTGTGTTGACCGCAAGAGGGCGTTTTCTGAAGTTACTACCTAAATATCAATTTTTCTCGAAATTTTTAATTGCAAAGGTATAAGGCTATTGACTTCAATAAAAGAACAATTGAATATAGATTAAAATAATGAAAACCGCACAATTTAAAAATTTCGAGAAAAATCGATTTTAGGTTACAATTTCAGAAAACGCCCTCTTGCGGTCAACACACAAACTATGTTCTGACACTTAAAATTGCTTTTTATAAAAGCACATAAGCTCTTGAAAATGACACCTCGTCGGTTGAAATCGGTCAAGTCAAACCTGAAATATTAGCGATTTTCTATATTAATATTCACCCGCCGCCCACTCCTTTATTTGGCATTTAACAAAAAAATGTTCTAAACAAAAATGGTATATTTCAGTCCAAATAATCTTAAAATGTTTAATGCCACATACATTTATTAGGTTAAAAATGATATAAACATTAACTTTGCAATTTGGAGGTCTCATAGCGCCCACTAGCGGTCACTTTATAAACTCGAAAATATTTTCCAGCCTTCTGTTTGGCTATCTGCGTTGAAATTCCCTTTGAGCAGTTATTGCTGTTCCATTACACAATCCATAAATGAAGTGTATGTCAGCTAGCTCGCTGTTAGTAAAACCATTCATGATGAAGTTTCCAAAGTATGAATAGTCACTATGACGATATCTTGATACTTCAAAGAATAAACATAATCACCAAAGAAATTCGTTTTCTAAGTGAAGATAACAAAGTAAACAAGCTTTTGTTTCATGACATCCATTTTGGTTGATTTTGAAAGTTTCTTTAAGAMAGTTAGGTCATATTTTCGAAAATCCATCTGTATAAAAAGTTATGGCAAAAACAAAAAAAGTGATAGTGATGTCTAAGCTACAATCTTTAAATTGAAGTGACCTAACATATCGTTACTTGCCAAGTATAATCAAAATTTTTTAAAATAGTTTTCCCAAAAAATGAATATAAAAATTGTTGGCTTTATGACCCATTGTCACCCTGTATCTAAAACACCAAGCATTTACGGGGATATGTTTATATGAAAAATCTTATAATTAGTCATAGAATGTGTGTTTAAATTGTTGCACGCTAATTTCAGGACACCCTGTTTAACGGAAAAAATAAATGTTTTTACTAATAGTGGTTTTGTACACCTTACTCTAACAGCACTTTACTTTTTTTGCTTTCTGAAGAAACCTATTACTTTTTGGTGTGCTGTGCAGATGTAGTCAAAATGACAGCTGTTTTAAGGAAAACACCATTATGCAGGATTTCCACCTAAAGAACAAAACAAAAAGGAAACACAAAAATAGTCTTTTTGTGACAGTTCGAAAAATATTCACCAATACATGAACCAAGTCCGCACTCGGCATGCTGCCAGTAAAGGACATTTTGTTTGCATTTTGCCTTAGCAAACCATGTTGATATTGTGTTTTTGTTTTATCCTTTGGTAGAAATACGGTATTAGAATTACAAACTGTCCCGCTTTTAGTAAAAAGTTCTCCTTTTTGGCACCTGTTTTTTATGTATCACTGCTATGGTTTTGGAAAATATTTTGTCCCATTTTTCCAAGTAAAGTAACACGAAATGCCTCAATTTAGTTGCACCCTTTGGTAGTTTATTTGACGATACTATAATCCATTTAGTACCATTTAAAGCCATATTGTATAAACCAATCTATAACATAACATAATTAGTAACTTCGTTTTTTTATGTTACGATTTTGCCAAAGGAGGTCTTGATGAAAATGAAAATCTTCCAAAAATGAATTTCAAATTCTTAGGAGTACATTTAGATACTCAGCTAAAATTTTAGAGCGCATATTGACAATCTTAACACAAAACTCTCAAGCATAATTTACCTCTTACGTAAACTGTCGAACGTTGCATCTACAGAGGTAACTAAAATGGCGTAATATGAGTCTCTTGAATGTTCATCTTCTTTATTGTGTTCTACTGTGGGGTAATTTAGTAAACTGGATGCTGACTTTTAAAAAACAGAAAAGAGCAGTAAGGGCAACTCTAAAAATACCTCCATGGGAATCCTGCAGACAAAATTTTTGTGATCTTGGTATCCTAACAGTTCCCGCACTCTACATAAAGGAGTGCCTTCTCTAAGCAAGGAAACAGGGAGGAACTTATCTCTCATGAAGATGTCCACCAATACAACACAAGAAATAGAACTATACTAGTAATGCCACAACACCATCTGCAGATAACACACAGAAGTTTTATAGTAACAACAACAAAAATCTACAATCGTTTGCCACATACAATAAAGGATCTCCCATTAAGAACATATAAAGCTGAAATACACAAGCTGCTAGTAAGCATATGCCCCTACAACTTGGAGGAATATTTAGTCTACAAATGCAAACGTATATCTCTGTAATGTATATACTGTGTTCATGACTTTGACGATGCTAAAGCTGTAAGCTACTAAAAGCAAATAAAGTCTGTTATTATTATTATTTTAGGTAATACTTACTACACTTAAGGCTTATTACTACAACATTTATATGTCAGGAAGAACCCCTTTATTTAAGATATATATACTACACTAGCTAAAAACTATCTAACTTCTCCGTTCTCCTAAAAATCAGCATTCACCAGAAAAATTATGTTAATCATGATTTACTTCACCGCAAATAGATGTCAAAACTCGATTATTTTTTTCAGGGTAGAGTTTGCTCTCAAATTAGGATATACAGAAAAGTTAGTACAAGCGGCTCTGCAAAAGTTGGGTCCCTGTCCTGATCAAAATGAACTGCTGGCAGAACTCATCAAGCTGGGTGCCCAGAAAGGGGGTTCGTGCGACAGCAGTCCGTCGGAGAGCCCCGTTGACACAGCAGACGTCCAGACTGATCCTTCCTCACCTCTTCAGGTCTTGCGTCCTATAGTGATAGATGGCAGCAACGTAGCTATGAGGTAACTCGACTTAATGATACTGTATTTATGTTCTATTAAGGATGTATAAACAAAAAATCTGTACGAATGCAATAAGTTTATTTCTTAAACTACTGGTTAGGAAACTAATTAAAAATAGCATTTACAAAAAGATTAATTATTTTAGAACATAATCCACTCCATAATCAGATGCTAATCTCACTTTTGTAAAAATTCTAGCCATTAATGTTTCAAAATGTTCTTTTTCATAATGGCGAAGTTTGCTAAGAATTCTTCACCATGGTTCTTTATTTGTTTTTGATTCACGTCCTCCGTCATATACCTTTTGTTTTAGCAGGGCCAAATATCTCTTAATCGGTCTCATTATGAAATTTTTTGATGAAGGGAACTAGTCTTTTTCTAACGCATCCATTGGCGTACACATTTTGATTTATACTTAGTCTTGAAGACACTATATATGTAGTGGACCTTCCCTTTGAACTGAATGCTAACCATGCCAAAACCTTCTTCTGAAACTTAGCATGACATTTGAATTTCAATTCAATGGGCATTTCATTACCTTCCTTAAAATAGTAAGTGTTGTTTCCCGCTGCATCACTGACATCTAGTATGAAATAAGACTTATCATTGATGATAAAATTATCGTTAGAAGGTTTCAAATGGGTTTCACACAATTTTCTGAGTTTACTTCTGCAGTAAAACATTTTCCTTGTAATATATGTTCCATGCAAAATTTGCCAATTACTCAATGTCGATCACTTTCCTTCAACTGCGTCATTCTAGTTCAAGAAATTATGTGAGTTTTGAAATAGCTCAAACAGACATGAGAAATGTCTCAATCTTCAAACCGTAATGACAAGTTTTCACAGCCTATTATGTTTTGATTTAAAAAACTAAAAGATAATAACAGATTTTTTTGTTTACACACTCATAAGTATGGTTAGAAATAATTCACCTCAGTTCTGACGTAGCTTTTATTATTGTGGTGCCCAAAGGATTTTTTATTTTTATATGTTAAAATAAAATGAGAATATTATGCTCGTTTTATAAAATCCACATCCATACAATTTGTTGTTTTGGTTTTTACTTAACATCACATCACATCACAAGAAAGAATACCGTTGTTAAGGACAAAGAAATTAGATATAATTAGAGACCTCAATGCAGAAACCGGCCAAACATTTTTGAGAAAACAGGGATAAACAGTCTAAATTTTGTAATAAGTTTGCAACTAATAGATGTTTTCGTTTTTAAATAGATATTATCGGTATTTGTCATAAGTCCCAAAAATACCACCAAAAATTATTTTGGAAAATTTGACTTGTCTAATTTTTGCACCTTAATAGTAGATAAAAAAACTGTAAAGTGAAAAAACTATATTGTTAAGTATATTATGAAATATTACATGAATGAAGAATTCAATTCATAATCCAATACAATTTTGCCTATTTTTCAATTAGTTGTTTTAATTAATCTGTAGAAGGTTTACTGATTGCTTCGAATATTGACAGCCTTCTATATTCAAAACTAGTAATATACCTACTAGCTATTTAACAAATGAAATCTTGAACCAATGTATTTTGCACCAGTTAACTGTAAGGATGTTTTTAATTTATACACAGTACCTATCATCCTTAAATTATTTAATAAACTTTTGTTGAATGAAACTGCTAGAACGTGTTAGTATTACATTGAAAAAGCTATGAATCAGTTTATTATTATGAGAACCTGTCAAAAACATATGATGTGATGTTTTTTTCCATCATTTTGTCTAGATATAATAATAATAATAATAATAATAATAATAAATAATAATAATAATAATAATACTCCATTCCTCTGGTTTAAATTTTAGTTTATATCGAATACAGAAACTAAGGTGCTTAAATAATACGACATTTGATATTAAAATTAACAACAAAATGATACCAAGAGCTAGTGTTGTAAAAAACTTGGGTGTTGTGTTTGACGAAACAGTATCATTTGAACCAAACGTGAACAAAAGAATGCCAGAAGCTTACTTTAACTTAAAATATTGCACTTAAACTATCTGCTGAGTAACATAAAATGGAATCTATGAGAATCCTTAGTTATAAGTAAAATAAACTAGCGATGGGAATAATCGAGATATTTCAATAATCGATTATTTCGTATCCATATATTTTAATAATCGACTAATATTAGTAGTTAAACATTAGTAGTACTACATCTTTAGTTTTATAGGGCACAGATGCAATAACTAGTATTCATGCTACATCGTTGTCGTTCTCATTGCGAATGCTCGAATTTTTTATATACATTTTGACGAATTTACATTACTTACTACTGTTTACCAATCCCTGCAACTTCAGTGCCATCGGAACGTGTTTTTTTCAAAAGCTAGACAGCTTACTAACTTGCAAAGGAATAGATTATCGTCAAAAAAACCTAGATCAAATTTTATTTTTAAACAGCATTAAAGATTGTGTTTAATTTTGTGTTTAACGATAAAAACATTTTATTTTCTAAGACACATATTTCGGTTGTTTTTCCATTAAATTATTTTTTGGCATGTGGCATTTATATATTTTATACATAGGTATTCTAATTCATAAAGGAATTCTTACATTTATTTTGTTATTGGAATTTAACATTTTCAGATTTTTTTTTGTTGGAGGAAGAGCGAATAGTATTTTTTCAAGTTTATATTGGTATGCGAATTTATTGATTGTTGTTGCATTATAGTTCTGAATTATATTATTATCATACATGTAAATCAGGTCAATAATAAATTCTGTACATATATAGATTATATGTATTGTCAGTTTACTACCTTTTATCCCATTTATTACATTCAATATTTTGTATTTTATCCTTAGTCAAGCAATACGCCAACAATCAATTATAATCTCATTAAAATTTTACATTAAATGTTCTAGCTGAACAATAATTGAGAGAATAATCACAATATAATAATATAGCTGAACAGCAATCCATTACGAGTTGTATTAGTTGGTCGGAACGAATGATTAACGAATAATCGATCCACGCGCGAGTTATTCTACGTATGTAAGTTCGTCGATGATATAAACTACATACTAATTCGATTATTGCATCTCCATTGCCCGACATCGCTAAGTATTCGTTCGTACAGCGCTAGCGTTGACCCGCGTGACCACTAATATTAGTATTACTAATTTGAATGGTATGATCGATTATTTCGAGAAGTTTTAATAATCGACTAAACCGATTATTGCATCTCGATTATTCCCATTACTAAAATAAACTACTATGACACTGTATATGGACTGCATCTAACTTTAGAGCTAGAATCCAAATTGTAAAGAGCCCAGAATATGAATATGAATGAATACTATGATATTAAATTTTGTGATCACTTAATACCTTAATATAATAAGCTGGATGTTCTGTTAATTACATTAATATTGTATGTAATGTAATTGTGCAAATGGAAGTAGAATATCTTACTTCACTAATTTCATTTATATGTACAGATAATTAAAGTAACATACTTCTACGTGATCATTATATATTTATAATTCATTGACAGAATCTATCTGTAACTGCAGGGATCGTAGACGCTTAGCAGCTTGACCAGGAGTGATAGAATAACTACTTTTGTAATAGTTGAATCATCTTCTATTTGTACTGGTTTTTTGAGTACAATAAAGTTTTTTATTTATTTATTATTTATAATAAGGTAGCTCTGAAACAGCAAACTTTATCAACTTAGATAAAATTAGCAAAAAACAAAGATAAAGAATATGGTAAATTTGATATCAATTTTCTGGAAGAACTATAAATAGAGATTTTATTTTTAGAGGGATTATTAAGATCTAATCTGTTACATTATTGGTTACCTTCTAGTTAAAGTAACAACCAGTATTCTAAATCTATTTAATTTAGAAATGCAACCTTACATGTATAAAAATTTTACTACACTTTTTATTTTCTGAGGTGGGCTTTATTGTATAACTTTTAAGTGTCCATGTGGTAGAAATCTGTCATATAGCGTTTAAGGAAACACCTCATAATGATCGGGTATAGATTGGAAACGCAATAACATTTTCTTATTTTTATGATAACACCTGATATTTGTTTTTATATCGTGAAAATTGATATTGGCCCATAATCTAATTGAATACTTGCAAAGGTGCACTCTTTATGAAACATGTTAAAATCCGCATCACCCTTGCAATATAGTTGTAAAAACCTTTGTATGTTTTTTTGGCCTTGAAGTGGGGTTGGAATGTTGTAAGTTAGCAAGTGGAAGAGCGGAATTTTCGGCGCTTTTGCCAAATTTTTTTCTGATGTTGCTGATTGTTAATTTCTAAATGTCCCAAAAAATTTAATTTATTACTTTTTTAAATATGCACACATCTATGCCAATGTTACAATTCAATATTTATATAACATTAAAAATTAAAATCATTATCAACCATTTAGTTTTTGTTAAAAATATCAATAAAATTAATCATGTTTTGTGATTTCAGCCATGGAAATAAGGAAACGTTTTCCTGTCGAGGCATCAAAATCTGCGTGGACTGGTTCAAAGCCAGGGGCCACACGGACATAACAGTATTCGTCCCGAAATGGCGCAAAGAGGCGCCACGACCCGACAACCCGATATGCGACCAAGAAATCCTAGCCGAATTGGAACGAGAAAAAATCCTAGTTTTCACACCCTCGCGTCTCGTCGGTGGCAAGAGGATGGTCTGCTACGACGACCGTTACATCTTAAAATTGGCGGCGGAAGAAGACGGAATCGTGGTCAGCAACGACAACTACAGAGACCTCTGTCAGGAGAGCACCGAATTCAGAAAAGTCGTGGAGGAACGAATCCTGATGTACTCGTTCGTGAACGACAGGTTTATGCCTCCCGACGATCCGTTGGGCCGCTCGGGACCCACTTTGGACAATTTCCTCAGGAAACAACCAAAGAAAGGCGACCCCCCGCCTCCATGTCCCTACGCCAAGAAGTGCACGTACGGTAATAAGTGCAAGTACCACCATCCCGAGAGAGGACCACTGCCGCACAAGAGCGTCACCGAAAGACTATCCGAGCACGCACAGCGCCACCTGCAGGCACGGGAGGGCGACGTCCGAAAGACGCCCTTGGGGCGAACCCGTTCCAATGTTCCCCCCGCCAAGGAGAATCAACACACAATCGTGTCGAAGAGTAGAAGCGTCGATAACGTCGGAACTTCGTATCAGGCTCCCGTTCAACCGGAAAACCTGCACAGGAAGCTGCAGCGCCAGCTGACGCTGAACCCATCTTCAGATCCACGACTGGCCCGTCGTTACATGCCGCCAATTCAGCAACCACAACAGATGCAAGCCACAGCTTATCTCTCTCATCCTGGCAATTGGGAACTCCACCAGCACGTCACTAGAATCGCCTCGGCGCCGGATTCCTACAGACCGTGGCCGCCTGGCACGCACCCGCAGCACAGGCACATGCAGAGGATGTCGAGCTGCTCCGATCCGCAGCTGAACGTCTGGCCACCGCCCTGGGGTCAGGTGCCCGCCCCCAACTTGCAGGAGGACACAAGGCGAAAGCTGCACTATCACCTGGCGGCCATATTTCCAGAGGAACAGGTGACGCAGGTGATGCAGCTGTATCCGGACGAGACAAACGCTCAGAAGATCTGCGCGGCAATTTTGGCAATGTTTCCGAAGACTTAAGGTTCGGTGTTTTCGTACGAGGTGTCTGGAAGTGTTTGTTCTTGTTGCTAGGCGACATGTTGCTCGTGGATTGGTTAGAATGACGGATCCTCGGGTGGATTCAAGAATATGAAACAAATGTAAGTCGAGTATACTGGACACAGAGTTTGATATGTTTGTCTCGCAGTTTGCTTTGTTGCTGTACTGTAGAATAGGGTGAGTCAAGACATTTATAAATCTCTACAAAGCTATAAAAGCAAAATATCTTTTTTTTAACATGATTGGCTAAAAAGTGCGAACATATTGTCCATTTTTCATTTCAATATCATGGATTCGAGAGAAAAAAAAGCAATACACAATTCATAAAAAAGACTAACCTTATCTCAATTCCTTATAAATCTATGTAGTTGACAAAAAACACTTTTGATTGACAAAAATATTATCAATTTATAGAAATCAATTTTTGACTGAAGAAATTTTAATTTGACTACAAAAGAGACAGTAGAATTTGAAATTCAAAGTACAGCACACTTGACTGAAAACAAAATCATATTGACAGCAGAAAACATTTAACAAAAAAGTGTGTAATTTTGACAGAAAGCTTCCGCAGCTGTGTTCCTCTGGAGTTGCAATTTTAGAGCCATTTTTGAGGAATATATTGAAGTAGTTATAAAATGCGCAATTTGTCAGAAGAAAACTACAAATTACCAAAATAAGACTTTACAAAAAAAATATTAATTTGACATTTTCAAATTACGAAAAATGTACAATATAAGTAACAATCAGTAAGGACACTTGTCTATTCTTGACTACAGGCTTTTTAGGCGTAACTGACTTAAGGTAAATTACAGTAACTATAAGTCACCTCCTGTAATTTTAGTGGGAGTCTTTATTTAATTATTTCATAATTATTTTTTCTAAAGCAGTCACAACTTTTTTTATTTTGTCATGTGTTGGATGGCTATTTACCAATTTTTAACTGTGATGTTGAAATAATTCTTTTACTTTTCGTCCATCTTAAACAATTTATTTATTATTTTAGAACATACGAGCAGAATAGGGTTGAGCTCACAAATGTATTAGCCTTGGGCAGTCTCGTAAACTTCTCAGTTCGTTTAATGTCTTAGTCAACAGTATACTTTTTGTTGTTAACCAGTCATGCATTCAGCCTTTTTGTTTTTGCTATTGGAAGCTGTAACCAGTTACCTACTGTTGTTAATCACAGTTACTGAATTGTGTTCCACCTTTGATAAAATTTGCCAAAACCAGTTTTCAAATCTGTTAGTATCCATGTCATCATGATAATTACCATAATAGACAGGAATACCAAGAGCTCATGTTGATTCTTGAACAAACCCATCGCCAAAACCTGGTGTGCACTATCATTAATTGATTGTCTTTTCCTGGACAATTCTTTAAACCTGTGAACAGACCATGTCCTAGTTGTTTTATTGTTTTGTTCACCCAAAACTTGTGATTCAATTTAATGAATTTTTTTGCATTCTTATCACACGGTTTTATTGTTACAGAGAAATTTCCTCTGCCAACAAGCAATTTCATAGTTATTTTGGAAAAAATGTAAAGAAAAAATATTGTATAACAAAATTTCCTTGTATACTGAAACCCATTTCCTTTGCAGTGGTCTTTTTCAAACTTAGAATATTTGATCGTCATTGATGGTGTTAAGAATTTTTTTAATTGTATGCTATTTATTTCGGAAAAAGAAATTTGATCACTTTTTAGTGAATCTGATATAAAAGTCCAAAGATAAATGTTTCCAATAATATTTTTTGGAGGTTGTGTTTCTTATGCTTGAAATTTAAGAAACCTATTTTTAGTAAAGTATTATTTTTAACTTTTCTGTATACCTCCCCCTTGTTTTCAGAGAAACAAAGCACCAACATAAAAAAAGCCATTGCTTTGAGTGGTATATTTCTCTTTTGAACTAATACAGAAAGTGCTTTCATGAGAGATTAACTCAGCTACTTTCATATTGTCTTACTTAACCCCATTTTACGGTACAGCTATCGGTATAAGATTATTCGTATTAGGTGTTTTAGTTTTATGTCACGCTTATTAGAAAAGTGATAAATTTACTTCTTGTACCGGACGTTTCAACAAGAAGTGGCTAGGGACATCACTTTAGTATTATTAGCATATTACGTTTTTCAATTGTTGCATTTCTCTATTGTCGTGTATTGTTAATTTATTTGTATTTGGTGCTATTAAAGTTAGTAGTATGCTGATACAGTGTGACGATAAAATTTGAGAGGTTTCGCATATACTAACGTTTGTTGTTTGTGATCCTAGTTCGACTGGAACATCATTGACTAATTATAATATGTGCAATGTCACCTGTACCAGACTTTTCTCAGCAGAATGGGTTTTTTTGTGTAACCCAAATCTGTTGTTTAATAAGAATTTGTCTAACGATATCATCTTATCAGTTAGTTGTTTCCTTAAATTTAAATCAAATTAATTCCAACGTTGATCTTCTGTATACTTATGGAAAAAGAAGTATTTTAGAGGATAAAGTACCAATAATCGTTTATGTAGTTAACTATAATGAGTAAAATCTAGTGTAGTAGTGTAGACAGAGGAAAAAGATAATGAATAAAACGACTTCATATTGAAGAAAGGAATACTTCTTTTAAGGATCACGGTTTCTTAAAATAATACAACTATAATTTTTTATGTTGATAGGTTGATACTGTGTATCTCTGGTAAAATTGTTGCAATTTTGTATTGTAGTAAAAACAGTATACAGGTTGTCTCGGCAGCTTAGTACGAAACTTTAGGGAGTGAATGTCACATGCATATATTTTTTTTTAGTATTCCCTGAAGTTTTTACTTAAAGAGACACCCGATMTTTTATAACAAACGCAATATTGTAAATGTTATCGGAGTTTTAACTTAGGGAGCAATCTGAAAGGTTCTTTTTATTCGCCTGGTTTAATTTAAGCAGCTGCTAATATTTTCCCATAGGTAGTGAATGTAGTGCCCGGGGTTCAGTTTATTGAATAGTAGAGAAACGTGTAGCTGTTTGTATTAATGTTACCCTTGTGCACTCCTTAAGTGTTTTTAGTAAAATTGCATATTGCATTTCGTGTAAACATGTTGTAAGACATTTGTAAGGCATTCTAAATACTCACCTATTCTTAAGGTTACTCACACCATTATTTTGATTGTTGTAATGCAGGGTGTAATGCAAAATCAAAATACTGTTTTTAATAAACGACACTTTGTTGAAAAGAGATTAGAATAATAACAGATGTTTTATATGTAATAGTTAATGTTTTATAGTTTTGTCTATGTAATTCGTGGAGTATACATTCGTATGTATAGCTTTGTTGTTAACCCATTCGTATTGTATTTATTTTTCTGATATTCTAAAATATAATGCTGATGTAAACCGGATTTTTATTGGATGTTACCTCTCTAGTTAAAAAAGGGATCAGACAGACAGATCAGAAAATGAAGAGCAAGCTAAGTTGGGAGTAAATTGTTGGAATACCTCCATAATCAAATAACACTGATGTAAAAAKAGTAAAACAAGCGTTTTACTATTATTATTTAATAACTTCCAAGAAACTCTATTATTCATTATTAACACTAATATAGTCAGAAATTGAATAAAAACAGTTGGTGCCAATATTCAACCTGATAAAATTGTTAATGTTTATCGTATCACACCAACGTATGGTAAAACCAAAAAAATCCTAAGACTCATGATAAAGCTTAAAATTGTGGGAGAAAAAAATGAAAGTTCTTAAATGAAAATAAATCTGGCAGGTGAAACCCATACCATCTACATTAATGAAAAACTAACACAATACTGGAAGCTTTTGTCAACAGCGAAAAAACTCTAAAACTAGCATGAGTTAGATACATAAGGCACAAAAATGGGAAGATCTACATGAGAAAAGCCTCAATGTATGTATTCTGAGGATGTTAAAGGAATATTTGCTTTGCTTAGACAATGCATTTTGATAACATTTTAGTTATTAGATGTACTTACCTAGTGCATAAATATTATGTAACTGGACAAGTATAAGTTTTAATAAATAATGTTCTTACAAATATTGAACACACAAAAAGTTTCGATTAGGCCTGTAATCTTTGTTAAAGATGAGAATTTTAAAATATCATGTAACGAGTTGAAACAAATTTTAAAGTAAAATAATCAAATCACCAAGGAAGTGACGAAGTGAGGCATCATAGAAGTAACGTGCCAACCTGATAAAATTGAAATCCAACAACGAAAAAGGAACTACCTACTTACTGGATACACACGAACTACTTGATAAAAGGATAACTACAAAATAGCCTTCCAAATGTCACCCAATTGGGTATTATCACTTTTTTTGAAAATTACGTAAAATGAATCTTGAAGTGCATATATATCGTACGGCATGTTAAAAAACAAAAAAATATTTGTAGGTAGAGAAYTTCAGGTCTGAAATTCGAATCTTAGGAKTCACCGCCAAAACGCTCCTTTCCAAGGTTATTCAACTCGTGACGTCAAGTGTCATGTAAACATTACCGAGGAGCGTGCTATTTAATGGTGTAGTATCATTCTTGTATTGGAAAAGCTTTTGTGTGGTGTTTATTGAAAGGACGGGGTAAGAGGTGGCACCAAAAAGTGATTTGTGTTCTTTTACAAGTATCTATTATGTATGGAAAACAAAACAAGTGTTGTTTTGTACATGGTTATAAAAGTACTTCAGTCAGTACTGCTAACAAAATTTTTGTAACGGTTCCACGAGATTATCAGCGTACGAAAAAGTTGTTTAAGGTCTCTAGACGTGATATGCCGAAATCGCAAAGTTTATTTTTCTGTTGTGAAGATCATCTTAATTCATACTGTAAGTTTTATTATTCTTTTTGGGGTTATAAGTGTTTACCATACAGTTTCCATTCTGTTATAGCTTGAAGAGGATATGAAAAATTATACGAGTTTTAAGTTGATAGAGGGAAATGTTATAATAAAGAATGACGTTGTTCCCCATATATTCGACTGTTAGCCAGACAGGAAACAAGCCGCAAAAGCTACGTTAATTTGATAAAAAGTTCAATTATGCTGTTGCTTGTTGCTTTTACGTTCCTTATCTCCGCCGCATTGAACCGCTCGTCGCTGTACACAAATTCCATAACAATGAACATGCCTTCATAAGTCATAAGTATTTCACTTTTTCTTGGTGTATTTTAATTCGCTTGTCTCAAAATGAACGCAAACAACAAACTGATAAATTGACGGGCTGAGGTTGACGCGTGACGCGCTGACCCCAGATGTAAAGAAGCGGCCATTTACAAGACACCTGACGTCAGGGCCATTGTGTTCGCGTTTTGGCGGTCCCTTAAAATATCCACATTTTTAATATTAAAAATAAACCTTACGATTTTTTCGAATTTATAAGCTGTCACAGCTGTTTTGTGGATTAGATGCTACCCATTAATATGCAATTTAATAAAATATAAATACATGGCAAATACCCAATTCATAATTTCCACAATCCGTATCAAAATTATTAGTATTCCTAGAAATTTCTATAGCTTTGTTTATTAGACATTCGAGATAATATTTTTCTCTATGTAAAATGTTTGTTTTATCAAAGTCAATCATGTCTTTAGTCAAATATGATTGTCCAGTTACAGAAGATTTATCTATCTGTTGCAACCTAGTAGCATGTCACTGGGCTGCAAAAGTATTGACTGCCAAGGGTCTAGTGGTGTGGTTCATATTTCTAATTTTGCTTACCTACATCTTAAACGACAATGCGATGGTCAGAAGCTTAAATTTTGAACTTATGTCCAAGTTTCCCAAACTTTTATTAGTGGTAATAGATTAAATTATTTTCAACAAAAATTTATAGTATGCCAGTATATATAATCTAGTTGTTTTTAAAATTAAAAAGAATGCCCAATGTATTGCAAAAAAATTGCCAAAAAAGTCATTTATGTCCAGAAAGCAGGACATAACGGTTGTTCAGAACTTTGACTTCCAATTTGTGAAAACATATATCAAATTAAACAGACATATAGCCCGTTCCCACGGCTTGACGTTCTTAGAACGAAGGCTCAAGAAAGGGTCTAGCAGCGCGGTTCTCATTTCTAATTTTGCTTAGCTACATGAAATGTCACAAAAGGATAACTGAAAGTTAAAACTTTCAGTTTGATTTTTTGACATTTGGCTAATTAAAGTTGACACATAATCATGAAATTCATCGCAATAAAAGTTGAGTCACTTTCTGCAAACTGCTATTATTAAAATTAAATATCTACTATAATGCAGGCGTGCAGAATAAATTCTGTTAAATTATAGAAATTGTTAAATTTATTGGATTTTATAATTAATTATTATTGTCACGTGTTAGATCCAAATAAATAATGAAAACTACAAGAGTAAATTATGATTCAAAGAACTGATTATCAATTCGTGAATCTCCGTCAATTAAGGAATGTTGAAAATTTTTATTTGCAGTAATTAGTAAAATCATAGCAATTGATAATAATATACTAGCGCCTACTGTTTTCTTTTAAAATTAAATCTGAATTTAAAACAGTGAAATCCCCGGTTGCTATATACCTACCAGTAAAATTCTTCCCCAAAATAATGCTTTTTTACGAATATAGTTTAGGTATGGTTGTTTAATATGATATTATATGCTATTATGAAATATAAGTCAAAAAGTTTTGTAGACCCTTAGGTATTTAAAATATTTTTCTACCTGCGTTTCACACTTTTTAAAATGATTTCGAGTATTTGGCTCCACCGAACGAGAATTACTGATAAAATGATTAGTCTAGATAGCTGTTTTCATTTTTTGACTTCCATCAAAATTTATTTGTGTTTCTTCATATTTTGTACGGCCATTTAAGACCGAAAACGCTCTACCAATTAATATTTAATGAAATAAGATAATATTTTGTCGGCTAGATCGCTGTTTCTTGATAACAATGACATAAAATTAATAGTCTGACATTTCGATTACACCTGTAATCTTTGTCAAAGACGAAGAACCTCAAAATTTGCCTGACAGAAGTTCAAACAAAGATTACAGGTGTAATCGAAACATCAGACTATTAATTTTTTGTCAGTGTTATCAAGAGACAGCGATCTATCCGACAAAATATTATCTTAATTTATGGACGCTGAAAGCATTCACCCTCGAATATTTAATAAAGTTGAGAAGAATAATTTCTATTAAATCAAAACTCCACATTGATGGATCAGTTCACCGTTTCACTTAGTTAAGGCTAAAAAAAAGAATTACGCCAAACTTTGGAATATGAGATGTCAGAGGTCCTGCTCACAATTATTGATTTGATATGGCTGTATGATGTTGCCATCTCGCTAAAAGCAAACAGAATGTTCGTGTGTTCAACACCTATGAAAATGTATAAACGGTGAAATGCGTACCCCGCTGTTACCTCCTGTTCCAGCCAAGGCATCTGACTAATGATTTGGATTTCATCTAAATAAAAAAATAACAGTCTGTAAAGTACCATTCGAAAATATATCTTTACTAATAAGTCCACTCAGTTAACTATATATTTAACAACGAAAATTAAAAATTACAGTAAAACGATGACATTGTCGAAAACAAAACAATTCACCGATCAAAGTCCTTACATTATAATCACCCACATTTAACATATATGATCAAAAAGTTTAAAGTTTTTTTGCACAATCAAACGAAAATTAGAACACAACAAATCGATTCGCCACGATTCAAACCTCAGGTTTAAACTACCAGAAAGGACACCACCCGATATAGCACTGACACAAGTTTTCATTACTGGTCGCCTGCTGTATCAGCAGATCGACTTGTTTGGGTATGGTGAGACTTGAGCCGTCTTCCGTCGGAAAATCGTTGCCCGTCAGTTTATCTTTTACCCGCGACGTCGTTTTCACGGCTTGCCTGTTCACGGCTTCCGGTTGCGAACCGGCGATACCGGCATCCGGTGAGGACAGTCCTTTCTTCGACAGGTTAATGTTCAAGGAGCCGAGCGAGTCTTCCTTTGCAGAACCGGCAGAAACGGAACCCACTTCGTTGGTGGAACGGTTGTTGCGAATTTTGGCCTCGATGAGACGCCAGTTGAGAAGGGGGTCGTACAGGAAGGCCTCCAAGACAGCCATCAGGCTGTCTTTGTTGCGTCGGAGGACCAACATGACAGACTCACATGTGAAACGGTAAGTACCTGCAGTGGAGATTAACAAAAGCTTAGTAAGAAATAAGATTACAGTGATCTTTTTAATGTATCCTTTCTAGACTGAGAGCTTGTAACAAAAAAACTGCAAGAGTTTAGTAATGGCTCATATTTTAATATGTTGTAGTCTTTCTATTTGAGGCATATAAAACTATAAAATCTACTCAATAAAACTATAACAAATGCAAGAAATAAGTACTATAGTGAGTTAATTTGCAGTAATAAAACTTATCTAGAAAAGATGTATCAAATAATAAATGATGTTAAATCTAGAACAGAAAAAAAGGATAAAAAACAAAGATAACAACATGAACTTTGATAATAATTTTACTGTATTTTTTTAATTGTAGCTTTTTTTCTTAAATCCGTCACTGCCTTTTTGGTTGTAGTTAGAAAAGTAATTTCGGTATTATACAGGGTGTTACAAAAATGTTGAGTTTTTTTAGAAAATTACAAAAATACAAATTATAGCAATAATTAGAATCGGATCTTAGTCACATGTTTTCCTTACAGTTTCTTTTTTATTCATTTGTTCTAACACAATATGTGTCTTATACATGTGAAAACATTTTAGTCTGAAGGCTTCTGTGGTTGTTGTCGATGACATGTTTTCTAGACTGGTTCCCACGTGGCTTATTTCACTTTGACGTTTCGACACTCATGTCGTTGTCTGAAACAGTTTCAGAGCTACTTCTGAAGAAGACACCGACATAAGTGTCGAAATGTCAAGGTCAAATAAGCAACAAGGGAACCAGCGCGAAAACATGTTTTATCAGAAAATAATGAATTTTTGCAAGCTATCAAAATCAGATATTATGGAGAAAAGTCATAAGTGTCAAGGTTATTAATAATTAATAATAATAATAATAATAATAATGAAAATTAATAATGGAACGGCAGTTTAGAAATTTATCACATAAGTGTGTTGAGGCAGTTACATTACAATAATTAGTCGCGGTTGTACAAACATAGATCAAATTTGAACAGAGTTTAATCTGCGGTCGTTGCTATAGCAACACCAATCGGAACACTGGATTCATGACATTGCTAGGCAACGACCGCAGATTAAACTCGGATTAACTTTAAAATGCATATTTGTGCAACCGACCCTAAGGGTGGAGGTACAACTAGTTAGCTGGAAGGTGGGGGCTATGTAACACAACCATAGCGAGGGTACTTCAGAGGTACAAAAGTAGTAATAATAATAATAATAATAACAATAATAATGACTACGTAAAAAACATGTAGGACAATAAATTTAATAGAGAACAAGTTTAACTAAAATATGTTTTCTTTTTTATGATATAACAAGGATAATAAAATTTATAGTAGTATGCTAGCATGACCTGCAGTATTGAATTTTCGAAAAATCATTACATCCTTATAACAACTGGTATAATAACAAAATTATTTTTCTAACCAAAACCATAAAGGCAGTGATGTTTTAAAATACATAATGTTAAAAGTGAAACAAATTTTTGATTGTGTTAAATAAGTTAAGTAATGTACAAATTATATATTATGTGATGGTTTAACATGTTAATAAACTTGTAAGAAACTGATTACATATCAAATTAAACTAAACAAAATCGTTCTTGAAATCTTCAAATTCTTGACTCAAGCCATAGCAATAAAATATAAAATCTTCTTTGAAAAATGCTCTTACAGTAATAACCTAATAAAAATATAAGCATTTTATAACATTGGAGGAATTCAGGCCATAATTTCGGAATATAGAATATAAAATCGAAATTCCAACTTTAAAGAGAGAATTCCCAAAAAAAAGTAAGATTATTAGAAAAAAAGGTCAAAATTCCAAGGTTTAAGTTAAAATTCTGACATTAAACTAGAAATTAAGAGAAAAGAAGTCGGAATTCCGACACTGAAGTCAATAGTCCAATAAAAAAGTCGGAATTGTGAGAAAAAGTTAGAATTACAACATKAAAGTTTCACCCACTTGTTATACCCTACTCAGTTGAAATGTAAATGATTTGGTGGATAGGCTTTTGCAAAATGCACTATGTTTACCTTAAATCCAAATCATGAACATTTATCTACACCTTGGTATGAAATAGATACAAAACCACTATTATTTGAAACAATTACTGAATTTTAATAACCTAGGACCACACTTGCATTTAGCTGTTTTGTCTAGAAGACATACTATTTCTCTCTTTCGAATGGTATAATATGTCATAAATGACAAAACAGTCAATTTAGTAGGTTTACATTTGAAGTTAACGATTTATTTCTTCCTGTGATTTACCTGTTATATCTGGATTACCTATTAAAGAATTCATTTTGATGGTTTATGAATATTGTTATTACAACCGTGTTTTTAGTCACTCTTATGTCAATTATTTATTGGTTTGTTTCTAAATATGAATATAAAAAAATTGTCTTTTCCTACTATCATCGAAAGAAATTAAAAAAACAGATATAGTTATGAACTCTATGGTGATAAAGATTAGGGATAAAACAAACGGGCATATGGACAATGAATGGGAAAACATAAGGAAGGCAATAGACCAACATTAGTGCTCGGTAGGAGAGAAAAGCAAGATAACAAAGTTTGGTTTGACGAAGAATGTCATAAAGTACTAAAACTAAGAGCACAAGCAAGAATGTCTATGTTGAGAGATGGAACAAGTGAATTAAAAGCAGCATATGAAGAAAAAAGAAAAGTTGCAAAGAGAATTTGCAGAGAGAAGAAGAGAATTATAAAGAAAATCACATCAGCGAAATTGAAGACTACTACAGCAAAGGAGAAGTACGTAAATTTTATAAGGATATTAGAAAAAGTAAACCTACACAATTTAATACCCTATATTATCGCAATAAAAAAAGGACAGCTGTTAGGTGATGAACATAAGGTGATTGAAAGGTGGAGAAAACATTTTTCCGACTTGTTCAGTTGTGACCAGAGACGATATACTCCGAATGTGAACCAGAATCAGAGAAAGCAGAAAATAATAAATTTCCGCCACCTACATTGGAAGACGTAACCGCTACTATAATGATAACATAGAAGCTGAGTTGGTATAGTATGGAGAAAAGGAACTTCACGAACATATACACACACTTGTATTAAGAATATGGGAAAAATGTGAAATGCCAAAAGAATAGGGAAAAGCACTAATCTGCCCCATTTACAAAAAAGGTGACAAGCAGTTAAGCAGTAGTCACCGTGGTATAGCCCTGTTAAGCAGTGTGTACAAGATATTTGCGAAAATATTAACTAAATATGTGAAGGATAGCGTCGAAGATTCTATAGGAGAATATCAAGAGGGATTCAGAACGGGCAGATCTACAGTAGATCAAATTTTTACTTTGAGACATATTATGACATTATGCAAGGAGGGTGGAGTGCAATTGCACGTTAGCCTTCATTGATTTTAAACAAGCATTTGATAGTGTAAACAGAGATAAACTGTATGAGGCAATGAAATACTTAAAGATACCACAACAGTTAAGGAAACTGGTGCAAATGACGCTGAAAGATACAACATATGCGGTTAATGTAAATGGTATAACTTCAAAAGAATTTACAGTCAGTGGTGGATTAAAACAGGGAGATCCTCTTTCTGTAGTCTTGTTTAACATTGTGTTGGAAAGGATAATAAAAGATAGCAACATTAATACAGAGGGGCTCATAGCAAAGAAATCGCACCAGTGCATAGCTTATGCTGATGATGTGGCGCTGCTGGCACGAACAAAAGAAGAACTTAAAAGCATAGTAGGAAAGTTGGGCAGAGTGGCGGCAGAGTATGGGCTCTCAATAAACGAAGGAAAAACAAAATACATGACCACCAGGAAGACCATGGAGGAGGAGAAGGAACGGCAGATTGTGAGCAAAAAGGAGACAAGGAACTTATTTCGAGATAAGAATGTTACTAGGAAAACAAAATAGAAGATATATACTACAATAGTACGTCCAGTAGTGACATATGCATGTGAAACATGGATACTAAGAGAGGAGGATCAGAATAGGTTGGCTATATGGGAAAAAAAAGTGCTAAGGAAAATATATGGGGGTGTAAAAGAAAGCGAACAATACAGAAGAAGGACTAACCAAGAATTGTATGAATTGTTTGCTAGCCCTACTATTATCCAATATGTGAGGGCACAACGAATAAGGTGGCTGGGTCATGTGTACAGAATGAGTCCTGGAAGATTACCAAAAAGCTTCTAGAGGAAAAAACAATAACAAGGAAACAACGTGGAAGGCCAAAGAGAAAATGGATAGTGTGTAGTGGCAGATGTTGAAAGACTGGGAATTACGAATCGGAAGACAAAGGCAGGAAACAGAAAGGGAATGGAAACAGATCGTAGGACAAGCCATGGGCCTGCAATATGAATATAAAAAAATTGTCTTTTCTTATTACCATCAGAAGAAATCAAAAAAACAGATATAGTGATGAACTCTTTAAACGCCCTTTGCAATGAAGTGTCACTTGTCCCCTTTCCCATTAATTCATGTGTCATCGATTTCATTGACAGGTGACAAAATATATAAATATGTAAACATACAAATACAGACTGGATTTCTGCAACTAGTGTATTCACATGTTGTGGTGTTTTGTCTCATCTTTTTTTGGAGGCAAATTAACACTACTTGCATTCTTTTCGGCCATCACAAAAATATAAAATTATTACTTACCTTCTATTCCCGTGACTTCCATTGCTTTGATCAGCATCCTCGTCAGCCTGAACGGTATCTTCTCTGGAAACTTATCCCTGTCCATGGCTACCTCGAAACAGTCCCCGAAATCTATGTGCAGAATCTTGCCGCTGAGCCTGTCCAACATGAGATTGGAGGGATGGCGGTCCCCCAATCCCAAAATGTAACCGACCATCGACATGACTGCCAAGGATCGTGTGTAATTTGTTCTGCAAAAAATCATGTGCATATATCTGAGCTTGAAGGAAGATGCCAGTTTGAGAATTACCTGCGATTAAACCACACTTCAGACGACGGACTTTTCAACCACAAAAGTCGAGCCAGATCGTCACCCTGGACGTGTTCCAGCGCATGCTCGAACACTTCGACTTTCTGTATGACCATTAGGTGGTCGTAGTCCGGCGCCATCCTAAGCATCACGCGATGCTCTATGTTCAGCAAGATCTTCTTTTTCTCACGGTATTCACGGATGAGTGTATGTAACGTGTCACAGTGGGGTACCCATCCTGAAATGACAGTGTTATTTTAAATAGTCTTTCTCAACGTTTATTTTCTAAATAGTAATCATGAGACCCATGTAAAGAAAAAAATTGAATCAATACTTCCACATCCAATTGTCAAAATGACATTTACATTTTTATTTCTTATACTATACGATTAGTAATCAGGTTTTGAGCATTTCTTCCCTCCACACTTTTTTTTCTACGACAAACTGTCCTCGTGATATTAACAAAAATATATAAATTTTTAAAATCGGTTTTTCAAAATAACTCGAAAATTATTAACTTAACAAAAAAATTACAAGAGTGCTTTCTGATCAGAAATTTGATTTTCTATATAATACCAAAATTTAAAAAAACGTACGAGCAGGGTCTACAATAGGTTTTTTGGAAATTTTTTGAAAATGTCAAAATTTTCGATAAATTTTTTAAAACACTTTTTGTAAGAAATTTTATTTCCTATCTGATGGTATTTTCATTTTTTGAATATATTAAATATATAGGGAGATATTTAGGAAAAACTGTTTCCTTTAAATGACGCTTTTTTGCTAATATCTTCTAAAAAGTTTGCTGCACTGAAAATTAATAAGAATGGATAATACTCACAGTTATACTACTAATCACATACTAAAACTAAACAAACCATAGGTCACTTTGGGTAGTTGAGATTTATATGTTTGCCAAATTTCAAGTCTTTCGAAAGTTATCGTGTCCACAAACAAAACCACAGACACACAGACAAGAAATTTGTTTTTGCTCAAATTTTGTTTTTTTTGCGTTTTTGACCATTTTAAAGCGAATTAGCAAATAAAAATTTTTGAAATTTTTTTTGCGATACATTACTTCCCCCATCTGTTGGATGTGGAAGTAATACTGAAGACGAAACATGGATGAACCGTTGGCAGAGTTTAAGGCATACCTGAAAAATTCTTACCGTCTGATTTTCAAAAAGCAATTTATTGATTAATTTGATGTAACAATAATATGATTCATCTGAAGGGAGTCCAAACAAGAAACTGTGAATTTAAAAAATGTTAAAATTTCAGGTGTTTTCCACCAACGCCTTTTCCTTGTGGTCTAGTTAAGTTGTTATTTTAATACTTGTTTCCAAATTAAGTGAGATACGACGCACTGAAAGTTAGAGTTTTACCGGTTTGACTGTACAAGTTTCAGTTCTGCACCGATTTCGACAAGCAATGACTTAATCGAAAGATGAAAGAATATTCTACAGTTTGGCTTGATTATATTTCCCACAAATGTTACAGATGATTGTAAAGAAATTAATGAAATTGACTAATTATATACCCGCATCTGATATCTATATAAATCACTATCAATATCAGTAAATGAAAATTTAGTCAAGCCAAACTGTAGTTCAAAGTTTCAGTTACGTTTGTTTCAAATTTACATAGATGGGACTGGGCAAAGAATAATTTAGTTATGCCATCCCCACAATTTTCTTCTGGCAGCTATCAGGCAGGTGTCGTTGAAGGAAGGAAATAGCAAATATCCGAGCGCAAACAATCAGTTCTAGATTAGGTTACTTGTTTTGGCGCAAAACCGAGGAGGTAACCTAGCCTTTTCTGTCAGGATATTAAAATTCTAGACAATCATAAAGTGAATATGGGTAAAAACGAAAATAAATGTAGGCTAATATACTAATTTAACTCCACTAACAGTTTACTAATAAGTCATTTTTTATATTATTTGGGCAGAAATCCTGCGTTCTTCGACATCTAGACTTTGTTCGACAAAGTACTCAAATATGATATTTATTTAATAAAAATCTCTACAAATATGAATGTGTTCTGAGGTCTGAGACCTAATCTGTAAACCTATGCTGTAATTTAATAAAGTATACACATACATAAAGGAACCATTAATACAACTTAATATATATTATTTCTGTCATTAACTTTCTTTTTGGCAGTATTTTGGAATTATTTTGCAAAAGTCACTAATTAATAACTTGGGCTAAAAATTAATTTCTGATTTAAGACATTTCCAACAAGTTTAATAATTGGATGGATATAAAAAATTTCAACAGTGGTATTAAATTAAAAATTATGTTATGTGTGTCTAAAAGATGGTTCACAGATAATGATTAATTTTGTGCCAAGACCTGGGATGTTCTTTTATTCTCCCTATGTATTCAAGCTACAATATTCCAGGTTTGTCTAACATCTGAACTAGGTATATTATCTTTATTATTAAAAAAATTTGCGTAATGGTATTTTTTTATTTCTTATGTAGGTAATGCAAAAGAAGTTTTAATTTGCTTGTAAATTATTTATTGTAAATTAATATATATGTATTATTTTATTATGTAGTTTTATCTAATAAAATATCAATCGTTTTATTATATTTAATAATAATTCGTGATTATATTTAGTTTTGTTTAAATCTAATTTTATGAGTCTATTAAATATTTATAGAAAACAGCTGAAATATGTTGCCTTGGTTGCAGTGTGTATTTGTATGTATATTCTAGTGTGGTAGTGGGCTTTATAAATATATTAAACAACTGTTTTGAGCAGTAATTTGGACTGATAAAAGTATCTATAAATAAACCTAAATGTAATAAAGAACTAACTGTAATAAAACAAAAAAAAATTAACTGTCCTAAAACTAAAATACCAAATAAATGGTTATGATAAAAAATATTCTAATCATAATTGCTAATTGCAAAATTACATAAGACGAAAATTTCAGTCATGTGCTCCATAATTTTCCAAATGCTTTTAAGAGGAGCGTTTACTTGGAGCGATCGGGCAGAAATCTAAACTATGTATGCAACCCATATTGCCAGCGGGACATGGGACGTAAGAGGGTGGCCGATAGGTTGAAATCACGCAAAGATCGTACGAGCAACAGACGGGCTAAACTAATATTAAAAAAATTGCTGACTGTAGTCTGTGCATAAAAAAGTAAGCATGATATTAGTAACTTACTATGATATTATACAAGGTTATTTAAAATATGGAATAACCCATTTATTTCTGTAAATATGAACTATATAACATTTCATTCTAACTGCATGTCGACTATGATTTCTGGAGGAACTTTTATAATAATTTTCATTCCGCCTCCCCATTGCTTCGGCAGACAGTAAATTAATGTGAAAGAGCTTTTAACATTAAACTTATCACGTGTATTTAGACATACAATCTTAGAAATCCAGTCATATTAGAATAAATCGTATACCGCTCGATCATTCCCGACAGGTTTGTATCTTAGCCTCACTGTTCACTGGATACCACGCGACGGACCTGGTGGGGATGGGCATTCGCATTCCACTCTCGTGACGGACTCGTGCGAAAGGGTTTGTGGTTTTAGATTTTTTGAATGTTTTTACTCATTTATCGTGCTCATGTTTTTGGTAGTGTACAAAGAAATATGTAGCTGCAACGTGGAGTTCGAATTTTTCGTTTATGTGCCTTAGTTTTCGAGAAATAGCTTGCCAAAAATACGCATTTTTAAGCAAAATATAACAACAAATATTTACATTACCGTACCAAATTTAGAAAAAACTCGAACTCTACGTTGTAGCTACATCTTTTATCATTGCCATGTCGAAATTTTACTTCGAAAAAGTTTCGAGTAATTCTGTAAAATGTAAAATGGTAGGTGCTTAAAATGACCCGCTACGCTCTAGGTAAACGCCCCTCTTAATGTGTTACGTTTTGTGCATTTTATGATATTTGTTGATTTATTTTATGACAATTGTAGATAATTATGGGTATTTATAATTATTATAAGTTTTAATGTGTTAGGTACTCATTGTGATTTATTGTAGCATCCATGAAAGTTTATTGATATGAATGCACCTATATTCAGTTTTTGTCGTTTGAAATTATCGAAAAACATATCTGTAGTATCGTCATCATTGACGATGGTCTGTTTGGTACCAAAATGTATGGTCAGTGTTTAATTGAATAAAAATAAAGTATTGGTGTTTTTTTTATACCCAATTCGTTTTAAAAATGGAATCACTCACCTATCAGTCCAGAATCAGTACTCAAGGGAATCACAGCATAACGTTGTATTGTCAAATTCTGTCGGAAAGTGTCCGGATCTTTAAGAAGCAGAGTGTTCACCAAACCGAACAGCTGCATCACACGTTCGTCTTGCCGTAAATCCTCATGTCCTTTCAACAAGAACATGTAGTCCTTGCCATTGCTGCCACGGATAAGCAGCTTCCTCGGCCTTTGTTTGGAAGTTATTACCTTTTTTAGAAAAGAATTTGTTGAAAATTATTACTTTTCCACATGTAAAAACCGTTACCTCTAGTGAGACATGGAAGTATGCGATTTTCACTATCGGTTGTCCTGGGCAATAGCTTCCAGGCACGGCTAGTTCTAAATCTCGACAGACTAGAAGATTAGGTGATACATACTGCAATTCTAATGATGTTAACTGCGGTAATTGCCTAGTAATACGTCTGAACACGTGATAGTAGAGGTCCCACGCTTGGTTCAAGTCTCTCAGGTTACCAGAAATCTAAAAAGGTGAAAGAGATGTAGGTATAATGACCATCATTTACTGTTTTCATGTTAGAGTAAATACATTTATTTATTTAATAAACTGCTGATCCAAAATGGACGAAGCAATTCATAAACATAACCAACACCTAGAATTTTAAAATGATTTACATTTTTAGGTTGTTCAGTTACTCAACCAAACAAACATTAATATATCTCTACTTACAATATTGATATACTGGGCTAAAAAAAAAACTGTATATGATGTATAGAATTTATACCAAATTACATAGTCACACTACAGAGTGTCCCATTTTCCATGTCCTCAGAGGAAAATTCACTTATAGTTGATCCTTTCAAAATGGGGTATATGCAAACATCAGATACTTTTTTTTGAGTATAATTAGGAGATAATATAATAATAATTTTATAATTTCAACTGCATGTTGTGACGTAGGTAAATGAAACATTTTTTCAACTATTAGTATAAAATATCACTTGGTATGTTTCAATATGTATATTGAGTAAAATACTCTTACACACACATGTGTATATAGCAAACATTACAATCTTGAGATTTGATTTCATACACGCCACTTTTTTGTTAGTTCTCTCTGTCTTTTCTTTATTGTTTACTAATAATACATTTAGGTTGTTTTTGTAGACGGGAATGAAACTTTTGTTTTCATTTGCAAGATAATTTGCAATTCTGTCACTAATGTTCCCTATATAATTTATAGACTGTCAACATTTTTTTGTTTTTGAATAGAATTCAGGATAAAAATGAGATAAAATTAATTTAGATTGTTTTTTCTTTAACATTTTATCTATCATAGTGGGATCAAAGCCATTGCTGATCGCTAATTGTTTTATAATATTTAATAATTCATTGTCAAAATCTGTTTTCTTTAATGGGATATTTAAAATATTATGAAGTAAACTATGGAAGGTTAACTATTTAATGTTTGTAGATTGTTTAGATCGTGCGGTTGGTTATGGTGAGATCTAAAAAGTTTAACCTGTTGTCTGTTTCTTTTTCAATAGTAAATTGTATCTGCTTATTAATTTTGTTTATGTAATTTAGAAATTGATCTAAGGTTCTCTCTGTATTTGTCGAAATACAAAAATGTTGTCTACACTCTTGCCCAAAAGTGGACGTTTTCAACCAATTTATTTTTTGAATTTATACGTTTGTCTCAAAATTGTCCGTATACACAGGGTCTGCCACCTAAAACTTACCCGCTGTGAGGCGCTGCAAAGATGTTTGCGCTCCTAGCCTATTGCTATTGCATAAGAAAAATAGGTTTGCTCACCTTGTACCTCTGACACCACTCGTGTGCTTCTGCCAGGTCCCTTCCGTAGGCTTGCGTAAAACTAGTTTCCTTCAGTGTTTGGGGCCCTCTTTCCATCATAGCGTGAAGCGGTTCCAATATTTTGAACATCCCCTTAACGTCTCTTTCACCAAAATACAGCCTTTCAAGAAAAAATATTTAGGCAATCTAATCTTTGTTCTATAAGCAAAATGAAAATATACCTGGAAGCATCCTCGAGACCTTCGTGCCACATTTCATGCCACAGTATGGCCACCCTGATCAACTCCTGGGAGGCCATAAGTGCCTGAGACACCAGAGTATTGGAATGTTCACTCATTGATTTTAAAATCTTGTTGGCTGCGTTACGACGAAGGGTCGAGCTGCTTTTCGTTGCCACTGTCAATGGGTAGACTAACGCCTGTTACAAAACAAAAATATTCTACCTCTAATAAAAAACAAAGATATATTAAAACAATGACTTTCTTGTCTGCCAATACCTTTAAGCCCCTTTTTTTTACAAAACACACAATTTGCTGAGTATGAACTCACAACCAATTTGTTTTTGTATTTTTTTTTTGAGTTCACTATCAAAATACTAATAGCTGGGTTGATTTACACAGATATAGTTATCAATGCAAATAAATTCAATTGAAGGTAAGTACTAAGTTTTTACACTTTACGATGATTTGACTCCAAATACATTTGTTTATTTCTTGGTCAAGAAGACCAAGATCCTTTGTATGATTCAGAAGTATTTTGTAAGAATGTCAATAAATAGTTCGATGAATATGGAATCCAACATCAAACCACATTTGTATAAAAAATACTGAGCAAAAACTTAAATCCTTCAGTTGCTATACAAAACAAAGCACCAAAATAAGTGAAGTAAAGCTATTTAAATCATCTAAAGAGTGTTTGGTTGCTCATATACATGTTCCATGAGAGAAAGTGAAGAAGTGGGATGCTAAATCACAGGAATGCCTCTTTGCCAGATACTGTTAAGCTAAGCCAAGTATTTAATTAAATATTAGGTCATATAAGAAAAAATAAGCCATGAACTTTTTAAAAATCCAAAAGTTGTATTAAATTATTAAATTATAATCAAATAATGTAAACTAGTCCATAGGCATATGGAAATATAGTAATGTTACTTCTTAACGATTAATTTTCATTGAGTCCAAATATATCCAATATACTTATAACCAAATTGACAAAGCGTTTTCAGCTTATATAAGCCATCAGCAGTACCTTATAAACCGAAGAAATACAAAAGAATTTATACAGAAGCAACACTATCAAATTAGAAATAAGCAATCTTGACTTCAAACAAAAAATAGCCTGCATACCAAAAACACAAACATGACTTCGACGATCAAATAAAGAATAATTTAGAATAGGACAACTAAAATTACAAAAATCATTCAAAATTGTAATATTACCGTTACCTATAATTTTGTCTAATTCCAAAGCTTCAAAAAATTTTAATTTTGAGTATTTGTTACAAAAATGTAAAGAATTTAAATTATTTAAAGAGACAGTGTGTTTAAATAATAATAAATAATTTGCTAACGAAGAACTTGTAGTAACTATATCAGAATTTTTATATTTCTCATATTTTTTTAAGTGTTCATTGCCTCTAACTGAAAATAATCTTCCCATTTGACAAATATAAACAACATTTCAATGTTACAAGAAAAACTATATATTCCCGAATGATTTAAAACTGAAATTTTGTCTTTATTACTAACAAAACAGGAAAACACACTGCCTACTCTAGAAAATCCAACACTTATTCCATGAGAGGAAAACAATTTGGATAAACTAAGTGACACCGGACCAACAAATTACCAAATTTTGGCTTCTTCAACATGAATGGTGTTAAAAGAAAACTTAATTTTTGTAATAAGTGATTGGAAAAGTTATTATTAAAAGCAATTTGAAGAATTACACCTAGTTCTTTTTCAAAAGCGTTTAAAAAAAAAGGTAACTTAAAAAGTCTGTTAAAAAGAGAATGAAATATGGATATTTTGGGTGTATGACAGTGTAAAGAAAAGTAATTAATAATGTTGTCGGTACATGTGGGTTTTCTAAAAATTTTGAAGGATAGGTAAGGAGAAGACTGGTTTTATGTAATTAATATATATGAAAATAGAATTTGATTATTAATTTCCATTTCAAACTAAAATTTATAGACACGGGAAGAGATTTTATTGTATTTCCTGTAAAAAAGAAAAAATATCATCTACATAACCATACCAAAATTTAATGTGGGAAGAAAAGGAAAAGTTCTTGAAAATATCTTGGTCTAATTATTCATAAAAAGTTTTGCTAAAAAGGGTTAAGTGAAGAATCCATTGCTAAACCTGAATTTTGTATGAAATATTTATTATCGAAACAGAAAACATGTTGATTTAAGTCAAATTCTGTTAAAGAAACCAAATAATTTTTGAATAACACAAGTAAGTTACAATTTAACAGGAGTTGTTTAATATTTTTAGACAGTCTTTTGGAGGAATTGAAGAAAATAAATTATTGATATCGAAAGAGACAAGGAAAGTATTGGGGAATTTTGAAATTCTTAAGTCTATTGGTCAAGTCAATTGAATTTATAATAGCCAAAAAATTATGAAATTCAAAACATTTAGGTAAATTATTCAATCAATTAAGCCATGCCATGTGTTATATGAAGTCAGTAAACAATATTATTTAAAATCCAAATTTGTAAAAAGAAAACCTAATGGTTCTATTTTAGAAGTAGTGTTCGATTTCATTATTTTGAACTAAAACGAATACACCTGTAAGCATAACACTGCAAAAAATTCAGAAATCAATTATGAGTGTTTCTCCATTAACACTTATGTGTTACATAGTCTGTATGTACCGGACCAAGTGAATTTGCTTTTGAACGTCGATAACTCGTGAATGAAGTCACCAAGTGACACGGGGATTTTTACCGTTTGATTCTCATTTTCTTGTTGACATTTCCAATAAATATCGTTCAGATTGTTTCAGTATATGAAAAGTTATGGTAATACGTTTCAATGCATATCACAATCTAACCATGCAAAAAAAACCGGACACTATCACAAATTTATAGTAAAACAAAATTTATTTAAAGAACCACAAAATTAACACTTATCTGACACAACTATGGATTAATATTTAGTCGCAAATCTGTTTACAGCAATCACAGCAGCACAACGGGACGGCACAGAGTCGACCAAACTGATGATTTTCTTGAGCAGAATTTTCTTCTATTCCGTCTCCAGCGCTGCCATCAAGTTCTTGCCACAAGTGCTCGATCGGATTGAGGTCCGGCTACTGTGCTGGGCACTGCATATTTTTTTGGTGGCGTGCGGAAGTATAAACTCTTCCAAAATCTACCGATATTGGTTGGCGTTCATCTTGCCGTCCACACTATAGCATAGTTCACACACTCAGAAATTTCTAGGAAAGATTACCATCAAATCATTATGTTTCCACCACCGTGCTTGATAGTGGAGAATTTATAACGGTGTTCGAAGCGTTTTAAATTTACTCACATCCGACCACAAGATTTTCGAACCGGTTCGAATGGTCGACTTCTTGTGGTTGCATGAGAGTAAATTTAAGTTGGTATTTTCGGGCGGCATTCGGGTCGTACGTCGGCCGGACGGAAAATGCTTCTACCACCCTTATCAAGTCCCCACTATCAAGCACGGTGGTGGAAACTTAATGATTTAGGGGTAATTTTCTCAAAAAATTTCTGAAAATGTGTGTATTTTTCAGGTCGCTTCAGCTGTGACTTGGTCGGTCTGCTGAGACGTGTGGACGGCAAGATGAACCCCAACCAATATCGTTTGATATTGGAAGAGGTTATGCTTCCGCACGCCACCGAGAAAATGTGCAGTGCCCAGCACCGTCGCCGTACCTCAATCAGATCGAGCACTTGTGGGAAGAACTAGGAAGGCGCGTCCAGGTCCGAAAATTTAAGAAAGCGGACGACTTGATAGCAGCGCTGGAGGCGGAATAGAAGAAAATTCCTCTCAAGAAAATTATCAGTTTGGTTGACTCCGCTGTGCTGCTGTGATTGCTGTAAAGGGTTATGCGATTAAATATTGATCCATAGTTCTGTCAGATAAATGTTAATTTTGTGGTTCTTTAATTAAATTCTGTGTTTTACTAAATTTGTGGAAGTGTCCGGTTTTTTTTTGCACGGTCAGATTTTGATATGCATTGAAACGTCATACCATAGCTTTTCATACAGTGAAACAATCTCAACCATATTTATTGGAAATGTTAACAAGAAAATGAGAATCAAACAGCAAAAAACCCTGTCATTTGGTAACTTCATTCACGAGTTATCAGACATTCAAAAAAATTTCGCTCACTGTCCGATTTTTTTGCACGGTACTGTATGTTTGAGTCTTTACCCACACCTACCTGTGGATGTGTCTTGCCAATGTCAATTAGTAAGTGATGTATCAGTCTGGACACTAATGCCCTGGGTGTGTCGATCCTCGCAATGAGCTGCGGAATGACCTGCAGCCAAGTATTCTTCTCGATCATCCTGATGCCCTCCACGATGGCCTCGTGCACTTCCGGCCACTGTCCGTAGTCAAACCATAATGTCAGGAGACGTAACGTGTCCTGCAGCGAACTGCCTTTCGACAGCTTTATAGAACTGCAAAAGAAAAATGATGTAAAGTCTATGACAATTATGCAAGAAAAAAGTGCTTACTTGAAAAAGCCTTGCACTGCCAACACAGTATATCTGATGTATTCTGCTGTTTTCTCGCTCTTTGGATTGCTTTCGCTCTGCTGCTTATAAAACAGGACGGTCTCAAAATTCATGTAGGCATACGCATGCCACGCCTTGTACCAATTAGGATCATATTCGGTAGCTTGAGAATAACACTTCAGAACTGAGGGAATTGATTGTTCGGTTATCCCTTCTAGAGATTCTTGCCAATTGCCGAGTTTGAGGTAGCATCTAAAGCAGATTTACTTAGTTAAACTCTTTTTTCAAGTTAGTTTTCACTTCATTTCTAACTGGGCTAGTAAGTAAAGCCCTTTTGGCTTTTTTACTGTCAGTACTATGACAAACACTGATTATTCAACATCTGAAAAAATTTGTTGTCAAAATACACATGCTGTCCTGGAATGGTGAAATGAAACAATTTTTGAACCAATAAGAAATTTAATATAAGAAAATTAAACTTACAAATTTTATTAAATGTTATGTTTTGGCCACCCATAATAATTTTATGTTTTTTAAATTTTTCAAAATTACTTGATTTACAAGGGTTAATGCTTTCAGTGTTCATATATTATGAGATTATTATTTTTTGGGAAAAGTGTCTCTCAGATACTAATGTGACATCTTAAGAAATGAAGGCCCTTAAGGATTTAAAAGGTTCACTCATTCTAAATAGAGAGATTATGAAGTAAGCTGGTGATTATTAGATGAGAAAATACAAAAATTTATCTCGTGATCCTACCTCGCAAATTTCTAGAGGAATAGTCTTTGAAGGATGTTATTTGTTAGAGCTCAAAGAATTTCAGACGAAATATCATTATAACAAGAAATTTATCTTCTTAAATCAGCTATGGTAAAAAATCGTTACAGTAATTAGTCTATTTTTAATAAAAGTGTTATCTAAATCAAGTAAATTCTCAATCACCACAAAGTAAAGTTGTGTTTCCCTTGTATACAAGGTATTTGATATAATTAAAAATTTTATGTTCTACTAAAGATAAAATACATTTAGAAAGTGGAGATGTTTTCAGAAGTACTTGTTCTTGTGGCAAACATTAGATAGGAGACCTAACTAAAAGTAGGGACCTGTTTGAAAAAACACATACATGTGACTAGGTTGCAACAAATAAAACACTGTTATTCAACTCACCACCATTTCAAAAAGAAATAAAGGTATTAATATTATTATTATTTCTGTGTCAAAAGCTATTGCAAAATTTTAGTTTGACAAACTGTCATTAGATGGCAACATTAACCAAACAAATGTCACGAAAACGTCAACATTTTGACTTTTAAATATCTCTGAATTTCGTTTCAAGCAATTTGGATCAAATTACACCAAAAGCGGTTTCCATTTGTACTAGCAGTTATAACCAGCGGTTACAAATTTCTGACAGCGGTTGATAAATTTCTGACATCGGTTACTTGCCTCCCTTTAAACCGTGACGTCATTTGATTTACAAATGGAAAGCATCGGTTACAAAAAAAAAAGTAAAGGAAAAGTGAGGTTATTGCTTAGTGCTTACATATCCAATGGATGGGAAGTATTGTATAGCGAAAACAATTTTCAAAAATTTTTATTTGTTCAATCGTTTTAAAATGCATGTTTAGGTATATTACATTTATCACGGTACACTTATTGGTCATAATACTTTCTTGCTCACAAGACAGATGCAATGGGAAGAAATTGCTTTCTCATTCTAATATGTATATTCCGTTCCGGAGTCTTGTTCTCTCGCATTTCTACCGAAAAATGCTGTATTTGTTTGTAAGGATATTTTACAAGACAGTTGGAATAGCAGATCGCATTCTCGTTCTCAGTCGTCGCACAGCTTAGCTTGTAAACTTGGAATCCACTTATATGCTATACAGAAAATAGAGATGTGTTAAATACCTACTAGTCAGTAGTCATTTAGTTTGCGTGTTTTGTAATCAAAAACTGCTTCATCATCGTCACAGCATAGGGAAACCAGCAGGCGCACTCCGCCCAAAATTGTAAATGCGCTCGAAGCTCAGTGTCAGATTTTTCAAATTATTATGGGAGTAGAATGATCAAGAAATGCGATAGAGAAATAAAAAAAGGACAGATACACTAACCGCTGGTTGGAACCGATCTCCGAGGCCGGTTACAGAATTTAAGTAACCCGGTTAGTCCGATGACGTCATGGTTTGAACCAGCGCTAAATAGAAAATGAGCGGTTACTCCAACGGTTGAACCAAAAGGCGAACCGCTACAAATGGAAATCACTTCAAATTAACACTCCAATTCATTTCTTTAATCAATTACTATTAAGCGATGGTTCAGTCGTTCAACTTTGTTTTTTGTTTCCTTACTTTGTTCATTATTACAAGGTAGGTTTTACTTTAGTATTAGTTGCTTTCGTTTATGTTTTTTTGCCGTGTCTGTCCACACATGATTCTAGTGAAACCAAGAAAATGTTACTACCTTGACCATATATTTGAGCATCACTGGATGTTTCATTATTTTCAGAGTAAAATTTGAAATGGATTATGTGCCTTATTTCAAACTGTTGCAGATTATTGCTCATTGTTTGGTACGGTTTCGAAATAGTTTTATTATGAAACACAAATTGCATTTCGTAATGACTTCATTAAGAACGAAAAATAAAAAAACAACTTACAGAACTTAAGAATTTTACCCTCATTTATTAAAAATTGAATTTGTAATTTTAATAATCCTATGAACTAAATTTCTTATTTGGTTATTCAAATCTTCTCTATATGACTATTGCATTTCATTATTTTAACCATGTTTGTGCATTTTGAAAACATTGCAATTTGTCAAGTTTTGTGCATTATTAATTTATGTGCTAGGAACTGAAGATATCTAAATAAAGCCAAAAAACACTATGAATTCAGTTAAAAACAGAAATGAATGTAAACTTACTAAAATATTATTAACATTGTAGACATTTTTCCATTACCTTGCAAGCAGTCTCTGTCGCTCTTCTGATGTGACATCTTCACTGTTCGTTTGGTGCGTGTATTGATGTAAAAACCTAGTCAGCTGCTGGTATGCATACTGATGATCGCCGGACATCCAAAGCAATTTAGTATAAGCAAAAGTGACTTGAGGTTGGCTCACTGGCAGCATATTTTCTTTATGTTGGCTCGGATCATAGCCCAGCAACATAACTAAGGTTTGGTGTGCCAACATCTAAAAATAAACAAATGATAACTATCAAAAAATTAAAAACCATGCAAGGCATCATCAAAATATAGGCCATACTTCTAGGGTATATTCTATGCATAAAAATATGATGGATGATTAAAAAATTGGTTTTTAAAAATAATTTTTCAATTTTTCACCGATGTTGATCACATTTTGAGAATGTGGGTTGAAAGTAGTGCCAGCTTAAACTGTACAATTAGATTTTTAATACCTCTCAATGGGGGTAAGGGGTTAACTACCCTTAATGTTATTGGTTTAGAATTTTTATGTGAATAAATTTTGAATGGTTTGATAACATTTATTGAATCTATGGTTCTTGTTTACAGAAATACTCCCTGTTACGTTGTTTGGTAAGAATGCCTTGTTTTCAAGAAAAGTTTGTTTAAAATAAAAACTGTATTCACAGATGACATTAAACAAATTTAGCTGAATAAAGTTCATATAAAACGCAATTTAACAATGTCTGAAAAGTAAAACTATATGTTAAAATTGTACCAGGTAGAGGATAGGTTGCTATCTTCTCTTCCGCCAACTAGATATGAGTAAATCTGTGAATACAGTACGTGCTTTAAACACACTTTTCTCGAAAACGGTGAATTTTTATCAAACTACATAAGAGGGAATATTCCTTTAAATAAGGACTATAGATTCAAAAAGTATTATCAAACCATTTAMAATTTATTCACACAAAAATTCTAAACCAAAGACCCCTAACACCCCTTGAGAGGTATTAAAAATCTAATTATACAATTTAAGGTGGTACTTCAAACCCGCATTTTCCAAATATGATGAACATTAGTCAAAAAATAAGAAAATATTCGGAAAATATTTTTTAACATCATCTTCAAGAAGTTGTAAATCAATAATTAGGAGGCAGATCTCAAAATGCAAAACAAATTTTCTTTGTATTTTTATGCATTGAGTACGCCTTAGAAGTAGTGGCCTATATTTTAGTGACATCCTGTATATAAGAAACTATATATCCCGTGTTTTCATGGATGTTGATTATATCAAAGATAAAATTTTATTTATTCCTGTTATATAGGGTTGGTAAAATAAACATATTTCTTCCATAACTCTACAGTTCTTAAAATTATGAAAAACTGCTATAAACAAAGATCTTTTATGAGAACTACAGTTTAAATTACTTCCAATTATATCGGATATACACATTAACATTGATTTTTATATGGAATACTCTAAAGTTTTTAGCATTTTACTTTCCTTGTGAAATTTTAGTGCCACTTTATCATTGTATATTAAGGCTGAAATGTTGTTGTAAAAAAGGGTGAAAAAGAGATAAATAAAATATTTCATTTTTTAAATAAATTAACCTTATTTTTGACAAGTGATAGGACCACTATACTGGTAAATGTATTTATGTTTTGGCAAAATAAATAATATATTAAATTTTTACCTATTTCATTTATTTCCATTATAACTGAAAGTCTGCCATACTTGAAAATAATTTAAGGATATAGTACTGAAAAAACCAAAAGGCAGTATTTCCTACTTTAATTGATTGTGGAGTTTGTTTGGGCCACTCTGTATACAAATTGTTTTGAGTAATTAGATTTTTTTTACTTTCTAATATTAATTAAGATGATTAGAAATATTCTTTCACTTACCAATGATCCACTTTTCCTGCACAACGAAGCATATTTCAACCAAGTACGTATGTCCTCCTGAGGACTCAATACTAGTGAATGTACTTGAAGTATTTTCTGCCAGTCTTCGGCTAACCTCTGTCCAGCTTGCAGCCTCTGCCACCACATTGTTCTCAAAGCTGGTCTCCTTTCTGGAACGAGCTTGTACTGAATGACCTCCTCCAGTTCTGACAACATCTGCACCACAACCATAGCTCCGTATGCCCTCTGGTAAGATTCTCCCGCCATTGCGGTTAGTTCGGTATCCAATAATTCTCTGGCAGTGTCTATGAGTCCCTGAGCCTGGAGAAAAGAAGAAACTGTGAATCATACTGTTGACCATTGTTGTAAGTGTCAATAAAGTATACAAGAAATCCACCTCATATTAAATGTAAAGGGTTCTTTACACTCAACCAAAAATTATTATTATATGTCAGGGTTTGTCTAGACCCAATGGAAACGATGCCACAAGTAAAAAAATACTGTAATGATTTAGAGTATTATTGTTACCTTTAGTATGTAGCGGGTGTTCTTGACGACCGGACGTGTGTATAGCGAGCTGCGTAATATAACTCGAAAATCGGGCTATTACAAGTTCCAAAACACACTAGAAAGCGAATTGTGATTGTGTATTTTGAGTACAAAGCAATTGAAACAGTGAACAATTAAAAACTACAAGTGATAAATTTGATACAGACCACAAGACTGACATTTCCTGCAGACCGAGTTAAAGAGAAATCGCGTTTGCCATCTTATCAGTAGCGTTTTTCGGATCGCCTTATTGTTGAGGGGACGGCCTTACCGTTGTAGCGCTGGAGTTGGCGTTTGTCAAGGTCGTGCGCGCGAAATTTTTAAATACTAACTGTATAAAATAAGAAGCCAAATGAGCGCAGCGCGCAAAAATATGGATAGTGACGATTATTCCACTGACGAGGGGAGCAAGAAGAGGAATAGGGAGGAAGAAGAAAGCCCGTTTTATAAAAGTAAGAAGACGCAAAGGTCGCCAGCCAAAGCAACCAACATCTCAGAGGACAAACTGGATAAGGTCTTAAATATGATGTCAAACTTAAGCACGCAAGTCCAGAGTTTGACGGCAGAAGTACAAAAGATGGGAAAGGATCAAAATAAGCTCGCCGAGGAAATAAAAAGCTTAAGATTAGAGAACGAAACACTGATCAAAGAAAATAAGGAAATTAAAAAGGAATATATGCAAATGAAAGAAGAGGTCAGATCAATGAGTTGGAGAATTAACAAACTGGAAGAGGCTAAGAGAGAAAACAATATAGTTGTAACGGGCATGGAAATAATTACAGAAGAAAATGCTGTCCTAAAGGAAACAGTAGAAACCCTTGTAAGAGATGTTATGGGACTAGAAATTAAAGCAAAAGCAGCTCACAAATTGGGACCAAAAATATGCTTAGTGGAGTTGAACACAAAGGAGGATAAATTGAAGGTGATGAAAAATAAGCAAAAGTTAAAGGGTTTAAAGGATAAAAAGATATTCATAAACAACGATTTGACTCCTGAGGAAAGAGATATAGATAGAAGTATTAGGAAAATAGCCCACGAAGAAAGAAGTAAAGGAAAAAATGTATGGTATGGTTATCACAAAATAACCGTGGATGGGAAGAAATATATATGGAATAGAGACAAGAGCGCACTGGAAGAGGTTCAATCAACAAAGGACATGCCAAAAAACTAAAGCGCAATAAAATAAAAGCCGAGGTTAAACACAATTCGACCACAGCTATGGACAAGGATAATGACACAGGTTTAAATTTATGGAAAATGAATGGCAATTGGGGAGTTAGAAACAAAAATGATACAAGAAGAAAGATAGCAATGCTGCAAAAGATAGGAGAGAATGCATTAATAGCCACCTGGAATACAAGAGGATTATGTGAGGAAGGTGCACTTAAGCATCTCAACAATGAATGCAAAAAACTTAATTGTGATATAGTAGCGATTCAGGAGACTAGACAAATTGGAGATGAGGTAATAGAGCTACAGGATTATATTTTCTTTAATAGTGGTGGACGAAGCAGGTTTTTGGGCACAGGGTTCATGGTAAATAGAAAACTGAAAGGAGCAATACTACAATTCAAGGCTATATCAGATAGAATGTGTTATATGAGATTTAAAGGAAAATACCAGAAACTTAGTTTGTTAAATATTCATGCACCATCGGAGGATAAAAATATTGATGTAAAAGAAGAATTTTACAGTATTCTGGATAGAGAATACGAAAACATACCAAAATATGACTTAAAGATAATTTTGGGGGATGCAAATGCAAAAATTGGAAAAGAAGTTATATATAGACCTGTAATTGGAAAATACAGCAAACACAATGAGACTAACGAAAATGGGCGACTTTTAATTGATTTCGCGAAGGAAAAAAGTCTAATTATTAAAAGTACAGACTTCCAAAGGAAAGACATCTATAAAGGTACATGGAGAGCTCCCGATGGCAGTTATGTAAACCAAATAGATCATGTACTCATTGAAATGGTAGATCAAAAGAACATCAAAAATATTAGAAGCTACAGAGGCCCCGATGCCGACTCAGACCATTATATCGTAGGAGTTAAGCTTTCACAAGAAATTCCGAGACAAAAGAATGAAAGAAGAAGGATAATACAAGATAAAGTATGTAGAAGATTGAACAACATTAGTGATAGAAATACATATACAGCTAAATTGTGCTTAGAATTGAAAAATTTACAAGGAAGCAAAGACGTGGACGAAAATTGGAATAAGCTTAAGGAAGTAATGGAATTAGCATTGCAGGGGTGCAGCGGGATAAAGAATATGGGTAATAAAGGTAATGGATGGTTCGATGATGAGTGTAAAAAGGTTTTAAAAAGTAGACAGCAATCACGAATAGAAATGCTTCAAAGTGAGACAGAAAGTGCAAAGATGAAATACTCAAATGAAAGGAAAAAATGTAAAAGAGTGCTCAGAGAAAAGAAAAGAAAATATAATGAAGGAATAGTCAGATCTCTTGAGGAGAAGTTTAAGAATAAAGAAGTTAAAAAGCTGTACTTAGGTATAAGAAATGAGAAGCAAGGGTTTCATCCAAAAACTTTGTTTCTAAAAGATAAGGGTGGGCGGCTAATTGCAGACGAGAATGAAATGCTAGAAAGATGGGTTGAACACTTTAATGAATTATTAAACAGTGATGTACCAGTTGAAGGACAACAAATAAACAGTGGGCTGAACAACAGAGTGGAGGAAGAAGCACCGGACAAGGATGAAATAGAAAGAGTTTTGGAAGACATGAAAAATAATAAGAGTCCAGGAGGCGATAATATTACAACTGAAATGTTTAAGTATGGCGGAGAATATTTACTGGAGCAGGTGCATAAACTCATTAAGGAAATCTGGATACAAGAAAAACTGCCTTGCGACTGGTCAGAGGCTGTTTTGTACCCAATATACAAGAAAGGAGACAAGCAGGAGTGCGAAAACTACAGAGGAATAGCATTACTTAATATTGGGTACAAGATATTGACAGCTTGCATTAAGGGCAGGCTGAGAGACAGAATGGGTGATATAGTAGGAGAGTATCAGTGCGGCTTTCGCGGCGGAAGAGGAATTGTAGACCAACTCTATACTTTAAGGGAAATACAAGCCGAAAGCTATCAACATCAAAAGCACACCGAAATAGTGTTTATAGATTTTAAACAAGCATACGATAAAGTGAAACGGCATAAACTGTATGAAGCCTTGGAAGAATTCGAAGTACCTAGCAAGATAATAAGATTGATAAAAATGACTTTGCAAAACACTGAAAATAGAGTAAAGTTTAATGGTAAGCTGTCACGAAAGTTTAGAGTTGGAGAAGGTTTAAGGCAAGGGGATCCGTTATCGCCCATTCTGTTTAATGTAATGTTGGAAAAAGTCATGAGAAAGGCCAACATAAGTCGCTCGGGTCTAGTGTACCACAAAAGGCACCAGTGTTTGGCTTTTGCGGATGACATCGCTATATTAACTCGCAGTACCCCGGAATTGCGGACAGTGTTGGAGCGCTTATTAACAACTGCAACCGAAATGGGCTTGGAAGTAAACGAAGCAAAAACTAAATACATGAAGTGGAGTGATGAAGAATACAATATGGGAAGGAAGCTAACGGTAAGGCTTAGGAGTGGCAAGGTGTACAACTTCGAGGAGGTGGAGCGTTTTGTGTATTTGGGTACAGTGTTTACAAGAAAGCCAGACATAAGTGAAGAAATAAGAACAAGGCTGCTTGCGGGTAATAGATGTATTATGGCTTTGAGAAATGTAATATACAATAAAGTAATATCTCGATCTTTAAAACTGCAAATCTATAAGACTGTCATTAGACCAATAGTTACATTCGGAAGTGAGGTGTGGACGTTGAAAAAATGTGAACAGTCAATGTTGTGCGTGTGGGAAAGAAAAGTGTTAAGAAAAATCTTTAGAGGAAAATTGGTGGATGGAATGTGGCAGCGAAGGTCGAACTATGAACTGCAAGAACTTTATAAAGAACCAAATATAGTGGGTATCGTAAAGGCCCAGCGGTTGAGGTGGTTGGGACACATAGTGAGAATGCCGGAAGAACGAGTGCCAAAAAGGATACTGAAGAGTGAAATTGGAGGAAGGAAACGAAGAGGAAGACCCAGGGAAAGATGGAGAGATGAAGTAGAGGAGGATGTCAGACTGTACTTGAAGAGTAACTGTTGGAATCAAGATGCCCAGAACAGGAAATTGTGGAGTGCAAAAATAGACCAAGCCATGGGCCTTTTAGGCTCGCAGTGCTAATATATATATATATATATATATTGTTACCTTTAAAAATTTCCCTCGCAATTTGAATTTTTCTCGCTACGTYATCGTTTTATTGGATTCTGTAGCAAGGGTAWGTAAAGAGATCGTTGGATAATTTACCAAAAATCAATTTACATATTGAAGACTTCTACAGTTTTATAAATAGCCAGAGAAATACAATAATGCAATGGAAGTGAGAGAGAGGGGCAAAGGTATAACCGTCAACGTCAATATTATAATGTAAACATAGGAATAACCTGTAACTGTTTATCAAAACACTTCTTAACGTAAGCCATTCTTACATTTAAAAAACCAACAGATTACCCAAATACTTCGACAACATCTTGCTCCACCACTTAATCTGACAAATACGAAACTCGAAAGTTTGATCAAACTATGTAAACAAAAATGTGTGGCTAGAGTTAGGTTAGGGTTACTACATTGCACATGGGACACATGCAACACGTGCGATGTTTCGGTGGTACTTTACCGTTTTCTTCCTAACGACGGCCAGAGAGTCCTAACAGTTTCAAAATGTATCATATCGTTCTATACATAAGTATACAAACTTTAAACATTATCAAGCGTCAAGCATCGTTTAATTCATCATAATAAAAACATTGTTTCAAAAGCAGGTTCAATGGTTAAAGTGCTTTCGTGTTAAAGGCCAGTGAATGCGCTTATTATATTGAACTGTTTATTATAGAATAAACTGACTGAAGGATGATTTAAGTTATTTTCATAAATACACCTTAAGTTGACCTAGGTATCAATGTCACAATGCCAGTTTACGAGTACTTTCCTCACGGTATCGTGAAAATTTGCCCACATTGGCAACGCGACGCAGCTCAAAAAAATGTAAACAAATATTACTTGCAATGCCGCTAGAGCACTGGCTATTATATGCGTTTCTCGCTCTTGTCACCTTGAGAACCTTTTACGTTATCTCCGTGGCGGAATATCGAGGTATTTGAAACGGATATTAAMAATCCATACTTTCACTTTTTTTTTCTCGGTAAACAAGAACTGGAAAAAATCAMAAAAAATGTCTCTGTGCTTCAATTTTTATGTACATTTTAAATGTAAAATAAAAAAAATTGTGAGACGACTCCATTATAACATAATAATAAACAAATTTCGAAAGTATTTCTACTTCATGTTCTTTGCAAGGAAAAGAAATGGTCAATGTACTTGAAAACAATTCATTAATTACATTATCAAGAACATCAACACTATGAATATGTTTGGTTGAGCTATATCTTCAAAAAAGTTTGCATTTATCCGTTTTGGATGATATATTTGGATTTCAAAACCGTTAAAAAGAACCCTGAGTATTTTATTTCAAGGGTGCTAAATGGCAATTAAATTTAATATACGGCACAACCATTGCATTCATAGAAATCTACACCATACAAAATTGAAATTCTCAAGACATTTTTATGCGTATAATAACCAATCAATTAAAGAAAGCATTAATCACGTCAAAAAAATGAGATATGATAAAATTAAAATTATCGAACCTCTTCATATTGTTCTTTATGTATAGCCAAAATAGCCCTGTAGAACGCTCCATCCTGGGAATCTCTGGGAATCACCCTAACATATCTGAAATCAAATCGAAATGGAGCCAATCAAAATTTGGATAAACATGACAGAAAATCTAATAAACAACATATTTTGTGAATAGCAAATTAACTCAATCGAATAGCCAATTTATACTTGCCGTTCCATTGAATCCCAGTAATGCAGTCCCCATGCGGAAGCTGCTGCCAACCTGGCAGTCCTTTGTTTGTTATCTTCGGACAGGTGATTGAATTTCTCCTCGACCATCTCGTGCAAGTTCTCCCACTTTCCGAGAGCTTCCAGGCACCTCATCCTGCCGAGGCAGGCTTCCTGGTCGTCGCTAAATGTCTCTAATTTCTCCTCGTACAATGACAAGGCTTTGTCCCAGTTGTGCAGCTTCTCGTACCATCGAACCTGTACCTGGATATCACTGCGATTCATGACGTACTGGAGCAGGCCCTCGGCTGCTTCTTTCTGTTGCAACTTGTTGTTGATGGAGATGAGTGCTTCGACCACTTGGCTGTTCGGACCTCGTTGGAATTCCTCCTCTTTGTAGTGGAGTGCCTTGGCATATGCTCTGGATGAGCAGAAAAAAGTTTTAAAGTGGTATAATTTTATGTATAGGTTAAGCAAGTCAAAACAGAGTTTTTTTTTTGACAGATTTATCGTTGTTTTGTTGTCGCCTAAATTATTTTTAGTCCACTCAAAGTAGACATAAAAATAGTAGTAAGCCTACAATAATTGGTATACTACTACAAAGGGAATATTATAAATCTCCACCTATACTACACTACATTTGCTAAAAAATTATTTAGGGTCAAAGGCCAAAAGTAACGATCTTTTGCATTTTTTTCATAAATAGTAAACATAGGTCAGACAAACACTGTAGATCATGCAACTGTACAAAAATTAGTTTTTTTTCGTACGAATCACCATTCCTGAGATATGAGTGCTGTTTTTTTCAACCTCCAATGGTATACAAAAATAAGATGCCTTTAAATTAAAAATAAATTATTTAATATTATAAATTGAGTAAAATTTTATTCATTTTTCTAGAAAATTACCAAAACAATTGAACATTATGTCTACTGTCAGTACCAGTACATTAAGGTTAAGCCAGCTTAAAGATTATGTGTTAAATCAACCATTAGGCAAATCAGAACACGTGACCTCCGTCCCTTTAAAAATGGCGGTTGTTGGCACACAAAGCTCTTATGGGGGAAAAAATTTTACAAATTTATTTCAGTATTTTATGACACGAAATTTTAAGCTAATTCCTATATTTAGATTCGTTATGGTTAGTTGGATATATGTATATAATTTTAGTGGAATATACCCTGTCATAGTGAAAAAGCTTGCGAATAAAGACAGCTGTTTTACTTTGAGGTGAGTATAAAACAAGTAATCCATCATGTAGTATATATTAAACTAGATCCATTACACTGAAACTATTGTTTATATTAGTAGATATGGCATATTATATGTAACCATGATATAATAGCTTGTTCAGTGTGTTTTGTGCAGTATGAATCAAAACAACAATCACAACAAAGAAGAGCATACAGCAACCATCTTGTTTTTATTTCTGACAACTGACTAAACACAAAACATTTTCGATGTAAATACAGGGACCCTGCCAACAGCAAGTACAATGTCACCTTCAACAACCTTTTTCTCGTTTATTACGCCGAATATTGCGTTAAAATTACACAGGTATATCTAGCTAATCATGACAAACCTAAATATATGCAGTACGCTACTAATTGAAGCCCGAACATACATTAAAAAAATCTTTAAGTTGTCTCCCGTAAGAACTTCATGTATGGCTTTTTGTGCCAACAGCCTCCATTTTTAAAGGGACTGTGACGTAATACTGAAATGCCTAATAGGGCATGTCCATGATACGTCACAAACGCCTAAATGTAGACAACCCCGACGTTTGGTGTACAAACAAACGCTGCTTGACTCTAAACAATGGACAATATTTTTACATATTTTACAGGTGAACAGCCCATTGCTAATTGTTGACAGATTGGTATAAATTGACATTCCTTTTCTTCAGCAAAATTAGTGTTATACAAAGGGTGACATCCAAAAGATTGCATCGTTCAATTAGGTAGCTTGGAAACAAGCTGATTGATTGAACGTATGTGCTTTGTCTCACTTGATTTATCAGATAACTCTTGACGATCGTTTCGACCTAGAACGGTCATTGTCAAAGAGATAACAGCGTATACTAAACTCAGATGCGCAGATTTTTGTTTGCATCCCCTTTTTTACAGGGGTTGTAAAATACAGTTGTAAAATCTCTCGCCTGGGTTTGAAGGTCGACTTTATAATTTCGGCAATATCAAAGGCGTACTGGACGTGGGAATTTCTATTTGTGTATTTGCCAAATGTTTTTTCTGATGCTGAGCTTTTTTAATTTCCAAAAGTTCTAAAAGGTTCAGCTTTTTACCTTTCCTTTCGCAATGCAAAATTTTGACGTCGTTTTCATCTAAGTGATGGTTATTTCTTATGCAATGGTCAGCAAAACCTGTTGTGCTTTTGTTTGAATTTATATTCGAAACGTGTTCTTTAATTCTGTTTTTAATAGCTCTACCTGACTGTCCTATGTGTATCACATACGCACATACGTTCAATCAGCTTGTTGCCAAGCTACCTAATTGATTCAGGATGTTTCACAATGAATGCACCTTTGAATCCATTCAACAGATTGCATCGTTTTCTGTAAAATGAAACTTTCTTAGTTTTAAAGAAAAAAATTAAATTATTGAATTTACAGAAAAATTTTAACTTGTTCATCAAACTGCAGAAAAAATCAAAGCAGGAAAAAGTTAAGTGGGTGAAATATTGTATTAAAGAAGAAAGAAGAAATTCTATATTAGAAATTGTCAATATTAAAAAAAAAAATTCCAAAGACTCAAAGTGCTTGCACTAGATCAAATTGCTGGCAGTCTCCAAAGAATTGGAAATAGACCAGTTTAAAGCTTCAAATGGATAGCTAGAAAAATTCTGTCAGCGCTGGAACATAAATCTAAAAACAATTTGGGGTGAAGCAGGTGTGATCGACATACAAGAAGTGGAGCAGTGGAAAAAAACTTTGTTCCATTATTCAAGGATACTCACCAAAAGATATCTTTAATGCTGATGAACTGGTCTTTTCTTTAGAAAAGTGTACTAGCGGAAGAGAAAGACTAACTGTAGCATGACAAGAAAAAATCAGCTCCCTAATCGTTGAATCATTGAAAAAGCCAAGAATCTTCGATGTTTCAAGGGATCTCACGTAAATAAATTAACCTATTGATTGGTATTTCAATAATAAAGGCATGCATGACCAGGGACATAATGAGCGAATGGCTGATGAAATTTGATAGGACAATGGAAAAAGAAAATTGAAAAATGCTTCTTTTTTAGGACAATGCTGCATCACATCCAAACATAATTTTAAAAAATGTTCCACCAAACATGACCTCTGTATGTCAACCAATGGACCAAGGAATAATTAGGAATTTAAAATAATTTTACAGAAGGTTTTTGATGAAATGTCTGTTATCATCTATGAATGATTGTAAATCCACAGAACAGTTAGAAAAAGATATTATGGATTTTAATGCAACAATATGGATTACGGCAGCTTGGAAAAAAGTAAACCCACAAACAATAAACAAGTGTTTTCTTAAAGCAGGATTTGGACAGTGCAGCGACTTGCTTGATGACTGTGACGAAGAAGACGATTTATTTGAAAAACTTAAATAGACTAGCAATGAATGATTATGTCAACATCAACAAAGATTTACAGACAGAAAATATAAATTAATAAAAGTATCCAAGAGATTAAAGAAGACAACAAAACTCGGATTGACTGTGATAGTGACAGTGAAGACGAAATAGTTCCGACTTCTAATGTAAAAACCTGACTGATGCTTATGAAAAAATGAAGGACATAAAATTTATTTTATTTTGCATGACAATGTAGAAAGTGTGCAGAAACTTTCACATGTTGAAGATGAAATCATAAAAAATAAGTTTGTAAACAAAAAATAATGATCATTTTAAAAACACAACTTGTAGTTAACAATTACTATGTACGTAATAACTTCCACATCCAATGAATAGAAATGTATCGCCAAAAAAAATTTCAAAAATTTTTATTTGCTCAATCGTTTTAAAACGCCCAAAAACAAAATTTAATCAAAAAAATTCTTGTGTGTGTCTGTCGGCCTGTGTGTGGACGCGATAACTTTCGAAAGACTTAATATATGAACTTGAAATTTGGCATACATATAAATCTCAACTACTCAAAGCGGTATCCATTGTTTTTGGGGTAAGTAGGATATAGTGAAGGGGGTGAAATTGTGTGTTGCAAAATTTTTATTTTTATTTTTTTCCCTTTTAGTATGTGATTAGTAGTATAATTGAGAGTATTATTTGTCTCTACAAATATACGGTGCAGCAAATTGCTTAGAAGATATTTTTAGCATAAAACCTTCACTTAAAAAAAAGTTTTTAAATTTCTCCGAAAATACTTAGTATATTCAAAAAGTCAAAATACCATCAGATGGGAAATAAAATGTCTCACAAAAAGTATTTTAAAAAAACAATTCCACAATTTTGACATTTTCAAAATATTTCCAAACTAGTGGATTTTGGACCCCGTCCACATGATTTTTTTTAAATTTTGCTATTATATAGAAAATCATCTTTCTGATCGAAAAGCACTCTTGCAATTTTTTTGTTAAGTTAATAATTTTTGAGTTATTTAGAAAAACACGATTTTAAAAATTTATGGTTTTTTGCTAATATCACGAGAACCATTTGTAGTACAAAAAAATGTATAGAGAGAAAAAATGCTCAAAACCTCATTACTGATTGTATAATAGAAGAAATAAAAGGATAAATGTCATTTTGACAACTTGTTGTGGAAGTATTGATTCAATTTGCAGCGGTTTTTTGTTCATATGTTTAGTGTTATTTTATACACAATTTCAAATTAATTAATAAATGCTTAAAAAAATATTTAATTTATTTAATTATTCTTGCAACCTCTTAACAACTGACAATTTCTTATTCCCCAACAATGTCAGTTGTGGAGAGATTTCACTTCATAAGCATTTGAAATTTGTCAGTAAACATATTTGTCACTTTTGACAGATTTCTTCATGACTATCGTGTCATTAAGCAGTTAAAGAAACACTATGTAAGGTCACACATTCCTTAATCTGTACTGACCATTATATCATTTCTGTAAGTATTTGTCATTCAACACTAAAACTGAACAACCTAGTTACAAAAGTTCGTATAATGAATGAATATAATCTTGATATGATAGCAAGCCAACTTCGAATGTGTAAATGGTCTTTGAACTCCGTTGATGTAGATAATCTGTACTTGGAATTTATAAAAAACTGTGAAGAAGTGGTCAATGCAGTTGCACCGAATATTACTTTTAATATAAAAAATGGGTTAGCTTGGTTTGATAGTGATGTTAAAAACAAAATTAAGGAACGGGATATTGTATATAAAGCGTTTAGGAGTAGTAACCAGCAAAACAGGGTGCTCAGTTGGCAGCTGTATAAATCAAAGCGGAATGAGGTTGTAGGTTTACTTAGGGAGAAAAAGCGACGTTACTACCACAAAAAAATTGATTGTTTTAAGAATAACTCCAGTATGATGTGGAAAACATTAAAAAAACTTGTAAATACAAAAAATCAGTGTGACTATAGTTGTGTTCGTTTCTACTGTGATGATCATATGATTTTGGTAAGAGATACCGTGGAGATTGCGAAGAGGTTCAATAATTATTTTATAGAAAGTATTGGTTCAATTGTCAGTGATATAGATCACAATGATTCATGTCAATTTAAAAACAGCATTATGTATCCAAATTTATCAGAATTCAGCCGAGTGGACATGAGTCAACTAAGGAAAATAGTTAATAATCTGGATAATAAATTCAATGTGAATGATTGCACTAACTCTAGAATCCTAAAAAGAATATTTCAAACTATAGGTCATGTTATTTTGAATTCCATTAACACTTCACTGTCTGGTGCTTGTGTACCCAACTTCATTAAAATTAGTACTATATTGCCTATACCAAAGGTGGCAAACACTATTGAGTGCAGCGAATTTAGACCAATTAATACTTTGCCTGTTGTTGAGAAGATATTGCAAATGGTAGTTTACAGACAACTCTTACAGCACATAGAAAAATATGAAATATTGTTGCCTTATCAATCCGGATTTAGGCAAAATCACTCTTGTGAGAGTGCCCTCCAGTTGACTCTCAGTAAATTTTATGCCGATATTAGCACTAATAAGTATATTGTTTGTGTTTTTCTCGATTTGAAGCGAGCTTTTGAGACAACTGACAGGTCGATATTGCTCAGAAAATTATTTCAATATGGTTTTCAGGGAAAGGTGCATGAGTGATAGGCTAATTATTTAAGTAGTAGAAAACAGAGAGTCAGGATTGGGGACATAGCTTTGGAAGAGGTGGTGAATGAATGTGGGGTACCTCAGGGGAGTATGATAGGGCCTCTGTTGCTTACATTATATATTAATGATATTGATTTGTTTGTTGGTTGTGATTTTGTAAATTTATTTGCAGATGATACATTACTTGTTGAAAGTGATTGTAATTTAGATGTAGCAATAGCAAAAATGAATAAAACTCTTGCAAAGGTAGAGCAGTATCTAGCTTCAAATATATTAAAGCTTAATGTATCAAACACTAAGGATATGATTGTGACTACTAAATACAAATATAAATTTTTAGATTTAGATAAAATAGATTTGCACATTTACAATTGCAGAATTGATATTGTAAGGATATATAAATACCTAGGTCTCACAATTGACTGCTTGTTATCGTTTGATGAGCACTTTAACTACATGCAAAAGAAAATATCTAAAAAGTTGTTCTTTTTATCAAGACTGGGTAAATTCCTCTCTTTGGAAACGACCATTAGAGTATATAAAACTATTATACAACCTCATTTTGAATACTGTGCGTCGATAGTGTTCCAGTTCAACCTTAACAAGATGTCTTGCTTGCAAAAACTTCAAAATCGTGCAATGAGAATTATTCTAAAGTGTACCAGGCTCACGCCGATTAGGACTATGTTGATTGCTCTACGGTGGTTGAATATTGTGGATAGGGTGCTGTATCTTACAATGGTCTTTATATATAAAATAATAAATAATCTCATGCCACCTTACCTAACAAAAATGATAGTTAGGGCACATGATGTTCATCAGTATGAAACTCGAAATGCTGGTGATATTTTTGGGAATAGAACTTACGCAACTGCCTCTATTTTAAAGGTTTTATAAAATACAATTCATTGCCACTTCATGTTAGATCTGCTAAATCTCTTAGATGCTTCAAATCACARTTGCTAGTTTATATTACGGGCACTGGGTAGCGTGTGAATATTGTTTAATTTGTTTTGGGTTGTTTGTTTTGTGTATTCATGTTGAACATTAAATAAATTAATAAATGTTATTTTCCAATGTATCAAATACTAGCTTGGTGCTAATATCATCTCTAATATGCCCTCAGCCGGCGTCACATGGTTTGGAATGCCTAATTCCCCATCGATGTCAGTTGTGGAGAGGTTTCAATGTATGAGCATTTGAAATTTATCAGTAAACATATCTGTCACTATCGACAGATTTCTTCATGACTATCATGTCATTAAGCAGGTATAAACCTGAATAAATAATAATTAAGCAGTTAAAGGAACGCTACGTAAGGTCACAAATTCCTTAATCTCACATTACCTGCAATGCATAGCCCGTTCCCCAAGCAGCTGCGGATCCAACGGCAGCGGCCCCTTATCGCAATGCTCCATAAACTCGGCCAGGTTGAGGATGGTCTGCGTGATTTCCGGCAGATCGGCCACGACCAGCGCCTGCTCCAGGCTCTTGATCAGCTCCTTCTGCAACGGATCCTTCAGCTCCATCCAGCAACTGACGAACGCGGCGTTAAACAGGTCCCTCGGCAGCTGCGAGTAAGTCTGGGCGAGCGAGAGGCAAGATCTCAACGCGGGTATCGGGGACTGCTTTAGGAGCTCGATGCTGAGGCTGCGCAACCACTCGAGCCAGTCGTCCTTGGAGACGCGTCTCGTCGGAGTCCAGGCTTGCTGGAGATCGTCGGCGAAGACTTTGAGGCGGGGCGCCATCGTCATGATGGGGGTGTCGGATGGAATGTTGGCCTCGGATTTTTTCAGCTTGTCCTTTGGCTGCGATGGGAAATCTGTGTCGTCCGCAAGTGTGGATTTGCCGGAAATCTGTGGGAAAATGTGTCTTACTAGAGGGAAAACACATCTATTTTCCTAGATAAACTGTGTCACCAAAATTAACATTTTCTCTAATGCAGACTTCTATAATTGTTACTAAAAGAAACTAATCATTCAAAGGATATTACATAATAGATATACTTCATACATCTAATTGTTCTGGGTTTATGTCCACATGGGGTCGTCCCACAATTTTTTTTATTTTACATTTAAAATGTACATAAAAATTAAAGCATAGCAATTTTTTGTGATTTTTTCCAGTTCTTCTTTGCTGAGAAAACAAATATGAAAGTATGGATTTTTCAATATCCATGTCAAATGCCTCGATATTCCGCCACGGAGATGACATAAAAGGTTCTCAAGGTGACGAAAGCGAGAAACACCAATAATAGCCAGTGCTCTAGCGGCATTGCAAGTAATATTTGTTTACATTTTTTTGAGCTGCATCGAGTTGCCAATGTGGGCAAATTTTCGCGATACTATGAGGAATCTACTCATAAACTGGCATTGTGACATTGATACGTAGGTCAACTTAAGGCGTATTTGTGAAAATAACTTAAATCATCCTTCAGTCAGTTTATTCTATAACGAACAGTTCAATATAATCAGCACATTCACTGGCCTTTTGCTGAAACACGAAAGCACTTTAACCATCGAACCTGCTTTTAAACTAATGTTTTTATTATGAGGAATTAAACGACACTTGATGCTTGATAATGTTTAAAGTTTGTATACCTACGTATGAGAACGATATGATAAATTTTGAAACTGTCAGGACTGTCTCTGGCCGTCGTTAGGAAGAAAACGGTAAAATACCACTGACAACATCGCATGTTCGCTCATGCTGCATGTGTCCCATGTGCAACGTAATAACCCTAACCTTACTCTAGCAACGAGTTTTTGTTTACATAGTTTGGTCAAACTTTCGAGTTTCGTATTAGTCAAATTAAGTAGTGGAGCAAGATGTTGTCGAAGTATTTGGGTAATCTCTTGTTTTTTTTTTTAAATGTAAGAATGGCTTACGTTAAGAAGTGTCTCTCTTACTCCCTTTGCATTATTGTATTTCTCTGGCTATTTATAAAACTGACAACAGTGAGCACCTTGTTACCTAGGGAGCTGTAACAGTGCGCATTACGGAAATTAGGAACCTTTTGCGTAGTTGTTGGTGGATTTAAGAAAATGTTTGAAACAGGGTAATTTTTCTACTGCCATTTGTTACGAGTTGAATTAATCTAAAAGCAAAATAGATGCCTAGCACTAGTATTGATGACGTAAGCAATTAAAGGCAAAGGTTAAAACTATCAAATTTTAATAAGCGGGACGACCCTATTTACTTGCATTCTGGATATCATCAGATCCAAGTAAATGCAGCCGATAGAAACAAAATAGATTTTATAACATCTGGAATATTTCACTACCTTAGACTGCCATTTGGCCACATTGCGATGACTTAAATTATTGCAAGAGAGGGTTAAAAGACATCTTGGTGCTCTTTTATTTGTATAATAGTAATAAAAAATTTATTTAATTGTGAAATAAAAATCATCTGCCCTGGTCAGTTCACTCTCACGCTACAACCAGTTTCGCCCTGTTAAGGCTCATCAGGTAGGGGTAGAGAGGAAAATGACCACGGCGGGCTGACAAGTTCATGGGAGAATAGGATTAGGCTTACATGGCACTGAGGGCATCTGTCCTCCTATTCTACCATGCACTATTTAATTGCTACATGTATAATATGGTTAAGCTTCAATACAAATAAACATAAGTAAATCATAGACCAAATCTTAGATAGGTATTGTGGGGCCAGATTTATTGTTTATATATATTTCTTTGACCATGGTTGGCACGAACTACAATAATGGGCCTGTATCATATTTTAATTAAATTATGTGTTCAACTGTACCAGAAATGACTATTTTTATTTTTAGAATAAGTCAGTCCATATAGAAAAAACAATATTATATTTTTAAAGGCGGGAAAATATGACGTTATTTCTTACAAAACCTAACGGCGCCTGCGCGAAATTCCAAAATCAACACTGTCAGTTCTTCTGATTTCTCGGCAAACACGTACGGCATACGGCGTTACATGACTCCAATTCGAATTACTTTGCGCAAGATAAAAGAAATATAATTATAATTGCGGTCCTAATATGCGTTTTTGTCTATTATAATTGTCGTAAACTGTATTTTTGTGATAACTTTTCGGTTAAATATGGGTTGTACAAAGCGGTGTAGACTGGCAATCGCCCTTAGCAATTGAATCAAACTGCAACATGTGCGTCAATTTGCGACGCTGTCACACATTGTTTGTTTTGGTTTGATTTGGTAGCTTTAGTAGCTAACCACCATTGCCGACGGGATTGTAAATCCTGCGGGAATTAAGCACAAAACACACTTTTTTTCGAGACATCATGCTTACGATGACGCCTAAACGGCGGCGTGTGCATATTATTACGATGCTCGAAATTACGTCATGGGCAATATTAATTTTAAACAATCAAATTTCATTAGCAAAATTTGTAAAAATGTGAGGAAACTAAATAACTTGGCCCACATATATTTTTGACCACTATAAATTACTCTACATAAAGATTTCATTAATTCCCGGAATGTGAAACAGGCCCATTGAATAAGAGTGGGGGAGGACAGGAGACTGTTGTAGAGTCTTAAAGGGAGAGGAGGTAGAAAAAAGGGAGTCGGAAAGAGATAGGGAAGGAGCAAGAGATGGTGTGCAAGGAAGAGACGGTAAGTAAGAGGGAAGAGAAAGGAAACAAAAGAATCGTTTTCTTTCAGACAAAAGAGGAATGAAATAAGAGAAAGCAGATGGAGAATAACATAGTTTTGAAAGAGTTGTTATAATAATGTAATGGCAATGGTGATATTAAGATGGTAAAAGCCAGAACATAGACTTGTATTGAGCGTTCACAATGATGTTAGTGTTAATGTTAACGTAAGACAGTAATGATATTGCCTAGAAAATTTCTAGACCCCTTAACATCTACCAATAAGAAACAATCCTGGTTTGACATGGCACATGTTGATTAACTTGTTAAATGTCACATCTCTTACTAATGTCATTTTATATCATAATTTGATGAAATTCTGCATTTATTGCACTGCAATTGGATGCAGGACATAGAAAATATCTTGGCCTTGGTAAAGTGCCTAATAATATCCTAAAATAACTACAATTTTTGTGGAAAATTAAAAAACATTACAGGGTTAACATCTCCATTAACATCATTGTATACAGCTTAACCATTGACATTACCATTACCACCTTAACATCGCGATTACCATTAACATTATTGTGATAGGACAGTAAATTTAGATTTTAGAGCAACAAAGGAAAAAGAAGGATTATGAGAAGAAAGAAGCTGAAAAAGGAGGAAAGGCACAAAAATTTGTCTTCTCACAAAGACAAATGAGCAAAATTAGAGAGAGGAGGGGAACATGAAAAGAGGATAGGAGGGACGGAAAAGGAAAGAAGAAAGGGAGAAAAAAGAGAGGAGGGAAGTAAAGACAGATAGGAAAGAAAACAGATACAAGACAGATATGAGATCGAGAGAATACAGAGATTGTCTTTTCTCCAAAATAGGGGAAAAAAGATAAAGAGAAAAGAGAACTGATAAAGGAAAGAAAAGGGAAAAAAGAGAAGGGAGAGGAAAACTGAGAGGAGGGAGATAAGAAAGTGTGGGTAGGAGAGGGAAGAGAAGATATAAGGTATGGGGTTCTTAACAATAGCAATGAACTTCGTAAATCTATTAAGTCCTCTACTTAGATTCTTCGTGTTCAAACAAATGAAATAACCAAATCTACTAACCTGTAAAACCAGCTTTTCGTAGTCCACACAATGTATCTTATGCTTCAACATGACTTTCTGAACTAGCGGCACGAAGATGTTGTACTTCTTTCCCAGCTGACGTACCAGCGCAGTCAAAGTGCCCATTGCGGTCTCCCTCAGTTCGGGGTTTGTGTCAAGCGTTCTGACCAAAGGGTGCACAACCCTCGAAATGAAATCCGAAAAATCCAGGATAGGGGCAAGATGAGTGACAGKTTTCAGCGCTTCTCTGGAAACTGCAATCGGACAGTCCTGAGCATCGAAGAGCTTAACGATTGGCGGAAGGACAAGGTGCAAGTAGTCATCGAGGTTGTTGCCAAATTTTCGGAGAGCCTCGAGCAGCTTCAGGGTCACATTCCGGTCCTTGGAGGTGTCGTGGTTCAGGACGCGTAGAATTTGAGGCATCAACCTAATGAAAAAAAGGTTTTATAAAAAATAAAGAATAATTATAGAAAATAAAATAGAAAACTGCCATATATCAAACACAGAAAAAACTATTAGATATTGTGTAAATATGTACACATCAAAGTTATTCTATGTTTAATAACATATTGTACCACCAAGACAATGGATTGCCAATAGATTTGCATTTATCTCCAGTCTTAGCTGAATTTTTCATGTTTCATGTTCATGTTTGAAGATAACATTTTTACAATGAAGAATGAAATTATAAAGAAATTACTATTCTGAACCAAAAATGTTGATATTTTTTGTATCTGGATGGGAACTGATAATGCAATAAAAGATTCAATTTACCCTAGAGAAAGAAAAGGATTGAGTTCTTCATTTTTTGGACTTATCTATGACGGTAAAGAAGAATAAAACTGACTAGCAAAGAATGTTTTACAAATCTAACATAAATGTTAAAGAACATAATTTCACTGCAGTAAATTATATCAAAGGTATCAATGTTTGCATTAAAAATAGGCTGAATAGATTCAGAATAAAAGCAATAGAGGTAAATAAGTGTAATTTGGAGAATCTTCTAGTCAACATAAAACCAATAGTTTCAACAAAAGCAGTATTTACCAACTGAAATGCCTTTAGTATGATGTTGTACACATAAGACGATCAAGTTCAGCCATTAAAAAAAAAGAATTAAAGAACATGTTGCAAATATAAATTCAAATAATAACAAATAATAACACAACAGCCGGTTAGAATGCATGTTTGAAGAAACCAAAGCAAAAAAGCACTATGATATCGAAGTATGGAATTAGACACTGAAACCTGGGAAGATTCGTTTTCGTAGTTTTCTCAACAGATGGAGACATGAGGACCGTCAACGAGAAAAATGGTTAAACATTAATAAACAAAAAAATTTTATATGGTATACAGGTTTTATTTTTAGGGTCAATCTGACATGTAACACTGTAATCAATAAAAGTTTATTATTATTATCTTTATATTATTAATAAAAAATCTGATTTATTTTACTTTATACTTTTATCATAGTTATAGGATAAGACTCTTACGATCTTACTTTAACTAGTATCTATTGTACTCTTGCTTTTGTGTGCTAAATGATTTAAAAAGAATATTATAGGTACGTGTTTAGTGTGATTTACAACATCTTGGACATGGAAAAATAAGAAGAATGATAATGGTAAAAACAACTCACTCTGGCAGGTAAATCTTGAACTCGGCCCCCAAAGCAACTGCGATCTGCTCAGTCAACACGATCAACGTTCCCTGTATCGTGCTGTTAGGCGTCCAAAATTCCGTAATCAAAACGCAGATGTCGTCCAGGTAGTTCCTGATGTGCTGCTTTACAATTGCTATCAGCTGCGCCAGCTGCTGAAACAGGAACTCCCTGAAGTTGACGTCCGCCGTCCTGACGACGTTCAGCAAACTGGGCAACACCTGCGCTATGTACGGCACACACTTTATGCCCAAACTCTTGAAGATGAACGTCACGGCCTGAACGACCATCGTGTAGTGCATCGAGAGGGTCGGGTCGCGGATTATCCTCATCAACGTGGCGATGGCCATCGCCAGGTAATATTCCTCCATGGTGTTGGAACTCATGTGGACCAACATCTCGTTCGAGCTGAGTTCCGTCGTGAAGTCGTTGCCCTTATCGGCGATGCATATCAGAGGGGGCGCCTCGGGTTGGTAGTCTATCTCGCCGCGGTTTATCTTGTGCCTGTAGGGGTCTATGGCGCCGAGCAGGCCCAAGACGCGGATCGTCTCACGTCTGATGTAGGGGTGCTGCTCGGTTTTCAGGAAGTTGATCAGGACGTCCAGGAGCATGGGATATTGAGTGTAGGGCTTGACGACGTGGCCGGTTGCTCCTAAAATTACATTTTTTGACATGAAAAATCCATTTTTGATATTGTGTTGTTTATAAAGAATGAGACCAATGAACTTTTTTTCCATAAATCCAACATTTTTAGATAGATTTGAGGTGCCAAAAACTAAAATTTTTTGGAGGCTGTACAAGAAACAACATTAATCCCCCTATTTTTTTATTATAGAGTATGCAATAACGAATGTGCAATATGTGTAATAATAATAATAATAATATCATTTAGTAGCCGCCTAGTATCAAAATAAACCAACTTACCACAGAACAACTCTGTCTCCTTACCAAGTCAATGTTATTTTTCTTTACGTTACGTTTACGTTAGGGTATGGGGGTAAAAATAATTATAACTTTTTAGTGATTTACTGTTTTCAAATTTTGTTAAAAAAATGAAATACCTTATTATTTACACCAAAAATGTGCTCTTTTCAAATTTCAGTAAAATGCACCATTTTTGAGTGAAATCAATCAGAAAGTTTGTATGCATGGTTTTTTGCTTTGTATGGTCAGACGGCCATGCTGTCTATACTAAACCTAAGCTACAATGACGAGCTATAAATATGGCAAAACCGATCCATCTGTAGTTGGTTGTGGTGCAGACAGCATAACATACATAGAGAAGCATTTTAATCTTAAAAGTAATTTTCTAATGGGCTGTCTTCGATTTGCATACACCAATGCATAATTTCTTGCAGCAGTGCGCTCAGGAAAATTTTGGTGTCTGCAAATTACCACCATTCCAGAAATTTTTTTAATTTAAAAAAAGATTCTGTTTTGGCATTTTGTAAAAATAAAAATTTACAACTGTAAAATTGGCAGTAGTTTAATACTTCAGCAAACACTAAATTAACATAAATTACTGTCAAATTAATGACATGCGTTTTACTAGGTTGGTACAGGGTTTCTATAAATATAAATTCTTTGTGCCGCCTTTTTGTAACTGCTGCCAAGCTACAATATGCACGGCAAAAGTTTTGAAGGTTTCAGATCAATGTCACACCAAGGCTCCAAAATGTGAGCTTTCTGCAACCTTAAAGTTGATTATCCCATAAAACACTACAGAATATGTCGAAAATACACACTCCCAGTCATTTTTCATATTAAAATATATCAATAATTCAAAAATCGACAGATGACAAGTAGTATATGTCACTTTCCTGAGAGGAGGCAAATCGATTTAATCGATAATTTCCATAAACGCCCTGAATGCATGAATCATTTATAGAAACCCTGTATAATTAATATTATCATTAGATTTTCTTCAAGATGGAGGCTTCGATTTTTCTCGAAAAGGGCTCATTTTAGTGCCACATGACAAGTACACCTATTTCAAAGTACCTACACATTTTTTAAGAACAAGTCATATTGTTTTATAATAGGCCTGTCCACTAAAATTTAATTTAATGCAAATTGTACATCATTATATAGTATTCAAGTAGCTGATAAATTTCCCGTAAACAGAACTTCATTTACATTCGTAGTTTTCAAACTATGGCCATCTAAAGTTTCACCGCTCTATCCCTATGTGGAGGCTAACATACGTCACATGCACACTCGCTGCCAAGATTGCCGTTTACTTTATACAGGGGGCATGGCCGACTAGAGTGCATGTGATGTATTACTAGCCTCCACACAGGGAACGCGGGCAAATTTCAGATGGCCATAGTTTGAAAACGAGAAATGCAAATGAAGTTTGGTTTTCAAGGTGATTACTAGCAAGATCTATACTACTTAATTCTTCGTAAATTGAAATTTAGTGAACAGGCCCATTGTAGAGCTTGATGCTAAAACAGGACAAGACTACTTTTGGGTGAAACTGACTTTTTGTACTGGTTATTATGTATCTTCAACTATCCCTGTTCAGTTGGTGCAAAAATCAAAATATATTTGGAAGGTTTTAATAATTTATGTTAGTTGCAAACTTATTGCAAATCAAGAACATTTTTCATTATTTTCTTACAAATGTTGATTTAGACTTKGCCAGTTTTTGCACAAAAATTTTCGATTATTTATTTCATAATAAGCTATTGCAAAACCAAACAACAAATGAGTGCTTTCTATGATTTATTCAAATTGTAAATATTCCATCACCTTTGAACTAATTAAATATACCACTGTATCAAATCTGAATAAAATATTTTGAAAAACAAAACAGCTGTCAAAATAAACAATATAAAAAATAATAAGAAAATGTACCAATACAGGTATTAAAAATTTTGTGAAAAGATTTTTAAACCAAATGATCTAGTTCCATGGAGTTGTTGCTATTCTAAAGAGCATAATAAGTTTTATCACTAAAAATGGAGAAAGAAAATTTTGTCTTAAATCGTATATTAAAAAATTAGTTTCATAAGGCATTTCGTCACACGCATCCATTTTTTGTAAGTGAATAAATTGCACCTCTACATCGAACTAAAAGTAAATAAAATGCATCTTGCTATTTCAATCCAGTAGCTGTCAGTTAGGTGTACTGTCAATGACACTATTCCTCTAAAAGCAGTAGAAACAAACCCATGAAAGTAAATCCTATTTCATACTAAACTGTACTGTTACAATGGTAGCCAAGTAAAAAAATAAAAAAATCTATGAAAAAATACAAAACACATTATAAGCTCACCTATTAACTGCCCTAAAGTGCACAATGCGGCCCCTCTTTTATCTGGTGCCGAAGCATCGCCAAGCATCTCAAGAAGTATGACCATCAGTTCATGCATCCAACGTTCCAATTCCACACCACCACCAGTCACTTCCGCCAGGTCTCCAATCGCTAACAAAACGGACAGGACAACACCCGGATTCGGTTCGGTATCTTTCAGTTTCGGGACCAATATCTAAACATTCATTGATAAGTATTATATTTGAAGAGAAAACAAGCAGAATTGTTCCACTCACATTTAAAATCGGCTCGGTATAGTGCCTGATGAGCCTTGGAGCGCTGACCACCAAGTGATCCAGCATCCTCGCCCCTTGTTCTTTGTTTCGCCCCGTGCCGGAATGCTCCAGTTCAGTTAGTAGTTGCACCAAGGTCTTCCTTAAGCTGGGCATTACGTATGCGGGGTTCATCGTGCTCAGTCTTCCTATTGTGAAGAGCGCCACTTCGCGGATTTCGAAAACCTTCAAAAGGAAAACTTTTTAAGAGGAGCGAAGCGGGTCATTTTAAGCACCTACCGTTTTACATTTTACCGAGTTATTCGAAACTTTTTTGAAGTGAAATTTTGACATGGCAATGACAAAAGATGTAGCTATAACGTAGAGTTCGAGTTTTTCCTGAATTTGGTACGGTAATGTAAATATTTGTTGTTATATTTTGCTTAAAAATGCGTATTTTTGACAAGCTATTTCTCGAAAACTAAGCCACATAAACGAAAAATTCGAACTCCACGTTGTAGCTACATATTTCTTATATTTCTTTGTACAAGTACAAAGTTCGTTCTAAAGAGAGAGAGGCTAGATGTAGAAAACCAAACTAGTCTCATCGCAGGGTTTCATTTTCTAGCCTCTCTCTCTTTAGAACGAACTTTATACTTGATTTATTTAAAAGTTACCAAAAATTTTGGGGTTTTGTGTGCAGCTATGGATATGTAGGGATAATTTGTACCATAATAAGCTACTAAACTAACACTTAAAAAATTGTGAACAGCGCTGTAATGGAACATGGTGGCGACTATTTTTTTCTTGTTTTTCACTAAGAAGGAGTAAAAATTACGTACACATGGTAATGACACAAATTGAAGAAGACAAAAGTCGGCATCCAACTATGAAGCAATATTTATTATACGGGTTAAGGTTAAAAAATATTTACAAAACTTAACAAAATATCACAATTTGCAAAATATCACAAACGCAAAAAAAAATTCTGGACACTCACTATCCTATTTTTAAAGAGTTCAAAAAGACCTACAACTTAAGGTTGTACCTAAAAAAACAATGAAAATACGAGCCTGAGGAGTTTTAGGTGGCGGATCCTGTATACCATTAATTCTGGAATGCTACAACCACTTGAAGTTCTGAAATATCATAGGATTGCATGCTTATTGTGGAGCGTGTTTATACACCACACAGAGGGGTTGCCTACATCTGGTCATGGGATGGACATGCCCTATTTTATCATTCCTGCTGTCGATTGGGGCCCTTAACCACTTTTCCAATTCAAATCTTTTAGGGGTTTCTATCCACTGGGACCACAAATACTGTTTTGTTATTCTCAACAGTGTTCTGCTATTTATCACACTCAACAAGTGTTAAAAATAACTTTTTTGTCAGAGCAAGTTTTTAATCTCAAACTTTAAACAAAAGAAATTAATGAAAGATAATTATCGCCTGAATGCATTTATTAATACACGTAATATATAGTTTATGGCTTAACAGCTATATACAGGGTGTTGACACTAACAGTCTACAATAGCTAAGTATTTTATTTGAAGTTTTAGAGTAGTGGTTTAAATGGGGGAGTTTCTTAATTTTTTGAGAAGAATTTTATGGTATTTACAAAAAACAACTGAATGTCAACTGTCGGAGATATTGACTACAAGTTTGTTATTTTAAATAGAACGACCCTATTTTTTCTAGCGCATTCGATTGGGCACATTGAATCACTCAAAAAAGTATTAAGATACCAATACTCTATCTTCATTTGTTTTTGAGATATTCTGGGTAGAATCATTTGTGTTCATGCTAACAGTCTACAACAGATAACTTTTTTATTTGAAATTTTAGAGTAGTGGTTTGAATGGGGGAGTTTCTTAATTTTTTGACAATATTTTATGGTGTTTACAAAAAAACAATTGAACATCAACTGTCGGAGATATTGCCTACAAGTTTGTTATTTTAAATAGAATGACCCTATTTTTTCTAGCGCATTCGATTGGGCACATTGAATTAAACAAAAAAATATTAAGATACCAATACTCTAACTTCATTTGTTTTTGAGATATTCTGGGTAGAATGATTTGTGTTCATGCTAACAGTCTACAACAGCTAACTTTTTTATTTGAAATTTTAAAGTAGTGGTTTAAATGGGGGAGTTTCTTAATTTTTTGAGAAGAATTTTATGGTGTATACAAAAAAACAATTGAACATCAAATGTCGGAGATATTGACTACAAGTTTGATATTTTAAATAGAACGACCCTATTTTTTCTAACGCATTCCATTAGGCACATTGAATTAAACAAAAAAGTATTACGATACCAATACCCTATCGTCATTTGTTTTTGAGATATTCCGGGTATAATGATTTGTGTTCACAAAACAGTCTACAATAGCTAACTTTTTTATTTGAAATCGTAAAATGATGTTCAATTGTTTCATCAAATTCTTATCGAAATATCAAGAAACTTTCCCATTTAAACCAGTATTCTACGATTTCAAATAAAAAAGTTAGCTATTGTAGACATTCTACCCGGAATATCTCAAAAACAAATGAAGATAGGGTATTGGTATCTTAATACTTTTTTGTTTAATTCAATGTGCCCAATCGAATGAGCTAGAAAAAATAGGGTCGTTCTATTTAAAATAACAAACTTGTAGTCAATATCTCTGACAGTTGACGTTAAATTGTTTTTTGTAGACAGCATAAAATTCTTCTCAAAAAAATAAGAAACTTCCCCATTGAAACCACTACTCTAAAATTTCAAATAAAAAAGTTAGCTATTGTAGACTGTTAGCGTGAACACCCTGTATACGAACTGAAAAAGTATTGCCAACTTTGACAGGGATTTGAAGCTGCTCTAACCAACTGAGCTATCAATGCTCTATTCAATATCGAGGTCAAAGTAGCATAATAAACTTCATATCATAATATATATCATATATTATTATTATTATTATTTATTGCTACTAGGAAGCTTTAAGGCTTATGATAACGATAAAATTTTCACCTGTAAACCTGTTTATAAAACACACCTTACCTCGTCATGTAAAGCCACGAACAAAGCACTCAATGACTCGGCCTGCGCCAAATGACTGTCAAACGTCCTATCCAACGAAGCCAACACCCAAAACCTCACATCAGGGTCGGTGTCCGTCATCCCCACCACCAGCAGCTTGTTGAGCACTGCGGCCACCGTCGCTGTCACCGTTTCGGACGGCGCCATCGACGTGCCGTGCATGGCCTGCTTGAGCAACCTGCAACACGTCCTGACGGCCTCCAGGCGTATCTCCCGCTGTTCGTGAATCAAATAATGTTCGGCGCAACGAACCACAAACTGAAGCAGGGACTGGCCCTCGAAATCGAAGGTGCCGAGGGTGTGGAGGGCCAGCACGATGCTTTGGGTGTCAGTGGTTKCGGTCGATGTCGAAAATGGTAACACTGCTGACGAAGCGAGGTGGTGTGGCATTCCCTGGTAAAGAAAAACTAAATTGGATCAATATTACATAAAGTTAATTTGAATAGTTATCCAACTTTTATGTATAAGTATAAAAATTACAGTAACATCATATGAATTCTATCCAAGAGTAAAAARTTTAAGTAATATCAATATCAACAAAGAAGACAGTTACTAAACAAAGGTTTAAAGTTTTGTGCAAATATTTCTACTGAAAACGATTTAAATTTGTTTATTGTTGATATAGAATTAGCTCTTAAAAAACAACATACGGAAGAAGCAAGCAATGCAGTACTCTGCAAAGCAGATAAAGGCAACACCGTAACAATTTCTAATAAGTCAGAATACATACAAAAAATATAAAATATTTAGAATCCGGAATAATTAATCTTAAATACAAAAGACCCATCAAACAAAGAATATTCACTAAACAAGAAAAGTATCAATTAAAGAACAAACATCCATCCACCAAAATTGCATAAAGCAAACATACCAATGATACTGGTTATGTCATACATTAATGCTCCCGCTTATAAAATTTGTAGAAAACTCAGTCACTTGAATTAATTCATTTTAAATCATCTTTTGCAGCAGAAAATTTGATAGATCTCGTTAAAAAACTACAATATATTATCCTCCTGCCTAATACAAAATCACTTTCCTTGGACGAAAAAAGCCTATTATTCACATCTATTCCAATTGATGAAGTGAAAAATTTCATAGTAGGGTCGTCCCGAACATTAAAATTTGATAGTTTTAACCTATGCCTTTTATTGCTTACGTCATGAATACTAGTGCTACACATCTATTTTGCTTTTAGATTAATTCAACTCATAACAAACGGTGGTAGAATAATTACGCTCTTTCAAACATTTTCTTAAATCCGCCAACAACTACGCAAAAGGTTCCTAATTTCCGTCATGCGCACTGTTACAGCTCCCTAGGTAACAAGATGCTCACTGTTGTCAGTTTTATAAATAGCCAGAGAAATACAATAATGCAATGGGAGTGAGAGAGAGGGGCGAAGGTATAACCGTCAAAGTCAATATTATAATGTAAACATTGGAATAACCTGTAACTGTTTATCAAAACACTTCTTAAAGTAAGCCATTCTTACATTTAAAAAACCAACAGATTACCCAAATACTTCGACAACATCTTGCTCCATCACTTAATTTGACAAATACGAAACTCGAAAGTTTGACCAAACTATGTAAAACAAAAACGTGTGGCTAGAGTTAGGTTAGGGTTATTACGTTGCACATGGGACATATGCAGCACGTGCGAACGTGCGATGTTGTCGGTGGTACTTTACCGTTTTACGACGGCCAGAGATAGTCCTGACAGTTTCAAAATTTATCATATCATTCTCATACGTAATTATACAAACTTTAAACATTATCAAGCGTCAAGGGTCGTTTAATTCCTCATAATAAAAATATTGGTTCAAAAGTAGGTTCGATGATTAAAGCGCTTTCGTGTTTCAACAAAAGGCCAGTGAATGCACTTATTATACTGAACTGTTCATTATAGAATAAACTGACTGAAGGATGATTTAAGTTATTTTCACAAATACGCCTTAAGGTGACCTAGGTATCAATGCCACAATGGCAGTTTACGAGTACATTCCTCATCGTATCGCGAACATTTGCCCACATTGGCAACGCGACGCAGCTTAAAAAAATGTAAACAAATATAACTTGTAATGCCACTAGAGCACTGGCTATTATTGGCGTTTCTCACTTTCGTCACCTTGAGAACCTTTTACATCATCTCCGTGGTGGAATATCGAGGTATTTGAAACGGATATTGAAAATCCATACTTTCACATTTTTTTTTTCTCGGTAAACAAGAACCGGAAAAAATCGCAAAAAAATGTCTTTGTGCTTCAATTTTTATGTACATTTTAAATGTAAAATAAAAAAAATTGTGGGACGACCCCATTCACCTGGTTTAGAAATCAATACTGCATGGTTAACAAATACCAATCTGTATGAGTGGCTTTGCCATATACAAAGTGGCCCAAACAACATCTGGTCTGCGAAAATATCAGGCTTATTGTCCCAAGATAATAATTGACAGGCCTGTGTGTTAAACATCAAATAAAAGGAAAATAAATTCTTAATTAAATAATGCAAGGTTTATCAAAAAGTAAGTAATTTGGTAAAAGGGATTGGAAGATGTTTATAATATAATAAAATATCCAATATCCAAAGTCGTCAACATTTTAAAAAATCCTTGTATAATCAGTTATTGAAAGGACATCATTTTCCTTACCTGGTGATGTAGAGGTCTGTTCATCAATATCTGTGACAACATCTTCAATAAGCCGACACTTATAGCATCCTTGTATTCAGGGATACGCTTGGCCAGTTCATGTAAACAAATTGTCAATGACGGTGTCAGCCCTGTTGCCAAAATTGGATCTAGAATATTGTGTATCTCTAGTTTTTTGTGGTTTTTCAATGAGTGACCTAAGAACGTAATGCACTTGAAGACAGATGAATCTATGGTGACTCGCTTCTTTGTTGTATGATCGGTCTTGGGCAATGCCATTTTAACTACCTGTAACAATAAATAAATTATTAGGCTGTGTCAGTTTGAGCTATTTCAAAACTTACATAATTTCTAGGATAGTGATCGACTTTGAGTAATTGGTGAATTTTACATGACACATATTTTAAAGGAAAAAGGTTTCACTGCAAAACATTTGTATGAAATGGGGGCCCACGACAAACAGTGTATGATATTATTAGTATGTGAAGGAAAATCGCTGGATAGAGCGCCAGGAAGTAGAAGAAAATGAAGTGAAATTCAAATGTCATGCCAAGTTTCAAAAGAAGGGTTTGGTATGGTTAGCACTCAGTTCACAGGTGCCTTCAGAATGTGTATGCCAATAAATGTGTTAGAAAAAGACTAGTTCCCTTCATCAAAAAATTTCATAATGATGGAAAATATATTTTTTGGCAAGACATGGCAATAGCTCATTATGCCGCTCAAACAATTTAGACTTTGCACCAGGAGCATATAAAATATATTCTGTGTGTAGATAATTTTCCCAATGTACCTCAATTAAGACCGATTGGTAGATTTTGGGCCCTACTAAAACAAGGTATATGACGGGGGATAGGAAGCAAAAACAAATGAAGACCTACAAAGAATTCTTAGCAATCTTCGCCATTATAAAAAAGAACACTTTGAAACATTGATGGCTAGAATTTTTATAAAAGTGAGATTAGCGGCTGATTATGAGGCAGATTATGTTTTAAAATAATTAATCTATTTGTAAATGCTGGTTTAGTCAGTTTCTTAAGCAGTAGTTTAAGAAATAAACTTATTGCTTTTGAACAGATTTTTTTTGTTATAACCCTTATTAAGTTAAATATTTTGGGTCACAAACCCATCTTCAGGAGTATAACGACTAATCTAACTATCCATTAATAACATTTTTAAGACAAAGTAATGTTTTTCTAATGTCCAAGGTTTCTAATAATGTTAACGAATTTTCGATCCTTATATGTGTTTTTATATTTTGAAATCGTCAGCTGGATTACGATTGTTTTCTATGCAATGTTAACTAAAGCCTGATTTACATACATTTGACTCTATTGTTTCCTTATGTTCTTTCATTTTAAGGTTAAAAGTTCTACCGCTTTGACCTTATATATGACCGTGTGTACACTCCACGCTCTGTATTTGACCTTGGTTTGTTGTTAAGTAGCATTTTTTTAAATCTATATTGGTTTTATTTACAGGTATTGGTCGGATGACAAATTTATTTAATTTAAATTCTGTCTTATAAAAGTTTGCAATGGTTAATATATCTACAGCTTAGCTTTGTTTCGATTCAACTGGTATGAAGTAAAATATTTTTCACATTTCTTTCTTTAATAATTGTTAATATCTTTATGTACAATGGAAGGATTATAACCATTATTGGATGCTATGCTTTTTAATGTGTAATTTTCTTTTGATAGTGGAAAAGTTAATAATAGTCTATGTACATAGCTATTACATGCACTATATTTAATATTCTAGTAGATTGGTTCAAAATTTGTGGTATAATAGTGTCTGTCATTGTAGGTTTTCTGTAGATATTGAATTCAATGTTGTCGTGATACTTGTTAATGTTGTTATCTGGAAAATTTATTGTATTATTTTGCTCTTTTTCAAAGGTGAACTGTATTTTTTGGTTAAATGTGTTTATGAAATTTAAAAAACTGTCAAGTTGTCTATATGTTCTTGTCCAGATGCAAAGGATATCGTGTATGAAACGAACCCAGCCTAATGTATGTTTTAATAAATTATACCTTGAAAGTTTTTTTCCACTTGATCATAAATATTTCTGCTGGAAGAAGGGAAAGAGTATTTCCCATGGGCAGACCATCTTTTTGGCCTGTTTTGTTAAATTTGAAATAATTTGGTTTATGTCTGCAAGAATCAAGTTTTGTAACTGTCATTTTTCTTCGGCCAATGCTTCCGATTTATTGAAAAACTGAAACAATAGCTTCTGTTGGTATTGATGGGAACAAAATTTTTTACATCAAATGACTCAAGTTTCAGAAATATACTATAGCAGATCAATCTTTTTCACATGCAAGAAAATATTGTTTTTTTTTGTCTGAACCCCCACAAAGGTACACTAATAGTTTTATGCAATAGAAAGATAAAACAAGTAGTGCAAAAACCTCAAAGAAATGTAAAAAATGGAAATACAAGGTTACGAATTATTACTAATTCTAGAAATACCTCCATGACTCGATCCATGTAAGGTTCAATAGCATCTTCCACAGCTACAGCAATCAATCCAACTGTAACAAACGCCGTCCCCCTGTCCTTTTCCCTACTCTTCAGCATCGCAATCAAAAAATTCATCGTGATGGGCAAATGATTTGCGATAAACAGTTTTCTATCGAAAGCGGCCAGCCTCGGCAAGATGACCAAAAGCGTCTGCTGGACGTAAACGTAACGTGAATTCCTCTGTCCTAGAACGTCCAGGCAAATATAATCGTATTTTTCCTGGACCAGCTGTCTGCACATCGCCGACTCCGTTATCGGCATCGTGAAATTTGAGGTGATGCTTTGGTACTGGGGGGAGCGCTTGTTAAAGGAATGCGAAAAACGAGGCTTCCCAAAGGTGCCGAAGTAATCTTCCACTGTGGGTTTTGTGTCAGTACTTTCGAGTAGGTCCGTGTACTTTCGTTCCCAGCTCGCATTCGAGCAGCGTACTAACTCGTTGAGGACAAGGAGTGCCCCGTGAATTCTTTCATCTTTACGTTTGTCATTTGTTTCGACGCTTAACAGCTTGACGGTTTCGTCAAAACATTGCTTGTACCTGTTAAAAAGCAAAGGCATATAATTTTGATTAAATTAGCATAGCTGGGCAGAATTATATAAAAATTATTAACAGAAAAGATTTTTAATGCATCTAACTCAAAAGGTATCAAGATTTTTATACCTTTACAAAACAAAAATCAAACGAGAAAGTGCGGGAAAATATTTTCGAGTTTGTAGAGTGACCGCTAGAGGGTTCTGTGGCACCTCCAAATTACAAAATTAATGTTTGTGTCATTTTTAGCTTAATAAATGTCTGCAGTATTAAAGATATTACGATTGTTTGGACTAAAATATACTATTTTTGTTTGGTACAATTTTTTGTTAAATAAATAAATTAAATAAAAAAAAATAATATTAATTTAGAAAATCGCTAATATTTCAGGTTTGGCTTGACCGATTTTAACCGATGAGGTGTGAAGAAGTGTTCAAGAGAACATAGTTTGTGTGTTGACCGCCAACAGGGTGTTTTCTGAAGTTACTACCTAAATATCGATTTTTCCCGAAATTTTTAAATCCAAATAAGTCCAAATAATCTTAATATGTTTAATACTGCAGACATTTAATAGGATAAAAAGAAACAAATATTAATTTTGTAATGTAAACATTTTTAGCTCAAAGCTCTAGGACTACTGAACAGCCACCCTGTACAAGGGTAGAGAACACTAGTAGTTACCCTGGTAGGTTTTCTAAGGTTTTCTTTCGCCTACCAACTGTGAGGGTTAACTTCTCAGAAGAAAGCCTTTAGAAGACCACAGAGCTAATTGTAGGAAATTGAAATTAAGATTTTTAAGAAGTAATATACAAAGATTTCTACCCCTAAGAGTTAGGTGGCCCAAATGAGGTCCTTGTCCTGATGGCTGGTTGCGACTGTGGAATGTTGCCAGCGGCGTGCCGGTCGGAGTTTCAGAGCCTGCGTTGCCGATTTGTGAGTAATCATTCTTTTAAAACGATTTTAACTAATTTTGCTTTGGTGCATTCCAACTGTGCCATTTAGTGATTATATCAACATTGCTGGTCGGGAGACTACCAATGCCAAGTGATGTGTAGCTTTAAATCACAGGGTTATGTTCAGTTTTAGTTCAATTTTAGCATAGTTTGTATTCTGTTTGTACAATACCATAGTATGCTTATTAGGATGTTAAGGAAAATAAATAGCATCACTTACAGCAGAACCACTGAACAACTGATACATGTACATAGTAATTTTTGTATTCAAACGTATAAAAGAAAAATTATGTATACATTAGTAGTTACATTTAAAGGATATTCTACATGGTACGGTATTATTGTTTTTGAGGTAGTGTAGAGTAATTTCATACTGCAGTATGGCAGCGTTCCTCAGAGCACTCCAAGTTTACATACTTGTAATCTTCGTATTTTCGCTTTTTATTTAGGCAATGTCAACTTGTCCAGCATTATTCCAATTGCTCCATTAATGCACAATAACAATATCCGACGATACAATGAACAATGAACAAATAAAATTAAATTCATTATTTAATTTATCATAAAGAGCTGTTAGGTAGAAACACATTATATTAGAACATTAAAAATTTCATTGTCGAGCTTATCGTCCTCCTCTATGAACCAAGAATTTTATTACGTGGAACCACGGCATGGAACACATAATCGCTACACATGTTAGTTGTTAAATTTTGCACTGGTAGGTAAAACCAACACAAAATATTTTTTTCTAGACAAGGAAGTACATTAATCATGGATTCACGTAGCGTAAATAAATTGATTCTATTTCATATCTATTATTTATTGGTAATTCTATAACGCTTGCAACCTTCAGGTTTAGATGCATTATTGAAATAGCTAATAATAAACTAAAAAAGTTTCGTTCCACTAAAATATCCGCTAACGGCTAGAACATATCATTTCCCGTTAAGTGAGAATTTTATCCACTATTTAGCGGCAAAACCACTAAGTGACAACACTCCAAGGGTGGAGTGGTAAAATGCCTCCTCGAGCATAAACCCCACTCCTTGCGGGGACGATGACGTAGCAAACATTTTCAAATTGTGAGGGAAACTTTTAAAGGTAAAAATAATACTCTAAATCATTGCAAAATTTTTTTACTGGTGGCACCGTTATTCATTGGGTTTAGACAAAGCCTGACATGTATTATACTTATGATTTTCGATTGAGCAAAAGGACCCCATTTATATGCAATATCGGGTTTCTTTAAAAAACAATTTATACTGCAAATTAAGCCATCTAATAATCTTACAATATAACACATAGCATAGAGAAGCGACTTCAAGCACAAAATATTGATGTTATGAGTAAAATCACTTACTTGGATGTTATAGTAAGCTTTTTCATGATTTGAAACCAACTTCTTTTTATTGTAGTGTTTTGGCTTTCTTGCTAATAAATAAAAATAAAGTTTGCTGAATGTCTTAGCACAACAGCCAAAATGTTACAATTTTCATTTATTGACTGCTAAAAAACAATCAAAAAAAGGATTATTTTTACAAGGTATATGTTTTCTACAGTATTAAAAGGATGGAAGAATAGATATACCACCCAGCTAAAAAATGCTGTTTTTATTTTTTCCTAGAAATATATTTTCTGTAAGTGTTACCTTGTGTGGCTAAATTTTTCAAATAAGTTTAGTACACTCTGCATTAATTTTTTTCATGAAACTGGTATAATTTTTTTAATCTACTCTATTCATATTAATTTAAAATAAATTACTATTATTTATTATAAAGCAATGCATGATTATAACTGTTGTAACATACCATGTTGGTTTCTGATTTTGCCTGACAGTTTCTCTCTGCGCCGTCACTACCAAAGCTGCCCTCAGTGCTTCAACAGCAGCTTCACGGACCACAGCCTTAGGGTCTTGAATAGCGTTAAAGATCAATTCGAAAAATGGTGACACTTGCTGGTAAAAATATGTAGGCATGGTAATGGCCAGCTCACGCAGAACTAAAACAGCAGCATGCCGTTTACCCTGAAACATTGAATATGTTGCAAAAAAATGATCAAATAAAATAATTGGTCAATATACCTCTACTCTATCTCCCGTAAGCCACTCGAATGCCCTTTTCACCTCAAACTCAACATATTCAGAGGCTTTCGAACCCGAAACAAGTGCCAATCGCCCCATGGTCTTCGCAACAAGCTCCATAACTCCGACATCGTTTGAGGGAAGCAAGTTACGTAGGTAATTTGCAAACCGAGAAATCCTCGTAGTCATATTTCCAACGTCGGCCCCTATAAGGCATACGATGGCAAGTATACCACCCTTCTTCTCGTTGACGTCGCTACTGGATACCATCTCGAAGATGTGGTGGTTAAAATCGTCCAGGAAAGTGTTGATTTCATCGTTGGTGGCTTCTCTCAGTTCACTTTTAACGTAAATGGAAAGATCGTGGGCTGCCTTCTGACGGGTCTCCGCAGACCGAGACTTCAGCCCCGATATAAAATGTTGGAGAGCTGCGGTAGACATTTTACAAGAGTGCTAAGTTGTAAAATAATCTGAGGGTAATCTTTTTCCAGTTAACATCGTGTCACTCGTGTCTGAATGGTTTGAAGACGTTTTTTCATCATGCAAACAAAAAGCGTGACACCTAACCTCAAAAACAACAAACATCAAACTGTCATTGTGCTACAGCGTTGCCACGTAATGTTGTACAAACGCATGTTCTACCTAAATAATCAGGGTGTATCAATAATTCTGGCTATTAAGCTGCGAAAATTCTGTCGGTATTTAACGTAAAGTTAGTTGAAGCAACGTTTTATTGTCATCACTAATTTGTTAAAAGATATATGCAGCTTGCAATATAAAAATAAGGAACATGGTGGTTTAATATTACAAGGTATTATACTTGATAATTGTTTACTTTGGCAGTTGTAAAGTAGAAAGTATTGAATCAAGTGCCAAAACATTTCATGCAAATTGGCAAATGCAATGAAACTTGTTTCAAAATAAGATTCGAATAAGTCCTTTTTATTAGTAATTACTGTACCTCTGTCAACACTGCCATCTGCTACATAAAGTAAGTGGCGTACTCTCTTAGAATGCCCAGTAACTAAACTTTCCCGCCATTTTTAAAAATACCCGTTGCGTGTGAACAAAAACCACGCAATAAACAATAATGTGAAATCAGTTTTAAAGCAAAAATTCATGTTGATCTTGTTATCAAACAAATAATTACTATAGAATTATGTATCGTAGTTAACTAGCTAGGAATTATTGTAGCCCCCTTGTTTTCGAAACATTTACATGTCGACTAACTGTTTTTCACATTCGGTACTCTGTTATAAATAACATTTAGTCAACTAGGTAACGGTTCGCAAATGATAAATAAGTACAATTCCATACACGCACGGATGTATTAATGAGGTAAAAGAGAAAGAGCTTCTAAAACAGTTATTTAGGCATCACACATCTGCCACTGAAAATGGTAATGATGATGATTATATGTCGAGAAAGTTTCTTGTGGCACATTTTCACTTTATTCAAGTAGGTGCTATGGCAAGAGCGTATATTTGTTTTTCTCAAAAGCCCGCCAAAATTCTTACTGCAACGACTATATTATTCATAGTGTACAATCAAATAGGTATGTAAGTAGAAAACGTCTTGTGTGAATTGGTAAAAAGCGACATCCTAACATATATATTTCAGTGATTTTATTAAACTTGTAAATCAAATAAGAAAGGGACTACTTGTAAAACATTGATGTTAAGAAGTGAAATACAATTTTTTTTCAGCATTTGTACAAGGGGTAAAATGCATAGAAACAGGACGATTTTACCGGGACCCAGATCGCCCCTTACACCAAATGTGGACGTCAGAAGGATGTTCGAAGTATTATTTATGTCTAGAAAGCGACATTTTCGAGTTTCGCTGTTCCGAAGGTCGGCACTTCGATGTTTACCGCCAAATTTGCGATTTAAAGCAGAAAGTTGATAATTGCGACGTCACAGCCGGTATTACAGGTGCCTATATCCGAATTTAAATCTCAAAATTTTTTAAATAGAATTTCAGGCGTCCGGTAGAGTTAATTGTAGTGAAATTGGATATTTGGGATGTGCAGACGATACTTGTGTTCCAGAGGAATTCTTTTGCGATGGTTCTGTAGATTGCCCTGATGGAAGTGATGAAGTTTCATGCTCCAATGATCCTAGGACTGTTAAAGTTTGCAATCTTTCGAAATGCAAGCTGCCTGATTGTTTTTGCTCCAAAAATGGTAAGAATTAATGGTCCTTGCTAAATGCAAAATTTTTAATGAAAGAGACTAACAGGTACTCAAATTCCTGGTTTGAAGAATCCTTCAGAAATACCTCAGATGGTTTTGTTAACATTCGACGATGCCATTAACAGTGATAATAATGAAATTTATTCGAAAATATTGAATTCAAAAAGGAAAAATCCCAATGGATGTTCAATAAAAGCAACTTTTTTTGTCAGCCATCAGTTTAACAATTACCAGCAGACGCAGAAAATGTGGAATCATGGACACGAAATCGCCGTACATTCAGTGACGTATATAAATACTCCCCGTGCTGCTGAAAAACATTTATTATTTATTAATAATATTTTAGCCACAGAGGACCAGCAGAATGGTGGTCTCATAATGCATCTCTCCAGGACTACTTTGATGAAATGGTGGGTCAAGCCAATATCTTGCACAAGTATGCCAAAGTGAGGCTGCACGAAATTAGGGGAATGCGTGTGCCGTTCTTAAGGACGGGTTGGAATAGACAGTTTCTCATGATGGAAGAATTTGGATTCGTGTATGACAGCTCATTGATTGTACCATACTCACAGCCCCCATTGTGGCCATACACMTTGGACTTCAGGATTCCGCACAAATGCATGGGTAAGAGATATGTATGGATAATACTAAGTCCCGGAATGGTTAAATAATTTTGCCATATGAAAACTACATTGTGTTTTTAAATTTGGTGTGGTTATAGAGTGAAAAGTAAAGAATGTCGTTATATAATTTTTTTATCATTTGCAGTTTAAATGATAATGATTTTTAACTAATCTTTTAAATCAGTTTTTTTTATGTCTATGCATTTCAAATACACAACAAACATCTATTTGTTATGTTCCAGTTTCAACTAAATGTAGTTGTAAACCTCTAAACTACATATTTAGGATTACTGAATTTTAAGTATTTTATGAACCTATTTATACAGTGTATACAGGGTGAATTTTTTTCGATGACCAATATGGGGATTTTGAAAACTAGCAGAGCTAGAAAGAAGGTTAAATAGAGAAAGATTCGCCGTTTTGTTGACTTAACTCAATGCACGTTTTGGTTTTTTAAAAAGTTCATGGCTTACTAGATATTTTTAAAAAACTAAATTTTGATTATTTCTTCAAATTCTTTTATCCCGTATACTTTTGGTGTTACAAAAAAGGTAAATACAAAAGTTGCAGATAATTTTACCCTTAATATAGTGGTGTACTCCAGTTTGTTGTGTTTTGTCATATTTGAAAAATGATATTAACTTGTTTTTTTTTAAAAAAGAAACTATAGTTGGTATGGATTCATAAAGTCGGCGATTTTTTTACCTATTCAACGACATGAAAAATACCAGAGTTATGGCCAATTTTCTGTATTATTTTTAAATAGTTTTTTAGCCATGGAACAATTGTTTCTTGTATCTGACAGTATTTGTAAGTTGAAAATGAAGTTTTTAAATCTTGAAAAGCTTAATATGGTTGAATGCTACATCATATGCCACAAAAATTCCGTTCGAGCATCTGAAGAATACTTTCATCGATATCAAGATCGCCGTCAGCCTTCTTTAAAGCAATTTAAAAGGCTTTACAATAACTTAGGACAATACAGCTCTGTTTATAAACTAAGAAATCGGTCCAGGGATAAATGAAGCTACACAAATAAACATATTGGCAAGTGTAAACATAAATCCGTCACATTCAAACCATGAAATTGTTTTAAATACTGGCAATTCACAAAGCACTGTTGTTAAAACATTGAAATTACGTAGATTTCACCCTTAGCTTCATATGTAAAATTTTGTGATTGATTCTAAATATATTAATGAGATTTTGAATCTGAAGTTTATTTTATTGTCTTTTCACCTGATCATATCTGAAATAATCAGAAACTGTTACACCTGCTTGTCACTAACAAAACTTTGCTGTGAATAAAAAAAGTGGTCTCAATAGCACACAGTGTTCTCGACTCTAACATACTCAATTTAATTTCTAAATATTTAAAAAAAACACAAGTATAACGTTAAAAATGCTCGTATTTTTTACAGAAGAAGCACAGAATTGTCCCACTCGTTCTTATCCAGGAATATGGGAAATGCCAATAAACCAGATGGAATTTGAAGGCAGGGTTTGTGAAAAAATAGCTTCCTGCAGCAAAAATTTGACTTCTGAACAACTCTACAGACTCCTCATGCACAACTTTAAACGACACTATCTTACGAATAAAGCACCTTACGGATTGCACATCAATTCTAAGTGGCTTAAACACAATTCCCATCTTGCAGTATTTGAAGTAAGCGTTTCTTATCAAATACCAAGATATTAAAAAGTACATTTTTAAATCTTCTTAAAGCGTTTCATGGACGAAATACTGTCCCAACCTGATGTATGGTTCGTCACAAACTGGCAGGCAATCCAATGGATGAAAAAAACAATTACTTTGAAACATTTAGGGGAATTTCAACCGTGGAGTTGCAACAGACACTTCAGACCAGAAGAGATCGCATGTGACAACCCCAATGCCTGCAAGACATACAGCAAGGTGTTCCAACAATACAGACACTTATACACTTGTTCTGACTGTCCCGAAAAATATCCATGGGTCAAAAACGAATTTGGAACATTAGACTGAACTGATGGAGAGCTTAATCTTAGTTTTTTAGTAATAAAGACAACTAAATTAAAGCAACTTACACTTTATTGTTTATCTTAACCTAAGTAAAATAAAAACAAGTTACTCTTGCGATATAAATGGATTTGGTATTGATTCCATGCCATCCACAGGACAGATGAGTACTACGCTTGTACCTCTGCAAACCACTAGCCCCAAGGCCCGCGTTTCGTCCGTCAACTTGTATGGATCATCTGGATCCCGCAAATATTCCGTTGTATTATCTAATACAAGGTTCAGCAAAGGATCATACCCCTTTAGGATACCGGCAGCTTCTCTGCCTCCTGCAAACTTCACTCGTATGCTCTTCTCCAGGTACTTCGACAATTCTAAGATCGATTCTTTGCGTTTTTTTTCTTTCTGCTCGCCAGCCGCTTGATTTGACTGCAAAGAAGTTGGGTTATGAAAGCTAAATTTAAGGTTTTTATCACAATTACGTACCTTAGATTTATCGCTAGACATCTTTCTACATTGAATATAGGAAAATCAGGGAGAACGGAGTAAATTGGATGTGTTTTCACGATTTCTCGAGACGGTATTTAACAAAATAGCAGCCTAACCGCGTAAATAAGCACATTCAAAAATTGTCATCACTGTCAACTGTCAATTTCAACATGTCATTCGTTTGTCAACTTGTCAGCTGTCAACAGTCAACCATCACTCAATGTGTCAAACTTCTGTCATGATACCGCAAAAATTCATTGTTTTGGCACTTTTGGATGATTTCGTGTTATTGCAGTAACACTTCAAAGAGTTATCGTCACTTTTACAGTATTATTCGGTGGCCGATACAAAACGTTCTTGGTTAGTTGAAGTTTTTTCTATATTTTATATAAAATGGATCGTCTTCTTCGTTTGGGGGGTGGCATGGCAGGGCTGTCTCAGGCGCCCCCGCCCTCTGATGCTCCCGTAGTGGACACGGCCGAGCAGGTTTACATCTCCTCGTTGGCCCTGTTGAAAATGCTGAAGCACGGTAGAGCTGGGGTACCTATGGAAGTCATGGGGCTCATGCTAGGTAAGTGAGGTTATGACCCAATGACAAGGTGGTTTTAAATTTGAATGTAACAGGTGAATTCGTTGACGATTACACGGTACGAGTCATAGATGTCTTTGCCATGCCCCAGACGGGCACAGGTGTTAGTGTGGAGGCCGTAGATCCTGTATTTCAAGCGAAAATGTTGGACATGTTGCGACAGACCGGTCGACCTGAGATGGTCGTCGGTTGGTACCATTCGCATCCCGGGTTTGGATGTTGGCTGTCGGGGGTCGACATTAACACGCAACAGTCTTTTGAGGCACTATCCGAGAGAGCAGTGGCAGTTGTAGTCGATCCAATACAATCTGTGAAGGGAAAGGTCGTCATTGATGCATTTAGGTTGGTCAAATGTAGTCCTTAAGATTTTTCTAAACAATGCCTGATTTGGGAAAAGCAGCATAAAAAGAATTTGTTAGGGTTCAATTCATACACAGTTCACATGTTGTGCATTTGTATACACCCAAAAGTTGCAGAAACAAAACATTAATAGATTTTACCATAGTGATATAAAACATTAATGCAGCAGACAAATTTGCTACCAATATTTCAATACTTTCTACTGAGAATTATTAGGGAGATATTCTGCATTTTATTTAAGGTTTCGGTTAATTTGGTTTGTTCATTCTATAATTAAAATATTTCTGCTAACATAAACATAAATAGAAGGCAACAGGTGCTCAAATCTGGAGTTCACAGTTTATATAATTTATATATAAATATAATTCATTATATTCTCTGAGCAGGAAACTACTCTCTAGCTACAGACATATAATTTGTTTTCACCCAAAAACCTAATAATAAAAATAAAAATAAAAATGCTTGTACAACCAGCTACAGACAGTTATGCTTCATTTTTGTTGAAGCTCATGAGTGCAGTTTATGCCTAGCACAGGCTGCATTACGTTAAACTGATTTTGCATATGTACCAAAGCTGATGGTGAGATGTAATCAGTAAAAGTTGTGAGATGACAAAGCCACTATCTCAGTATGCATATAGATGGCATTGCCGTCTAAATTTTCACATAAGGAACTCACTATAACTATATATTACAAATAAACCAAATTACAAATATCTATATACAGGGTCTGCCACCTAAAACTCCCCAGGCTCGTATTTTCATAATTTTTTTAGTTATAATATTAAGTTATGTGTCAAATTGTAGGTCTTTTTAAACTCTTTAAAAACAGCATAGTGAGTGTTTGACTGTATAGACCATGCAATTTCACCTGATAAGTTGTGGGTCTACGGAGTTCGAGGTATGAGCTATAACCTCATTCATTTACATGAGAAAATACAGGTTGTTGATTATAATGGAACTATATCACTACCTTTAACAACAAAAGCTGGTATTCTGCAATGATCAGTGTTGTATATTATCTATGTCAACGATATATCGCAGTACATGGATATAAAGACTATCCAATATGCTGATGACACTAGTTTCTTCAGATCGCTCTCTAGTTTAGACCAAAACAACAGTGACATCGATAGGACAAATAAAAAGTCAAGTCAATGGTTTGCAGCTGACAAATTAACCTTAAACGAAAGCAAAATAGTACACATACATCTCACATTAAAAAATACCCAAAATGAAGATAAAAGAAAGATAAATCTATCAAATTTTTAGGAATCCGGCTGGACAATAAACTAACCTTTTCAGAACATATACAGCACTTAAAAGCAAAATTAGCGAGTATAAACTATCTGCTAAGGAAACTATCACAATCAACATCAGAAGACATCGGAAGACTGGCTCATTTGAGATTCTTCCAAAGCCAACTTTTATATGGCACACTACTATGGGGCAATGCATCACAATGGCTGACAATATTCAAAATGCAAAAAACAGCAATTAGAGCAATTGTGGGAGCACAGCCTTTTAATAGCTGTAAACCACATTTCAAAACACTAAAAATCCTTACCGTACCTGCACTATACATCAAGGAATGTGTGCTCTATATAAAGCAAAATGAACAAAACTTCTGTCTCTACCGCAAACAACATAATTATGCAACTAGGAATAGCAATAACATTGTAATGCCTCATTACTGTCTATCTCTATCACATAGAAGTTTTCTTGTAAAGGCAATTCGATTCTATAACCACTTTCCCACATAATTAAAAACATTAAGTTATAAGAACTTTAAAACTGCTATACATATACCATTAATCAACCTATGTGCTTACCATGTAAATGAATTCTTATAGAATCACTAAGTTGTATTCTCTATTTTGTTTTGATGATGCTAAGACATTATGTACTATTGGGTTACTTATCAATAAGCACATAAAGTATTATTAACTCATGCAACGTTCTTAGCCTTACCGAAAATAATCGTTTTAGGTTGATCAATCCAAACATGATGGTTTTGGGTCAGGAACCGCGACAGACGACGTCTAACCTGGGCCATCTCCAAAAACCATCGGTCCAGGCTTTGATCCACGGCTTAAACCGTCATTACTACTCGATCAGCATAAATTATAGGAAGAATGAACTCGAGCAGAAGATGCTATTGAATCTGCACAAAAAATCGTGGATGGACGGACTGACTCTAGCGGATTACTCGGAAAATTGCAGTGTCAATGAGAAAACGGTGGCCGACATGCTCGAATTGGCCAAAAACTACAACAAAGCTTTAGAAGAGGAGGAGAAGATGACGCCGGAACAGCTGGCAATTAAGAACGTCGGCAAGCAGGATCCTAAGAGGCATTTGGAAGAGAAAGTCGACGTACTTATGACGAATAACATTGTCCAGTGCTTAGGGGCCATGCTGGACACTGTCGTATTTAAATAGGTTAATTGCGTACTTCCGTTCTTTTCATTCATTTATTTTTTCGTATAATAAATCCATTTCAAGTATAAAACGAAGTTTCTTCTGTGTTATATGTATTTGTTTTTGCAAGTAATGAGATGAGTTGCAAATGATAAAGCTTTATCACTGGGTTTTACATATTGGTGCACTAATAAATGTGTAGGTAATTATGCATCAAAAAACGAGAAATATGCAGTTAAACATAATTTTATATGTAAATTTTACACAATATATTTAAAATGACTTGATTTTTTTATGTAATAAACTAAGACATCTATTAAAAACGATTTATTTATAAATGTATTTACAAAAAGTGACTAAATTTGCACATTTGCCAAAGACACTTAAGATTCTAAGCATTGTCACCAGTTTTTCACTACAAAAACGGAAAGCTAAAAATAAAACAGCACTAACAAAAATACACTACTATTTATTAACAAAGTTACTTAAATATAACACGATACCCATTCTCATTTCATTAAAACCATTAGTGCCAAAGTATATAAACTAGAAACATCATTTCTTTTCCTTCTTTATTGGTAAATCATCGTTTATAGCATTCCTTGCATATTCTTCGAACCTCTTGTTTTCTTTGATCATTTCATCTAGCGAATGTAATATGTCTCCTTTTTCTTCGTCTGTCATCGTTGGTTTCACCGCTTGTTTACCTGCATTGCGCATACTTTCCAAGGATTCATCCAGCAACTTTTCTATATCTTGCACTAACTGTCTGTTTTGGATGCCAAGATTGCTTACTCGAGAGGTTGACATTTGTGATAACAGCAGCGGTTTTCATAGAATGTGTTGTTTCGCTTCTATACTAATCAGTAATCACCCACTACAGTTCAACGTTCGATTAAAAAATTAAAATATCCGAAGAACATCTATTATTATTATTATTATTTGAGGTTAGGTAGGTGAAAAGTGACAGCTTTAGTTTGACAAGAATGTCGACAAAAAATCGAAAAACGCGCGAAAGTCGCTAAATTTTTTTAAAAATTATAAAGAAACGTGTGCTCTGTCTTTGTACCGCACTCAAATAAACCCCTTTCAATTTTATTCTTGCAATTAGGTATTATTAATAAAAAAATTGTACGCGTCGATTTCGAAGCCTACATAACCTCATTAAGAGACTTGGGCATCACATAACTTTTGATATATTAAATTATTCACATACGTAAGAAAAAAATAAAAATGCGCGCATAGAAAATATTGGTAGTGTCAAATTAACAGCCTAAAAATGGGTTATAACTACACAATAACCAGCAATCAAAAAAGTGCTAATCAAATTATAAGCTTCATGTGCTTACATTGTGAAATATTGCATAGAAATGCAGTATAGCAACCCATTTTATTGTGAAAACAATCTTTTTGGTGCCTGAAACGTTATGCTACTAAAGCATCTTGTACTCTTCATATATGCAACAGGTCTTTACATATTAGGGCTCTACATCTGGTTTTTGGATAATGACCATTTATTTTGGAAGGTGTTTCTTGACGAGCCACTTGAACCTGTATATGATTACATCGTTGGTAAGCTGGGCATTGGTTTTGATAATGTTGTAATGCAAATGGAATGTTTTAACAGTTGGGGCTGGTTCAGCAGGCAGTGTGATAGCTCTGCGTCTGGCAGAAGATCCAAATATGACAGTCTTATTATTGGAGGCAGGACCTCATTCTGGTAGCTTGTTGAGTGTACCGATTGCAGGGCCTGCATTGCAGTTGACTCGGCTGGACTGGCAATATAAGACAGTTCCGCAAAAACATGCTTGTTTTGGACTTAAAGGAAGGGTGAGTGGTAGGTTTAAGTTATATTTTCTTTGCCAGTACATATGGATTCACATAATATTAAAAAAAATACGAAACTTGTTAATGGCCCTTATCCAATATATAGAAACTTTTATTTAATATCACAACTAATACTGAAAAATGTTCAATTGCTGGCACATATTAACTATTAACATTAGCATGCGTTCAGGAAGGCATGATTATAGACTTGTTATTGAAACCACAAACAGAGATATTACATTCTTTGCAGGTTGATCAAAATTCAGTCAGGGCCAGTGTTGCCAACCATACAATAAAACGATAAAAGGCAATTTTGTGAAACACACAGCTTTAGATGATGCCATAATGTATTATCATGACTATAAAAATGCAGACTGTAATATTATCAACTACTATACCTACTACTCTTATGCAGACTGGTCTTTTTTATTGACCTGTGATGACATGAACTTGTGTGTCGAAATGTTTTATATTTTTTTTATATGAAACTATCCATTCTTTTGTTCCAAAGCATAAAAAAATTAGCATAGGTTTTCCTACTTTGTTTAATAAAGAATTGATTCAGTTAAGTATAAGTAAGCGCTCTGCCCACAGGCGGTATAAATTGTCTCATACAGAATTTAATATTATAATCTTATTAGTAATATAATGAAGATGTGTAAGGATGACACTAATAATACCTATCTATGATACATAAATAATATTGAAACGAAAATTACTGAAAATGTTGAAGAATTCTGGAGAAACTATAAAAACAAAAATCAGGATGATAATTCAACTCCTAGTGTGATGTATTTTGCGGATATTTTTTATATTTGGGGGATTTACAGGATACAGTAAATTTATTTCTAGAATATTTGCAGTCAGTGTACAAGGGTGAACTTACCTCTCTCTAATGGAGATGTAGTGAACTGGTATGAAAATCTTATTTTACTCACCATTATCTTCTAAAAAACTGCATGGTCCAGATGGCATTCCTCCATTGTTTGTGAAATTATCTGCTGATACTTTATCTTTGTCCTTGTACTGTATGTTTAACATTTCCTAGAGCCACAGACAATTTCCTAATTTTTGGAAACATAGCTTTTTAATTCCTCCACATAATTTAGAGGATAAAGCAAATTTGGCAATGTCATAATTTTTCTTCCTATAATTTATAAATATGGTACTGACGATATTAGCCGAAAGCGCTTTACCTAAATAAATATATAGTGGATTTAACTTGGTGAAGTTATTTTAAGAATTAATGTAAAATTTCTGCAGGTTGACCAAAATTCCTGCACCAGTCCGAAAATCTGATATGGTTATGGATTATTTATTGCAATCATATATTAGCAGCTTCTGGTTTATAATCAGAATTGCCCCAACCTGCAGGAATTTTGATGAACCTGTAACGATTTTACTTTATATAACAGTCGAGCCTGCTAACCTGTAAATCAGAATCGCACATAATTATCAAATTACAATAATTGATATATTATTTGATATATTTTAGGATAATTATTTAGTATAGCATCCCATCATTAAACAAGGTACAATTTTGTACATTTTTAGAAAGTGGTTTCCTAAATATAAATTTGAAGTCTGTTCTTGTGTATGCATAAAACAGTGTGACTTAAATGTGTCAAAAATTGCTCTAGAAAAAAGTTGTTAAATAGCTTGCTTGCATTTGCGTGATATGCACTTTTATTTACTTTGAAACTATAAATAATGTACTCATAAATTTAGTATCCGTGACGCTCTGGCGTTCAAATTTTATTTTATAAGGCTAGTGCCTAGTTTTTATAGAACATTTTTGATAACCAAATATGTCAGTATTTGCAAAATTGTCCCACTTTGCAAAAATAAATTGGAAAAATTGAAATCAGAACCTGAAAAAAGACTTGTAACTCATTAATGATGACTGTAAGCAATTTATATAATATTGATAATAATGAAAATACCTTAAAAATTGTATTGTTAAGTTGAAAATATTAAATGTGTAAACCCTTTATAATCACAATCAAAAATAGCTGTTTATTCATCATTCGATCCTAAAAACAAATAACTTGAGTGTTTTGTTTATAATATGCTTATTATAAATAGATGAGCAATTGGCCAATGGGACGTTTGGTGGGTGGAACGGGACGCTTAAATAATCTCATATATTCCCGAGGTCACCCGGATGACTACGAAGGCTGGTTTAACTCTGACCCAGGTTACGATTATGAATACGACATTTTGCAGTACTTTAAGAAAGCTGAAAACCAAATGGGGAAATACGCCAATGACAGTAGGTGTCTTTTCAATGATTCTGTTTCAATTTCGACAGTTTGTGAATTGTTTTAGCTCGTTACCATTCCACTAACGGCCCGTTAGTAGTGAATGACTTACCGTTTGCAACCAGGTTAAGCAATCACCTTCTAAAAGCTGCTCAAGCTTTGGGGTACAGGATTTGTGATGTAAACGCCGATTGCAACACAGGTGAGTTGAGAATATAATGTTTTGCGTATTTATGTCACTCAGAATATTTTGCATATTTATGTAGAATATCATCTTGTAGAGGAAATTCAAGTAACTTTAAATGTTGGCAAAATCTAGTTTAAAATAAATGAGTATTTAAATTTCAAAGTACTTTATGACACACGGTGATTTTTGTATGGGGATTATGTCTTGAGATGACCAAATAACTTGAAATCCATTTATTTTATAAAAAAAAAGATTAGATAAAATTGTTGTTATATGAAAGGGGAAATCACATCCTCTTTTAGAGCTGCCATCAATTATAGTTTTTTTAAACACCCTGTATATTATTGTTGTTTTGGTTTCCTTGTTGAATTGTAAGGTAATTTTATTAAAAACACTTGTGGTCTCTGATCGGCGTTATATGACATTTTGTAAAAAATGACATTTACATTGCTTGCGAAAATTTACTATATCTTTGAAACCAAAGAAAAAAATTAAATGTGGCTTTCTCTTAGGAATAGAGAAAGGATTATGCTATTTATCATAATTTTCATAAATGTGTAATTGTTCATGAAGTTTAAGCAACGTTTTTTAATTTAATAAATGTTCAAACTGCTGTCCAGCTACTGCAATGCAAACATCACATATTTTTTCATTTATATCATCTGGCATTGTTGCTGGTCTCTTATAAGTCCAGACACGTTAAATCTGGAGACCTAGCAGGACAATTTATATGGTCATCTTTTCCTATTCATTTACTGTTATAGTCTCTATTTTATATTTGCATCTTCTGAACAATGAGCTGGACATGCATCATGATGAAAATATATAGATTGTCTCGTAAACTCTCCAATCTATCTGTACCTAGCAGTGGTATTTTGTGATCTAGAAATCTTATATATTTTTCACTATTCAAGGTACCATTAATAAAGAAAGGCCGAACTATTTGCTCATTTACAATGTTACAATGCCACACCATACATTAATATGTATGCAAAGTTCTTGATAATTCACTTAACAGAACCACTAAGGATTTTCTATTGCCGAGTAAGTCACACAGTTGGACACATAATATTTAAACAAATAAATGAAACAGTAAAACAAAATGTGATTATTAACACAAGGGTGAGTGCTTTAGGCATTCATAATGTTAGATAATATGTTTTCGGGAGGATTGCTATTACTATAAAAAATTAGAAAGTAAATAAGCAAATCTCCAAGGAAGCGAGGCTTCATAGAAACAACGTGCCAACCTGATAAAGTTTAAACCTAACGAAGAAAAAGGAACTACCTACTTACTAGATATATACAAACTACTTTATAAAAGACAACTACAAGCCTTCTGAATATCACTCGTCATAATTTAAACAATCCTTATTAAAATTGTTAGTATTTCTAGAAGTTTATATAGACTCAAAGTCAATCATGTGTTTAGTCAAATATGAATGTTCAGTTACAGAAGATTTATCTATCTGTTGCAGCCTAGTAGCACAAATGTGTTCCTTAAAGCGCATGCCTGCTTTTAGGTTGGCCTATACAACACTTGCTGCAAGAACAAGTAATTTTGTAAACACCTTCACTTTCTATCTTCACTTTATCTTTAGTACATGAATTATTATATGTATTATATATAATTATTATATGTACTTTCAACAACTAAAATATCATATTTTCTAAGTATACACTTTAATTTTTCTGAAAGGCCTTCTTATTGCTGTAACCATTTCTCACTAGCACTGATGATGATGACTCAAGAAGATGATCATTTTTTTTTAAAGCACTTTCGTCTGAGATTCTTTGTGCTCTAACAAATAACGTTCTTACAAGACTATTCTTTTGAGTGGAAAGGTGGTGAGTGGTATAAATATATGTCTGTATGTGTTGGTTTTCTGTAAACCTTGTGTCCTAACTGTTCAGTGTTTACTCTGTAAATTTAGATATCCAAGAAAGGTAAACTACCATTACTTTCTAATTCCATATTCAAATGAATTGGAAACCTACCTAATTCTTCTATACTGTGAGGCAGTGGCGGCTGGTGACAAATTCTTTTGGATCGGCAGTAAAAACTTTGGTACTCTAGTTAGTCAATATTATTTATTTATAAATTAGTAAATAATTTTGTATATACTCGTAGTTGTTGTTGTTTATTACTTGTTACTTCTGTAAATTTTCATATCGCCGCAAGTTAAAAAGATAGTTCATTTGGTAACAAATAGCCTAATCTGGCAACTAGCTACATAATTTCAACGTTAAGCGTGCACCTGTACTGCACCGGAGAGGAGAAGTCGATATATGTCGACCCAATCCGAAGATGTATTCGGAAGTCCGGCAGACAGCATTAAGCGATTAGATATATGGGTATTGGCGCTTACTTATTTTGTTATTTTCTTTTTGTGTAAAATTCTTCAATGATTTCAGATTGACTAAATTTATAACATGTATTTAATTAATTCTGTTAAATGTTTGAAGGTATCTGCTTAAAATTGTTTATTTAAGAGGATAGCTCTTACAATAATCTTGGGAAAATGAAAAATTTCGTAGAACATTCGGGTAGTTTTTCGTGATTTCAGTATTGAACTATATATATAATTGTTGTTCAACGTACATGTCAAAATTAATTTTCGGAATCCGACGATTATGAATGCCTGGCCTCCTTTATTAACTTTAATAAAAACATATATACGTAAAATTAAATTATGATTATAAAAAAACTGTAAGCATGTAAAGGGTGTCATTCAGATAATTTGTAATACTCAGTAGAAAACATAACTATAATTGGTTAATTAAAAAAAAAACTTGAAATAATTGAAATAAATGATGAAGTCCGTTTCAACGTTTTATGCTGTCTGCCGGCCCCAGGCATTGCAGTCTCGATTTTCGCCTCATGATTCAATATGCGCGCAGGGTTGCGTCTTTGTTCAGCTCATAGGAAAACGATGTTATTGCTACCTTATACGATGCGGTCTGCCGACCCAGCGCTTGGATCACGTGCTTGGATGACAAACACATACACGGCTTAGTCACGGTTGCCGAGTAGCGTAAATTTTTCGGGATAACCCGTAAAAATGTGATTTTGGCTAATTATTAATTTGATGGTAATGTAAAAAAATATGCTCCAACTGTTTCAAGATATCTGAACATAATAAAACAAAATATACATAAAAATACGAAAAAAAAATATTTTCTTCGATCAAAATTCTGGGTCGGCGGTGCCGACCCTGCCGACCCGGACGAACCGCCACTGCTGTGAGGTCGAATAACAAAAATATCACGTACATACCTATATCAACATTTTGGCTTCAACTGAAAACTGTTGATCGCCACCTGTTCAAAATTTTCCATACACAAATTGGCCACTTATGACCCATTGCCCAACCTGATTTTTGTTCATAAAAATTACCATTCCATAAGAATGTGTTCAATTTATCTGACTATAGTGTCACCTAGAGAGGATCTCTATTAAGTTTGTATTTGAAGATATCTATCGTTTCAGGTATGGATAATTTCATAAATAAAGAAACCACGTCAAAAATAACTACAATATCACGTTATGAAATACTTAAACCTTTTATAATGTCGATAAAGTCGGAATATTTTTTGATGAAACTACTGGTTTTTCCTACAGGTTTTAAATAGTTAGCACAAAATTTTCCCATCTGTAACAAGGACTGCCAATCTTATTGACTTTAGGTCTTAATGGGACATTAGTTTTATGTATTTTGCACAAACCATACAATTTAGGTACCTTCCAATCAGAAGCAGTTAGAAAAGACTTCTCCTTATTGAAAAGATTTAAAGTTTTGACAAGATCATTAGTAATTGTATTCTTGTTCAGAATTTGTTTTCCGTCTTTAATGTGTGGTTTTTAGGTATTAAAATAGAATTTATTTTCTTCTATCAAACGGTAAAATCTCACCTTTGTTGACTTCAGTATCCCTGTATTCAAAGCACTGCAAGTGTCGTACTTAGAAATTATGTATGGTTAATAAAGTAAAGTTAAAATTTATTAAGCAAAACCAAAAATACAATAAAACAAAGGGTGTTCTATTTTCAAGTAAGGTTTGTGTGCATATTAGGTAGAAAGCGATGTTATCCATGTTTGAAAATATTTTTAGAATATCATTCTAAGAAATCTAGACATATTTAATATAGAATATATTTTTATTTTATTTTTGAACAGTAAAGCAGTTAAGAAATATGATGTAAGTAAGAATTTAGGATGGCAATGCCATCTGTCAGCATTACACTGACATGATGATAAAGCCACCTAGCCGCCTTAACTGTTACTACTTCCTAAAGGAAGTGACCTGTAGCCTGACAAATTGGCATGCAACTGCACTGATGAGCTGTAATGACAGCAAAATAAATCTATCTGCAGTTGGTTGAGGTGTAGACAGCACAGTATAGACATGCATTTTATGTTAAGAAATATGTTGGGGTGATAATATATGCATATGAATATGCAAAATTATGCTAAAAATTGCATGTGATGTAAACCAGATAACTTTTATATGCTTGTTGGTGTGTAAAATTAATAATTTTCAGGTTTCATGCATCCCCAAGTCAATGTACTCTCCGGATTGCGTTACTTACCTGCCGATCATCTCTTACAACAGAATCAACCGAATCTTCGCATCGCTTCCAAGTCTACCGTCTCGAAAATACTCTTTAGAGATAATTACGAAGCATATGCTATAAAATTACCAAATAAACTTGTCAGAGCACGCAGAGCCATAATATTAAGTGCCGGTGTTATCGGAACACCAAAATTATTGATGCTATCAGGAGTTGGACCAAAAGACCACCTGTTGCACGTGGGGATAACTCCAAAAATTCACTTACCCGTGGGGGATAACTTGCAGGATCACGTGACTACAGGTTTAGATTTAATTGAGCTGAATAGAACAATCGAGATGGGTTTAGAAATGTCCATGTCTCCTTTTTCAGTTTTGACATATCTTTTACATGCTTCAGGTCCTTTATCTTCACCCGGGTGTGAAGTTGTTGGTTTTATCAGTACGGACAATTCTACCAGACCCGACTTACAAATAATGCTAATTCCTACTGGTATATCTGCCGATAATGGTATACATTTCCAAAAAATTATGGGTATTAGCTCTGAATCTTCCAAATATTTCAACAATCTTTTGTATAAAACAGTCGTGAGCATGTTGCCTATTGTTCTGCACCCGAAAAGTCGTGGTACAGTGAGGCTGCGTGATAAAAAAATTGACAGCAAATCTTTAATCGATCCCAATTATTTGTCTGACCGATACGATGTGGAAATCTTAGTGAAAGGTATAGAAATCATTAGGAAACTGCTTGAGACTTCCGCAATGCAAAAATTTGGTGCAAAATTCGCGTCGAAAAAATTTCCGAATTGTGAAATTCACAAATTTGGGTCTGCCGATTATTGGGAATGTTACGTTCGACATCTGACACTTACCAGTTACCATCCAGTTGGGAGCTGCAAAATGGGTGCTTTGAATGATTCCGGTGTCGTTGATTATGATTTTAGGGTGCATGGAACGAATAATTTATTTGTTGTTGATGCTTCTGTTATCCCATCCCTGCCCAGTGGCAATACTAATGCTATAGTTGTGATGATGGCGGAAAAAGCTGCAGCGGAAGTTAAGAAACGGGATTATCTAATGAGGGGCTCTTGTGCCAAAATGGAGATTTTTGTTACCGAAATGTGTTGCCAAAGATTTTAGCTATTGTTGCATTTTTTTTTAAGAATATATATTTGTTTCAAGTGTTTCATTTTTCAACCCTCATTTCCTCCTAATCCTTACATAGACTGACAAATTTAGATAAATTATTGCTTTAATATGCTATACCATATTAAATAAATTTCTTAGTTATATAGACCCTAAAACGTTTTGGGGAAAGTTATCAATTAAAAGAGGAATATTAAAATTTTAAGACTGGTGTTGTAGTGGATTGTGATGACTTACACTCACTGGAGGCACTGTTGTGTTGTCCACAATCAAGAGTCTTCTTTACCAATAGCCTTACACTAAAATCTAATGTAGTCATATGTTAAAATAACTTCTTTATATTTCAGTAAATTGTGTATTCCTTTAGTTGTGTTAAATAAGTTATATTCGTTTGACACAAGGTTTTTCCGTATATAATATTTAAAATCATTATTCCCTTAAGCCCTTTACCCTTTTTAACTTTATTATACAAAAAAACAACAAAAAACAATTGATTTTTGAGATACTTGGTAACATAGGTGGCTTTGGATTGAGTGCTTACTAGGATGGGGCTTATATGTATACAGTGTGTTCGCGGATTTGGTTTCAGATAGGTATAATGACCAAAGAATTTCACCATAGGACAAAAATGTATTCTTTGTGAACGTGTCTGCTTCTTCTAAAAGTAAGATCCATCGAACAAAAATTATAATTTTTTGCATGGTTGAGGAAGAAGATATACAGGGTGTCTCAAAAATTAATGTACTGAACTTTTACAGAGTGTTGTGCTCATCAAAATAAACAAAAAAGTTTCTATAAACATGTAGTCTAAATCTCATTGCTACGAAGTTAAGTGCTGTCAAAGAATTGCCAATTAAGATATTTTTTTTGTTATTATAAAAATGGGGTATAATTTAGTAAAAAAAAAACAATTATTTGTGGTTTTATTCTGAAGAGCAGAAGCTAGTTAATAACTCGCGCTGAAGACCATCATAGGTGTACGGTACGGTATTGGGAGAGACGGGCACTTTTTGCCCCTCATAACTTAATAAAAACATAAATTGCTTATAAAAACGCATTCTGAAGCATAATATTTTTATTGCCTAAAATATGAGGATTTTATTTTTCTACAAATGATCCTTCCGTTTTTCATCTCAGTATAGCAGGCAAGTGTCAAAGTAATTTATTTTGAAGAGCACAACATGCTGTAAAAGTTTGGTAATGTTTGGGACACCCCGTATATCTTCGTTTTACTCCTCAACCATACAAAAAATTATATTTTTGGTTCGATAGATCTTACTTTTAGAAGCAGACGTGTTCATAAAGAATACATTTTTGTTGTATGCTGAAATTTTTTGGTCATTATACCTATCTGAAACCCAATCCACGGGCACATTGAATATTTAAGTTTCTTGTTCTAAAGTAACATTAAAATAGCGTAAAGCAAAAACCATATTGACTATTAATTCTACTTCAAAAATTGGACTCATGTCATATCTCGGAAAACGTTAATATAACATAAACAGATATTTAAACATATTTTTGGTAGCTCTTCTTTGCTCTGGAGGGAATAACTGTAGCGATCCAAGGGCTCAAGGTGGTTAAAAAGAGAAACATTAGCGGACCTAATCCTATGTTTTTACATTGAAATAATAAATAAAATAAGCCATAACATTTGATGTGTAGTTAATTATTGCAAAAACACCAGTTAAAATAGTAGTTTGAAGCTTTGTTGGATTCCAGTAGCAGCTCATAAGGTAGAATAACATCAAGTATTTATTGAATTGCTTTAAAATTTGATAGATTCGTATTATAAGGAAGAAAATAAAATCTGAAAATATTTTTTTACAAAAATACATTAATTTAGAAAAAAAAAATATAGTGCTAACTGCTTTTCAAATGCCCTTTTCAGTGATATACTTACCATAGCTACTTCCTCAATAAAGAAAAAAATGTCTACTCAGTGACAGAAGTCATATGAATGATTTTGTCAACCAGTAGTCTAGAAAATTCACTACAATAAAAATAAATGATATGCTATTGCAGTTCATTAGCAGATGTTAAAATATAGAAATTTCATTTGGCCACTTACAGTATAAATTTGTTCATATTTGCACACACGGCCCTTGCTCATAAACTTAAACAGATGGAACGATGGGTTCTTCATTGTTACAGAGTATAAAAAGTTATATTTCTTAAGTAAAAATTGAAAATTTCTGACTAAACAATTGCACTTTTGAGATTTCAATTCCAAAACTTTCTAGATACAAATAACATTTTTTTCAATTGGTATGCTACAAATTTTGTTCCAAATTTCCTTTGATTTGATATAGCATTGTTAATGGTTAGAACTTTGACTTATATCAAAAAGTAACGGATTTTTACAGTTACTAAAGAATTCATATTCAAACATTGCATTATAAAAATATCAAATGCAACTATCAAAAATACAAACATAAGTGAAGAGACAGTGCAACAGAAAGAATATCGAATGGCGAAAAAAAATTGTTCCAAATAACTTGTGTTGTTTCGAACATACGCCCAAATCCACTCTTTAATATTTCTCTCAACCTTTTGAAACATTTCTAGACCAAGTAGCCCAAAAGCAACCTGGATGTCGTTTCTTATGTAGTTGTAGTTGGAGAAGTAATAAATATTGAATGTGTTGTATAAAAGAAAAAAAAACAAAATTTTCAAGTTTGGAAACCACACCTCCACAATGATATATCCTTTTGGGATATTTAAATTTAAAAAATCCTAAACAGCTCTTCTATATGAACAAGCTCCATCTTGTTAAAACCATGTGGAACATGATAACTGGAATACTAGAATAACAATTTCTCCACTTCTTTCCTCAGTAACTTGGCAATACTTAWCCATTTGTTGTTGGTGCAATGAAAAATTGGATAGATAAATTTTGTGACTCATAAACTTTGTCTTGGCAGATTGATAGCATATCGGGGCAAAATTGGAAAGCCCGGGTTCTAGTCCTGGCAAGAGTAAAATATATTTTTCTATCTAAAAATTTGCCTTTGCATCCACAACAAACATTAACACATTATTCCCTAATAGGAAATAACATTCAAACCATAGGAGGTTCAGATTTTCGCCCTCTTAATAAGCCATTATGGTAAAACTGGCTCTATTATTAGAAAACAGCATTTGTTGATTTTTTTATACTTTCCCAGAATACACTGACTAAACACTACCACGCTTTGGAAGTCAACACAAGTTAATTTTTGATGGTTTTTCTGATGCTTTGCAACCCTACAATTTTGCTTACACTTTCATCTTGGTGTTATTTAATATACCCAATACCTACCAAAAGTGCAATTTTGTCCATTACAGCAGTGTTTTTAATTATTCAACAATATACCACATAATTCCAACAGTTAAAAAAATACTTTAGCAGCTTCTAGAATCCTAGTTCGTACATCATATCTAGTAATAATACATCTTGATAGAAACAAAAGAAAATTTAATTTTGCAACTGATAGTGCAAAAATATTTATACCATGTTTTTTTAGCCATAAATTTTCTTTTTTCTATTTGGAATGATAAACATTTTGTACCCAATGGTTCATAGCATTGTCACTATAATTTCACAATGAATGTAAATATCATAATAAAAACTATTGCGTTCCTTTAAAAAACAGTAAGGGTTCAGGTTGTAATATTATTTAAATAATTAGATTTTCTTGTATGTCGTCTTTCTTTCCTTCTCTGCTAGATCTATTAAATTTTTTCCCTACTGATTTTTTTTCAATTGTCTAAACATCTAGAATGCATTCAAAATGTATAGGATAGTCACAACACAAGAAAATGATGTCAAGGGTTATGGAATTGAAACACAATTCTTCAGTAACAACTATTTTAATTCTCGTTTGGTCACAACAGCGAACTCACCGTGTCGGATCATTCGTGACAACACAGGAAAACTTAAACCTACCTAAGTATGGTATTTTTGGTTCACAGAATCACGCTTTGCATTGGTGCAAGACCAAGAATATCAAGAAGCCGCCGGCTGTACACCTCTGGTGCAAAGATGTTTTTAAAACGTAGCAGAGAAAATATCGGTTTAACAAAAAAATGCTTCATTACGTATATGATGCACAGAAATGATGTGTGTTCTGCTTAAAAACGATAAATGGAAGTAAATTTTGTATCTGATAAAGAAATGCCACAAAACTAACATGCTTTTCTATATTTTTATAGTACAGTTTATATAAGTTTCAGAAGTAGGGGGTATTCGACTTTTTGGTTTAATAAAATAAAGTAAACTCTTTTTTCAGTGCCAACCTTTTGTCTTTATTTAAGACATCATCAGGGCTTCGAAAATGAGATTAATTGAAAGAAGTTTTATGTTGTGAATTATTTTCCAGTCTACCATGTAATTTCTTCGTTTTCCTGTGTCCAGTAGTTCGCATTAACAAGAAATAGATTAATTAATCGTAGAACACTAAAATACAGCTTACAATTGTACGTTTTATTTTAACACAACAGGAAAAAACGAAAACGTATAATTTTAAGCTGTATTTTAATGTTCTACCATTAATTAATCTATTTCTTTTTAATGCGATCTACTGGATACAGGAAGACGAAGAAATTACATGGTATATTGGAAAATAATTCACAACATAAAACTTCTTTAAATTAATTCACTTTTGAAGCCCTGATGATGTCCTAAATACAGACGAAAGCTTGGTACTGAAAAAAGAGTATACTTAATTTTATTAAATCAAAAGGTCGAATACCCCCTCGCCACTTCTGAAGCTTGAACATTCAACAAGTTGTGATTTATTATTAATCAAAAATAGTTTATATATATTTTACAGCCAACATTTTTAGAATTGTAATGCACAATGCCCACATTAAACCATCATTCTGCCAACTTTTAGTTGCAAGTACCAGTAAACTTTAAAAAAGAAACTATGGTCCCTTTATTACAAATAGTAGCAACACCTTCCTTCATCACAATTGGTGCATGACAGGCTTTCTAGACAAGAAGTGAGCGAACATGGCATTTTCGAATTTTTGGTGGAGCTCCCCGGAGCATTTGAGAATGTACAAGAGACATAATAAGTAGGAATTGTAATTCACGTAGTAACTTTATTTGCTTAAAATTTGTTAACTATTCAACTTTGAAATGGAGAAATTAATTTGCAATGTGTGTGAATTTTTGATTGTAAATTTGAATTTATGAAAATGAAACACAATTACATATGTTACATGTACAGAACAGTGATATCCAAATTAGCTGAAACCTAAAAAACCATGATAAAATCGTTCCAAAAATCAAGTTATGATGACTGTTTTCAATGATTCTTAAGGTGACCGGCACTTAGAATTCCTTTGGTCAATGTGCAATAATATTTCAGTGTTTTAAAACAGAAGAATATTCATCTTCCATAATTCTATCATAATTCTCACTACACCTACTCATTGCAAATTTAATTATTCATTTAAAAAATTTAATAATCAAAATGTTGGTGATACAAATTATCTACGATATTTTACTTGAAAAAAATCAATTGTGTCTTTCAAATTCCAACATAGGGAAGATCAGGGCACATTTGGATATTTCAAATTTTCCCACTTAAGCTGAAGATAACGACTATTGATTTTAGAAGTGATTATTTTCTACCGATTTTAACGCTCCAGTCGCTGTTATTGTGATTCTGCGATAGAGTTCATTAAATATCCAGTAAGCTTGTGTGTTACAAATAAACTGTCCCGTTGACATGGGACACTTTTGTATGGTACATCAGGAGCAGTTTTGGTTTCATAGTGTCCAAATTTACCCAAGTGCACTACAGTGTTTACAAATTTTGCTACGTACATATGTATATAAAAAAAAACTGGCACTACACTTATTTCAGAAAATAACGAGAAATTCGTCAAACAAAAAGTCTTTAAGAGATGCCAGTATAAATTTTGATGTAAAAAGTCCACTTTACTTTATTCTGGAGACAAAATGAGAGAAAATCAGACAACTGTTTTATTGTCAACCCTACAGTATGGCTCAAGGCTGTCTTTGGCTTACATTTATGAAACTGCATCAGCACTTTTTGTGCATGTATTTTTAATAAATCTAATTTTGCTAAGTTTTTTAAACAACTACAGACAACCAATGAGAAAGCACAAATATAGTGCAGATTGCATTGCAAATCTAGATTAAACAGGAATAAGAGCAGTTCCTAAGGCACCTAGGGTACTTTTGCAGAACTGTAATTGCCATTGGAAGAACAAGCCACAGCTGTGGACTTTAAAAATTGAACGATCTAGGAGGCTTGTGGTATAACGCTATTAACTGAACAAGCATTGCTGTTTCGTGGTGAAGAACATTGACTTTGCCGTGAACCCAAAAAAATCGTCCCTCCTAGATAATTTCATTTTCAAAGTCCACGATGGTACAGTTTCCCCTGGGTTAGTCAAGGACGAATTGCCGCCCCAATGATCAAAAGCAGGATAAATAACGACTAAAACTTTTAGGTGTTGCAGCTTGTTAAAAGATTTACAAACTAGAACGATGAAAATCTGTCGTTAAAAAACAATAATCGTGAAACTCATATTATTTTAGCTGCAATATTATTCTGTTAAGAAAATGGGCCCTTCAAAAGCCAGTGCAACCAAACCTTTTAATGTATTGAAAAGCTAACCATACTGGATCAACTATTAAAATTTCTGACATTCCAAAATTTTGTGTGATGCCTTTTCTGTTGTCATTTACTCCTGTCAACATAACAGAAACCTTAAGACAACTGGCATCTGGCAGTTGAATTACCGAGTGATTACAAATTCTAATTTTTTATCGGCTTCAGTGACAGACAGAAAAAACAGTTAAAATCAAGGCTTACAAGAAAGCTACTCTAGGAAAAGACAGAATAGAAGTAATGGCAAAAAATAGAGCTGCACAGCAAAAAGTCAATCTAGTGAAAGAGAGTTTTTGTTGATAATGACGGACTGCACTAAAAGACATCACCAATCCACGTAGCTGAAGCCTAGCACTGTGGAGACTTATGGTTTGACTAATTTCATTATTCATTATTGCTGTCAGATTTGATCCAATTACTTATAATGTTGTCACTACCATTTGTAACAGAAGCACCATAAAAAAAAGAAACAAACGTCTTAAAAACAATCTAATTCTCTTTAATCTCACATTTAAGCCATAATATCTTTTAAAATTCCGTCAGCTGTATACATCTTTGCACGAAGCGCGCTGATTCACGAAAAAATATCACTTTATATACTAGAAACGGAACGAAAATTAAAAAAAAAAGGAAATATGTCCCCGACATCAGGGAGAGAATTTGTAAGCGTTCGAATACTAAAAACACCGAACCGACATAAATAAACGTAACTGTGGTGTTGAGCCTCCTCCTCACAACCCATGGTGAAAATAAACGAGCTTTCTTAATTATCAACTACAGCACTTTTCGCTTATATTGCCACAGTAGCCAAGATGACGGTTATGTCATCTGGTTTACCACCTGTAATAAATAATGATTAAGTTGAATGAGCCGCTTTCCAGCATAACAAACAGCCGTACAAAACAACCAGCAATTGTCCAAATTACTCCTCATTATAACCAGTTAATTCTGGTAATAAATTCAATTTAGTCTGGTATCATAACAGCAGTAATTGAATCGTCTATTTCTGAAAAGGATTAAGCAATGGTTGTAACTGTCAAAAAATTAGTTTTTTCACACTTAATTGTGTACGCTTGTCACTTGATGGAGAAGTAGTCAAGTAGCGTACCTTAATCTGCTGGTATTAATATAAGCTTAAAATTGACTTATATGTCTTTTGTAGGTACACAAAGTGATGTAAAATTTTCCATGCAGTGGTGATAGTTTTGTAATCAAAATATTGAAGATAAATATAATGAGAAAGTTTTTCTATGCCACTGTTTTTCTTGTATTAACATTAATTTTTAAGTTAAAATTTTTTATTACTAATGTATTATATCCACACATTTTTTTATCTTATAATGAGTGAAAATAAAAATCTTGCAGAGTTCCGTTTAGATGGCACTGAGAGTTTCAGCCTTCATATTCCCGCTTACTTATAATGAGTATTCACACACAACATCAATTTCTATAGTGCATCGGTTATTATTTAATTTCATACACATACCAGTGAGAATCAAGTATTTGCAAGATATAACAATATTAAAAATTGATCATCCAGATCCCATATATATGTTGTTAGCTTTATTTTCAATAATTCAGGTATTATTCGAATTTTCTTAGTAATTTAATCATATTTAATGTTATTCATCAAAATGAATGTAAACAATGTGATGCCAAGCAATGCGTAAATTTTATTTCCAAACAAACGATTTTTATTTTTTAAGTGGCATTATTGATTACAGACAGAAAAGGTGGTTGAGCATCTTAACAAGTTTGTCTATAAATCGCCATATATTCTTTTTGATTGAAATTGTTATTTAAGGATATATACAGAGTTTCTGTAAAAGATTCATGCAACACGGGTGGCATTGATTTCTGAATTCTTTGTGCCGCCTTTTTGTAACTGCTGCCAATCTACAATGTGCACAGCGATAGTAGTTGAAGGTTGCAAATCAGTGTCACACTACAGCTCCTATAAAACACTACAGAATATGTTGAAAATACACACTCTTGTGCCTTTTATCATATTAAAATATATCAAATAATTAAAAAATCAACAATTTCCAAATTACTGGATGCATGAATCATTTATAGAAACCCTGTATTATATTGTATAAGTTCTCTTGTTCCATGGTCTCCTGGATGTAACAATAAAATCTGATTAAATTACTATAAAAAGAAAAAGAATGAAACAATACTAGAATTAATATTATTAAATTGGTGCTTTCATTGATAACAAGGGCAACTATGGCTCCTATTGTAATCAAATATGTTTGTGTTATACCCCAAATATGTGGCTACTAAAAAAATGAGTAAGCCAACGGATTCAAAATAAAAAAGATTGTAAAAAATGCCTTTATAGTATTTTTTGTATCTGTATTCCAAAACAGAACATCGAGAACTAGAGAAATCAATGTTATTTAAAAGTTGGTTATGCTTTAAAATAAAAAACTACATAAAATAATGTCCAAACATCAATTCCCAGTAGCTATGAGTATGTATTAATAACAACAATATACCCTGCAATTACAATGAAAATGGGATATTTTAAAGATGAAAGCATAAAATTTCTTTGTTGGGGGTAAAAAAAGTTTGTTAAAATGCTTTCATGAAAATAATACGAAAAGACCTGAACAAAAATACTTTTGTAAGTAAAATCTAATTCCTCATGAAAAAGCTTATACAAAAAAAGGCTTTTCAAACATCTTTAGCATACTTTTTAGACAAAATAAACTCATATTCCAATAAAAAAAATCCCCTTTTGATAAAAAGACTATGTAGAAGCGAAAAAATTTAAAACTTAAGTACATTGTGGGTTAAGTTTTATGCACACATTCACGTACCAAATATTTTTTAACTAATTTTACTAGAAATGCATTAATATAAAGCATACCTACAAAAATAACATGGTAATTTTGTGTTTAAAATTGAGAACAAACAAATGCATTCTTACATAAAAGACAATTAAATGTTTCTTTGCTCATTGCTTTTCAATTCTCTCATTAATATTAGAGACACAAAATTCATTTTATCAAATCCACATTTATCCTCAGTAAAATAAACAATTCAATTACTTTATAAAAACAATACATCCTAGAATAAAGGCTTAATGTACAATAACTGAATTTAAGTTTCAATCTTTGACTTACCTATGGTGTTGATACCGTTAGCGAACGCGCTTTCGGCAAACGGCGATATGAAGGTTTCATCGAACGAGAGACTCCGGGCCATCCAGGCTATCGAGTTGGCGACAGTTTGTAAACGACTAGCACAGCGCTCACCTTGAACCTAATAAGCACAAGGACTTTATTAAAGCGGAAATCTTACCTGATGTAATGAATGATATGGTGCACAGTTAAAAGCGTATAAGAGAAAGAACTTTATCATTTCGTAATTTTTGCTAAAGGCTAAAGCCTTCATTTATTCCAATATGGCACAAACATTATTTGAAACTTATGCAATGTAGTATCAGAATGAGTGCACTTTTGAAACCCTTTTATTTATTTAAATACAGTCAATTAAAAGCAGCTTAATAGAAAATGTTTTGTAACAAATAATAATTTTTCACCTTTTCTTTTGATTTAAGCCAATTAAAATAAAAAATCAATTGATTAAAATCACTGATTTAAATCAGACGAACCCTGAATAAAAGTATTGTATCTAGTTTTCCATCTGTCAGACTGATAATATATTAATGAATTTAAATTATTGGGAGTTGTCTTGACAAAATGATAGTAATAGTCCAAACGTTAAGTGCACATCATGATCTATATACAGTAGCATGCAAAAAAAATCGGACACTGAGTGAAATTTTTTTGAACGTCGGATAACTCGTGAATGAAGTTACCAATTGACACAGGGTTTTTTGCTGTTTGATTCTCATTTTCTTGTTAACATTTCCAATAAATATCGTTGAGATTGTTTCACTGTATGAAAAGCTATGGTATCACGTTTCAATGCATATCAAAATCTAACCGTGCAAAAAAAACCGGACACTTCCACAAATTTAGTAAAACAAAATTTATTTAAAGAACCACAAAACTAACATTTATCTGACGGAAATATTAAATATTAATCCATAGTTGTGTCAGATAAATGTTAATTTTGTGGTTCTTTAAATAAATTTTGTGTTTTACTATAAATTTGTGAGTGTCCGTTTTTTTTTGCATGGTTAGATTTTTATATGCATTGAAACGTGATACCATAATTTTTTATATACTGAAACAATCTCAAGGATATTTATTGGAAATGTCAACAAGAAAATGAGAATCAAACAGTAAAAAAACCCCTTATCAATTGGTAACTTCATTCACGAGTTATCGACGTTCAAAAAAAATTTCACTCGATGTCCGGTTTTTTTTGCACACTACTGTATATGTAGCATTATATTAGCACAATGTTACAGTTATCCCAATGCCTGCAATTTAATGATAATAATTAACCCAAGAAGTATCTTCTTACACTTTGTATTTTTAGCGGAACATTTGCAAGTTGTCTTTGGCTTTTTCTAAATTTTCGTACAATGTGGGTAATAAAATACAGAATTTATTCATTTCAGTGATACTGACTTATATTGGGTTAAATAACTGCTGTAAATTGAAAAGATTACATGCATGATCATGATATTAACATATGATTGTCATTATGGATTTGAATGTTTGTTGTCAGTTTTATGCTTGCTCTTTATGTTTTGTCTGAATTCTATGTACTTAGCTGCATCGAGGATGATAACCCATTATGTAAAGAAAAAAGTATGCAAATTAAGTTATCTTATAATTAAAACTTGTGACAGAAAACTTAACATCAATTTGTGGTGGCACAGTTCGAATTTATGCATTTTTAACAATCTTTGTCTAGTCTAGGGCTCAAACTGGACTGTCTTGGCAGTGTAATTGGTTAGCATGCTTAGAGTATCATTCTGAAGGTATTATTTTTGTAGCAAAAACTGCCTATTTTGCCGTTAAACAATTATTAAACTTCTCTACTCAGAAAAACTATAAATTATTCATTCATGCCAAAATTAATGTACAAGGAGTGGTACTGAAATTTTCATTTGTATGCATTACAATGCCCAATGCACTCTTACCTCACAAGCCTGATCATTACTAATAAATACAAAACATTAATTTACAGTATTGCAATCGAATTTAACAAACAAGCGACCACAAATACAAATTTTTCTGTAAGACGATAAAAAAGTGATTCCTCTTACTGTCTGTAACTAAAAAAACACGATGGATTGTTAAATGTCATTTTTTGTATCTACGTTATTATTAAAATAAAAGGTGTTTTTGTGCGTTTATTAATTTCTTGCTATGTTTAGAATCGCTGTTAATAGGATAAAAACTAAAATGGGAGCGAATGCGTATGCGTGTGATTAATTGTTTTGGCGAGAAATATCAGCGTCGCGAGGAGATGCAGTGACTGGTAACTCAAGCTTACTGGTTGATCCTTTATTCGTATCCCATTCTCTGAATGTTACAAGATACGGTACGAAGAACTGTGACGATATTTCTGACCACAGATTGGTTTATTGTGAATTTAGTTCACCTAAGGTTAAATGTGAGCCCAAATATGTTACTTATGTGTAGATCTTTCAGACGCTTTGATGTCAGTGAGTTTCGAGAAAGTTTGGAATCTATTGAATGGACTGATGTGATACGTGAGACCAATATTGATAAGAAACTTGAAAATTTCAACACCCTAATTATTTATCTTTGATCGGCATGCCCTGGTGGTAACGTCTAGGGTACTAAAGTCCAATGCAATGTAGTGTTGCCCTGAACTCAAATGTCTGATGAGTAAACGTGATGCATCCTTCCGTAAATATAAACGAAGTAAACCTCCTAAAGATTTTGCTGCATACAAGAGGTTGAGGAACTTGACTGTGAACTCTGTTAGGATGGAAAAAAGTCATTACATAGGTTCAGTTGCTTCTAGTTGAGATATACACACTACTTGGTTGGCTCTGCGCAAATTAAACATTGGTACTATCAAAGTGAGATCTGAACTGCCTTCTAATCTGTCTAATAGCAATTCTATTAATGCACATATTTTCCAGTAAAAAAAAAATGATCTCGTCTCTAATCATAGAATGCAATATTGTGAGAATGCTAGATTCCCATCCCTACAAGAATTTTCTTTAAGAATGGTTACTTTAGAAGAGGTACATTCCGCAGTCTTTAACGTAAAAAAAAGATAATTGTGGCACAAACAACATATCGTTGAAAATGTTGCACTTATGTAGTTCCATTATTGATTTATACCTATTACACGTCTTCAATTATTGTTGTATGGAAAAAGCTTATTTCCCTACAATGTGGAAGAAAGTCATCGCAATACCTCTACTTAAAAAGTTTAACCCTGAAAACTAGTCGGATTTACCTTTGATTAGCATCTTACCTGCAGCTTCAAAACTGTTTGAATCTCTAGTCTACGAACAAATATCTGACTTTGTCTTTTCTAGGAAAATCATTCTCGATGCTCAGTGCGGATTCAGACGCGGTCGGTGCACTCCTACTGCACTAGTTTCAGTCATGGATGATTTTATTGCAGCTTATGATAAAGGTTTAGTCAGTGCTTTGGTTTTGCTCGATTTTTCAAAAGCGTTCGATACTATTAATCACGGTATGTTATGCGCCAAACTAAAGTCTTGCGGTTTCAGTAGTTTGTCGGTACAGTTTATTAGATCTTACTTGAGCGATAGAACCCAAGTGGTAAAATAAATATAGTGTCCCCTTTGAATTGTCAGTTAGATCTGGTGTTCTGCAAGGCTCCACATTAGGATCTCTGCTTTTCATAATATGTACGTTTGATATAGTGAACTTAGTTCTACATTGTAAAGTAATAACTTACGCCGACTATACACAGTTGTATTTTAGTTGCGATAAGCATGATTTCGCAAGGGCTAGCAAAATTCTGAAAGAAGAACTTGAAAAATTAAGAAAATTGTCTGCTGAACATGGCCTTCAATTGAATTTGTCTAAGTCGCAGCTGATTATCTTTGGTAATAAAAGTGGTACAAAATTTCTTAAACAGTATTTCAATATTTTTATAGATGGCATAAGATTAAATGTTGTTGATCATACTTTGATCTCATTATGGACAGTCAGATCCGGTTTAAGCTGCATGTAACTAAGTTAATACAAAGATCATTTTTAACCTTAAGTTATTTTATGCTTATAGACATTTTTAACCGTTAATTCGAAAAGGCAATTATGTGATTCACTCGTTCTCGTCCTCTTTAATTGTTGCAATTTTTATATTACCCCTGTTTGAATTCTGTTGATAGAAGCAGGGTTTAAACGGTTCAGAATGCACGCTGTCGCTTGGTTTTTGGCTTGCAACGCGGGAACCAGGTATCTCACAGAATTAACTCTTTGAATTGGCTACGCATAAATTACTGCTGGAATCTTCATTTGAGTTGTTTCGTCCATGCTGTACTAAATTCTTCTCATGCATGTGAAAACTTGAGGTCTAAGTTTGCCCCTCATTCATCTACGCACTCACGTGATACACGATATAAAGCTAAATATTTGTTGCCTCGCCATCGCTCTGTTACGTTTGTTCGCTGCTTCACATACAACGCTGTAAGGCGGTAAAGCTGTAAGGCTCGCCCTTCCGAGCGAGTTAAAAATAAAATAAATATTAACAAATTTAAATTTAAACTAAGGCACTCCTTTTCCGATCGTCAGATTGCATGATAACCACGACTTCCTTAGCTCATTCGGACTCAATGAGGTTCGTTGACTGCTATTCAACTAATATTCAACTAATAGGTTGTTTAATATCGCTTTTAAACTTGTGCTCTATTTTGTTTATTATTGATTCTATTTTTTTGCTGTCCTAACTAATATAAATAGTTGAGTTTACTCTAAAGATTAAGTAGAATAGCTTCTGCTAGACTTTGCCTTTATTGATCATGTATTACTCTCAGTATCTGCTCTTGTTTTAATAAAATCTATTTATTATTATCAAATCCATTTATTACATCAGATACCATCGATGAGGACAGTGGCTCAGATGAAGTACCATTGACTAATTTATCCAAATCAAGTAGGGATACCGAATAATTATGTCGTGAGGACACGACCCTGTTAGGTTGGCCGAATGTTAAATGTCTATTTTTGTATCTGCGTTGTTATTAAAATAAAAGGTGTTTTTGTGCGTTTATTAATTTCTTGCTATGTTTAGAATCGCTGTTAATAAGATAAATACTAATATCGAAGCGAATGCGTATGCATGCGATTAATTGTTTTGGCGAGAAATATCAGAGTCGCGAGGAGATGCAAAAAGTAGGCAATGAGTATGGATGTGTCATTTTTGACAGAGAGAAATGTTTTTGATTTTGGCTCAGTGAGAGCGAGGTCTTTGGCCATGTTGTGCCTCAGGCAGAGAGAGTAAGGTCTTTGGCCATGTTGTGCCTCAGGCAGAGAGAGTAAGGTCTTTGGCCATGTTGTGCCTCAGGCAGAGAGAGTAAGGTCTTTGGCCATGTTGTGCCTCAGGCAGAGAGAGTAAGGTCTTTGGCCATGTTGTGCCTCAGGCAGAGAGAGTAAGGTCTTTGGCCATGTTGTGCCTCAGGCAGAGAGAGTAAGGTCTCTGGCCATGATGTGCCTCAGGCAGTTTGAAACCCCTAGCGCAGAGTGCCCGGTTAACAGCCGTGGTTCCTTCGAGTGGAGGACTTGCATTTCGGGGGGTAATGCAGGATATCTCGAATGACATAGTTCTGGTGGAGAGGGTAGCCTTATTAGGTGCCCCCGATCCGGACTATTGGAATGCGACCCTATAGGCCTTAGGGTGAGCGTTCGGGGAAGCCTCTACTATTTCAGGTTGACACTAGCTAGTTGTTGAAGAGAGAAAACTAACAAGGTATTCATAACCACCATTGACTAATGATGTAATCTCAGGGATGAAGCCATGGACAGTATAAGGATGATGCCCTGGGGTGAAAACCCCTCTGTGAGTCTTAAATGTATCTGTTTGAGTTTAACGGATGAGTAACTTATGTTTTGTTTTTGCATCTCCCGCGCGTATGTGAAACCGCCTTGTCTGTCCACCGGAGTGACCGCATTGTTATGACCCACGGATGAAGGCGGCGATAATGTAAGTTTTTTCTTGATTATTCCCGCATTAGTTTTTCTATGTTTTTCAGGATGAAGCTTGAAGGTGTGAATTAAAAAAGACCCTTTTCAAACTCACCTTAACTAATTCATTAACTAATAAGTTTTGCGGTAAATTATCAAATACGCCGTCGGGTAGCGACCAATATGACGTCCCCGTCCTCGACGGGGAAGTTGTCCGTGCTGGCGCTGTCCGGCCTGTCGCTGAGTACGTCCGCCTGGTACCCAGGAGGCGGTAACGACAGCTGGAAGGGGGTGTTGAAATAGTGCTGTTGCTCCTCCGACCTGTGGATGATGCGGCCCCGCCGCACAACCATGTACCCACTGTCGCCAATGTTCGCCGTGTAAAGGGTGCTGTTTTCACGATTCAGTACCACCACACATGCTGTACTGCTACCTAAAATTGAAATGTTGCAGATGTTTTACTTGTTAATTTGAGACATAAAATAGTAACCCTTTAAATTTAATTCCTGAATATTCATTTGTCATTTAAATGAGTACTTCACTTTTCTTACTGACACACAAATGTATAAACACTCTTACCCAAGTGATTAGTGTTGTTCCCGTTATTAAGCATATCAAAAAATAATAAATAAGCTTGTGTCTGCTGCCAACTCAACATAATAAAATGTACCATGCCCTCGTGGAAATCGAAAATCAGATACCTCATTGCATGTTGGAGAAATGCTTCACAATAAATTATATTAAATAAAATACAAAGGCTGCAGAATAAATGTAAAAAAAGTGACTGCTAGAGGGCGCTGTGGCACATCCAAATTACAAAATTAATGTTTGTGTCATTTTTAGCCTAATAAATGTTTGAGGTATTACACATATTAAGATTGTTTGGACTAAAATCTACAATTTTTATTTAGAACATTTTTTTGTTATATGTCAAATAAAGGAGCGTGGGGCGGGTAAATATTAATATAGAAAATCGCTAATATTTCAGGTTTGGCTTGACCGATTTCAATAGACGAGGTGTCATTATCAAGAGCTTATGTGCCTTTATAAAAAGCAATTTTAGGTGTCAGAACATAGTTTGTGTGTTGACCGCAAGAGGGTGGTTTCTAATATTACTACATTTATATCGATTTAAAGGTAGTAACTTCAGAAACCGCCCCTTTGCGGTCAACACACAAACTATGTTCTGACACTTAAAATTGCTTTTTATAAAGGCACATAAGCTCTTGAAAATGACACCTCGTTGGTTAAAATCGGTTAAGCCAAACCTGAAATATTAGCGATTTTCTATATTAAGATTCACCCGCCTCCCACTCCTTTATTTGATATTTAACAAAAAAATGTTCTAAATAAAAATGGTAGATTTTAGTCCAAATACTCTTAATATGGTTAATACCACAAACATTTATTACGCTAAAAATGGCACAAACATTAATTTTGTAATTTGGTGCGCCACAGCGCCCTCTAACGGTCACTTTACAAACTCGAAAATATTTTCCAGTAATTTCTCTTCGTCACTTTGATTAAGAAATTTTTTACCTCGATGCTTTATAGCTACTGGTTTATGAGATATGACCCACCACCTCTCTTATTTGTTCACCCTGTACAATATACTCCCTAGTAATATTAACGACATGTCATTGAGCTCCTTTAGAGTCCGTCTTAGACACCATCCACACAGAAAATAAATATTATTTTATTTTATACTCCTACTTATGTGCTTTATATGGACACAGGGTTTATGAATGTAAAGAGCACGACGATTCTAGAGCAAATCAAAATAATTTATGCCATGTTGTATGGTTTTACAAGCCAAAAACAACCCTAAAGTATAAGCATGTATATGCAAACATCATACAGCTAATCTCTAGAAAAGTGCTAATGTTTGCGAAAAATCCCATCACTGTAAATTACGATGTGAAGAGTAAACGGACCATCTATCATGAAATTTAATATTAAAAAATTAAGAGAGAAGCAGCCACCAGGTTAATGAAACACTCTTTTCAATCAAGCCAAGCTTTCAGAATAATTTATACCTTCTTCAGGGCGCTCAAAATATACAACTTGCAAGGATACATTTTAAAAGCATATCTCTCATTAAGATGAGGTATGAGTATGTTCCAATATCTTCAGAACAGGGTTGGCAAAACACATGTTTTTTTTTAAATTAAACAAAACAGTTTTTTTAAATTTAAACATGTTTTTTTTAATTAGTTGAAAACATGTTTAATACGTTTTAAACATGCACTCATTCAGATTACTATATATATTAGCGAAAATAAATACAAGCAGATGGCGCTGAGGGTAGCACTTGTTTAAAAATCCCTAGGTGACTACGACTGTCAGTTGTCGTCATTTGTATTTGATGTGTGCGGCATTTACGTGACAATTTTATTTATTATGAAAAAAAACCTTTTCTATTTTAAGCTAAAATCAACTCTGTTCCTAAAATCTAGACCAAAAAAAAAAGCTAATATCAACTTTGACAGTTTAAAGTTCAACAATTCCAATGACCAGTAGGAGGAACATACAAAATTAAGGTGCAAAATGATAGAATGGAGCTCTATCCTAGAAGTACAAAAAAGATATGGCTGCACTAGTAAAAAAAGGAAAAAAGGCATATATTTTTTGTTTATTGTTTTTTATATTCCCAAGTTCTGATAACTATTTGTTTTTTTTTTATGCTAAAGATATAATTATTTAGCAAGTGTTGAATGAACGTCTTATTTATTGCTTTGTTGTATTGGACCAGAAATACAAATTTTTATGTTATGTTAAGGCTAAGATTTTTATTTGTTGTTTTAAAATGTTAGTAAATTGCAGCTATGAAAAAATGTTAAAGCTTATTATTCATTTCATCACTAAAAAGCCGAACAAAATACTGTACATTTCTTCTTTTTTTTAAGTTTGAAAAAACACTTACATATTTACTAACTCGGCCTGGTTTTGCATTCAAATCATTTTTTATGCAAATGTAGGGTGACATTATGTATATATGTAATWACTAATAATTTTGTCTATCTATTTGTGGAAGGTAAACGAGCCTAATAGTAATAATTAATAAATCACCCTCAATAGTCGTCAAAAATCACTGTTTAAAACATTAGTAAAAAAAACACTGTGTAAAACAAAAGTTTTAAACATTTGTTTAGAACAAAGTTTGAAACATTATGTTTTAAATATTTTGTTTTAATCATGCCAACCCTGCTTCAGAATCATCCCATGAATCATAAAATGAATAAAAAGATGACATGAAATATAAATGACATGAGAACAAAGCAATGCTGCCAGATAAATTTTTACGATTATTTACTGGTATGAATACCATAAGTATAAATTTTTGATAAATTTTCTATATCTGATCTGTGAGTTTTGTTTATTGTATAAACCATTTCTAAATCTTTTAATTAAATTAGGTTCAGAACAAACAATTCTGACATTATTAAAATTAAACAATGACTTGTTCACTATTTCTTTTTTAACTAAGCTAACAAAACACATTTACTATAAAACTCTACTGTAATAGTGGCATTCGCTCAGAATAATTCTATTCTTATTTATATCTAAAAATGATTGTAGAGAAGTTTACTGTGTCAAGGTTTTTTACTGAATGAATTCCCTTTTCTTTTTCAAGTCACACTAGTATATTTTACATAAGTTTGATACATATGATCCTTGTAATGTTACCTATGTTTTTTTTTTCATTTAATTCTGGTCTATACATGTTCCTGTTGATATTTTGGTAGTTTATTACAACATAAAATTCACACGTTGGTGAATGCCAATGGCAATAAACTAAATTTTTGATGCACCTACGAATTCCACGAAAACCCTAAATACTATTAATAGAACACCACATGAAACGTATTTACTTAATTGATTTAAAAATAGCAGCAAACCACGGGCTGGGACAAAATCAATGGGAATAATATAAAAAAATGGCGATGTATTTTTAGTGACCATTTGAAAACAAGAATTTTAAGGTGAGTCTGCCAAATAACCTTTGTKATTTACCGACGGTGGATTTGAAAAAAATATTTTTATATTTAGTCCTGATCATGTGCCAGAAAAAACCGGTTATAAGTCAGGCGTTTGTCTAGCATATGACTTTGCAAAACAACAGCCACATGACTGCTTAGATGAGCATCATCAATGTAATAATAATAGTAGTAGTAGTTCTTTATTGAAAAAATTGCCAAATGGACATCAAGTGGGGTGTTTTAGGTGACATAAACATGTATGTAAATGTTTGTAAAATAGAAAAGAATTATAATAGATGTGCATTGAATTATTAACTTTCTACTATCTATTTTCCAGGTCTGCTATGATTTGGAACTCTTCAATGAGGCTACAGTACACTTAAATTGTGGACTCTTGAAAATGTTTCTGAATAAATCTATAGAATAGGTTTGGAATTTTACAAGTGCTAAGGGTAATGCAATCATACATAAAAGCTACAAAACATTTGGCTCTAGAAATAATTGTATTTCTTATGAAATGTGCTGATGATTGAAGCTGCATGCAATTTATACAAGACAGCAGGGACAATGAAGATGTTTGTTTTGATCGGTTGATTGAAACCAATTGCTATTGAAATGTAAACTATCAATGAAACATTGAGTTCACGCTTATAGCTTTTAACATTTCTTTTGTTTAAAGTCCATTTACAAATTGATTGTTGCAATCCACTTTATGGTAACAGTGTAGATTATGATTTCTATATAGATAAAGTAAGAAACTGACTGATTAACTGAGTGATTGATCAACCCACAGCTGAAGCCGCTGGGTCTAGAAGCATGAAATTTTGTACAAACGTTCCTTAAATGATTTAAGTGTGCACTAAGAAGGGATTTTTGCAAATTCATCCCTTAAGGGGTTAAAATGAAGGTTGAAAGTTTGTATGAAACTTGGTCAATTTTGAAGTTAGAAATGTAAAAAAATATATGTGAGCTCATGGTTCAAAACAAACGTTTACTGTATCACTATTTTAAACAAATTCATTGTTTAAGGGGGTAAAATAGGTGATGAAGGTTTGTTTGGAACTATGTCATTTTTTTAAATTCAGCTGAGTGTGAAATTTGGCGGGTAGGTTCCCTTCATAACATAAACATCCCCTAAGGCAGGATTTTTGGAAATTCTATGCCTAAGGGGGTAAAATAGGGGATGAAAGTTCATATGGAAGTCCGTTATTTTTGTAGAGAGAAGCACGAAACATTATTTTAAGCCTTTGATTAAAAATAAATAGTGCATGTTCCAGTGTTTTTGAAAATTCCATCCTATAGGGGAAGAATCTTTGCATGTGTCTTCTGTTATTTTTGAAATGACAAACAGTATTTAGGTTATGGATTCTTAAAAATTCCACTCTTAAGGGGTGAAATGGGTGATAAAAGTTTATGACATTAGTGAAGTTAATTGGTGTTAAAAGCATGAAACTTTATTATTTGGGCTTTTAATTAGAAAACAAATAAGTCTGTTTCAGTGTTTTTAAAAATTACACCTCTGAGGGGTTGAATTAAGGGATAATTTTTTTAAATTTAAATTATTTATGAAACAAATGAATTACATATTTAAAATGTTTAGAAATTAATACACTTATATAAATGTTTTAGGAAATACCTTCCATGGGGTGAAATGCGGTGAGTATGGTTTTTTTAATTGTTTTCAAAGAAATATTTAAACATTTAGTTAGATATTACACTATTATTTGATCTCTAGCATTTATTTCGAAAAATTTTAATTTGGGATTTAATATTTGCTATATACAATAATAGCCTACTACACAAGCAAAGCCAAGGGCAACAGCTAGTCTTTCAATAAATAAATTCAACTTGTTTAAATCACCAGCTGTAGTGTTGTCATATTAAATATCCCTCTGGCCAATCTAATTCTCATGGTTGTAACAACTTTATCCCAACAAGTAGCAATTTGCAGTAGATGGTACTTTGTCTTGACAACGGAAGCAAGCTTATGTCAACATGTCATGTTTGCTTAAGGTTTGTTTGTGTTACAGCAGCAGTTTCGGGCTAGCGGATAAAAAAACTGTGACAGCCAGAGTTCTACACGTACTAACATCTAACTTCACTCATACCATTAAAAACAACCTTCCTATACTACATTCACTTTTAGTATTTCTTTCTAACCTCTTAGGCTAGTACTTTATACATCTTTTCTATTATACTATGCAGTTCAAAAATTTTACAGAAAGAGGAAGACCAAGAATAAAAATATTTCATTTATGTCCAAATTAACTGAAAGAATAATACACAGCATACAAGAAATGAACTAAAGAACACTTTGCATGCCTTAATTTCTGTTATGAAACTGACTTTATGAGCCTGATAAGACTGTATCTTAAATGACGTTAACATACAACAAATTAATTAACAATAACAAAAACGATTACAAACAAGTTACAATATTAATGTAGAAATGTGTATTTGAATGATTTTTAACCATTTATTTATATCAGAGATTTAAMTTCGCACGATAGCAGCTARGCTATATGAACTTTGAATTACTTTACAAGTCTTACAAAAAGTTATGCAAAGTCCAAGACAATGAAACATGCATATCGAATGCTGACAATGTAAATTGTCATTAATTTCTGGCTATTTGCAAGCCCTATGTCACAAGGGTAAAATGTTTATATCAGGCAGCTGAGATTATCTCAATTCTAAATAGTAGTCATGCTTAGTTCTTTTATCATTTTAAGGGGGGGGGTACTTTTTTTAAAGTGTATCTCATGTGTCAGGGATACATATTTCTTTACTATCTTGAGGTTATAAATTTTTCTTTTTCTCCAAAGCGAAAATTAATTTTTTTTGTATTACCATCAGATTTGAATACTCTGGAGAATTGGTCCAAGAAGTGGCATAACGTTGCTACATTGAATTTTACAAGGATCCTAAAAACATATGCAAGTACAGCATGTAATTTCAGGTAATATACAATTCTTTCTAAAAGATCGATAAATTGTAATTTACATTTATGACAAGCTCTGTACTGTATCAGGAGAACAGGAGACCTATGGATTGCATTATTTAAAAAAAAAATCAGCTGAATATGTGAGCAAATTTGCAAAGGAATACCTGGATTTTTCTCCAAGTTCTACAACTTTATAGTTGTAGCTACAAAAAAGATTGGCAGACAGAAAATAATAAATAAATCAATCTGATAATTTATCTCTGGGGAAAATAGTTTAAGCTACTGAAGAAAAGTGAATAAGGGAAGCTACAGTTTATATTTTTGTATGAAACATGGCCATATCAAAATGGTAGATTCCTCMGCAGGTACTGCAAACTTCTGAAGAAAGTCTTCCTACAAAGTTTAAGAGGGAAAATTCAAGTTTGGGGGTAGAGGACGCTAACATTCGCTTTTTGTCTGAATGTGATTTGATTTTTGTTAGGTTAATGGACATCAGGGACCATCAGGACTATGAATGATTATTATAATCGATAATGCACATTGCCAGTCAATTGGAAATTTATTCGGAATGATATGGGTAACAACTGATTTGACGAATCCTTCACAAAAAGTAAATAGTATAGTAAACCATACTGATGAAATATTGAAAAAAAGGAAAATTATTATTTTGTCTACCTCCACAAAATTATCAATAGAATCCCACTGAATTGGCTTGAACTGACTGCAAAACTTATTACATAAAACTTATCCAATATGAACTAGACTTGAGTGATGCAGTGACAAAGTATTTGACATCATACATAAAAAAATGGAGAAATATCGTTAAGAAATAAGAATTAAAATTAAACAAAATTGGAAACAAGATGAAAAAGCCTTTACGGGAAAAAGGCTTCAGCGCATTTTCCTCGTACAGAAAGAAAAAAGTATATGTTGATCATCGTTAGGCTAAAAACCTATCCAACAAACCATCAACAAGCCCGATCCGTTAAGCCACTATCGGTGTGACAAACATTAGGCATTAGTCAGATAACTTTTATTATAAATATTCAATCAGATACTTCTGATTCTAAATTTGCTCACTTAGACAGATGAGTCACTTTATGTTGAAGGAAAATAAAAATCATGACTCTAATGAGAAAATTAATTCATTGTAGATTGATTAAGTGTTGCAAGTTTATTTTTCTATATCTCCATAAAAATTAAAACAACTTATTTTTACTCATTCTTTGAACTTTTATCGAGTATTTTCTATAATAGGTACGTTTCCAATAATTTTAGGATGAAAAAACACTACCTGTTTATTGTTCACAGGATTAAGGACATTTTGCTGATGGCATTCACACTTTTAACTTGCTGCATGCTGTTATTTATTCAATTACTTTCTGATGGTTTAAACAATATAATGCAAAAAGAAGTGGCGAACATTGATTTTGCAAAGGCGTTTGATGTGGCTAATCAATCTATTGTCCTACTTTGGAGTATGTAATAGCTTAATAAAAATCAAATCATTGTGTTTTAACGGTTCTGTTTATGCTTATGCCGATCTCAAAACTGCAAAATATATTACACTGATTGGTGATAACTTTGTGTTAGGTACAGTGCAATTTAGATAGTTTTGTTGACTGGTAGCTGGTCAATGGTATCTGAACTGCAGTGAACCGCTAGATTGGTAACCTTCTTGGAGCACTAGGAATAGTGAGCTTTTTCGTTATACACATATAACTCTTCTATCGCAAAAACCTGATTGGATAATGAATTCAGCGATTTTGACATCTTTCATTTGAGTTACATATGTCCAGTTAAAGGCATGCTGAGAGTACTATGTCTGTAGTTGACCATACTTGCTCTTGTTTGATTTACTAGTTCATTATGTATGTATGTTCTTACCTAGCGTTATACTTTTGATATACTGTTGTAAACTAAAATGTAATGGATTGTGTTAAATTGATTTATATTGTATTTGTGTTTTTTGTGTGTTATACTTTATCACTGTTATAATATGGAATATATAGGTGCTACTTTCTGTGTATTAAATGGGGTATACAATTACCTTACAATTTTATGAAATTGGGGATTTCCCGTTAAATACAAATATTATCCTAACCTCAACAAACAAGTAACATCCTAATGCACTTTGTGGATTCCAATCATGGCGACAGAACAACAAATGGTAGCTAAATATGCAACATTATTGGTTTCTATTGTGTTAGCAGCCACACTGCGAATGCTGCTTTACACATTTCTGGTGAAAAAACATATCGCAGAACTGTCATTTCGATTGTTATTACTACAGAACCTTATATGAAGCATGCAAACTACAGACGGCTCGTAAGAGACATACCTAAAATAGCCTTCTTGTGCTGCAGAAGCTCGTAGTAGCTCCGCGCTATCAGTTCCGATGGATTAGTAGGATTAAAACGACCTAACCTAACGAGATGTTCGCACGTCCTCATCAGATGGAACGAGAACTCCCCGGGGTCGATTCCGTACGCCCTCCAACCACCGACACCGTCGGCAACACCTGAAAACCACGAGATGGTGAGTGTCTGAGCTGCGGGGGGTACCCAGCATCGTACCTAGGACGTCGGCAGACCTATGCTTGGTCGTGAACCACGCATCGTCACCGAACTGTCCCTTGATCAGTCTTTGTACTCCTTTCTCCTTGGAAAAGCCACAGACGGCCGATACCAGACACGGATCCGCCTTCCTCTGGAGGCTGGGGTCGGCGGCTGTCGAAATGTTGGAAATTCCGTTCCATATAGCACGCGACAGCAATCTGCCAGTTAACCACAGCGAATGCATCGTTAGACAACGTAAGAGTCACACACACAACACCACTATACTTCTGCACCCATTTTTCGCTGTTTGGAGCTCGTCATTCTTAGAGCCCTTTCGCAAACATGCCCAAACCGTCGTCTTCGTCGTCTCCCCCTACTCCATCGTCCACGGTCAGGCTCTGTCTGCAGAACGGCAGATTTCGACCACGGAGAGGCTTCCGTTGCGCAAATGCAACACAATTAACGGCACGAGAATGTTTTTGCCACACGCAGAAGCTATTTTCGCCAAAAGTTTGACATGTGACTGGACGAGCACGTGATGACAGTGGCCAACCTGGGAACTACAGATTTCTAAACGCACTTTCGTCTGTTTTCTGGGCGGGAAAAACTTTGTTCGAATTGGCTGCAACACAAAAACACACTCTTGAGTAATTATTCAATTATTGTGATATCACTGACGTTTTTGGGCGATAAAGACGTGGATGCGTGAAAAATAACCTCGGGCATGTGCTGATTCTCGTCGAGCACGACTTCAAGGTTGAAATACCGCTTTCTTTTGCTTTTATTCGTGGTACGCGTGACGTCATTTGTGACGAACGATCAAAGTCCTTTAGGATTGTTTGTGGGACTTCACACATTCACGGCTTATTAAAATCGGGTTAGTACCGGTAAATTAACAGTAATTTGCGTTATGCGATGAAAGGGAAATTACATTTTAAGCTAGTGCATTTTGTTTGATTACATGTACAAAAAAATGTGTACCTACATCTTTACAATTTTTGCGTATTATTATAGCTGCTTACCTTAGATCTTTTACCACAAAAAATCTTTAAATAGAGACGTCCGGTCACAACCAAATTCAGTGCTAAACTAAGGGGTCAAGTCTCTGTTACTATGCAATAAGTTCGCGAGAAAAGCAAAAAACGTAGATAAACCATCAAAACATTGATATTTATTAGTTTCCTGTGTCAACAATTAACAGAAAAACGACGGTATCGCCCTTGCGAGACAAGATCGAATGAAACTAAACTGTTGGTAAAAAGACAGCAGTTGCGGGAATCGTCTGAATATTCCGATGATGACCTCAGTATCTTAGGAATAAAGTGCATTTTTTTGTCATTGTTTGTCCAAACAAGTTATCACAGTGGGCAACTCACACCTAATTATGTACAACCTGCTTAGATAATGAGAATTTTTTGCTGCTTTGTACTTATTTAACTTTCATTTGCACTTGTATAGTGATTATATATAACAGAAGCTCGGTGAATTACCGTTTATGAAAAAACTTTTTTCATAATTTGATAAACGAAAATATTTTGAATTGAATCTTATCTGCTTTACCCAAACATTATAGTTAGCTCAGAGTTCAGTTTTTCGTCCGTGCACGTGCCCAACAATCAAAACAGTCGAAAAATTACTCATTTATTGCAGTTACTTCTGAAAATATTTTATCAAACACAGACACACAGAAGTGAAACCAGATGATAACAAATGGAATATTTCAACATTAAAAACCTGTTATTATTAGTTGAAAGAATGTAAAATTATTTAATATTTCAACTATTTCCTTTGCAGTCTCGAAATGGGTATTGATTGACCTAGTTATAGAAAAGCTGACACATATACGAAGTAAAGGTGGCACATGGATCGCTGTTTTATTTTTTATTTGGAAACATAATAATAATAATAATAAATCATAATATAAACTATCGTGTTAAAAACGGAATATAAATAATGTTTCGAGTTCAGTACTTTAGTATCTATATAGCTATACCCTATCTGTTAAGATATACCTACGCATATTCGAATAATCTATAATTAATAATTTTTATAGATTAAACAACAATGCATTTAAATTGTTAAGGTTTTTGGGTTTGTTGCGCTAGTTATATTTTTGTTTAGATTTTTTCGCAATGAAAAGTAATAATAATAACGGGCCTTCATAAAAACGATCGTGAACGTACGTCGCAGTGCTAGTGCAACAAACTTAACACTAAACTGTCACCTGAAACACCTGACTGTCACTTGTGTCGATTAGGCTTTTTAGAACACGTGACTTTCGGAGCGACTGCCAGGGGGCACATGTCAAAACGATGCAGCTTCTTTTTTAGATTATATTTTTCTGGTACCTACACTTCTGTTTCTCAAGTTTTGCATCAACATCAACTTGATACAGTGAAATTTAATAACAAATCCATTAGATCTTTGTGACAACAGGTTACTTATAGAGTTTATAGTTATGTGGTTTATTCTTTAAATCAATTTTAAGAAAAGATGTGATTATGTTTAAGTGTTTACGGTTTAGGGGTCGAAAATTAAAGTGTTCAAGTAGATAACTGAAAAGAAAATCATACTCTGTGTATGTGTATATTAACGACAGATAGTATTATATAAAAATGAGCATTTGTTATTATTTTTTTATATATTTTTAACGTTAATTTTATCCACTGGCGAATATGCGAAGTACACAGCCTATAGTTTCCCTAGCAAAACACATATTATGTCAGAACTGAAATAATTTGCTATTTGTTTAGTTCAACGACAGTTGTAGTGATAAAACTAGTGCGTTTACGATTTTCGTTCGTATATGTATATAAATATATAAGCAATAACATAATGGTCATCTAAAATATACCGCTAGATTCTTATAACAGTCATATTAAAACGAATGTTTTTTAGAAACAATTTTATGTCCTGTATTTAACACAATAGTATATTGTTTATGATATACTTCTTTATTTTTCCAAATAAACAGTAAAACGGCGTTCTATAGTAGCAGCAGAAATGGCAAAAATCTAAAAGCTTGTGGACTCTTGGAGTATTGATTTTAATAAAAAAAGATGTTTAGAATTGTCTTTTGTTGTCATAAAGCTTATGTTATTAGATATCTACTTTTATTAATGGCCTTTAAACTTTTACTATACACCTGCAATAAGTAAGCATGAGCACCTAAGCACTATAAAGGTTTCATATTCTTAAACTGCATTATAGGTATACTACTCGCACTTTTAAAACTTCTTTGGTAATTGGCGCTGCAAATACATTTTTGACAACACGCTTTTCGTAGTTTCCTGTCCAAGGAAATTTACTTCCTTATATACTTGCCAAAAAAGTTCGCCGTTTTTTTCTAAGAAAACCTAATTAGCACGAGTGCCACGAAGTTGAACTGTTAAAATAATATTTTATCATGGTCTAGGCTAATATTTGCATAAAGTGCCAGAGAAATTTGGCTTGGATCAATATTTGACATAGCGAACGCTGCCGATACATTTGGAAGTATTTCGCGGGTTAATTATAACAACTTAGTAATTATTTATATATGTTTAATTTCGTGTTATGAACAAACTAGATGATTACTAGGATTTGTATTTACATGTACAGGAAGCGTGGTGTATTTGTTTACAAAACAAATGAGCGGCATTTACATTATCTTGCACAGATTCTGCTAAATTCTTTTCCTTTTGACCCCTGAGTATTACAGGCCAAAATATGAAAATATTTTCAAATTTTGACACGTGGTAAACATCCGCTATAATTTGTTTGCTTTATGGGATCTAAAATATTGTTTTTCGGTTAAGTACAAGCAAACAATTTGCTAATGCTTCACTACAATAGGTACTCAGGTTTAGCCCCTAATTTTTATTGTGAAACGGGAAATTTATAGAAATTCAGTCCACTTTCTTAGTCTTTATTCGATTTAATCTGGCGAGTGATAGCGCTGGTGTAAAACGCATCAAGTGATGTTTAAACTTATATGTAGATATATAATAATATCGACAGGTAGTGCATGATGATATTTTTGCTACTGCTCCAGGTAGTTTATGAACAAACTTGCGGTAACTATTCAAAAGTTACTATAGTTTTACGTTAATTATCATTTAATTCTGACTTGTACCAAATACAATATCCAGAAAGTTGATTTTGGTGTAATTACTTATAAAACACACATATAGAACAAATGGAACGTCATTGCTACATTGTATTTTGCACTTTTGTGTATTTGTGCGTAGAGTTGACTCAAAAAAGTCAAAAAAGTGCGTTGTGATTCGCTGTTCAAGAACGCAATGGACGACTAATATATATTAGTCACTTTAATAGAAAAACAGTTTAACCCATTCCGTCGTCTATCGCCATTTGCAAAAATTTTGTCGCAAATTAAGTTTCCAACTCGCCCCAATTTGCAATAAAGTTTCCCAATATAACAACCCTGCCTTCAGCGGCTTTTTAGTCCCTCTATTGACCGGTTCGTCAACTGAAATTTCATCTAATGCGCAAGTCCAAATACCCCCCAGAGGAGCGATTTTCGACCTTACGTGTTGGTTCAATTTGTGGCAATTTATCAAGCGTATCCCGTATGTTTTCCTCATCTATTTAGAAACAAATGTCTATGGCTCTGATTACGAATAACTCCACTAAGGATGCTGAACAAATGATACTTAGCTTTCTGTTTTTGCCGGCGAATTCAAGCTTTTACGGATTGCAGATAGGTGGCGCCCCATGTCAAGTGTATAATTTTTGAATGAGTTAAGCACAATGTGACACAATTTCCTTTTTACGGGGTAAACTTTATGTTTTACTTTCATTTCAAGTTATAAAACGACAAATATCAACCATTCAGTTTATCGTCATAAGTATTAAATTACCATATAATAACAATGCTTATCGTAACATAACAATTAAAAAGCTATGTACTACCGCACATTTGTTTGTCTGCTCTAGGCGACCTTAGATTTTGCCAAATCGAATGTTAAACAACGTATTTAGCAAAACTAAAACTATGATAAGTTCAAATACACTTAAAAGGTAAATGAATCTTATGAAACAGTAAATAAAAATGAGCGTCTAACCTTATCCATGTTGTAACTGTTCAGAGCAGAGTTAAATAACATATTCCCATGTCACGTCCTTCTATTGCATGATCATTATAACATGTGTTTCACTCTGAATAAGAAGATAGAGAAATAGAAATAAAATTAAAAATCTTACACTTGTTAGTTGCCACCATCTACGGGTGAGACTTGGAACCTTTATCAAACAGGACCAGTTTTGTAGCATGACAGATTGTAAAAATCGTTATCTTTTTAAGTACATGTATCCGTAGCTTTTATGCAGTGTTGTTTGACTTCTCCCTATGTAATTGGCAACGTGCCATGTGCATCAGAGCCTGATATCTACCATTTTTCTAGTCTTTAAGGTTAGGTTTGATAGTCTGGTTCCCTCTCCCATCTCCTTTATAAGCATTTAAATTTCCCGCCATTATTTATTTGCCTTTAAATGGCGGACTATTGCGGCACTGTAAAATACATTTAGTGACTGTACAAGATTTTGGTTTGAAGAGCCATCTAGCGGTGGCTTTACTTAGGTTGGTACGATCTGTAAGTACAGATACCTACCTATATTGCCGATGGCGCGGTCATTTGGTCAAAAATCGGTATAGCTAAAAGCGTTATTACAAGTATCACTTTGATACTTTGATCACATTTTTGGATATCCAGGCATCATGAAGAGTGAAAGAAAACTTGTGAACTGACAAGTATCCGAGTGAAAGACAAATAAGATGGGTAAAGGTAGGGAATCAGGTGAAAAAGTCATAAGTATTGAGCTGTGAACAAACTGAATAGCAGATGATATCTATTCACATAGGTGGTTGTAAAATTAAGTCATAACAGTTTTCTTTGTTTTATAGACTACTTAGATTTTTGGCACTGCTGGAGCATGATAACACAAGGAATTATATGACCCACTGTGAATAATATTTAGAAAGTAAGATGCATTTAGATAGAAAGTTCGTTGTTATTGGCAAAGGCTTGATATTTAACCATTTAAGTATATCCTTTACATGGGTAAACACACCTATTAATCAATTCTTATTTTATAATAATGGAAAATGTACACAATAGCTGCTTGTAATAAGAATCAACACTTTCTTGTCAATTTCCTTCTAAAATTGTTGTAAGTTTAAAATTAGAGAACCCCAAGCATTATGTGGAACATTGTTTTCACAGAATTTCATTAACATATCTACATTAACTAGTTTTGCTAACATTAACCAGTTTCTCTAACCATAATATTTATTTAAATAAATTTCAGTTTCACATTTACATAAACTGAAAGCGATGTAAATATTATTTTTATTTCATATATTAAATGTTTTAAGGTTTTGAAATATGTCTCAGTATTTCAAGAGGTTGTTTACTACCTGCCTGGATGCAGATACTTAAAAGACTTTTAAATCTGACCAGCATATATAAATAAATATAATAATCTCTAAAGTGGCACTAGGTAATTTCGGCAAGTAAACCAATCTAAACAAAATGTTTTGATTGGTACTGATTGACAAAAATATAACTTCATTTCTGAATTAATGTGTGATAAGATCTGGCATGTGTATATCTCGATGTTTACTCGTTTTGTTTGCCGTTTAAAGTATAAAAATAATAAAGGTCATTTTATGAATGATTCAACATGAATGAATATCAAATTAATTTGCTTGATTACTGGCAATCTACACAATTTGCATGTTAAGCTAGCATGAAACTGGTTAAAATTATTTAAATTTGTTTTGACTAGAGTATTGATTACTTATATACACAAAATAGATCTACTGTTGTTTACAGCATTTATTTACACTTCGAGTACTGCATGTTAAATTCTGACAGAACTGTTTTTATTACAGTCAAAAAGAATTAAATATATTCAGTTTATGCCAAAATACGCTTGAGGTTACCTAGATATCTAACTTGACTTATGGTTTGGTTAGTTACTGCTTTTGGAGTGTATGTTTTATAGTTAAATATAATGCATGAACGAACAAGAATAATATATGCATCATTTCTCCATGGTCTATAATTTACAGGTAGCAAACTATTTTTTAATGTTCTTGTTATTTCACCATGCTTGGAATTTGCTTAAATGGTTTTAGGCATATTTAAAAGTTTATTTTAAGAATAGCCCTTAAAGTTCGTCCAATCAGAAAATGTACTGTTATTATTATTATGCCATCAAATCATTGGGACCACTTGATGGAAGTCTTGAATTTAGGATTCTTTCAATCTGAGTCAATAGAGTAATGAATTGTTTAAACGTCAATCTGGTATTAGTGCATGTTTTAGATGAAACTTGCTACTTTTAATTCCTGTCTTTCGAAGCTCAGCAAAGTAAAGCAATTCTTGTTAAATAAGCTTCGCCAAGTTTAATCTACGATATTTTATTAAAAGGTAAAGCGCTTTCCGCTAATAAGCCATCATCAGTAGCAAATTACAAAAGAAAATATTGTGGATTAATCTTGGCGAAGCTTATTCAACAAGAGTAAATTCAAGAAATCCATGTTGAGCAATATGGATCAGTTTTCAACGTTTAAAGTTAAGCAATTTGGCCTGAACAGTATCACTTTATATTGTGCTTTGGCAGTTCCTTAGTAGTGTTGTAAGAATTGTTTCGCCTTTGGCATTTTGACAGTTCATTTTTGGCATCTATACTTTTTTTTTAAATTAATTTTGTGAAGTCAGTTCTGTTTTTCAGCATGAAAGGATGGCACTTCCATAGTCAATATTTATGTTTATAAACAGAAGATTGTGACCTATATTATGTAATAAAGTTGCCCACAATAGACTGAGTTTCAGATAGAGCTGTACAAAACACTTTAAAAATATTATACATATTTTTCGAATGTTTGCAAATATATTTTATTTTAGTATCTTAAATGCTTGCTGGAAAAAATATTTAAAATACCTACTTTATGTATTTAAAAACTTGTTAGCAGGTATTCCAAAACACTAAATATTTTCAGCTTTAAGTTGCAGGTTTTATTCCAAAATAGGAAATATAATTTCTTATAACATAAATAAATATAAACACATCTATTGCTGTAAGTTTAAAATATTAAAGATGGAATTTTGCATCTTTTGTTTAATAATCACTGCATATTATAAAACAAAGTCCTCTGCCGCGTCTGTCTGTATGTTCACGATGAACTCAAATACTACTACTGAACGGATTTTCATCCATAGATGGTGATTCATGAGGAAGGTTTAGGTATATATTTTGTCAAGGTTTTGTGTAAATTGGTTGAAATGTAACAATCATTGTTAGAAGTGTCGGAAAAAGTCTAGCTGCCTGGGAGCTTTCATCGAAAAAGCTGCAGCAGATGCAGCAAAACAATGCATGGTGGGATATTCCTCTTTAATAGATCTACAAAAAAGTCTCATCCTATCTTAAAAAAAATGGTCACATACAATGCAGTAATTGCAAAGCTAGTTAAATAGATACAGTATTACTCCTTATCAACTTAAATACGTTAGTTACCTTAAGCATTTCATGGACATTATTATTATCTTTTACACCATTTAATTAAACTGAATATCTTAGGAGTTATCGCAAAAAATTAACACACACGAAAATAAATTCAAGCACATTTCTCACACTAATTACAGGATTCGCTTTATGTGATCACCATGCACACGGGTGGGTTGCCAGAGTATCCATATAATACCATTGTCTTATTATTGAACTAATCTAATGCATTATATTCTTCACAAAAACATTAGAGTTAAACTATTTTAGTTATTGTCAAAGAAATACCAACAATTGGTAAATAAGACACATAGTTTTCATTAATTATCAAGGTTTCATTTGTTGCTTTAAATACCATACATTTATCAGCATTATTTTCCAGACTTCAAAACTCCTTGTACAGGAGCATTCCAGTATAGCCTTCAGCTCATTCCACGAATTTTCTTTTATGGCCTGGACTGACTCTAAACAGGTTCCAGGTAGCAGCAATTTTAGCTTCGAAAACAAAATCATGTCATAAAAGTCTATATCTGGTAAAGGCGCTGACTGATATTTATATTTGTCCTGCTTTTAATCACAATAATAGTCATTCTATGCAATAGTGGATTATCGTCAGGCAAAATCCAGGAATTTTCGCCTTTTTGACAAATCAATGTTTTCAAACACTTCAATATGGCTGAATAAGGGACCGTCTGTGCTGTTGCAATCAATTCATGATGCACCAAACAACATACATATATTAAAGAAACCAATGAGCATCACCTTGCTTTTTGCGTGAGTTTGACATGGCTTTTGGCTCATTTTTTTTATTCTCTATTCTGATGCCCGCTGACTTTACCTTATCCAACCCACCTTTTGTCAACTATAGGGCCAGTTGCAGTTGTTAAGCTCGGATCAAACCATGGTTACCACGAATTTTAAGCATTCTTATTGATATTGCCATGGTTTGAACTGAGATTAACGCCATGATCAAATTGATCCGCATTTACGCTACTGGCCTATAGTGATACGTTATATGAATGTGGGATCAGAATTGATGTGATCCAGCATGTCTACTTGACTTGAAGAAAATCTAGTTTTTAGTCCAAAATTGGGCGTTTCTGATAAAACTAATTCCCCATAATAGCTTTCTAACATTTTAAACGAGTCGGGAATTCTAGAAAATACCATTTTCAACATTAAATCTAAGGTACGTTCTATGTTCAATAGATTTGTTCATTGTAAAAATAGTGATGCACTAGTAAACACCTGATGTAAACGAACTGGTTGACACATGGTGATTATATAGCAGATGTATTTTCACAAGTCCTTTGACTTTTAGCAAAATTGCACCGTGGCGTTTGCTTGATGTTTGGAAGGGGATTTCATAACCATACTTTTCCCAAAATGTTTACTAATGGCCAAATAAAAACATGAACAGGCACAAGTCTAAGAAAAGATTGCACTCAATATGTCTTGATAACTTTTTATAGAAAGCAAACAGTTAAAATCTAGGTTTGAAATAATTTTTTCAATTGTAATGTTCAGAGGTCATTCACGCTTGTGTGAACAAACAGCAACGGAGCACGCCTGTGCATGCGAAAGTGCGACAGCTAATTATGCCAACGATGTTCCAGCTACTTGAGCGTTATTCATATTTTTTTTCAGTGTATGCAATTTGTGTCGATTTAATAACATTTATTTGGGAAAGATAGCTTTCCAAAATGAAATCACGGATAGTAATATCTATTTATCACTTAATTTAAAAGTATGTTTGCAGCAAAGTTGTTGCAACAGACAACCATGCAAAGCAAATGTTTTTTTCTCCAAAGAAGACCAGAATTCGTCTATTGCACATTTAAAGTCAAGTGACACAAGAAATTGTGTGAGCTTAATGCGGTTCAGTAATTAACTGACAATGCTGCCATGTTATGTACAAAAAAGATTTTGAACAAATTATTAGACTTTTTAAATTACAAATTTCCCACATTTTTTTGACAGAATGTAGCAAAGACTGATTACTCGGGTAATTTTTTTTTTKTAAAACAAATAATTTTTACTAATACGGATTTTTAATATCTCCAGAAAAACTGTAAAGATTCACAAAACAACATTCATAAATGATCAAATAATAAATTCTCACAAAAAAAAAGAACAAAATTATTTACAAAAGTCCTAGTCCTCTTCATTGGGCCGATTACGATTGCCCCAGTCAAATCCACCTGGCCTTTCTTCTGGTAACGGTACATAGTCTGGGTCTTCCGGTGGTGGGTCGAACAAAGTTTTCCTAGAAAAGAATGAGTTACTATAAAGCTTCGTTAGAATTTTTTTTGTAGACGATCATCTATGTCTACAGGATTCTTCCAAACTCATTAACGTCTTCAACATCTTCATTTTACAAATATTAACTCTGAATATGCTGGGGATTGCTTTCTAAATACTTTCAATGGATTAAATTAAATAATTAAAATGCATAATACTAATGTCCCAACTTTACTGCATTAAGTCATCTTCAGCATCTTTTGTATTATTTCCATCACTTAAATGTGTTCAAAATTAAAATATGTACCACGATTAACTTGACCCTTTGTGATTGTTAAATCTGCATTATTTTATGACTATTTAATAACAGATAAGGGGATCTAAAGCCTAAAACTTTGTACTTTTAGTTTTTTGACTAATTAATCCCTATCATCGTCCAAACTGTAGGAAATATATAGTTGTTTAGTTTTTCTAATTGTTTATGTATGTGGGATAGAAACTTTCAAATTGTTGTGTATTTTTATAGAAATAAACTACTGTTAATCGTGACACATAGTTGTGATTACTACAATATTTGCTACACAAACAGTTATTTTGTATTTAAAACATAAATTCTTTAAGAGATTATAAAGTGACTTTCAGTATCAGTACATGCTTTTTCAAGCTACTTACAAAAGTAAAATCGTACTAACAAATCTCAAGAAAAATGTCTTTGTGTATGTTAAAATATATATTAACGAAGAATGTGGAAAAAACTTAATAACACTTTAGTGTGTTTACAAGAGTTAGAAAAAAGAACTCTTAACTTGAAATTTTATTCTGTATTTGTGATTTTAAGTAATTAATTACAATTACTTGAAAAAGTAAATGAATTACTTTTTATGTTGAAGAAGTAATTAATTATTTAATGTACACTTGTAGTTCATTTGTAACCCATTTTGTTACATTTACAATTACATTTGATAGAACTATTTTCAATATGTGGAAAGTTTAAATCCGATTGTAAATCAGTGGGTAGGTAGATATTGAAAAGACTGTTTCAACAAGCAAAATTTTTTTACATAAAATTCATTATAGTGCTTTAGCAAAACTTAATTTACTTGGATTAGTGTCAGTAGATCGACTACAGCTTCTGATGAAGTAGAACGTATTTGCCCTACCAAATTCAATGTACCATACCCTACAAGATGAAATTCACATTTTGACTGTTTCAACTATCCTCACTAAAAAAAATATTTGGATTTTATTTGCAGTGCACTCAAAGCAACTAATCCTAATCGGCTAAATTAGATTTTTTGCAAGAATATTTAAGTAGTTATAAAGCCATTGGTTAAGCTATTGACAGGTACTCTTCGAGAAAAAGCCAGTTATATCTGGGATACGCTATGCCAACTATTTTTTAATTAGCCCAAAGGTAGTGGACGAAAAATTGAAAATTTGAAATTTTATGCCAAGCTCTGGAATTCAATTATAACAAATATTAAAACTCTTCATATATTTCAGATTTCAATCAGTTGAAAAAATGATTCACATATAAAATGTTTAGCTTATCTGAAAGCAAAAACTATCTGTAAAAGACTATCTTGCAATATTTAAAATTTTCAAAAAATATGTCAATTACTCTTATCCGCTCCCATTGAGCAAATGTTTAGTTTGGGTGGTCAAATTTGGAACCTAGACGAAACAATTGATCAGATGAAGAATTTGAAAGAATTTTTAAGACAACGGTGCTTTGTAATCTACATTAATAAAATTAATAAGTTATATGAGTTAGATTCTTACTTATTAGTTAGAGTTGTAAGTTTGCATATAAAAATAAGTAGGATAATAATTAGTTCCGACTCGATTAGATGCACATTTTTAGTTTTGTTTTATGTAATAAGAATTATGTTTTATTGTAAAAACAAATAGGTATGATCAAGGGTACAAGTAACATGTTATTGTTTTAAAGCATTTGCCAACCTTTTACCTAATCCTATCCAAAGAGTAGAATTAATTGATTAATTGTGTAATTGTAATTAATTACATTAACATATTTTGTAATTTCAATTGAAATTAATTACAAATTATCCAAAGTAATTGTAATTAATTACACATTGTGAAGTAATTTTAACATTATTGTTTCAAAAATCACTCAGAGTAGATGGGCACTTGCTTATTAGTAGGTACCACTATCTTTGACACCTAAATCCCAAACTTAACGCTTCTGTGTTTCAAAAATGTAACTTATTAAAAATAATTTTAGGTACAGGCATGCAGAGATTTTTAAAGAAAATATATAATTTTTATATTTATGCCTGTCAATCAGAGAGTTTGTTGTATGAAAATGGCAGGATTGTAATATTTTATTTTTTCTAACTAATTTTGCAAATGGTTGTGGCTATCCAGTCACATTATGCAACAAAGCAATTTAACTAGTTGATCAGAATATCAGCCAAGATTGGTCAAACTGTTAGGCAACAGTTCGAATATTTTTATGAAGACTGGTTCTTTATAAGTAATTAAATCCGTTTTAATCGCCAAACTGAGTTAATACTAGTTTTAACTGTTGACCCCGCAAAATAAAAAAGCTCTTACAATAACACAGGCGTCTGTAATATCTTGAATCCTCCATTTTGGTTTGGAAAAACATCTTCCATGAAGTAGTAAATGTGTCCCACGGCGATGCCCATTAAATCTACATAAACGGCGTTGCCCAACATTAGCGAAAAACCTAGTAGAACCCAAGGGAGATAAGGGGCCTGGAAGTTTAACAGGCCAAAAAAGTTCATGTTCACGAACGGATTACGTCTCGACCACACGTACACTAACATGATCGTGAATGCCTGCCCCAGGAACAGCAGGTTAACAAAAAACGCAAACGCCTTGTTTATAGTCAAGGAAAATTAGAATTTTGAACTGATCCATGTATGTGGAGTTTTAATGTAAGATAAAGTACGCAATAATTCACTGTTTTCTACGCTTTATTAAACAAATATTAATGTGGCCAAGGGCTTTTGGTCTTAAATAGACATCTTCAGTGCCAGGTAATGTATAATCAGCCTGTGTCTTAATTTTAATAATTTTGTGTTAACTTTTGGTGAAATACATAATAAAAAAAACATAAAAATGTTACAAAAACTACAAACTACAGGGAAACAGCAAAATTAATTTTTGATAGAAGTTAAAAAATGAAAACAACTATCTAGACATCAGTTATTTTTTACGCGTACACATAGGTTGCGCTGTTGCAGGAAGTCATCAACCTTGTTATCATTGAATATTGAATAAATTTTATAAAACGGGTGAATTAAAATTTTGAATTTCATTTAAAACTAACACTTTCACCATTGAAAATATTGTAAATCTGTAAAATTTTTCAAAATTTAAGTTTGGTAATATGTCATAAATTTGTTAAATTTTAACATTATCCAAACTGGTTTTCTGCTTATTAAATAATAAATGGTTGGCCAAGGAGGAATATGTCATAACTACATCAGTGTTCTTATATTTTTCAAACTGTTTGCGGTGTTCCTTAGTTCTTACCATTAAAGATCTCCCAGTATGTCCCATACAAGTTGCAGTACAATTATTGCAAGAAAAACTGTACAAACCAGAAATATTTAAGAGACAATCTGTGAGCCTCAGCTACTCTAGGCTGATAAAGATATATGAATTCAAAATACAAAGAAAATCTACATTTTGTTAAGTATTTAAATTTTCAGTATATAGTTTCAATCCTTCGTTATCTTCAAATAATAAAATTTTAATTACTTCCACATCCAACGGATGGGAAGTATTGCTTGGCGAAAAAAATTTTCAAAAATATTTATTTGCTCATTCGTTTTAAAATGGTCGAAAACGCAAAAAAACAAAATTTGAGCAAAAAAAAATTTCTTGTCTGTGTGTCTGTGTGTCTGGTATTGTTTGTGGACACGATAACTTTCGAAAGACTTAATATATGAACTTGAAATTTGGCAAATGTATAAATCTCAACTACCCAAAGCGACCTATTGTTTGTGGGGTATCTGGGCGAAATTGGGGGGTAACTACCCTTTTTGAAAATTTTTATTTTTTTTTCATTTTAGTATATGATTAGTAGTATAACTGCAAGTATTAATCGTTCTTATAAATTTTCGGTGCAGCAAACTGTTTAGAAGATATTAGCAAAAAAGCGTCACTTACAGAAAACGGTTTTTCCTAAATATCTCCGAATATATTAAATCTATTAAAAAAATGAAAATACCATCAGATAGAAAATAAAATTTCTCACAAAAAGTGCCTTAGAAAATTTATCCAAAATTTTGACATTTTCGAAATATTTCCAAATAACCTATTTTGGACCCTGCTCGTACGATTTTTTTTAATTTTGGTATTATATAGAAAATCAAATTTCTGATCAGAAAGCACTCTTGTAATTTTTTTGTTAAGTTAATAATATTCGAGTTATTTGGAAAAAACTGATTTTAAAAATTTATATATTTTTGCTAATATCATGAGGACTGTTTGTCTTAGAAAAAATGCGTAGAGAGAAAAAATGCTCAAAATCTGATTACTAATCGTGTAGTATAAAAAATAAAAACATAAATGTCATTTTGACAATTGGATGTGGAAGTATTGATTCAATTTGCAGCGGTTTTTTCCAATAGCACTGTTTTTAAACCTGTAACACATACAGGTTTCGTAAACTACATGAACAGATATTTATTTAGAGTTCACCCTACTCCATGCAATATTTGGTAATTTTCAACCTTTTGATTTTCATTCTAGTCTTAAATTTGTCAAAGTCTCCTTTTTCCAATAAACAATATAAATGATTAAATGAGAGATTGAAATTTATTCCAGCTAAAAACATTAACATTTCACCATCATGAAGTTAAAAACCATTTAAGACCACAAATAAATTCGGTTTTACATAAAAATGTAATAGAAATTACAACAGAGATAAATTACTTGCATTCGACTATATCTAAATTACTTTTGATATTAACAACAGAGCTAAAAGCAACTTACTATTTTCTAAATCAACAAAGGAAATTGTTGGGTCATAGACAAAATTGAGTGTATTAATGATGTTTTTAGATTGCAATACCCCCCGGGTTATAGTTGGAAATTCCAAATTGGAGTAGCAGGTAAACGATTAGGCCTTTCCTGTAAACCGCAATAATATTTTATTGCCCTTTATCTGTAAACCATAAAGGGGTGGGCGACAGTTGTTATCATAATTTTACATTGCGAATTTCCAAGATCCGTCCCTTTTGTACCATGTAACGGGATTCTTTCAAGGGGTTGGGGGTAGGCTAGTATAAATACTTAGGTACAGAACGAAAGAAGTGTTAGTATTGTAAAGTAATGCGGGAATGTAAGACGTATGTTAAAATAGACTTAATTAAGAAGTATTGTAAGAATTAAGTGAATATATGGTTAGTAAGTCCGATAGTGTTTAATTTATGAGAAAATCACGCGGTACACCGTCGAAGGGTGTTAATTAATCTAAATTTCATGTGTGCCGCGAAACAAATGAAGTATCCAAATTTTTACATGATGAATTTGTTTTAACTAAGAGTGATCACGTTGAATTTAAAATTAAAGGATTTGTTAGGCAGGGTTGAAGCAACTATAAGTATTTATTTGGTCTTTCTAAGATACATAAATTTTAATAAAACATTTGCTATTTTAAAGTTTATATTTTACTGACAAAATCAGTAGTTTTGATAATCCTAAAGAATCACTTCTAGTTTCTTTTGTTATCCAATTTTTTTTACACCTAAAGATTATATCAAAAAGGTCGTATAGCCACAAAATATAAAGAGAAAATAATGTGCCTTATGAAATGGGTTTTTATATACATTTTTATCTATTTTGCATAATTTCCATCTTCTACACAACAAAATGTGAGAAATTTAATAAAAATAAAAAATTTTGGGTAATTTAATCTGCTATACTTAAGTGTCAATTTTGACAAGACCCATCACATTTACAACATTATGAGGTGGAGTTTATTTGATGTTACCTGGCAGTTTTTTTGTGACACCAACACTGGAAAATAAAAAATTCCATTGCCAAATGGGATGCGATTGGTAATAACTTCATTAAGAATGCAAAATAGAAAAAAAATAGTTACAGTGAAGTCGCGACAAGTATCAGATAGAAACTTGCGAGTCGGCACACATAGGATGATTTGTCGATTTTAGCTGGCCAATAACCAAATTTTCAAAGTCATCCCTAGATACTGACTGCTTAATTATATAATGATTATTTGGGTATAAATGCCATTTTGTCGTAGTAAGAGTCAGTTGAATTTTCGGTTTCTACCTGCATACATCAATTTTTATAAGTGCATTTTAAGAGTCTTCATTAAAGTTGTTGCTTTTAGGCATTACATCATGAGTGCTTCTCAGGAAGGTTTGTACATTATCTAGTTAAATTATTAGTAGAAAATATTAATTATCTTGGAAGTTATTCACCACGACACTTGGCGATTTTTTTTTTAAATTTCCAATGCAATTTTGACTTTGAAAGTGAAAAAGTTATATTGCCCAATGAGACCCGACTTGATTTCAGATTTCATTTGTTAGAATATATTACTGGTAATTGAAAACGCCTAATTTCACCTGCTTTTAGCTGCGAATTCAAATGTTATCGTGTTCTAAGCAGATTAAGGTTTAAACGTGATTTTTTCAACTTTTATTTTTTTTCTAGTTAAGTCATCAGAAATGCAGAGCATCACCCGTTTGGACTTTTACAACATTATTCAGCAACAAGAAGGTCGAAACTTTGACCAAAAGATGGACTTGGCTGAAAATATTTTGTTAACGAGAAACAAATACAGTGAAGAACAAGTAAAAGTGTTTAAACGTGAAATGGCCCGTCTGAAGTCCAGTCTAAAGAGAATGTGGTCAACTTCATCAAGAAATCATGAAGTATTCTTAAAAAAGTGTGACAGTTGGCTTCAAGGAAGTTTTACAATACTGGTGACCCGAGCGGATACCACATCCGACCCAACAGCACCATCGACATCGCGAGTCACTCCGGGACCTGGGCGACCAACAAAAACTTTCGACGATTCCAGTGAACGATCAAAAAGAAGAAAAACAGAAGAGCTCAGAAAAAGCGTGGATTCGGATGTCATCCATTTTGCAGCTGAAATGAATTTGACAACCAGTGTCCAAAGAAGTGCTGCAAGCGTGCTGAAAGATTTTAAAACATCTCCCAAGCGAGCTGGAAAGTATAAAAAGGCCTACAGAAGAAGCCTTGATAAAACAAAGAAGCGACTGACCTCCTTAGAAGCACTCTCAATTTTTGTTGACGAAGGTTTAACGAAATCTCAGTACCAAATTGTTCGCACTAGTGACAAAAAACTATGGCCTTGCTACGATATTTTGGCTGAGGTGAAAAAAAAATGCTACCCTAATCTAGTGATGGGTAGCGGGAATATTTCCTTGGGGAATTTCCACTAGGAAGAGAAAAATTTCCGGGAATTTTCCCAAACTAATTCCCGGGATAAAAACGGGAATCTTGTAGAAGTGGGAAAACCTGGCAACACTGTTAATTGTTACCCCCTGTTTAGTAATTTACACTTTTAGACATGTCAGGACTTGTAGCCTGGCGCACTGTCTTTGCTCAGTTAGGTACAGTTTAGTAATGTGATATTGTTAGTTGCGCTTTTTGACTCTAAAATGAGCGATCGAAAGATATCGTTAAAAAAAGTTATGGACAATTTTACTCCTTTACTTAAAGGGACTAAAACCAGTTTTAAATGCAATCATTGCAACTTGTTATATACGGTGAAAAATATAACAAAATTGACGAAGCACATTTTAAATAGATGTAATAAATGTCCGGGTGAAATAAAGAGCACTTTGAAGAAGGGACTTAATAAATCTGATAGTGATAGCGCCAAAAAAACTACTAGTGTTGGTGTTGTCCATGTGCGTCCGGTTACATCCACAACATCAGATGTTTCGAATATTATGTCTACAATTACAACTACCGCTGAAACATCCTTTTCATTATCTGAGTCGGGCTTGTCAAGGTCAAGAGATATTTCAACCTTTTTTGATCATATGAGTGCTTCTGAAAAGGTAAATATTTTTTAAAATTAATTATTATTAAAACAAAAATAGTTTTATTGTAATTGTGTTTTGGATTGCATACTATATTTATTTAAAAAAAAACACACAAAGATGAGTAATCAAGTGCTTATTTATTTTAATTATGCCACTAAAAATATATGTAATCAAGATTTTATTTACTATTTATCGTGTGGAATAGAACTAAAATATATTGAGTCTGAGGTAAATAGGTACATAATTTTTAACTTAAGAAATATTTTTCTTTGCAGGCCAAAGCTAACGGCCTACTAGCAAAAGCAATATTTGCCTCAGGCAGCCCTCTGAGTATGATAGAGCATCAATTTTGGAAAGATTTATTACGCCCTTCTTATGCTCTCGCTCTGCCAACAAGGAAAACACTGTTAACCACATTATTGGACTCTCATTATGAAGAAGTCAGAAGTGATGTAGAAAGAGCTATTGCTGGGTCTGGCCATTTAACTTTGCAGTTAGATGGATGGTCAAATATAAGATTAGAAGGCATTATTAATTTTGTTGTAACAACAGCAGAGCAAAAACCATTTTACATTAAAAGTTTATTTATTTATTACAGGGGTGCGAACAGGCAAGCCCAAAGTGGCACCCACTAAAAAAAATAGTTATGCTAAACCTGAGAATAACCAAAAGTGAATGTTACAATTTAGTGTGTACAAAACTAATAAGTCTATCTATGTTAGCAAGAAAAAACAGTTATTGATGATTAGCAAAATGGCATAATTAAGTGATAATAATATATGTATAATATACAGAAAAAAAGAAGAAAAAAATATATATACATATAGGTCAGTATTCTTAAATACAATAAGTAAACTCTATAGTAGTGCTCTATAGCAATTATGCGATATTCTAACTACATATAGGAAACATTGTTAAGCTAAGAATAACTTACAAACGAAATACACTATTGTCTGAATTTTAATTTTACTAAAGCTCTAAATTTTTTCAGAGTTATGGAAAATATCAACGTCAGAACAGTGCGAATTATACGATCTAATAATACGGGCTAAAGGTCCATTACGACCTAAATTGGTTCGAAAGAGATATTCGCGAAATGTGGTAAAAAACGACTGTTGTACACGGGAACACTTAAGAAGATACTAGAGAGCAAAGAGGGTGAATCAACTGAGTTATTGATTATTTTGTGAAGAAAAAGCAAATCCGCTACTAATCTTCTCTTTTCTAGGCTCATTATGTTGTACATTCGGGTGAGTGTTGTGGCATTTATTAAATCATAGGAACCCACAACTTTAAAATGAAGATCCCAACATTCTATTTGCCTGAAAAGCTATATTATCTATATGCACAGAGAAGGTCATTTTCTGGTCGAAAAAGACTCCCAAATCTTTCATATGAGAAACGGCCTTTATCTTATTGTTGTCAAAGTTATAGTCAAAGGAAAATAGTCTAATGTTTTTAGAAAATGTGATCGTACAGCACTTGCTGAAATTTACATAAAGTTTGTTAATTTTACAGTAATTATAGAATTGACATAGGTCGTTTTGAAATAGCATACAGTCGGAGATATTACTTATGGGAGCGAAGATTTTTAGGTCATCAGCATAAAGAAGAAAATTGCAGAATTACAGAATCTACTTGAATCTGATGATCCATGGAATTTAAAATAAAGTTGCAATATTCTGTAAGATTTGTTTCGACAGAACGTTGAGAAAAAAAGCCGTGTTGCTGAGTAAGAATTGATGCTTTCAGGGCCCGAAATAAAACGTTGTACACTAGAAGTTCGAGGACTTTACTGAATATACATAGCTTGCTGATAGGGCGGTAATTTGCAACCAAATTTTTGTCACTGTTTTTGTGAATGGGCAAAACATGGGCTACTTGCCATTGGGAAGGGAATTCGCCCGTTGAAAAGGATCGGTTAAAGATCAAAGTGAGAGGCTCACTAAGTGTTGTAGCGCATTTTTTAATGAAAAAAGTGGGTATGCCATCCGGCCCTTGTCCCTTACTCTCATCTAGGTTAGACAGACAAAGCGCAACGCTCTCTTTCGTAAGTTTAGAAACAAAAGAAAATCGTCATACTTCAGAATATATTGCTACAGAAATTGTGAATGTAATCAATCAGTATAATCCTAATAAATGCATAGCAATCATTACCGATAATGCAGCTAATATGAAAAAGACTACAGCTTCTGTTAGTGAGATGTTCCAACATATTACAAGCATTGGCTGTTTGGCACATACTTTACACCTGATTGTTACGGATTTGTTAAAATTTCCAACAATGACTTCTTTCATAAATAAAGTCAAAGACATAATTAAATGTATAAAACACTCCCAGGTGTTAAATGCGATTTTTGCAGGAATTAGAAAAGCAACAAGCTGCAATAAAGATTTAGTTTTACCAGTTACTACTCGTTGGGGTTCCCACTTGTTTTGCTTACAATCGATGCCTGCTTGCAAACCTTGGCCGTGAATGAAGAAGCTGGTAATATATTAGGCCACGATAAAAAACAAACGCTTCTGGACGACCAAGTTTTCTGGGTGCGCATAAAAAGCACCAAATCTCTTTTGGAACCAGTAGTCAATTGGATTTTAAAGTTAGAAAGTCAAAAGGATACAATACATCTCTGTTTCAAGGCATTCAATGAAATTTTAAGAAAGCTTAGTAAAAAACTTACCGCTCTCAATGTTACATAAAAATGAGGAGAAAAATTTTATGGACAAATATTTAGAAAGAAAAGCTTATGCGCTTACATCAATCCATAAAGCATCTTGTCTGTTAGATCCAAAGGCACAAGGTTGCTACTTAAGTGCTTGATGCCATTGAACACATCGTTAGCTTCGCAAGAAGTTCACATTTCTCTGATGATGCCATTTTTCCAATAATTGATCATGAACAATTGCTTGTTGAAATTGCCAATTACAGAGCGCATGAAGGTACGTACGATAAAGATTTCATCTGGACTGCTTCACAAAATGTAACACCCATCGTTTGGTGGAAGGGGATCATTGGACAGAACAATCAGCTGTCAAAAGTGGCAATGAAAATTCTTTCTGTTCCTGCTACTTCAGCTTCGTCTGAGCGAACTTTTTCCACGTTTTCTACAGTTCACACAAGGAAAAGAAACAAACTAACAACTCAGCGTGCAATAAAATTAACTTACATTGCCCACTATTGGCGAACACGCAACAAAACAAAGACGGCTGTATGGTACGAAGCAATTGACAGAAACAAGTGTCCCTCCATGAGTGATTTGACTGAAGTAACTGAAAGTGATCGGCACGCTATGATGATACTGTCGGAAGCAGAGAGGCCTGGATCATCATACGCTTTAAAATCAGCAATAAATTTTGGAGCAGAGACAGAAACAGAAACTTCTTCAGAAGATGAAGAAATTGCTTATCAGGATTCTGATTCTGATGAAGAAGACGTGACGGATGAGGTTCATAGCTCAGAAACTGAGGACTAGTTTTGTTTATTACATACTCTGTTATTATAATACTTATCACTTTGATTTTGTTTTAGTTAATTTTTCCAGCTTGTTACAAAAAAAATGTGTTTTTTTATAAAAAGGATATTTTTTTCTTAATTGCGTCTTATCTATCATGAATTAATATGATGGAAAATAAGCTGAATTTCACAAAAACCTATTGGAAATTTTTGGGAAATTTCCTGAGAAATTCCCGGGAAAACCTTGTGGGAATTTCCCAAACACTTCTTTCCCGGAAATTTACCCATCACTACCCTAATCTGGATTCGTTCACGGTCACAGAAAGTTTAGCTGAAGTGGACTTGCAAAGTTTATTGAATCACACTGTCGAAAGACTACTGTTATACTTAGAAGAAACACTCCCAACTCTAACAGAAAACGAGCACACAACAATGAACTTATTGACGAAATGGGGTTGCGATGCATCTCAGCAGTCACAGTTCATGCAAAAGTTTGAAGATGACTCTAACTCTGATGCCAGTATATTTCAAAGTTCACTGGTTCCAGTACAATTAACCTGTGAGAATGGAAGAGTTATTTGGCAGAATCCTACACCCTCATCTCCAAGGTTCTACAGACCTATAAGAATAAGGTTCATAAAAGAAACTGCTGATATGATAGCGGAAGAATTGGCTTATATGGAGAGTATAATTGAAGCTTTAGTACCTACTGAACTTCAAGATATATCCATTAAACATTCCATGATGTTAACAATGATTGATGGCAAAATTTGCAATGCAGAAACCGCCACCAAATCGACTATGAGATGCTACATTTGTGGGGCGACATCCAGTCAGTTCAATAACTTAGACAGACAATGGGATGACGATAAAAGCGCCTACAAATTTGGACTATCCAATCTGCATGCCAGGATAAGATTTTTTGAAAGCCTGCTTCACTTAGCTTATAAGCTACTGGTAAAAAAGATTGGACGACAATGAGAAAAGGATAATTGCAGACAGAAAAAAAAAGATCCAAGACGAATTCAAAAGTAGAATGGGCGGCATTCTTGTTGACATACCTAAGGCTGGATTTGGGAATACTAATAGCGGAAACACAAGTAGGAGATTCTTCAGTGATCCGGAGACATCTGCGGCTATCACTAAAGTAGACGTTCGGTTGATCTCCAGGATGAAAACAATTTTGGAAGTAATTGCCAGTGGTCACAAGATTGATACCGACAAATTTGGAGAATACACTTTGGACACGGCTAAACTTTATGTTGAACTTTATCCTTGGTGTCCAATGACTCCAACACTACATAAAGTTCTTATTCATGGTCCTGCCGTAGTAGAAAATGCTCTTTTACCAATTGGACAGTTGTCGAAAGAAGCTGACGAAGCAAGGAACAAACATTTCCGGTAATATAGGTAAAACTATGCTAGAAAATGTTCTAGACAAGATTGCAACCAGGATGTCATCAACAGGCTACTATTAACGTCCGATCCCCTGCTTTCCAGTATTAGAAAAAAGACACAGAGGCATAGGAAGCATTTTTCAAAGGATGCTATTAAACTTCTTCTGTCAGGAAATGATTTGCAGGAGTCTGAAGACACAGAAGAGGAAAACGAAAGTGATCAACACTTGGATGATGACGACTCAGATTTATCTAATTAAATATTGAGTCTGCATATTGTTTTTAGTGCAATAAAGTTGATGAAAACTGTTTCTCCAGTTAAAAAATTTTTTTTTAATCTGTATAAATTTAATTCCCAAAATAATCACCTTTCTCCCCATATTTAGGTGCCACTGGAGTCAATTTCCTAGAATATGACATGGTTTTCTTGCTTTTAAAAGAAGAAAATTTCGCCCAGCTAAAATCGACAAATCGTCCTATGTGCGGCAGCTCTTATTTCAACACCCTTGCAATAAATCTCTGTAAGTTAATAACCCAAGAAAACTTTTGCCTTTTTGTGTTCTCCAAATTACTCTGAATTGATTTAAACTTCTATTTGTTTATAGCAAGTTTCTATCCGATACTTTTTGCGACATCCATGACAACAGTACTTTTGCACGTGTATTCCGTAAGGTATGACATACGAATATTCATATGAATCAAAAGTGAGGCGTGGCTTGCGGGTCACTGCCATATATCACAGTCTCAATATGAACCGAATACCCAGTTGGGTAACTTCTCATGTAATAACTTTGGGTTGTATGTTTTGTTATAAACGGTGAAACAGGTTAGTGGACACTGATCTGCACAGTTTCAACACTAAGTATGGAAATTCAGTACAAGAAAATAGAATGTGGGCTAATTTCTTGCACTGAAAAGGTGCGCGCATCCAGTTTTTAGTATAATAATTTTACGAACTTATTTCAATACTTAAATAAGTATAGTGGCAAACAGTTCTTAGTGGTCGAAAGTGTTCCTGCTTTTCCTTAATAAATAATGTAGAACTTGAATTATTTTATTTAAACTAACAAAAGGAGCAACTCAAATAATTTGAAAAATATAAGAACAATGATGTAGTTACAACAAATTCCTACTTGGCCAACGATTTATCATTTAATAAGCGTACTGTCAGTTTGGATAATGTTAAAATTTTATTTTAATATGTACTAAATTATAAAAATGGCCATAGTCTTACAGCTTTAAATGAAATTCGAAATTTTAACTCTCCCATTTTAAATACTTCGTTTAGTATTCAATAAATTAGTGACTTCCTACAACTGCACAGCCTACATACACAAAACAACTTTAAAGTCTAGATAGCTGTTTTCATATTTTGACATATTAATTCGTGTTGTTCCCGCACAGTTTCTAATTCTTATGTTTATACCTGGCACTTCTTCAAGTTAATATTTGTTTAATAGAGTGGGGAAGACATTGGATTATTGCATAATTTACCTTAAGGACAATAATTTGTTCATGTTATATCCAGTTTCACTTTTATAAAGGATACGATCATGCAAAGAGCTCCGAAGAGGAACATCATCACGAAGTCAGCAGTGCGGCCCCTGAACGAACCTTCCTCCAGCATTCGGCAGTATCTGTATGTGAAAATCATATTGAAAAAGAAATTGAAACCGAACGTTCCAAAGTATAAAAACGTAGTCAGTAATCGCCACATTTGACCTTTTAGTATAAGAATTGGGTTGAAATATAGTTGGAATGGGGACACCAGTTCTAATTGCTGAAAAAGTAACAGGTTTGGAATGAAAACATAACTTTTATGGAGGTTACATACAACTGCTATCGTTGTCAGAACACATGCTGTCGTGTATGCCCTCGTTATGGGCGGAGTACGCATATACTCTGCTCTTAAAGATTGGTAAGCCATTTTAGTTTGGAAATTTCTTTCTATGTATCATAAAACTTCCATTCTGCTTTGTTATCTTTGGTGGGCCACATCAGTGTTTTGATTACTAATTCAACTAGACGTAAGCGGAAGCTTGACACTTTGCATTAGCAAAAGTCAAGCTTTTGAAGTTGACTTATGTATATCAATGTTGCCAGATGGATATTTTCTTCAACATTTGGACAGAACGAAAAAGAATTGCTTATGCGAAAAGTAGATTCTTAATAATTATTTATTTGTAAATACAAGAATGTATAATACTAAACAAAACAATAGTTAAAAATACATTTTAGACTAGAGACAACCAAAAGTAGATCTAACCTTTTGTATTTAAGTAGGTAAGTTGAAGTAATTTATTCTGTTTCACAATCGGCTAGTTATGAAAGCAGGTATATTAAAGTAAGTAATGTTTCCTGTATTTATGTATTATAACCTAAACAATACAAAKTTCTATAATCTTAGATCMGCATATTAAACACAATCTTCATTTTTATTTAATTTTTTTTTACATCTATCTATAAAATAATTTTTATGCATATTAAGTAGGTACCACATTCAAAGCAGAATAAGATGCATCATTTGTCATATAATTTACCAAATGAGACAAACAAGTCCTAGAAAAATAAACATACATGTAAATAAGCAACATAAAATTTCTGTACTAAAAAGTTAAACACTTGTCTGTGCGCTACACACCTTATACATCAAAGACAATTTAAATCACCCGCTAAACAGGGATCTCACGCCTTTAAATAACTCTCGCTTATGGTATGCTAGGGCGACGGTCTAATAACGTAGGTATTTGGTTAAACTAATACCATAAGAATTTATTCTTTCCACTTAATACGGCATACTATATACGCTTTCTGGACCCAGCTTCGTCATTAGGTACAGCTTATCGTATATAAGACGACCGTCTAATAAAGTATTTGGTTAAACTAATACCATAAGAGTTCCCTCTTTTCACTTAATACGGCATACTACGAGGCATGTTTTTTAAGTAAGTACCGTTTCCCGATTCCGCCGCCGCAGCGCTACGGTCGGCGTTCCGCGCATGCGCGCTGTTTACCTACATCTCTTGTCTACGCACTGACGCCATTGTAGTTTGATTCTTCATTGTATACGTTGTTTACTGAGTGTTTAAGATGCCCCCGACAATCGTGAGTCCCGCCGATTGTGAAGTACGGGCTGTTATACGATTTCTTAGTGCTAAAGGCGTAAAACCGATCGATATTCATCGTGAGATCTGTGAAGTTTACGGACAAAACATTATGAGTGATGGAATGATAAGGAAATGGGTGAGAGCATTTAAAGATGGCCGCACAAATGTGCATGATGAAGAACGGAGTGGGCGACCTTCGGTCGTTAATGAAGATTTGGTGCAGAAAGTGAACGAAAAGRTGAGAAAAAACAGACGCTTTACAATTTTATCATTGTGCGACTGCTTTCCTCAATATTCTCGTAGTGTTTTGTATCGCATTGTGACCGAGAACTTGAATTACCGGAAATTGTGTTCACGTTGGGTTCCGAAAATGTTGACGGATTTGCACAAAACCCAACGTTTAGGCAGTGCATTGACTTTCCTTGAGCGGTACCACAATGAAGATGAAGATTTTTTTAGACCAAATTGTTACTGGTGACGAAACATGGGTGGCCTACGTCACACCAGAATCGAAACAACAATCCATGGAATGGCGACATTCATCATCACCCAAAAAAGTGAAGTTTAAGCAAACAATTTCTGCCCGGAAAATCATGTGCACAGTTTTTTGGGACAGAAAAGGAGTATTGTTAGTGGAGTTTCTGCCTCGTAATGAGACAATCAATGCAGCGTCTTATTGTAAGACATTGAACAATCTGCGTCGTGCAATCCAGAACACAAGACGTGGCAAGTTGAGTAAGGGTATCGTTTTGCTGCATGACAATGCCCGTCCACATGTGGCTAATCGGACCAAAGATCTCATCAAATCTTTTAAATGGGAAACTAGATCATCCTCCATACAGCCCTGATCTGGCGCCCAGCGACTACCATTTGTTCCTGCACTTGAAGAAACACCTGGGTGGTCAGCGTCTTCAAGACGATAACGAAGTCGAAACATTTGTGATACAGCGGTTAACAAGTCAGGCGGCAGAATTTAATGAGGAGGGTATTCAAAAACTGGTGCCACGTTATGACAAGTGCCTCAATATTCACGGAAATTATGTAGAAAAGTAGATTAAGGTACAGGCTTTCATGTAAGATAAAATTATTGCGATATCTTTGCACGTCTTTTTTTAATTCCAAAACGGTACTTACTTAAAAAACATGCCTCGTATATACGCCTGCTGGACTCACTTTGGTCATTAGGTACAGCTTATCGTATATAAGACAACCGTCTAATAACGTATTTGGTTAAACCAACACCAAAAGAGTTTATCCTTTTCACTAAATACGGCATAAATATACGCCTGCTGGGCTCACTTTCGTCATTAGGTACAGCAAATCGTTTATAAGACGACCGTCTAATAACGTATTTGGTTAAACCAACACCAAAAGAGTTCATTTTTTCCACTTAATACGGCATAAATATACGCCTGCTGGGCTCACTTTCGTCATTAGGTACAGCAAATCGTATATAAGACGACCGTCTAATAACGTATTTGGTTAAACCAACACCAAAAGAGTTTATTTTTTCCACTTAATACGGCATAAATATACGCCTGCTGGGCTCACTTTCGTCATTAGGTACAGCAAATCGTATATAAGACGACCGTCTAATAACGTACTTGGTTAAACCAACACCAAACGAGTTTATTTTTTCCACTTAATACGGCATAAATATACGCCTGCTGGGCTCACTTTCGTTATTAGGTACAGCATATCGTATATAAGACAACCGTCTAATAACGTATTTGGTTAAACCAACACCAAAAGAGTTTACTTTTTCCACTTAATACGGCATAAATATACGCCTGCTGGGCTCACTTTCGTCATTAGGTACAGCAAATCGTATATAAGACGACCGTCTAATAACGTATTTGGTTAAACCAACACCAAAAGAGTTCATTTTTTCCACTTAATACGGCATAAATATATGCCTGCTGGGCTCACTTTCGTCATTAGGTACAGCCTATTGTATATAAGGCAACCGTCTAACAACGAATTTGGTTAAACTATCACCAAAAGGGTTTATTCTGTCCACTTAATACGGCATCCTATATACGCTTGCTGGACCCAGCTTCTTCATTACAGCTTAAGGTATGCTAGGGCGACCGTCTAATAACGTATTTGGTTAAACTAACACCAAAAGGAATTTGTTCTTTCCACTTAATACGGCATACTATATATGCTTGCTGGACCCACTTTCGTCGTTAGGTATATAAGTATATAAGGCGACCGTCTAATAACGTATTTGGTTAAACTATTACCAAAATAATTTATTTTTTCCACTTAATACACCATACTATATACGCTTGCTGGACCCACGTTCGTCATTAGGTATATAAGTATATAAGGCGACCGTCTAATAACGTATTTGGTTATACTACCACCAAAAGATTTATTCTTTTCACTAAGTACGGCATAAATATATGCTTGCTGGACCCATTTTCGTTATTAGGTACAGCTTATCGTATATAAGACGACCGTCTAATATCGTATTCGATTAAACTAAGACCAAGAGAGTTTATCCTTTACACTAAATACGGCATAGATATATGCTTGCTGGACCCATTTTCGTTATTGGGTAGAGCTTATTGTAAATAAGGCGACCGTCTAATAACGTATTTGGTTATACTACCACCAAAAGAGTTTATTCTTTTCACTAAATACGGCATAAATATATGCTTGCTGGACCCATTTTCGTTATTAGGTACAGCATATCGTATGTAAGGCGACCGTCTAATAACGTATTTGGTTAAACCAACACCAAAAGAGTTTATTTTTTCCACTCAATACGGCATAAATATATGCCTGCTGGGCWCACYTKCGTCATTAGGTACAGCTTATCGTATATAAGGCGACCGTCTAATAACGTATTTGGTTAAACTTTCACCAAAAGAGTTTATTCTTTTCACTAAATACGGCATAAATATATGCTTTGCTGGACCCATTTTCGTTATTAGGTACAGCATATCGTATATAGGGCGACCGTCTAATAACGTATTTGGTTAAACTTTCACCAAAAGAGTTTATCCCTTTCACTAAATACGGCATAAATATAAGCATGCTGGACCCATTTTCGTTATTAGGTACAGCATATCGTATATAAGGCGACCGTCTAATAACGTATTTGGTTAAACTTTCACCAAAAGAGCTTATCCTTTTCACTAAATACGGCATAAATATAAGCATGATGGGCCCATTTTCGTTATTAGGTACAGCATATCGTATATAGGGCGACCGTCTAATAAAGTATTTGGTTAAACTTTCACCAAAAGAGTATATCCTTTTCACTAAATACGGCATAAATATACGCCTGCTGGGCTCACTTTCGTCATTAGGTACAGCAAATCGTATATAAGACGACCGTCTAATAACGTATTTGGTTAAACCAACACCAAAAGAGTTCATTTTTTCCACTTCATACGGCATAAATATACGCCTGCTGGGCTCACTTTCGTCATTAGGTACAGCAAATCGTATATAAGACGACCGTCTAATAACGTATTTGGTTAAACCAACACCAAAAGAGTTTATTCTTTCCACTTAATACGGCATAAATATACGCCTGCTGGGCTCACTTTCGTCATTAGGTACAGCAAATCGTATTTAAGACGACCGTCTAATAACGTATTTGGTTAAACCAACACCAAAAAGAGTTTATTTTTTCCACTTAATACGGCATAAATATACGCCTGCTGGGCTCACTTTCGTTATTAGGTACAGCATATCGTATATAAGACAACCGTCTAATAACGTATTTGGTTAAACCAACACCAAAAGAGTTTATTTTTTCCACTTAATACGGCATAAATATACGCCTGCTGGGCTCACTTTCGTCATTAGGTACAGCAAATCGTATATAAGACGACCGTCTAATAACGTATTTGGTTAAACCAACACCAAAAGAGTTCATTTTTTCCACTTAATACGCATAAATATATGCCTGCTGGGGCTCACTTTCGTCATTAGGTAGCCTATTGTATATAAGGCAACCCGGTCTAACAACGAAATTTGGTTTAATACTATCACCAAAGGGTTTATTCTGTTTCCACTTAATACGCGCATCCTATATACGCTTGCCTGGAACCCAGCTCTTCATTACAGCTTAAAAAAAATGCGTATGCTTAGGGCGACCGTCTAATAACGTATTTGGTTTAAACTAACACCAAAAGGAATTTGTTCTTCTTCCACTTAATACGGCAGTACCTATCTTATGCTTTGCTGGACCCCTTTCGGTCGTTATGGTATATAAGTTATATAAGGCGACCGTCTACATACGTATCTGGTTTGAGAGAGCTGATTACCTAAAATAATATTTTATCCCACTATAATACACCATATCTATTATACGCTTGCTGGACCCACGTTCGTCATATTACCGAAAATAATTTATTTTTCCACTTAATACACCATACTATATACGCTTGCTGACCCACGTTCGTCATTAGGTATTATAGGTATATAAGGCGACCGTCTAATAACGTATTTGGTTATACTACCACCAAAAGAGTTATTCTTTTCACTAAGGACGGCATAAATATATGCGTGCTGGACCCATTTTCGTTTATAGGTACAGCTTATCGTATATAAGACGACCGTCTAATATCGTATTCGATTAAACTAAGACCAAGAGAGTTTATTCTTTTCACTAAATACGGGCATAGATATATGCTTGCTGGACCCATTGTCGTTATTACGTAGAGCTTTATTGTAAATAAGGCGACGTCTAATAACGTATTTGGTTATACTACCACCAAAAGAGTATCTTTTCACTAACTACGGCATAAATATATGCTTGCTGGACCCATTTCGTTATTAGGTACAGCATATCGTATGTAAGGCGACCGTCTAATAACGTATTGGGTTAAACCAACAACAAAAGAGTTTATTTTTTCCACTCAATACGGCATAAATATATGCCTGCTGGGCTCACTTTCGTCATTAGGTACAGCTTATCGTATATAAGGCGACCGTCTAATAACGTATTTGGTTAAACTTTCACCAAAAGAGTTTATTCTTTTCACTAAATACGGCATAAATATATGCTTGTTGGACCCATTGTCGTTATTAGGTACAGCTTATCCTATATAAGGCGAGCGTCTAACAACGTATTTGGTTAAACATTCACCAAAAGAGTTTATTCTTTTCACTAAATACGGCATAAATATATGCTTGTTGGACCCATTGTCGTTATTAGGTACAGCTTATCCTATATAAGGCGAGCGTCTAACAACGTATTTGGTTAAACTTTCACCAAAAGAGTTTATTCTTTTCACTAAATACGGCATAAATATATGCTTGTTGAACCCATTGTCGTTATTAGGTACAGCTTATCCTATATAAGGCGAGCGTCTAACAACGTATTTGGTTAAACATTCACCCAAAAGAGTTTATTCTTTTCACTAAATACGGCATAAATATATGCTTGTTGGACCCATTGTCGTTATTAGGTACAGCTTATTCCTATATAAGGCGAGCGTCTAACAACGTATTTGGTTAAACATTCACCAAAAGAGTTTATTCTTTTCACTAAATACGGCATAAATATATGCTTGTTGGACCCATTGTCCGTTATTAGGTACAGCTTATTCTATATAAGGCGAGCGTCTAACAACGTATTTGGTTAAACTTTCACCAAAAGAGTTTATTCTTTTCACTAAATACGGCATAAATATATGCTTGTTGAACCCATTGTCGTTATTAGGTACAGCTTATCCTATATAAGGCGAGCGTCTAACAACGTATTTGGTTAAACATTCACCAAAAGAGTTTATTCTTTTCACTAAATACGGCATAAATATATGCTTGTTGGACCCATTGTCGTTATTAGGTACAGCTTATCCTATATAAGGCGAGCGTCTAACAACGTATTTGGTTAAACATTCACCAAAAGAGTTTATTCTTTTCACTAAATACGGCATAAATATATGCTTGTTGGACCCATTGTCGTTATTAGGTACAGCTTATCCTATATAAGGCGAGCGTCTAACAACGTATTTGGTTAAACTTTCACCAAAAGAGTTTATTCTTTTCACTAAATACGGCATAAATATATGCTTGTTGAACCCATTGTCGTTATTAGGTACAGCTTATCCTATATAAGGCGAGCGTCTAACAACGTATTTGGTTAAACATTCACCAAAAGAGTTTATTCTTTTCACTAAATACGGCATAAATATATGCTTGTTGACCCATTGTCGTTATTAGGTACAGCTTATCCTATATAAGGCGAGCGTCTAACAACGTATTTGGTTAAACATTCACCAAAAGAGTTTATTCTTTTCACTAAATACGGCATAAATATATGCTTGTTGGACCCATTGTCGTTATTAGGTACAGCTTATCCTATATAAGGCGAGCGTCTAACAACGTATTTGGTTAAACATTCACCAAAAGAGTTTATTCTTTTCACTAAATACGGCATAAATATATGCTTGTTGGACCCATTGTCGTTATTAGGTACAGCTTATCCTATATAAGGCGACCGTCTAATGAACGTATTTAGTTATACTACACCCAAAAGAGTTTATTCTTTTCACTAAATACGGCATAAATATATGCTTGGCTGGGACCCATTTTCGTTATTAGCGTTACAGGCTTTATCGTATGTAAGGCGACCGTCTAAGACGCATTTCGGTTTATACCTGTACACCAAAATAGTTTATTCTTTTCACTAAATACGGCATAAATATATGCTTCGTGGACCCATTTTCGTTTATCAGGTCACTTACTTGTATAAGGCGATTCGTCTAATGAACGTATTTGGTTATAACTACACCCAAAAGAGTTTATTCGTTTCCACTAAATACGGCATAAATATATGCTTGCTGGACCCATTGTCGCTTATTAGGTGACAGCTTATCGTATCATAAGGCGAAGCGTCTAACAAAACGCATTTGGTTATTACTGCCACCAAAAGAGTTTATTCCTTTTCACTACATTACGGCACTAAATATATTGCTTGCTGGACCCATTGTCGTCATTAGGTACAGCTTATCGTATATAAGGCGAGCGTCTAACAACGTATTTGGTTAATACTTCCACCAAAAGAGTTTATTTCTTTCTCACTCATCAAATCCCGGCAAATATATGCTTGCTGGACCCATGATGCACGTTATTACGATACAGCAATATCGTTCGTTATAGAGTAACACCGCGCGACGATCCTTACACTATGAATAACGTATTTGGTTTTAAACTTTCACAAAAGCATTTATCGCTTTTCACTTTAAATACGGCTAAATATTATGCTTGCTGGACCCATTGTCGTTTTATTAGGTTACAGTTTATCGGTATATAAGGCGAATAGCGTCTAACACGTATTTGCCGTTAAACTTTCATACCAAAAGAGTTATCGCTTTATCACTAAAGTACGGCATAGATATATGCTTTGCTGGACCCATTGTCGTTATTAGGTACAGCTTATCGTATATAAGGCGAGCGTCTAACAACGTATTTGGTTAAACTTTCACCAAAAAAGTTTATTCTTTTCACTAAATACGGCATAAATATATGCTTGCTGGACCCATTGTCGTTATTAAGTACAGCATATCGTATATAGGGCGACCGCCTAACAACGTATGTGGTTAAACTTTCACCAAAAGAGTTTATCCTTTTCAATAAATACGGCATAAATATATGCTTGCTGGACCCATTGTCGTTATTAGGTACAGCTTATCGTATATAAGGCGACCGTCTAACAACGTATTTGGTTAAACTTTCACCAAAAAGTTTATTCTTTTCACTAAATACGGCATAAATATATGCTTGCTGGACCCATTGTCGTTATTAAGTACAGCATATCGTATATAGGGCGACCGCCTAACAACGTATTTGGTTAAACTTTCACCAAAAGAGTTTATCCTTTTCAATAAATACGCATAAATATATGCTTGCTGGACTCATTGTCGTTATTAGGTACAGCTTATCGTGTATAAGGCGAACGTCTAACAACGTATTTGGTTAAACTTTCACCAAAAGAGTTTATTCTTTTCACTAAATACGGCATAAATATATGCTTGCTG